>CM024585.1:10656598-11269615 GCA_014182565.1 Eucalyptus marginata
TTGGGCGCGAGGAATCTTGTGGAAGATCTGGAGGAGCGCGGCCTCTTGAAATTCTTGATCACTCGATTTATTTCAGTGAGCTTTAAAAACATCTATTAGTAGAACTTTTTAAAACATCTATTATAGAAGATCCCGACAAGCCAAGTTGCATTTTTAAGCAAATTAAATATCCATACTTCTTACTAAGGGCTTTTCTTATTATTTTTGTACAAATTTTGGTAAGATGATAAATTTATTTTAAACTAATTTTTTATCATAAAGAATCTCAAAATAGTACATTTGTGATAAATTTACCTCAAATTAATTTGTTCGACCGCCTAAAAATCCCAAATTGATATATTTGTGACAAATATATCCTTCATTAGATTGGATTAATATTGCAAAAATTGTACAATTATGACAAACAGAGAGTAAAATCCCAAATTGGTACAACAATCTATTGTCATGTGTCATCCAATTTAATAATTTGACAGTAAAATTTAACTAAACCAACATAGCGTAAATTTGTGATTAATTTATCAAAGGTATATCAATTTGAAATTTTTGTGATCGAAAGATTAGTTTTGGGTAAATTTATTATAGATGTATCAATTTAGGGTTTTCGAGGTATTAATATTTTTAAAATAATCTAATTAATGCTTATTAATGCTTGGATATTGCCGAATATTTTAAAATAGTTCAAGCCCTTAGTTAAACCTATGAAAGTGAAGTACGAAATTACATGGTATTATTCGAAAATTCATTGACTATTAAATTGAATTTCATGTTCTCGCCTGCAATATTTGAGCTATTAAGCGTGCTTCGTGTGTGTGGGTGAGAGAAAGAGAAACCCCAGAACGATGAAGCCGACGAGTCTCCTCCGCCCTGCTTCTCCCATCTTCCTCCTCCTTCATGCGCCGACTGCGATCTCCAGCCAGCCATCATCCCATTCCATCCTCCCCTCTCGTCTTGCCTTCGCCGTCGTCGGTTTTCCTCGACCCTAACCTTAATTTAGATGACCCAACCGAGGTCTTGAGTCACGTGAGGAAAATTTGCAGGAATAGTGGTGTTTTTTCGAGCGTCGGCGATGCCCAGCGTTGCTTCGGTGCAATGATGAAGACGGACCCTTTGCCTACCCCCAGGGATTTCAGTCTTCTGTTGGGTGCTGTAGTGAGGATGAAGCACTACTCCACTGCCATCCGCTTGATTGAGCAGCTGCATTCATTAGGAGTTGAAGATAATCATTTTTGGCTGACGATTTCCCTGAATTGCTTCTGTCGGTTAGGGCGGGTCGATTTGGGTTTGTCTATCCAGGGCAGAATCTTGAAGCTTGGGTTTCCCATCGATGTGGTGGCATCGAATACCTTAATTGATGGTCTCTTTGTTCAGGGCAAAACTGATCAAGCACTGAGGTTCCTCGATGATATGGGACGAAATGGCCCCGAACCTGATGAGACCACGTATGCCATAATCGCAAAGGGGTTATGCAGGGCTGGTAACACCAGCTTGGCGATTGAATTGCTGAGGGAGTGGGAACAGAGAGGCTGCAGGCTCAATTCCTTCACATACAACACAGTAATTGACGGTCTTTGCAAGGAGGGATTGGTCACAGAGGCCTTGAGACTGCACGAAAGTTTGAGTAGAAAAGGCGTCGAACCAGATGTTGTTACTTATACCTCCTGATCCACGGTCTGTGCAATGTAGGCCAGATGGAAGATGCTCTCGTATTGTTGAAAGAGATGATGAGCGGAGGCATCCAACCAAACATATTCACTTATAACTCCTTGGTTCATTGCTTATGCAACCAAGGCCAATGGAAAGATGCTATGGTCTTGTTGGAGAAGATGATGAAGGCAGGAATCGAACCGGACGTCGTTACTTATAACTCTGTCATTCAAGGAGTTTGCAATTCCGGCCATTTGGAAGAGGCTCGAAGACTGCTGAGTCATATGGTGCAAAGCAGAGTTATGCCTAACGTTCTAACCTTCAGTATCCTCGTGGATGCTTGTTGTAAAGAGGGATTGCTTGTAGAGGCAGAGGCCATAGTCGACCAGATGATTCGATTAGGTAAAGTGCCTAATATTATCATTTATAATACATTGATGAATGGTTATTGTTTGCAAAATAGGATGAAAGATGCAATGGAAGTGCTTAATTTGATGGTTGAAAGAGGCTGCTCACCTACTGTTGTTACTTATAGCACGTTGATTAACGGATACTGCAAAGTGAAAAGAATGGACAAGTCAAAGATGCTTTTCCAAGAAATGCTTCAAAGGGGCCTGATTCCTGATGTCATAACATACAACACTCTTGTGGACGGATTTTGCAAGGTTGGGAACCTTGAAGCCGCAGAGGAGTTAATTAACGAGATGCAGTCTCGTGAACTCTCTCTAAATCATTATACCTTGAATTCTTTCCTGGATGGCTTGTGTAAAACGCAGCAGATTGACAAGGCCATGATATTACTTCGAAAGATGGAAGAATCCAAATTCGTCCCAAACATCGTGACTTACAGTATCCTAATAAATGGCGTGTGTAATGCCGGAAAGCTCGATGATGCAAGAGGGCTGTTTGATTGTTTGCATGCTCGAGGGTTGCAACCTAATGTGTGGACGTATAATATTCTCATGCGTGGATTGTGCAAAGGAGGACGCACGGAGGAAGCATATCGGCTGCTAAAGGAGATGCAAAGGAAATGGATGCGTTCCAAATGGTGTCACTTATAACACAATCATCCAAGGACTACTAAGAGATAACGAAAATACGAGAGCAGCGCAACTTGTTGGTGAAATGGTTGAAAGGGGTTTTTCTGCAGACTTAGCAACGATGGAGTTGTGGGTTAAATATCTCTTGACAAATGGAGCTCCTTCATTTTCTAGTTGAACTCTCCATTGTGTGTGAGGTCTGTCCACTTTTTCATCTGAAATTTGATGGAGAGTAAACCAGATTAATGGCAGGTTTTCTTACAGACATCACCTCCTCGAGTCCCATGTCCCATTAATGAAGTTGTTTTAAGTCTATGGAGATTTTCTTCTTGCTTCATTATCAGGCTATCAGAGGGGTGGAAGGTTGATTTTGCTTTCCGTATGCCTAGGTTTTGCAAGAAATCTCTGTATTTAACTGGTACATGTGCTTGTGGGTTAGTGCTTCTGGTGCCTACTATTTATCAAACAGGTCAAATTCATATGAATGATCAAGTGATGTGAGGATGTTCTCAAATTAAATCAATGTTAATAGCAATAACTTTACTGTGTACCATATGCAATTCAGACATTATAGACAAGTATCATGGACCTCTTCCTCAATGGGACTAAAGAAAACAAATTTTTGTTTTTTCTTTTTCAGGGTGTAATGTATGTGCTTTGAGAGAGAGATACTGGTTTTCTTTTATTTTCTTTTCCTAACATCTCCGATCCCTTATTTACCATAGTTCGTCAAGGAAGATGCACGGGTGGAAGTGGATGGTATATGATCATGGTGATGGGCACTTTGAATCAATAGCGGTGAATACCGTGGCGGGCTGGGTACTCAGATTGTCATCGCAGGTCGATTACATATTTGGGTTATTTGCTCTGCTTCTCACAGCAAAGTTTGATGGACGGCTTGCTGACTAAGGAACATGGCTGCAGCTGTATGGAAACAACTTTCAGTATCATTTCCTTTGCACTGCGGGATTTTCCAAAAAGCATCTGTTGATGCGTGAACATGAATGCCGCTGACAGACATTGCCAATGCCAAACCACATTGACGTCTGCAGTGGCACCAATCAACTTCATTACAAACAGGCCCATAGGATGTAACTTTCTTTGGTCCTCTATAGAGGTAAATTCATTGCCAGTTTTCTGTTTTATTAACAGACAAACAAATGTTTTGGTTTGTTTTTGCATGTTTCACTCACAGCTGCAGGATTTGCCTGGACAGTCTCGTTACTCCCCCTCTACTCTGTGTCTTGACACAAATATAATAATAGTAGCGTGCAAGCAAATAACTGTTTAGTGCGGTGTCAGGATGCTCTTGAGTTAAGTTGATGTTAATGGCGATACATTTACTTTGCACCAATATAAAGGGACCTATATATAAATATATATATATATATATATATATATATATATTTTTTTTTTTTTTGGGGGGCGGCGTTGGGTTCAAAAAATTATACCATAAATCCAGATTAGCATGTTACTTATGTGCTTGAAGAGAGATATACTAGTTTTCTTTTATGCTCTTTTGCTGACAATCTGATCCCTTCAATGTCCTGTTGTTACTTCAAAGAAGATGCATAAGTGGAAGTGGATGGTTCTTGATCATGGTGATGTGCACTTTGCATTAATAGGGGAGAATATTTGTGGCAAGCTGGTTACTCAGATTATCATCTCAGGTAGATTACACATTTGGGTTATCTGCTCTGCTTCTTGCTGACTAAGGGACGTGGCCGCAAGTGCATGAAAACTACTTGCAGTATCTTTTTCTTTGCACTGTGAGGGATTTTCAGAAAAGCCTCTGCTTATGGGTGAACATGAACACCATTGACAGATGGCAAACCACATAGACGTCTTGAGCGACACCAACCAAATTGATCAGTCAGGCCCGTATGATTTACCTTTCCATTGTCATTTCCACTGCATCAATTGGTTTACTTTCCCAATCGATAGGGTTGCCTCTCAATGGAGGCTCATTTCTTGCCCTTTTATCTGTTTCAATTACTGATTTTTCTGTTTGTTTTTGCATGTTTCCCTTAAGGCAGCCGGATTGCTTGGACAGTCTTCCTCTTGTCACGCCCACTCCTCTTTGTTTCCTCACATAATCATAGTAGCGTGGAAGCATTCCAGAGAACGCTCTTCTAGCAAAGTTCACGTGTGGATATCATGGCCGATATGATCGATTGAACTCAGAAGAAAGAACCTGTCAAGCAAACGGATCAATTGGAAGTTCTGCATATATAACAAGAGGATCAACTCAGCTCTCTGTTGTCCATTTTCTTGTTTACAAAAGCTGGTCCATGGGCTTACCCACTGAAGCAAAGCCGCTGTTTTTGGGATCATGGTTTTAATTTCACTTTTCGAGATTCTTCGCTGACTAGAACCCTGTGCAAGTGCATCAGGCTTCAGTTTTAAAAGAAGCTTTATGATTTCTTTTGCTGGAAAGTCGTGGGCATGGTGTGTCACCTCAGATTGATCCTTTAGTGTTAAATATCGATATTAACTAGAGGCCTTGAGACCTTCAATCTTTGCAAGAATTGAGAGTACAGTCATTAAGGGAACATCATTTTCGAAATAGATTCACGCTCTGGACCATCAACGAAGGAATACAGCAAGCATCAAGACATTATTGTAAGAGTACAGCTAAACAGCTCGCGTTACATAGTCACAAAGTCAATGGATAGCTTAATGCAAGCAAGCAATGTATAAGAATGTTTTCTTCCTAAATGAAAGATCGGATTAGGGTCTTTAATCGTAATGCCCTTTTTTTAATTGTAATCCTAATACCTTATTGTCACTGAAAGGAGATATCAAGCAAGGTAGAGGATTTATTCCATTACCATACGAGGCTCTATAGTTATTTAAAATGTCGAGCAGTGCATCTTGAAATCCTGGATCCAACATTTCATTTGGGGTTCATTTATTTCGCCGAAATTGATGATTTGAAAAATATTTTCCTAAAAATGATCACTTTTATGATTTCAAACAATTAGTCAATGAAAAATGAAAATTTTTTACTAATGACTACAATTTATACATAAATATCTTCCTAAATGATAAAAATATTGTTCATTATTAATTTTTATATGGGATGCGAGCGATCATTTTAACAAAAATATTTTTAAATCATTCAATTTTTTACAGAAAAAACATAAATATATCAAAAAATACCCTCTCTAATGATCATGTTTATGACAAAAAAAACGATTTTTTTGAGTGACTACAATAGAATAGGCCCAATTGAGCGTGAATATAAGTACTGTTGGAGCCGATTTGCCTACAGTAACTCCTTAATTCTTGGTAATATAGAGTAACCATAAGAAATAACTAATAGAAGAAAGAAGTTTTGTTGCCTAAGGACCTAGGTACGAGGTCATCTACGGTGGCCAAAAGACTAGCGATGATCAGTTCCCAAGTTGAGCCGATTCCACCCTAGAACTAGGAACCGAATCAGGACCGGTTCCAGGTTGGATTGATTCAATGAAGGCTTTTGGCAATTTTCTTTTCCTTACTCTTTAATAGAAAAGGAAATTTTTTTTTTTTTTTAAATATTGGTCTAGTCTGATCCGAGTAGTTCACTTTTGTATTTGGAATTAAGATTCGCCCAAAACCAATTGGTTCAATCTAGTCCATGACAACCTCAACGACCTCGCATTGCATCTCTAAGAGAGAGAGAGGAAGAGAGAATGAAGTGAGATGAGTAAGAGAAAGCACGAAAGCACGAGCTCTGAATGGGGCAAAGACTTCACCAGGTATGGATGCAACAATTGGAGGTGGCTAAGAGGCAGACGATAGTGGTTGGTGGCGGCGGTGGTGGTGGGGAGATTGCCGCTTGGGAGTGAGTGGGTCTATTACAAACTTAGGGTGAGTTTGGTTAAGCTTTTCCAACTATCTCTTGGGAAAAAGAATAAGGTGTTTGTTTTAGTTTTTGGTTCAACATTTGCCCAAATGCTGGTCTTGGCACTACTAAATGCCTAAAGTAAGTCTCCACCCACTTTGGCTTTCAACCTTTACATAAGGCTATTTCTAGGGTTCAATGATTTTTTCTTTGCGGTCTAGGCGACAATCACCAGGTTTCTTATACCCAAGCGACGATCACTTGGTTCTCACAACCTAGGCGATGCTTGCCGGGGTCTCGTAACCTCAAGCAACCCTTGCCTAAGTTGTGCAACCCTCGTTAAGGACCGCTAGAATCAAGCATCCTTAGACGACAATGCTGGCACCAAATCGGCTCGGCGGTGGCTTGAGTCTTTGGCCAACTCCGAGAAAGGTTTCATTTTTAATAAAACCATATTTAAAATAATGCAATCAAAGCCTTTTGCAAGAAGAAGTTTCCCGAACACTACTCAACTCAAATTTGCTTTATAAAGAAATTTTTATCAAACGTAATTCCCATTTCCTTAGAAGGCTTTTTTTGGTACTTTCCCAAAGCCCATTTTCAAAACCGAACCAAGCGCAGTGTTACCGGGAGCTGAGAGATGGATAAAAGAAGTCCATTCATCCATGGGCCTTCCCCTTTCTAACCCATCGACAAATACCACGGAGAAAAGGCCCAAACAAACAAATCCCCGACACGTTTTTTTATCTCAAACCCTTTTCCACTTTCCACCCCAACGGCTCCCGACAACACCCCCCCCGACACCCCTCTCTTCACTCGTCGGGCTCCGCCGTGACCTAACCGACCTCGCCATGCCAACTCATCTCAAGCATCCGCCGCTGCCGTCGCCGCCGCAGTGGAGAGTCAACCTCCTCGTGAGGTTCAGGAACTTCAGCGTCGAGGTCAGGGCCACAACCCCGATCCCGACGTGGAGGCCTCCCAGCCACCACCGCGTCTCCGTCTTGCTCCGGCTTTGGAGCTTCGTCCTCCGCTTGCAGTCGAATTGCGGGGCCGAGCCTCCGAGGCCGTGCTGGCAATCCCTCAGGTCCAAATTCCTCGGAGCCCTCGAGCGAGTCCCATGATTCCGAGCCAAGAAACAAGCCGCCACCGCGCGCGAGGCCGATAAGGTACGGTACGGTACATACTACGGGTTCCTGCTTTGACAATGGAGTTTCGAAACTGAGGGAATGTCGACTTGATTCCGTTGATCTTGTGTAGGCTGAGATCGGGATCGTTCAGCTGTCCCTCGTCCCCATCCTGATCTCCGCGTTGTAAGAATTATTGTAGCCCACATGATATGATTTATTATATGGTTTAATAATTATGGTATAAAATAAATAATGTATTGGTTGTGAGGAGTTACGACTCTAATAAATTGAAAGGGTATATTGCTTTGATGGAGTGCACCTTTTCAACGAACGTACAAATTGAGTCCGGTCCTCTCTCCACCAACAATGAACAACAATAACTGAAAGGAATTTGGTATTCTCTCCTCCATCGATAGAATACATCAAGAATAGTGGGTTAAGGGAGAGAAATCGGATTTCTTCATTTGGTTCGAGTTCTTTGGGTTTTCTACAACGATCATCATTAAGTGTAGCGCTATGGATAAAAGTATGTCTTCATCTATTTGTGAAAATCATGAAGATCAGAAGATCGCTGTTTTTACTTTGAATTTCCGCATCAAAGTACTGTATGTATAATCTAACAGTTGGTATCAGAGCATGGTTTATGATCTCATGATTTTCCGTTTATAGAAATATTATGATTTATGTATGATGATTCGTTGAACGATCCTGTTCGTATTATTTATTGTTGTAGAAAATGTTTTCGGATGGTTCTGTTAATTAAAAAAAAAAAATCCGAATGAAAAAGGACGAAAATGGAGGAATTCGGTGTTTTGAGGCCAAGTGAGAAAATCACCGATTTCGGGCAAAATCCGGCAACCCACCGCTTGATTTCGGACCCATATGGTCGCAACTACCATGAGGAACATTAGCCATGAGTTTTCCGGTATATCGGTGTTCGCCAGAGGCTAATCAAGCGGCGGAAGTCGCGGTGGTTTAGGGTTTAAATTTTGGGAAATTTTCGTTTGATTTGAGGCCAATTTCTTGGTCATTTTCGCTGAAACTTGAACCCATGTGGTCGTGCTGACATGCTCTTCAAAACCCATTATTTATTTGTGTTTGGGATGGGCTGCCGGAGAAGAAACGGCCAGCGAAACCGCGGCGGAACGGGGAAAAACGGCGAAGAGACGCGTTCGGTCGCGCGAGGAAGAAGGTGTGTGGGCTCCACGCGCACGTTGCCGTTGCAGGCGCGTGGAACCACGCGCCACGCGCCTTCGCGCGCGCGCAACCGCTGTGCGCATGGGATCCACACGCGCGCCAACCGCTGGCGCGTGGAGTCCACACGCGCGGAATTGCCCGCGCGGCGGTTGGCCTGCGCGTGCAACGCGCGCGCCTGCGCGTTGGGCGCTCGCGTGCAGGGCACGCGCCCGCGGCGGATGAAGGCACGTGCTCAACACGTGCCTAACGTCCCGCGACTCCTTTTTACAATTTTGCCCATCTTTTCATGTTTTTACAATTTTGCCCTTGCTGATTATTTACTATTTTGCCCCTAGATATTAAATTTATGGTTATGCCCTTATGGAATTATGATTTTACGATTCTGCCCTTATGCTTTGATTACATTTTTGTCCTTTTGTACAATTTGGTAAATATTTGTATTTTACAATATTAAAAATTCATATTATAAATGGTTTGTTAGTCACCAAAGTGGCCAAACTTTGAAGTCTTTTGAATTTTTTGATATTGTAAATTGTTTTATTCAATTACCCATGATTAATTGATGCTATTTATGAAATTGATATGTTTCATATCATTATTGGTGTTATGGGTATATTGAAGTTCATTTATTACAAGAACTTAGGGATTAACCCAAAGGTTAATTATTTTCTTATAATTCATGAACGCTATGGTTGATAATTAATATGACTTGTTACATTTGTTTATATATCCAAAGATAGCAAATAAATTTTAATAAGATATATTTACAATTATCAAATAAAAGTTATTAACATCATTATGGTTTATATATATTTGTATATCATAGGATCGCCCAAAGGAGAACTATGACATACATGTGTCGTTTAGTTTGAATCTGATTAGGTGATATTCTCAAGACATTAATGTATGAGTATTTTCTTGCATATATTTGCAGTATCTGTACATGTTTCACTCCATTTGCATGCTTCGTCTGTTCCCTTATTCAATGGGATAAATTTTCCTGATTGGAGTGAACAAGTCCAGTTTCACTTAGGTGTCCTGGATCTTGATTTAGCGCTTAAAGCTGAGAAACCAGCTGCTATTATTGATTAAAGTAGCAATGATGAAAAGTCTTTCTATAGAGCTTGGGAAAGATCGAACACGAGCTTAATGTTCATGCGAATGACAGTTGCAAACAATTTAAAGACTTCTCTTCCCAAGACCGACAATACTAAGGAATTTATGAAATTTGTGAAAGAGCGTTCTCAAGCTGGCGATAAGTCATTTCTTTGGTACATTGATGAGTACATTGACCACCATGAAATATGATAGTTCACGTACCATGCATAAGCATATACTTGAAATAACGAATTTAGCAGCAAAGTTGAGGACTTTAGGGATGAACGTGGATGAGTACTTTTTAGTACAATTTATACTTAATTCCTTGCCTCATGAGCAATATGAACCATTTCAAATGAATTACAACACTATAAAGGATAAGTGGAATGTAAATGAAATGGCCAGTATGCTAGTTCAAGAGGAAACAAGGATAAAGAATCAAAAGGCTCATTCTGTTTATCTCTCAAGTCATCAAGAAGTTCAAAAGAATTTCAAGAGGAAAGGTAGAAGGAGCAAGAAGAAAGGACTACATGTCCTGAATGACTCTTCGAAGGCTTCTCAAATCCACAAGAAGGAACACAATCTTATTAAGTGTCATTTTTGCAACAAAATTGGATACTTGAAGAAAGATTGTCTGAAATATAAGACTTGGTTCGAAAAGAAAAGTAAGCCTTGTGCTTTAGTATGTTTTGAATCAAACTTTACTGAAGTTCCTCATAATACTTGGTGGATTGATTCTGGTGCCACCACTCATGTGTCAAATACGATGCAGGGATTTCTTACGATCCAAACCATAAAGCCAAATGAAAGTTATGTGATTACGGGGAATAGAAACAAAGCTCCAGTTGAAGGCATTGGCACTTATCGTTTGATCTTAGATACTGGGCATTTTTGGATTTGTTTGAACCCTTTATGTACCTACATTTTCTCGCAATTTAGTTTCTTTGCCAAGACTTGATGTGGCGGGATTTTATTGTAAGTTTGGTTCTGAATCTTTCAGTTTATTTAAGAGTGATACTCTTTATGTGATGGTCTCTACAAATTTAGACTTAATAATACTTTTGTTGAGACATTAATGACCTTGCATCATAATGTTGGCACTAAACGAAGTTAGGTGAATGAAAATTCTGCTTACTTGTGGCATAAACGTTTGGGTCATATATCCAAAGAAAGAATGCAAAGATTAGTGAAGAATGAAAATTCTTCCAAATTTGGATTTTACTGACCTTGGAGTGTGTATTGATTGTATTAAAGGTAAATAAACAAAGCATACTAAGAAAAGTGCCACAAGAAGTACAGAACTTCTTGAAATTATACATACTGACATATGTGGTCCATTTGATGTTCCATCTTTTGGTAAGGAAAGCTATTTCATCACCTTTATTGATGATTTTTCACGTTATGGTTACATTTATCTATTGCATGATAAGTCTCAATCAATTAATGCACTTGAAGTGTATATTAAAGAGGTTGAGAGGCAATTAGATAGAAAAATGAAAATAATAAGATCAGATAGAGGCGATGAATATTATGAAAAGTATAATGAATTAGGACAATATTCAGGTCCATTTGCTAAATTCCTTGAAAGACATGGCATTTGTGCTCAATACACAATGCCAGGTACACCACAACAAAATGGTGTAGCAGAAAGGCGTAATCGTACTTTAATGGAAATGGTTAGGAGTATGATGAGTCATTCATCTTTACTCTTATCTTTGTGGATGTATGCTTTAAAGACTTCTATGTATTTATTAAACAGGGTTCCTAGTAACGCAGTTCCAAAGACTCCTTTTGAATTGTGGACGGGAAGAAAACCTAGTTTACGACACCTGCATATTTGGGGTTGTCAAGCAAAAGTAAGAATTTACAATCCACATGAAAGGAAATTAGATTCAAGAACGACCAGTGGTTATTTCATTGGTTATGCAGAGAAATCTAAAGGGTATAAATTTTATTATTCTAATCATAGTACAAGAATTGTTGAATCTGGAAATGCTAGGTTCATTGAGAATGGTGACATCAGTGGGAGTGAAAGAATGTGTGATGCTTGCATTCAAGAAGTAATCGTAGAAGTTCCTATACCCGAAGCTTCTAAAGTTGTTCTTGATATTATAGTACAACATTACAATAATCAATAACAACAAATTAATGAACAAACACTCGATAATGGAGATGTCAATATCAAACCTCCAATAGTTGAGTCACAAGAAATAGCATTAAGAAGATCTCAAAGAGAAAGGAGGTCGGCTATTTCTAATGACTATATGGTTTATCTACAAGAGTCAGAAATTAACTTAGGAATTGGAAATGATCCAGATTCATTTTCCCAAGCCATAGAATGTGAAGATTTTAATGAATGGTTTAATGCCATGCAAAAAGAGTTAAAATCCATGCATCAAAATGAAGTTTGGGATATTGTTGAATTGCCTAAAGGATGTAAGAAGGTCGGGTGTAAATGGGTCTTTAAGACCAAGCGCGACTCAAAAGGCAATATTAAACGACATAAAGCCAGACTTGTTGCAAAAGGTTTTACGCAAAAAGAATGCATTGACTATAAAGAGACATTTTCACCAGTCTCTAAGAAAGACTCACTTAGAATCATTATGGCTTTGGTAGCTCATTATGACTTAGAGTTACACCAAATGGATATAAAAACCGCTTTTCTTAATGGGAATTTAGAAGAAGAGGTTTACATGGACCAACCCAAAGGCTTTTCAGTTAAAGGAAAGGAACACAAAGTATGTAAATTAAAGAAATCAATATATGGACTTAAACAAGCTTCCCGACAATGATATCTTAAGTTTAATGATACCATAACTTCATTTGGATTTAAGGAAAACACCGTTGATCGGTGTATATATATGAAGATTAGTGGGAGCAAGTTTATTTTTCTAGTTCTGTATATTGATGATATTTTGCTTGCTGCTAATGATCTTGGTTTGTTACATGAAATCAAGAAGTTTCTCTCTAAGAATTTTGAAATGAAGGACATGGGAAAGGCAACATATGTGATAGGAATAAAAATATTCCATGATAGATTACAAGGATTATTAAGATTGTCTCAGAAAACCTACATTGAGAAAATTTTAGAGAGATTTAATATGAGTAAATGTTCAGCAGGAATAGTTCCAATTCAGAAAGATGACAAATTTAGCCTTATGCAATGTCCGAAAAGTGAATTGGAACGAGAACAAATGAAAAATATTCCTTATGCATTTGTTGTGGGGAGCTTAATGTATGCACAAACTTGCACTAGACCAGACATCAGTTTTGCAGTCGAAATGTGGGCAGTATTAAAGTAATCTGGAATGGATCATTGGAAAGCTGCAAAGAAAGTTCTTAGATACCGCAAGGAACAAAGAATCATATGCTTACTTATAAAAGATCCGATCATCTCGAGGTGATTGGATATTCGGATTCGAACTTAGCCGGATGTGCGATACAAGAAAATCAACGTTTGGTTACTTGTTTCTTCTAGTGAAGGGGCAATTTCATGGAAGAGTGCGAAGCAATCAATTATTGCTGCATCCACTATGGAAGCTGAATTTGTGGCATGCTTTGAGGTCACTATTCATGGATTATGGCTACGGAATTTTATTTCAGGGCTTGTGATTGTCGACAGTATTGTCAAGCCGCTGAAAATTTATTGTGATAACTCTGCAGCAGTTTTCTTCTCTAAGAACGACAAGTATTCTAAGGGTGCTAAGCATATGGAGATCAAATACTTGTCTGTTAAAGAAGAAATTCATAAACGAAGAGTATCAATTGAGTACATTAGCATCAAACTTATGATAGCAGATCCATTAACAAAAGAACTGCCGCCCAAAATATTTAATGAGCATGTTGAAAAGATGGGC
This sequence comes from Eucalyptus marginata, assembly GCA_014182565.1. Lineage (NCBI taxonomy): Eukaryota > Viridiplantae > Streptophyta > Magnoliopsida > Myrtales > Myrtaceae > Eucalyptus > Eucalyptus marginata. Next base: position 10,670,391 of record CM024585.1, read on the forward strand.
ATTATTGGACGTCATTAATGTTTGTATTATGATTGTCTTAAGTTTATGTATTTGACACTTTGAGCTCACTTACGTGTTTCTGATATTTCATGTTTTCTATTTAGTATACATTATGGAAATAAATTAATGTTAAACAGGATAGTTTCTAAAGAAATATTATGGTTGGACTATTATTGTACTTCTCATTTATGGATCATGTTAAGTAAAGTGCTATAGTTGTAGTACATAGGAGGGATTATGTCGATTAATGACATACAACCGCTATGACTCGCATTAATTTTCTTTACTTAATTGTGATTATTATGTGATTGCCAATTTAATGAAATTTTATAGCATAATGTTATTGTGCACATTACAGTCTTTATTAAACCATGAAAGGAATATCATATGAGCCAAGTGGGAGAATGTAAGAATTATTGTGGCCTACATGATATGATTCATTATATGGTTTAATATTATTATTATGGTATAAAATAAATAATGTATTGGTTATGAGGAGTTACGACTCTAATAAATTGAAATGGTATATCGCTTTGATGGAATGAACATTTTCAACGAACGTACAAATAGAATCCGGTCCTCTCTCCACCCACAATGAACAACAATAATTGAAAGAAATTTGGTATTCTCTCATCCATCGATAGAATACATCAAGAATAGTGGGTTAAGGGAGAGAAATCGGATTTCTTCATTTAGTTCGAGTTCTTTGGGTTTTCTACAACGATCATCATCAAGTGTAGCATTATGGATAAATGTATGTCTTCATCTATTTGTGAAAATCAAGAAGATCAAAAGATCGCTATTTTTACTTTGAATTTCCGCATCAAAGTATTATATGTATAATCTAACACGCGTTCCTTCTCGGAGCGGTCACGGCGCGCCGCCTAGACAAGATCAGCGCAGCCGTCGCCGCCGCGGCTCCGACGATCCTCGGTTGCTGGTCGAATGAATTTTTCGCGTGGCAAGGCAGCTTTGCGGCGGCGGCAACGGGCGGTGCTTCAGGTCCGTTGACCGTAGTCCGATCATGGTCTCGAGCGATCAATCTGGCGAAGTAGGCGGACTTCGCCAGCGATTGGGCACGAGGAATCTTGTGGAAGATCTAGAGGAGCGTGGCAACTTGAAATTCTTGATCAGTTGATTTATTTCGAGCTTTAAAAACATCTATTAGTAGAACTTTTTAAAAACATCTATTATAGCGATCCCGACAAGCCACATTGCATTTTTAAGCAAATTAAATATCCACGCTTCTTACTAAGGGCTTTTCTTATTGTTTTTGTACAAATTTTGGTGAGATGACAAATTTATCTTAAATTAATTTTTTGATCATAAAAAACCCAAACTAATACATTTGTGATAAATTTACCTCAAACAAATTTGTTCGATCGCTAAAAACCCCAAATTGATATATTTGTGATAAATATACTTTTTATTAGATTTGATTAATATCACAAAAATTGTACGCTTATGACAAACAAAAAGTAAAATCCCAAACCTGGCATTTAATTTATTGTCACGTGTCATCCAATTTAATAATTTGACAAGTAAAATTTAACAAAAACTAATATAAGGTAAATTTGTCACAAGCGTACAAATTTGTGATTAATTTATCAAAGGTATATCAATTTGGAATTTTTTGTGGTCGAAAGATTAATTTGGGATAAATTTATTATAAATGTATCAATTTAGGGGTTTTCAAGGTATTAATATTTTTAAAATAATCTAATTAATGCTTATTAATGCTTGGATATTGCCGAATATTTTTAAATAGTTCAAGCCCATAGTTAAACCTATGAAAGTGAAGTACGAAATTACACGGTATTATTCGAAAATACACTTACCATTAGAGTCATTATCAATTTCCCAATTAAATTGAATTTCATGTTCTCGCCTGCAATTTTTGAGCTATTAAAGCGTGCTTCATGTGTGTGAGAGCGAGAAAGAGAGACAGAGAGAGAGAAACCCCAGAACGATGAAGCCGACGAGTCTCCTCCGCCCTGCTTCTTCCATCTTCCTCCTTCTTCATGCGCCGACTGCGATCTCCAGCCAGCCATCATCCCATTCCATCCTCCCTCTCTCGTCTCGCCGCCGTCGTCGTCGGTTTTCCTCGACCCCTAACCTTAATTTAGATGACCCAACCGAGGTCTTGAGTCACGTGAGGAAAATTTGCAGGAATGGTGGTGTGTTTTCGAGCGTCGGCGATGCCCAGCGTTGCTTCGGTGCAATGATGAAGACGGACCCTTTGCCTTCCCCCGGGGATTTCAGTCTTCTGTTGGGTGCTGTAGCGAGGATGAAGCACTACTCGATTGCCATCCGCTTGATTGAGCAGCTGCGTTCGTTGGGGGTTGAAGATAATCATTTTTGGATGAAAATTTCGTTGAATTGCTTCTGTCGGTTAAAGCGGGTCGATTTGGGTTTGTCTATCCTGGGCAGAATCTTGAAGCTTGGGTTTCCCATCGATGTGGTGGCATCGAATACCTTAATTGATGGTCTCTTTATTCAGGGCAAAACTGATCAAGCACTGAGGTTCCTCGATGATATGGGACGAAATGGCCCCGAACCTGATGAGACCACGTATGCCATAATCGCAAAGGGGTTATGCAGGGCGGGTTACACCAGATTGGCTATTGAATTGCTGAGGGACTGGGAAGAGAGAGGCTGCAGGCTCCATTCCTTCACATACAACATAGTGATTGACGGTCTTTGCAAGGAGGGATTGATCACCGAAGCCTTGAGACTCCACGAAAGTTTGAGTAGAAAAGGCGTCGAACCAGATGTTGTTACTTATAACACCTTGATCCGCGGTCTGTGCGATGTAGGCCAGATGGAAGGTGCTCTCGTTTTGTTGAAAGAGATGACGAGCGGAAGCATCCAACCCAACTTATTCACTTATAACTCATTGGTCCATTGCTTATGCAACCTAGGCCAATGGAAAGATGCTATGGTCTTGTTGGAGAAGATGATGAAGGCGGGAATCGAACCGGACGTGGTTACTTATACCTCTGTCATTCAAGGAGTTTGCAATTCCGGCCATTTGGAAGAGGCTCGAAGACTGCTGAGTCATATGGTGCAAAGCAGAGTCATGCCTAACGTTCTAACCTTCAGTATCCTGGTAGATGCACATTGTAAAGAGGGATTGCTTGTAGAGGCAGAGGCCATAGTCGACCACATGATTCAATTAGGTAAAATGCCTAATAGTGTCGCTTATAATGCATTGTTGAATGGTTATTGTTTGCAAAATAGGATGAAAGATGCAATGGAAGTGCTTAATTTGATGGTTGAAAGAGGCTGCTCACCTACTGTTGTTACTTATAACACCTTGATTAACGGATACTGCAAAGCGAAAAGAATGGACAAGTCAAAGATGCTTTTCCAAGAAATGCTTCAAAGGGGCCTGATTCTTGATGTCATCACATACAATACTCTCGTGGACGGATTTTGCCAGGTTGGGAACCTTGGAGCCGCGGTGGAGCTAATCAACGAGATGCAGTCTCGTGATCTCTCTCTTAATCATTGTACCTTGAATTCTTTCCTGGATGGCTTGTGTAAAACGCAGCAGATTGACAAGGTCATGATGTTGCTGCGAAAGATGGAAGATTCCAAATTCGTCCCTGACATCGTGACTTACAATATTCTAATAAATGGCATGTGTAATGCCGGAAAGCTCGACGATGCAATAGGGCTGTTTGATTGTTTGCATGCTCGAGGGTTGCAACCTAACGTGTGGACGTATGGTATTGTCATGCATGGATTGTGCAAAGGAGGACGCACGGAGGAAGCATATCAGCTGCTAAAGGAGATGGAAGGAAATGGATGCTTTCCAAATGGTGTCACTTATAACACAATCATCCAAGGGCTACTAAGAAGTAAAGAAAATACGAGAGCGGCGCAACTTGTCGGTGAAATGGTCGAAAGGGGTTTTTCTGCAAATGTAGGGACAATGGAGTTGTGGGTTAAATATCTCGTGACAACTAGAACTCCTTCCTCTTCTGGTTGAACTCTCCATTGTGTGTGAGGTCTGTCCACTTTTTCATCTGAAATTTGATGGAGAGTAAACCAGATTAACGGCAGGTTTTCTTCCAGACATCACCTCCTTGAGTCCCATGTCCCGTTAATGAAGTTGTTTTAAGTCTGGGAGATTTTTCCTCTTGCTTGATTGTCAGGCTTTTAGAGGGGTGGAAGGTTGATTTTGCTTTTTGTATGCCTAGGTTTTGCAAGAAATCTCTGTATTTAACTGGTACATGTGCCTGTTGGTTAGTGCTTCTGGTGCCTACTATTTATCAAACAGGTCAAATTCATATGAATGATCAAGTGGTGTGAGGATGTTCTCAAATTAAATCAATGTTAATAGCAATAACTTTACTGTGTACCATATGCAATTCAGACATTATAGACAAGTATCATGGACCTCTTCCTCAATGGGACTAAAGAAACAAATTTTTTTTTTTCAGGGTGTAATGTATGTGCTTTGAGAGAGAGATACTGGTTTTCTTTTATTTTCTTTTCCTAACACCTCCGATCCCTTCAATGTCTTATTTACCATAGTTCTTCAAGGAAGATGCACGGGTGGAAGTGGATGGTATATGATCATGGTGATGGGCACTTTGAATCAATAGCGGTGAATACTGTGGCGGGCTGGGTACTCAGATTGTCATCGCAGGTCGATTACATATTTGGGTTATTTGCTCTGCTTCTCACAGCAAAGTTTGATGGGCGGCTTGCTGACTAAGGGAACATGGCTGCAGCTGTATGGAAACAACTTTCAGTATCATTTCCTTTGCACTGCGAGGGATTTTCCAAAAGCATCTGTTGATGCGTGAACATGAATGCCGCTGACAGACATTGCCAATGCCAAACCACATTGACGTCTGCAGTGGCACCAATCAACTTCATTACAAACAGGCCCATAGGATGTAACTTTCTTTCGTCCTCTATAGAGGTATATTCATTGCCAGTTTTCTGTTTTATTAACGGATGAACAAATGTTTTGGCTTGTTTTTGCATGTTTCACTCACAGCTGCAGGATTTGCCTGGACAGTCTCGTTACCCCCTCTACTCTGTGTCTTGACACAAATATAATAATAGTAGCGTGCAAGCAAATAACTGTTTAGTGCGGTGTCAGGATGCTCTTGAGTTAAGTTGATGTTAATGGCGATACATTTACTTTGCACCAATAGAAGGGACCTATATATTATATATTTTCTTTTTTGGGGGGCGGCGGCGGCGTTGGGTTCAAAAAATTAAACCATAAATCCAGATTAGCATGTTACTTATGTGCTTGAAGAGAGATATGCTAGTTTTCTTTTATCCTCTTTTTGCTGACAATCTGATCCCTTCAATGTCCTGTTGTTACTTCAAAGAAGATGCATAAGTGGAAGTGGATGGTACTTGATCATGGTGATGTGCACTTTGCATTAATAGGGGAGAATATTTGTGGCAAGCTGGTTACTCAGATTATCATCTCAGGTAGATTACACATTTGGGTTATCTGCTCTGCTTCTTGCTGACTAAGGGACGTGGCCGCAAGTGTATGAAAACTACTTGCAGTATCGTTTTCTTTGCACTGTGAGGGATTTTCAGAAAAGCCTCTGCTTATGGGTGTACATGAACAACATTGACAGATGGCAAACCACATAGACGTCTTGAGCGACACCAACTAAATTCATCACAGTCAGGCCCGTATGATTTACCTTTCCATTGTCATTTCCACTGCATCAATTGGTTTACTTTCCCAATCAATAGGGTTGCCTCTCAATGGAGGCTCATTTCTTGCCCTTTTTATCTGTTTCAATTATTGATTTTTCTGTTTGTTTTTTGCATGTTTCGCTTAAGGCAGTCGGATTGCTTGGACAGTCTTCCTCTTGTCACGCCCACTCCTCTTTGTTTCCTCACATAATCATAGTAGCGTGGAAGCATTCCAGAGAACGCTCTTCTAGCAAAGTTCACGTGTGGATATCATGGCCGATATGATGGATTGAACTCAGAAGAAAGAACCTGTCAAGCAAAAGGATCAATTGGAAGTTCTGCATATATAACAAGAGGATCAACTCAGCTATCTGTTGTCCATTTTCTTGTTTACAAAAGCTGGTCCATGGGCTTACCCACTGAAGCAAAGCCACTGTTTTTGGGATCATGGTTTTAATTTCACTTTTCGAGATTCTTCGCTGACTAGAACCCTGTGCAAGTGCATCAGGCTTCAGTTTTAAAAGAAGCTTTATGATTTCTTTTGCTGGAAAGTCGTGGGCATGGTGTATCACCTCAGATTGATCCTTTAGTGTTAGATATCGATATCAACTAGAGGCCTTGAAACTTTCAATCTTTGCAAGAATTGAGAGTACAGTCATTAAGGGAACATCATTTTCGAAATAGATTCACGCTCTGGACCATCAACGAAGGAATACAGCAAGCATCAAGACATTATTGTAAGAGAATAGCCAAACAGTTTGCGTTACATTGTCACAAACTCGATGGATAGCTTAATGCAAGCAAGCAATGTACAAGAATGTTTTCTTCCTAAATGAAAGATGGGATTAGGGTCTTTAATCGTAATGCCCTTTTTTTTAATTGTAATCCTAATACCTTATCGTCACCTGAAAGGAGATACCAAGCGAGGTAGAGGATTTATTCCATTACCATACAGGCTCTCGTAGTTATTTAAAATGGTCGAGCAGTGCATCTTGAAATCCTGGATCCAACATTTCATTTGGGGTTCATTTACTTCGCGGAAATCGATGATTTGAAAAATATTTTCCTAAAAATGATCACTTTTATGGTTTGAAACAATTAGTCAATGAAAAATGAAAATTTTTTACTAATGGCTACAATTTATACATAAATATATTCCTAAATGATAAAAATATTGTTCATTATTAATTTTTATATGCGATGCGAGCAATCATTTTAACAAAAAATATTTTTTAAATCATTCAACTTTTTTGCAGAAAAACATAAATATATCAAAAAATACCCTCTCTAATTACCATCTTTATGACAAAAAAAAAAAAAACAAAGAAACAATTTTTTTGAGTGACTACAATAGAGTTGGCTCGGTAAAATGTGTTCCATTTAAGGGATTGTTATACTATTTTTGAGTTACACTGAAATTTTGAAATGAGTTAGAAATAATTCTCTAATTTTTGTAACTTTTTATTTTTTAATAATTGGACATGGATTTGATGCATGACCGCTGAAACCCAAAACCCCGGTCACTGACATGGGATTGGGCGCCCGACCTTGTGCTTGAGTAAGATCTGCCACTTAAAAATATTGTTTGCATAATGCTGGTTTAAGACAGTACGAGCTAGAGTTGCAATTGGCGTAATTGAGCGTGAATATAAGTATTATTGGAGCCGATGTGCCTCCGGTAACTCCTTGATTCTTGGTAATTTAAAGTAACCATAAGGAATAACTAATAGAAGAAAGAATTTTTGTTGCCTGAGGACCTAGGTCCAAGGTCATCTACAATGGCCAAAAGATTAGTGATGATCGGCTCCCGAGTTGAGACGATTCCACCTAGAACCAGGAACGGATCAGGATAGGTCCCAGGTTAGGCGATTCGATGAAGGGTCCCAGTTCGTTTCAGCGCGGATGATGGGCCATTTCAGGAAAATATTTTCTCGAAGTTATTTTCCGGGAAAATGATAATATTTTTGGTGTTCGGCTAAAACCTGAAAATGTTTCGGAAAATATTTTCCAGTGTTTGGTAAAGAAAATATTTTCTAAGCCTTCACCACTTAGGCTTGCATCACTTACTAACCTATAAATCCATCAAATATGAACTTGTCTTTAAATTCGGGCAAACTTACTTCATATTTTTATTCCCTCATTGTCACCAAACGTTCATCTACTCCAAAAAATGTTGGTATGGATTTTAAAAAGAAACAAAAGAGAAAAGAAGCAAAGCATGTATAGCCCCAATGAGAATCTTCTAGTTGAGTGGCATGTTCTCCCTCTGCGTCTTTTGTGTTCTAATAAACAAAAGAAATAAGAAACAAAGCATGTAGAGCCCTTTGCTTGAGCAATCTACAATTGCATAATAGAATAAATAAAGAAAATGATAAGCAAGAGTGCGAGTGCAAGCTTGAGATCGACGAGCTCAAGGTTCACCTAGCAACGGCCGACGACTAACCAAGAAAAGAAGAAGATGGGAAACAAATAAAAAAAAAAGAAAATAAATAGAAAAGGAAAAAGAAAATAAATAGAAAAGAAAAAGAAATTAAAAATAATTCGAATTAAAAAAAGAAAAAGAAAATTAAAAATAATTCAAATGAAAAAAGAAAAGAAGAAGAAGAAGAAAAGAGAGGAGGATGTGAGGATTTGTAGAGGTGTGAGACAAGAGAGAGATCAAGTGGGGAAAATGTTTTTCACTTTTAATTTAAAAGACTTTTTTTCCTTTCATGGAAAACATTTTCCCCAGGGAATTCATTTTCCGTGAAATGAGTGCCGGAAAATTCGGAAAAGGTTTTCCCTGAAATTATTTTTCGCGAAACGAACGGAGTCTTAAAGTTTTGGCAATTTCCTTTTCCTTACTCTTTAATAGAAAAGGAATTTTCTTTAAAAAAAAAACTAGTCTAGTCTCATCCAAGTAGTTGAGTTTTGCACTTGGAATTTAAGAATCGCCAAAAACCAATTGGTTCAATCTAGTCCATGACGACCTCAATGACCTCACATTGCATCTAGAGAGAGAGAGAGAGAGAGAGAGAGAGAGAGAGAGAGAAGGAAGTGAGATGGGTAAGAGAGAGCATAAAAGTACAAGCTCCGAATGGGGTAGAGACTTTGCCCGGTATGGACGCAACAATTGGAGGTGGCTAGGAGGCGGACGATAGCAGTTGGTGGCGGTGGTGGTGGTGGGGAGATTGCCGCTTGGGAGTGAGTGGATTTATTATGGACTTAGAGTGAGTTTGGTTAAGCTTTTCCAATTGTCCCTTGGGAAAAAAATAAAGTGTTTGTTTTTGTTTTTGGTTTAACATTTGCCCAAATGCCGGTCTTGGCAATGTTAAATGCCTAAAGTAAGTCTCCACCCGCTTTGGCTTTCAACATTTGTAGAAGGCCATTTCTAGGGTTAAATGATTTTTCTTTGCAATCCAGGCGACAATCGCTAGGTTCCCACTACCCAAGCGACGATCACTAGTTCTCACAACCTAGGCAATGGTTGCCTAGGTCTCATAACCTTAGGCAGCCCTTGCCTAAGTTGTGCAACCCTCGTTGAGGACTACTAGAAATCTAACATTCTTAGACGACAATTGCCGGCACCAAATCTGGCTCGGCGGTGGCTTGAGTCTTTGGCCAACTCCGAGAAAGGTTTCATTTTTTTTAATAAAATCATATTTAAAAGAATGCAATCAAAGCCTTTTGCAAGAATAAGTTTCCCGAACACTACTCAACTCAAATTTGCTTTATAAATAAATTTTTACCAAACGTAATTCCCATTTCCTTGGAAGGCTTTTTTTTGGGTACTTTTTCCAAAGTCCATTTCCAAAACCGAACCAAGCGCCGCGTTACCAAAAGCCGAGAGATGGATAAAAGGAGTCCATTCATTCATGGGCCTCCCCTTCCAACCCATCGACTGATACCACGGAGAAAAAGCCCACACAAACAAATCCCCCCACACACCATTCCAAACTCCCTTTCCACTTTCCACCCCAACGGCTCCCCGACAACACCCACCCCCGCCGAAACCCTCTCTTCGCTCGTCGGGCTCCGCCGTGACCTAACGGCCTCGCCATGCCAGCTCAGCTCAAGCATCCGCCGCCGCCGCCGCCGTCTCCGCCGCAGCAGCAGCAGTGGAGAGTCAACCTCCGCGCGAGGTCCAGGAACTTCCGCGTCGAGGTCAGGGCCGCAACCCCGATCCCGACGTGGAGGCCTCCCGGCCACCACCGCGTCTCCGTCTTGCTCCGGCTCTGGAGCTTCGTCCTCCGCCTGCAGTCGGATTGCGGGGCCGGGCCTCCGAGGCCGCGCCGGCGATCCCTCGGGTCCAGATTCCTCGGCGCCCTCGAGCGGGTCCGAGGATTCCGAGCCAAAAACGAGCCGCCGCGACACGCGAGGCAGATAAGGTACGTTACGGACTACGGATTCCTGCTTTGATGATGGAGTTTCGAAACTGAGGGAATGTCGAATTAATTCCGTTGATCTTGTGTAGGCTGAGATCGGGATCGTTCGGCTGTCCATCGTCCCCGTCCTGATCTCCGCGTTCCTTCTCGGAGCGGTCACGGCCCGCCGCCTGGACAAGATCGGCGCAGCCGTCGCCGCCGCGGCTCCGACGATCCTCGGTCCCTGGTCGAATGAATTTTTCGCGTGGCCGGCGAGCTTTGCGGCGGCGGCGGCGGCGCTGCTGGGTCTGTTGACCGTAGCCCGATCATGGTCTCGAGCGATCCATCTGGCGAAGCAGGCGGACTTCGCCGCCGATTGGGCGCGAGGAATCTTGTGGAAGATCTGGAGGAGCGCAGCGTCTTGAAATTCTTGATCGGGTCTATTCATTTCGAGCTGAGTCCTCTGTCGCCGCCGCCGCCGCCACCGCCGCCGCCACGAATTAGAGTAAAGCCGGAGTAATTTCTAAGCGCTGGATATGAGCCGAAATAGGCCCTGAGCGGCTCGGGCCGATCACCTCGATGTGGGTTTCCGACCGAACATAGTCGCAATCGGCATTAATTTCGGGATCCATCTAACTCGAAAAAGAGTTTGGATTAGAGTATTCAGGGGTTATTTTCTAGGGTACATCATGGTACGTTTTTTTTTTTTTTTTTTGAGCAAGGGGTACATCGTGGTACGTTGCCGACGGGAAATATTGACTCGCCTCTTTCTTTATTGCGCCCGTCTCCATAAGAACGTTCCGAAAAGCCACGGTGCGAGCATCACGCCATTCAAACACGGGGTCCAGACTCCGGACCATCTTTTCCAATCCGCAATAATCAAAGACCAAAAAAGCAAATTCAAAGTCAGCAATCCAAGGGCAACAGAAAAGTCCCCTGAAGTTGCGCAGCCCGGAAAGCATTCCCATCACGGCATCCTCGCGAGCGGCGGCCGACCCTCTCGCCGGCAAGCCGGCAGGAACCGAAGGCCCTCGGGCACCGGATAGCGTCGCCGATACCATGTTCAAGAGTTTTAAAACCTCTGGTGCAATTTTACGTCGTGCGCTGCGTCAATGGGCCGGATCCCACGTTCGGCCCAGTCGACATACGACAACTGGGCCCGAGGTGGGCCCGCTGTCGTCCGAGTTGTGGGGCCCCACTTCGGTTCGCGATGATGGGAAGCTTCGGCACGAGTGCACGGCGCGTGTGATGTGTGGCACCGTCGACATAGCTGTCCGTGTCAGGCGGGGGCCCACCGCGAACTGAATCTCCCCTCGCTGGAGGCACGGGAACCGTCGATCGGAGCCCGGGGGGGTGCATCCGACGGCGCGCGTCGAGAGTCAAAGCGGGATCCCGATGGGTCTCTTTGACCACACGGGAATTGTGTCGTTAGAAATAATGGTTTTCTTTTCCTTTTTGTTTTTATCCTTTTTTTTTTTTTTAATTTTTTTTCTTCGTTCTTCTTCTTGGCCTTTGACTGGATTGTCACTTCAAACGAGGGCTCTCTTTCGTTGAAAATCGAGGCCAGTGGACCCGCTTTTACGTAACTGCCCCCCCGCACTTTCTGGATCCCATCATGAAAATATGCTTTATATATATAAATTGTTTTTGCAAAACAAATATCTCATCAAATATTTTGGACGAGTTTTGATGATTATAATCAATGCTTTTTTATTTTATTTTCGAGGATGGGAAAATGGGTCAAACTAATTTGGTGTTGGTAAAAAGGTTGAAATGCAGATTCTTCTTTTGTATTTGTTAAGTTTAGGCCAGTCGAATAAACACAAATATATATAATGAGGCGTGCATGGTCATATTATAAAATTAGGCAAATTGAAAGAGTTGTCTTTGAGTTTTCCTCAATTGGACTCTGTGATTCATAGTGCACGCTTTGCTTTCCTTCTTCTTCTTTTTCGGAATAAAAAATATGGCTTACATCACGATATTTCAAAAAGTCATATCCCACAATATATCAATACTATGAACATAGACCTACACAATATAAGTCCCCCAAAACCGCAACAAATGAATTCCACATTTTGAGCTGCATGATAGAAATTGACTTTCCTCCGTCACTTCTTCATATGTTTACGTCATCAATCACGTGTCCCGTTAATCAAAGTTCGATAATTTCCGACTCGCACGAGTTTTACTAGTCAAGCATAACAAAATAGGAAAATTCTCATATTAGAAAAGTATTCCGGAGCACACGGTTTGCGGCTAAATTTTCCAAAAGCGGATACGCACCTTTGAAAATTTCCAAATTCCCCCAACGATTCAAGCCCCCCCACCCCCCACGAGCAAATTCACTAATTCGAAACTCTCCGAAATGTATAATTAAAGAGGTGCCGGGGGGGAAAAGAAAAGTCTGGCGGGGGGCAAAACCGTCAAATCATATAGAAAGAGGGATATAAAAGATAATGATTAAATTACTAAATCCGGGGTTCCCCCCTCTTTTTTCTTTATGGTTAGGTTTGACCACTGCCCACTGGGCCCCACTCCTCCCCTCTCTCTCTCTCTCTATCTCTCTCTCTTTCTCTCCATTCAAGTCCAATATTCCTCCACATCTCCTCAAAATCTCTCTCTCTCTCTACTTCGACGCCATTTCCTTCTTTCCTTTCAGCTCTGCTTTCTTTCTCTCTCTATCTTTTTTTTTTTTTTTTTTTTTCTTGCGTTGTTTCTTTTGACCTCCTGTAGCTTCCCGTCCTCTATTCTTCCGCAACCAAAATCGCTCTCGATTGGACTGCCGAGAAGGGAAGAAAGAAAAACCTTCAGCCGCACTCCCTCCCTCCTCCATCGACATCTCCATCTCCGTCTCTCCTCTCCCCTTGCCGTCTCGCCTCCCGAATTCGGCTCCAGCTTGTCTTCCCGGGGATTCCAGTTTCTCAGGTAACGATGCCGGTTTCTCGTTATTTGCTTTGGATTTCGCCTCGGGGGTCGTTCGGGGTCGCTTGGCGGGACTTGGGGGAAGGCCCGCCGTGGCCTTTGGTCTTTGGGGTCGTCCTCCTCGCCAGCGCGCCCCGTGGCTCCCGGGATCTCTCCTCCCACCCCCGTCCTGCGGCCTGCCCCATCTTTGACTGGCCCGCCGGCGGCCGCGGATTCTCCGGCTGGGTGTGTAAATGGGCGGTTTTTAGGAGGGGGGTTGGAGCTTTGCGTGATGGGTTTTGGTGGGTTTCGCTAGATCTGTGGTCGGGCGGTTTCTTTTTTGTACTTTTATCATTTTCGGGTAGTCGTGCTTTTGGTGAATGGGTGATGATTGTTTGGAGCGATCGGTAGCCGCGTTTTCACTTGACCGGCGAATAGGGGCGATGCGTTTGCTCGTGTTGGTCGGTGGGTTAAGGAGATTTTTCGATGTTATCGTTGTTTGGGTGGTGGGTTCGAGTGGGCGGAGCCGCGGAAATTTGAATGTCAAGATGGAGTCCTTCAAATTTACACTGCCATGCTCAGCTGGAGAATGTCGGATGCCCGCCTGCCGGCCTGTGTTGAATGGCTTTGTCCCACTTTCGAAATCTGATTTCCAATTGCCTCGAAATGGTCGGTGAACCATGTTAGTCTAGGGAAGTAATGGAATGAGTGCCTGGAACCTCCTTTTGGGGACAGGCAATGAAAGCAAATGAAGACCAGACCTTGGTTATTGAACTTTAGCCGGCTATGATGTGGGCTGTGAAGGTGGGGGAACATTATAAGAGGAGGAAAAGGACAAGGCTAATTAAAAGGAGGGGAGAAACATTTTGTACAACCTGCTATTTATGGTGCCTCATTTGCTTGTGCAGTTTGATATGACTTTTTCTTTCAATGTGTTGTGGCCGATGTGTTCCATGTAAATGATGATGCCTTCAGAGCTGAAGACAGTATTTGCGAATTGTACTGCCAGATGTGTTTCTTTTATGGACCCGTATGAAATTCTGGAACATGCAGAGGTTTGAGATGTTTATGTGTTTATTGTTATGCTTTGGCAGGAACAGAGACGGCGAGATAGCAGCTGCAGATTTCTGAATCTAGAATGGGTTGTTTCACCGTCTTGAAGTGTAGGAAGAAGAAACCTGAAAGATCCAGTTACACCAAAAACAATAAGGACTCTAAGGAGCTCCTGCCAATGATTCTGCCCGAACCCCAAATACGGACACGGTCATTGCAGTCTGCTCCACCGAGTTTCAAAACTAGAGTTAAACCTGTTCCGACAGTTTACGTGGTTCCCAACGGTAGGACGCGCGCATTTTCTGCTCCATCTATTGCCTTTGATGTGGCCGAACAAGATGCTTTCTCATCGGCTGAATTCGATGAACTAGAAGATTCAAGACACCGCACTTCCACAAAAGAACCAAGGTCCTCGAGTCCACAACCTCTTCCCCTTCCATCACCTCAGGGTCCTGCTGTCCTAAAAAATGCTGGAAGCTTTAAGTCCACAGCAGGGAGTGGCCCACTATATCCTTCTGGCCCACTATATCCTTCTGGACCACTTCATCCTTCTGGACCACTTCATCCTTCTGGACCTTTGCCTTTGCCTCCCTCAGGAGCCCTTCGAAGGTTTTCATTCGATGAAATTGCTGCAGCTTGCCATAATTTCTCTTTAGATCGATGCACATCAGAAGGTCTATCTTCAATCATGTATAGAGCATCCTTTGGAGAAGATAATTCGAGCTCAAGAAAATTTGAAGCTACCGTCACTCGCCTTCAGACGTCCACTCAGGTAACAAGTGCTTTAAATTGTTGTCGATGCAACATCCATACTTTCTGGAAGAGCTTAAGATATTCGATGCAAAAGAACGCTAGGAGTGCTTTCCTTTGCTTTGAATATGAATTTGACAGTTTATGAAACCTAGATCTCATGACACTCACTAGAGGTTTGGTTTTAATAAGATGATTTGTCCTACAATCTTCACTGGCTTACATGTATATGTTTGAGCTGATTGGCCTGCTTGTAATGTAGCCTTACAAATTTCTTTCACTTGTTGCTTTCAGGGAATAAAAGAGTTCATAAGTGATGCAAACACTCTTGCATCTTTGCAACATCCTTACCTCTGTAAGCTGCTCGGGTACTGTGCACCTGATGGTTCAGAGTTAAGAGCTCTTGTGTATGAGAGGCTTTACCATGGAAGCTTAGACAGGCTTCTATATGGAAGATCTGATGGACCACCTATAGATTGGAACACCAGAATGAAAGTTGCCTTATGTGCTGCACAAGGTCTTACTTTCCTGCATGAGGAGGGGCCCTTTCAGGTAACCAAAAGGCTTTTGTTCCTTGTTTCTCAGTGCATTATGGATGACGCACAATGCAGTTTGTGATGGAAAAAACTTGAGAACGCTTTTACCAAGATCACATATGTTTAAAGACGAAAATCTGACGTGATGAACTTGGATATCTAGGGTCCTGATTCCAGGACTTGTGGCTTTACAGATTTGTATTTATAATTTTTGATCTTTTTAGATACTGATAGGACTCTTGCATTCACAGGCTATGTTCAATGAATTTTCAACGTACAACATCCAAATTGACAAGGATTTCAGCGCCAAGCTTTCGGGATATGGTTGCATTGGGCACATTCAAGAGTCAGATATGTCCAGTAGTTCAGTGGTAAGTTCCTTCTCCAACTTGTGTTCTGACTTGCTTGGATTGTTCAGACCAATTCTTGGTCTATGGAATTTCTATTAACTACCACGTTTGCCTAACTTTGATGGTAGATATAATTGTCATTTTTATGTGTGTTCAGGCATTAGCGAACCTTTCCGTGGAGACGGTGGAGAAGGGATTGCTCACTCCAAAGAGCAACGTATGGAGTTTTGGCATAGTTCTTCTTGAATTGCTCACTGGTCGGAAGAATCTGGAAAACCGGTATCCTAAAGAAGAGAGAGACCTGGTCAAATGGACTCGGCCATTCCTGGCTGATGATTGCCGGCTATCACTAATAATGGACCCTCAGCTTAAAGGTCGTTTCCCGGCTAAAGCAGCAAGAACTGTGGCTGACATTGCTCAGCGATGCCTCCAAAAAGAACCTTCAGAAAGACCCACGATGAGAACCATTGTGGACCTTTTAAAAGTCATACAAGACATGAAGTATTCCTGCCGATTCCCTTTGCAAGAGCCAGCAGCAATTACCGGGAAGCAAATGTTGAAATCAACAAGCCTAAATGGAATCATGGTCGCAACACCCAAGTTGAATTTTTCCCCGTCCCCGCCCGCTAGAGTGGCGCCGCCATCTGTCTCTCCCAGGAACTTCCGTGCTCTACCCACATCTCTTCCTCCTCGCGCATGTTCCTCGACCCTTTCCTTGGAGGAATTAAATTCTCAAGAAAGCCGTAAATCTTCATCATCATCAACCGTGCGAAGGGCTAGTGTGGAAGGATTTTGATTGTTGATAACGTGATTTATTTATTTTTTTCCCAGGTTCTCGTGTTCATTCGTGATTTAGTATGAAGTATAGATTATAAAGGTGTGGTTTTTTCACCTTGCCATCCCTCTAGATAGGGGGTCATAGAGGGGATGCTGTTTTGTAGATAGAGTGCAGGATCATGCTGTTTATTGTTATATACAAGAATGCCATTTAAACCGGAGTGGCCATGTCCATCATCTTCGCAATGTTGTCACGGGCGCTCTTCATTGTATATGCATATGTTCTTGTCTGAATTAGAGTTAATGGTTTTGCAATAAAGCCTCTGTGGAGGAGAATGGCGTCGATATATTCCTTTTAAGTGGATCTTGCAGATGATGTAATTTTTGAAAACATGACATCCTTGTGTCTTGTGCTCATGACCTGTTTGGTGAGTAGGAATGTTTATACAGCCAATCGGAATTAGTTATCTATTTCACGTTGACTGTTTAAGGGAGGTGTTTTGGTGATGATTCCCCACTGCCGGATGCTGTTAGTAGGACTGTGGCTGCATTTGGGAAGTGCTTTCCCAAGGATCTTTGGACACCTAAAGGCCTTTTGGCCAAATATTAGGTGTTTGGGAAAAATTTTGGAAACCCCGTTAAGGGAAAGAGGTGCCTTGGGCTTTCAGCTTTAGCTTTGCCCTTGTTTTTACTGTTCATCTTCTTTGTTGAGAAGTTCATCTTCTTTGTTGAGGCAGAAGTTCGGATTGCGCAGGGCTACTGAGGGCAGGTGACTGACTAGAGAGAGGTCGGTGACGGTCACGACGACCGTCATCTGTGGGTCATGCGACCTCCGACGGTTATCTAGGCCGTGCGACCTCGCGGCAAACAGATCTGGGTCGCACCAACGCCGGAGGTCGCGCAACCTCAGGCGCGACCCAGATTTGGTCGCCACAAGGTCGTGTGACCTCCGGCGGACCCAGATTTGGGTCGGGCGACCTTCGTGAAGGGCCACCAGGGGTCGCCCGACCCCAGGCGGCCCTTGTCGGAGGTCGCCCGACCCCAGGCGGCCCTCGCCGGTCATCTTTGGGGTTGCCTGAGGCTGTCAACGGTCGCTTACCTTGTCGGCCAACTTTTTATTTTTTTTATTAATCACCAGAGTCATTTGTAAATTTAATCTTTCCAAACATTATTTTACACAAAGGTATTTCACAATGGACTTTTAAACTACAATTTAACAAACACAATTTATATTTTGAAAAATCCCTTTTAACTCATAGTCCTTTGCATTTTTTCAAATGTTTTCCCAAAGGTCCAACTAAATGCATCCAATCTGAAGCGGATGAATTCTGGAGCTGTCTTTGCAAAGACAGTTGCTATGACCCAACTTAAAAGGCAGATTCTTTGCAAAGACAATTGCTATGACCCAACTTAAAAGGCAGATTATTCTGTTGTGGCGGCGGAATAAAGCTTGATATCGATGGTTCGGTTAAAGCCGGGGCTGGAGGTTTGTTCCGTGACTACCTCCTCAGTCAAGGCGGAGCTCGAGCTCCGGATTGCCGGTTGATCAAAAGATGGAGAAGCTGCTGATTGAGAGTTAAGGTTTCAACTGATCCTTCCTTTGCTGGTTGAAAATTGAGTGTTCAACTCATCCTTCCTTTGCCAGATGGACTAATTTGACAAAAATCAAAGTTAAAAGGATGGTCGTGCCGGTTAAAAGGATCAAGTGATTCGAACTAAATGAACTAATTTGACAAAAATGATAAGTAAAGGACAAATTTGAACATTAGTTTAGAGTTCAAGTAAATATGACAAATGGGCTAGACAACCTAGCCTGGCACGAGCCATGATCATTTGTCATGGCCACTTTGAACAGGGTTTTGGCCCTTGCCATGCAGAGACTGCACAGCCAATACAATGTCAAGCCTGAACAATCGTGCTGGCCTCTTTAACATCTATAAGTTCGGAGAAAATATTGATTGCACAAGATGTGTCGGCGCAACAAATAAGAAAAGTCCTGAGATTGTGACACGTGTCCACAATGGACTCAAATGTCGAACTTTTTTGAATTGAATGGGCACTCTTTTCTCGCTTCTTTCCTCTCTCTCTCTTCTCTCCCCTCATGCTCGCTCTCTCTTGCCCGACTCTCTCTCTCCATCGCCTCCTCTCTCTCCCACTAAGTCTTTGTCCAATCGACAAACCACCGCACTACCCCTTTGGCTTCAGCTTGTCCTATCTTCTCTCTCTCTCTCCCCGCCCAACGCTCGACTTTGCCCCCTCTCTCTCTCTCTCCCTTAGACGAACTACATAGCCCTTGTCCGATCAATGAGCCACCACGTCGCCCCTCGAACTTCGTCGTTACTGAATCGCTGCCTCCTCTTGGTTGTGCCCTCTCTCTCTCTCTCTCTCTCTCTCTCTCTCCAAGTCAAGATCAAGCCCTCGTCTAACAAACCACCACATGACCTTTGCATCCACCTTGAAAGGTTGTGTCTGTTGTTGCGAAGTTCGTCAATTGGGTGTAGTGGTTTGTTAGTCGGACGAGGGCTCAATGGGAGAGAGAGGGGACGGCGAAGAGAAAGATAGCATAGAGAGAGAGGGCTCAATGGGAGAGAGAGGGGACGGCGAAGAGAAAGATAGCATAGAGAGAGAGAGAGAGAGAGAGAGCATGTAGGGGAGAGAAAAAATTTCCCTAATATTTGGCCACTATTTTGGACATATGTCACAACCTCAGGATTTTTCTTATTTGTTGTGCTGACATATTTTGTGCAACCAATATTTTCTCGTAAGTTCAGAAATAATATTGGATACTATTGGGATTCCACGTTGTCAAAATCCTAATCCAGTCACCAAGTGACATGTGCTGCTCGGGCCCCACCGCACCAAAATCCCTCTGACTCCCTCACTGTCTCACCTCTCTCTTCCCTCTCTTCAAGGTCTCTCTCTCTCTCTCTCTCTCTCCCCTTTGCCTGCCCCATTTTCCCTTCTCCAACCTCAACCTCGACCTCAGACTCGCCGCTGCTGCCTTCGACACATTGCCTCCATCTTCACTCACTCATTCTTCGACCTCTAGTGCCACTGCCTCCTGTCCAACTCCTCCTGCTTTGTGTCCACAACCGCGTCAGCCAGGAGGCTAAGGCCCCATGCCGCATCAACAAACCACGCTGCTGCCTCCGTCTTGTTTGTTGCCAAAGCCAACCTTGGTCAACCTCAAATCAATTCAGATTCGAGGTCAAGTTGAACTCTAGATCACAAATCTAAAGCTTGCTCGACCTTAGATCCAAAATTCGAGGCCCAAGATCATTGGCCGAGCTCGAGCTCAAAGATGAAGGACTGAAACGGTGATGAGGTGGTGGACTAAGACGGCAGTGAGGTGGTGGTGGTGGTGGTGGAAGGGGATGAACGTCTGTTGTCGTCCTTGTCGAAGTGAAAGGAAAGAAGAAGAAAAAATAAAGGAAAAAACAAGAGAGGGAAGAGAGAGGTGAGACAATGGGAGAGCCAAAGGGGTTTTGGTTTTGACAATATAAAATCCCACCAGTACCCAATAT
This sequence comes from Eucalyptus marginata, assembly GCA_014182565.1. NCBI lineage: Eukaryota > Viridiplantae > Streptophyta > Magnoliopsida > Myrtales > Myrtaceae > Eucalyptus > Eucalyptus marginata. Next base: position 10,690,310 of record CM024585.1, read on the forward strand.
TTTCTTGTAAATTCGGGATCAATTTTGACATTGTCCATTATTATGGTCAAAGCATGCCGGGCCTATATGCAACGATAAAAGCACTAGGAAAAATATGAAAAAAAAATATTGTTTACTCTTGTTATTACTTACATAGCTCTATTTTTTTTTTATTATCTAAATGCAGTCTTACACCAAAAGGACCCCTACAAATCCTAAGCAACTAAATCTCCGCAAGCCCTAACTTCCATCACTGAAAAACCCCATCTCTCCTCCCCCATCGGTCACCATTTACCACCATTCATCACCGTCAAGCCCTCTCCTTATTTTGAAATCTCGACTCTCCTTCCTTCCTACGTTCATTGTTTCCCTCTCGCTGTCCATCCTTTGCAATCTCTCTCTCTCTCTATGCGCATGTGCGCCCCGACTACCAAAGGCCTACCTCTGCGGTCCAATGGCGGCGGCTCTCGGCCTTGACCGAAGTTGTCCATGGCCTTCTCACGGTCGGCAGGGATCATGGGCCACCGTGAACAACCTTTGACTAGAGGCCATGCCTATCCCTAGGGAGGCTTGCCGGCCTCATATTAAGCTCAGCACTATCGTGACGTGACCGAGAGAGAGAGAGCGTCCAGAGGAAGCACATAGAGGATGGAGGGTGGTGGTGCCAAGGTCGATAGCAAGCCTATCGACAAGGGGCATGGTGGCGCAAAGCACCGATCTGTGGCAACAATTATGCTTAGTATATGAATCCATTGAGTAATTTCAAATGAATACGAGAATTTAGGATCTCGGCAAATAAATTTTCAAAAAGATATGATACTTCGTTAATAAAGTTACAAGAATAATTGACCTGAACATGTCTAAGGGTGTGTTTGGTAACGATTCTGTTATCGGGAACAAATTTTGATCAGAAATGATTATTTCGATTACATTCATGAACCGATTCTCGAGTAAAAAAGAATGCGTTTGCAGTAACTATACAAAATTTCGATTCCGGAATAGAATTGCGTTTGCATGACGTGTTCATTGATTGTTCCAAATCAATTTATTTTAATTTTTAAATAATTTTTATAATTTTTCCTTTTTTTTTTTTCTTTTTCTCCTATTCTAATTCTTCTTCAGGCCGGTTCTTAGGCCCTCGGTGGCCGGCCCTTGTTGGCTCGGCCTCTCCAGTAGCTAGGCGAGGCCCACCCGGCCATCGGCGGGGTTGGGCAAGCCTTGTCGGTGGTTAGGCTTGCCTTCGGTGAGCTTGCCGGACCTCGCCCTAGCCGACGAGCCTCGGCGAGCTCGTCGAACCGTCGCCGCGGCGCGGCGGACGGCGGCGGGCGGCGGTGGTGAGGGGGGCGGTGGGCGGCGGTCGCGGGATGGCGATCGATGAAGAAGAAGAAAGAGAAGAAGAAGAGTTTTGATTCAATTTTGTTAGAAAGAATCAACTTTTTTTTTTTTATTTCGATTTTCGTTAACAAATTTGTTGCGGGAACAAAAATTTTACCAAACGCGATTCGTCCCAAACCGATTCCTTAACAAAAATCGAATCCCAAGACTGTTAAAATGGTACCAAACAGACCCTAAGTGCCATTTTAAAAAATTAGAGGTACGTTACTAGCAATGGGAAGGAAAAAAAAAAAAAAAAGATTAGTCCTATGATTTTGGTATTTTCGGACAAAAACGAAAGTACGAGGAAAGGAATCACCTTCCTTATCCGACTGGTCTCGTTCATGGCCCTGTAAGAAGCGAACGCTTCACAGGACAAATTCATTCACCGACGCTCTGAGAAAGCTCGTCCGCGGCAATGGCGTCTCTCAACCTCTCCTCCTCCGTGGCGTCGTCGTCGTCGTCGTCGTCGTCTTCCGCCGCTCGTTCGATGCTCCGTGCGCCGGCGCTCTCTCTCTCCTCCTCGAAGCACTCTGTCTTCTCGTCCCGGTCCTTCCCCGGATTCCATCGACGCGCTTCCTATCCGAGTAATCAGTCAACAGCCTCCTCAGTCCATCCTGCCTACGCAGGGCTCAAATTCAGCTACTTTCTGATGTGGGTTTCGATTGACGCCCTCGCATTTGCGGTTGTTTCTCGCAGGAATTTATGCTCTGACCAGTAACGACATAAAAGTCGGCACCAGCCTTGTCGTCGATGGGGCTCCTTGGCGTGTTCTCGGTAACTGCTTCCTCCGTTTTCCTTTTGGGATAATCTCGGTTTTTCTCAAATCTCCCTAGCAGTGTTTGTTGGTGTGGAATGTGCATATGGTTTAGGCAAATTCTCGTGTTTGAGGGTTGTATCTTCCAGCGTCATTACAATGCATTCTTGGTTAATGGAATGCTGATAGTCTGGTGGGTTTACGTTTATCTGGTTTCTGATTGTATGGATAACTATAATCGCGAGAACCCATCAGTGGATGCGGGGTTTTGACTTACGAGGGGACGAAAAGATAAGGAATTTGCCAAAATCTAAGCTTGGGGGACGAGATATACAGATTTGACACGAAAGTTTTGAATAACATAGCAAATACTAATAAAATTAGCTCGAACACCCGACAGTTGGGGCTGGTTAGCACCGGTGGGTACCAGTGATTGACCTTTCTCCTTTTCTCTCATCGCTTCTCAGTTACTGTAGATGGATTCTTCAAGGGTTTTAGGGCCAGTTGACTCCATAAATTGCTGGCTCTCAGTTTACTTAACTACTTATAAAGACATTTTTCACAGAGATATGAAGATCATGTTCCCTTGTGGAAAGTTTTTACCACACTGGCCATTTTTAACTCTTACACTAATTGGTTCCCTTTTTTGAGTAGTTTTCTTCTTCTTCAAAGCTGGCATTGGCTGGTTATGGGACTTTGGTTCAGTGTGTTGTATGTTTTTCGAAGTTTTAAGCTGTCCACAAGGCTTATGTGTTTGCTATTTAATTCATTTGGCTTGTCAGGTGCTGTGCTTTACTGTGGCATTCTTCTCCATGTAATGGTCCTATGTCTTCTGTTGTTTGGTATATGCAGAATTCTTACATGTGAAACCTGGAAAAGGAGCAGCTTTTGTTAGAACCAAGATGCGCAATTACATAACAGGAAACACTGTTGAGAAAACCTTTAGAGCCGGAAGTTCGGTTAGTTTCTCAAGTCTTATTGGTCTCTCATCACCGTTTGTGTTATTGAGAAGGCTAGCGTAGTATGAACTTGTATTTTTCAGTTAACTGATTGTTGATTTGAGGAGAAACTGTAATTGTTATATACTGAAAGTTATGTCATTTCATATATATGGACTTAGAGACTTGCATTATATAAATTCTATCACAGGATGTTCTTGTGTTTGCCATACCTGCCAAAATATAAATTCATTGTTCAATCGCAGTTTACTTTTATTTAAAGTGATGGTTCAGTCCATTAAAGGTGAGGTATTTGAGCGTGGACAGAGGAATCACGCTTTCCATACAAGCCTTGGTCAAATAAAAGCCTGCCTTGATTCGTAAGAATGACACTGGACGTTACTTATGCAAGATATTATGTGCAACCTCTGATTTGCAAACAGAGTAGCTCCATCACTATTATCTTGCACATCGGAGCCTATGGGTTCTTGATTCCTGGGCTAATTGCATAGAGTTCTATGGTCTAGCTCAGTAACTTATCTTGAAGACGCCTTATGGAAAAGGAAGTCGAATTTAGTATGTCAAGTGCAATGAATTGGGCAAAGCTTTTTGGAACTTATGGGTTTAGAGACGCTTTATGTGGGCTTGTACTTTAATTGCCTTTATTTAAGAATTGCTTTTTGGATGGCCGTGAACATGGCCATAGTTCTCCTTTAGAAGAATTGCCACAGTTATAGTATAATCTCACAGAAATAAGTACCTGCATTTTGATTCAGCACCTTCGGCAGAACCCTTCCTGAGTCTTTTTTTCTCATTGAGATTATGGCAAGCATTTAGATCTTTTGGAGATTGCTGTCTAAGCCAAGACTATCTGATATCTGGATCATTTTCCAGATTGACGAGGCAGATGTATTCAAGGAAACCAAGCAATTCACTTACAAAGATGGTGCCCAGTTTGTCTTCATGGACTTGGTATGTTTCTTTGTTCATCTAGTTTCCATTTAGTGCACTTTTCTGAACCAGCTGTCTCTGCTCTAGCATCACCTGCTTCATCACTCGAGGAAAGTCTTTTTTTGCAGTTGTTTATGTGAGAGTATTATTACCTAGGCCACTTCAAAAATGAATTGATAAAGGAGTGGCTGCTATCATTATGTTCAGTCTTCTAAGATATGTACTTCTCATATGACAGACTACCTATGAGGAAATTCGTCTCAATGAATCAGATGTTGGTGACGGGACAAAGTGGTTAAAAGAGGGTTTGGACTGCAATCTGCTGTTTTGGAATGGGAAGGTGATTTTATTTTCTGACTTTAGTATGGTGATTTCAGGTGTTTTCATCATATGATTGTGATATGCCTTCAGTGTTCTCGTGTCACAAAGTACATATGGATTTAATTGATTTAGGAGCAGTTTGATGTAGGGCCAATATCAAGCTGCACCTTGACAAAGCCCTTATGTGCTTCTGTGAATAAAGAGGCATATCGGATAAAATCTCTCTAATGACACTCAAGCTGCTATATTCAATAATTGGCCATCTCATTGTGCAGCATTGTCTATGTTGCAGGTTATTGGCTTTGAAGTCCCAATCACAGTTAAGCTGAAGGTGGTGGATGTTGACCCTGGTCTTAAAGGCGATACTGCTCAAGGTAACTTCCTTCTTCTTTCTCAAACTAAAGAAACTATTTTCTTAATAGTGAGGTATAAGAACACTAAGTCTCTAGAAATATGAAGTGAGGCAGATGGATCTTGTAGGTTTCATGCACCTCTATTTGATTTGGCAGTATCTGAGCTGTGCACGATATAGTGAGAAAAAGTTCAGGACTTTGTGCTTTTCCTTTGTTGCATTAGGGGCTTGGGTGGTGAAGGAGAAGTTGGTTGTTCTTTCTGACGATCTGATCTTATGATTCATGTTCTTATTATAGGTGGAACGAAACCAGCGAAACTTGACACAGGTGCTATGGTGAACGTCCCACTGTTTGTGAACATAGGCGACGAGATTTTGGTAGATACAAGAGCTGGGCAATACATGAGTCGTGCGTGAGGTTTTAGCCCTGTATGATTCTTACTTACTCCAAATATGTAGCCTTTTTTCTGTCGGACCTGTGACCTGTGAAATCACTCGTGAGGCTTAGATAGCAAAGAGTTAGTTGCCCAAATTTCATAGTTGAGCAATTCTTTTTGTGTAGTCAATTATTGTATTTATTACGTATCATGTATGTAAGAAGAGAGCAAGTTTTGTGCCCAAAGCTCTGGCCAATCGAAATAGCAGCGTAGATACTTTGCAATTGCTTTATTTCTTTTAAACCTTTTCGAGTGCGGGAGACGAGACGGTCATAATCCTGCTTTAATTGAATGTTTACAAGCCAATAACTGTACAAAAGTCCTTGTTTACAAGTCACATCTTCAAGGACGAGTACACATTCAGTTGGATCGCACAACAGTCTTAGGAACGTACAGGGTTGATCAACAGATATCGAGCCTCTCTTTTCATGACGGTTGGGCTATCTCTGCTGGGGAGTCGTTGCCAAAAGAATGGAAGATAATCTGCTTGCTTTGACACTTTGAGGGTCATGACAATTGACGTGGGCTGAGGAAGAAGCTGGCCAACCAGAAGGTTTCGACTATCACACCCAATTGATGTTCGCAGATGTATATTAAGAAGCATTTGCTCTGTTGATGGCTTCAATTCAAGACCTATTTTCACAAAAAGTTGCTCGGAACTGTGAGGCCATTTCCCTTTGGTAGTGACACAAGAAGGTAGTTACTGTCGTGATTTGGCCAAGACTCTTCCCTTGGTGTCTTCTGGCTTCTTCTCGGGCACGACACCTTGCTTCAGTGCCATGCCATACACATTACGAGCGCATAACCACCTTCCTTGTCGATTAAACTCGTTTATAATGACGTTGTACACTTCTTTACTGGGATGCCCCAATCTTTCATCCATTAGGACCGACAAAGCCTTGCCCAGCTTTCCCTCCCTGCAAAGTGCTCTCAACACTCTAGCTAAGCTAATCATTTTTGGTGAATGCCCCATTGTCATCATGTTCTCCATATTGAACAAAGCTTCTTCATTTCTATTCCCCACCGAAAGCGTTTGTATGATAAATCCATAAGAGCTCTCATCGATAGCACAACCCGCGCTTCTCATTTTCTTGAACATCTGGTATGCATCATCCAATAGGTTTCTCTCCTTCCAAGAAATCTTGCACAATGCCCTCAGCAACGTATTCAACATCCTCTCTTCAACTTCAAAACCATCTCCTACCATCTCTTTATAAGCCCTCAATGCAGCCCTTATCTTCCCCCACTTCAACAAGCCGTGAATCAAGGTGATATAACTGATGCGGTCTGGCGCGCAATCTCTCTCCTTCATCAGCTTCAACACCCCAAAGCCTTTCACTGGCTTCCCTTCTTTGCAATACCCATTGAACAAAGTATTGTAAGTGACCACATTCGGAGCCAACCCCGCCTCTAGAGCTTCATCAAGCAATTCCATGGCCTCTGGTGACCTACCCACTTTGCAAAACCCATCCATAACAGCTGTGTATGTGTATATGTCCGGCTCGATCGAAATCGATTCCTTCTTGATATTCCTTAACAACTCGTATGCTTCCTCCACCCTCCCAACGTAACACAACCCTTTGATCAAGCAATTGTACGTCTGAATCGTGGGCTCGCAACCGACTTTCTTCATCACGCCCACGACCTCAAAAGCCTTCTGCATTTCGCCCTTTCTGCAGAACGAATTCACGAGGGTCGTGAAAGTTGCGACGCTCGGGCAGAGCTCATTCTCCACCATGAAGTCCAAGATCCGCGTAGCATCATCTAAACTGTTCTTCAGACAGTGGCAGACGATCAGGGTCGAAAACGTCCACGCGTCCGGGACCAACCCGTGAGCCGGCATTTCGTCGAACACCTGCAATGCGATGTCGGGCTCGTGCGCCACGGCCAGAGCCGCGAGCAGATCGTTGGCCCCGGCCAAGCTCCCCATCTGCCCATCTCGCCGTAGGAGGCGGACGAACTCGACCCTGTCCCTAGCGGGCACCGCCCTGATTCTTTCGGCCAAGTACTGGACGCGGACAGGGCAGCTCCTCTGTTCCTGCACTTCGCTCGGCTGCGTTAGCACCGCGCCAGTTCCATCGACAGAAGAGCCGCGCGAATCTCTGCTCCGCGAGGATCTCGCGACGAGGTTGCTCCGTCGGTTCGTCCTGAGATGTTGTCGGGAGATGACGGCGCTTCGAGACGAGCAAGGCTGGTGCTGCGAAGGAAGATGGAGGAGCGGGGATGGGGGAGGATGTGGAGGGGATGACAGCGAGGGAGGATGAGGAGGCATCATGCGCGACGACGGGTCCGCCGTGCCCCTCGGGCCACTAGAGCACGAGTCTCTTGTCGCGGCCCATGCGGTCTCTCTCGGTTGGCACCTCGGGACTAGCCGCGCATCCCGTTCAGCTCGGGCAGCCAGTGCCGTGTACGACCCGTGCGGTTCAGTTAACCAAATAGGAACCGATTTCGACACGGAAAATTTTGTCCAAAAAGTCGTAAATTTATTACAATTTTATCAATTCGATCTTAATTTTTTTCCGACAAAAAAAAAAATTCTTAATTTTTTCAATTTTGCTAATTAAGTCTTGAACCTTCTCGCTTTATATCAATTGTATCTATCCAGTCAATTTTGTATAAAATTCGCTAATGTAGATATTGGCCATCCCACGTAATATAACAAATGCTGATGTGGATAATTTTTAATAATATTTTAATATTTTAAAAAAATTTCTGATTTTTTTTTTTATTTTTTATTCTTTTTGGTGGGTGACCATCGGCCATTGTCAGCCAGGTTGGCCTTAGTGACGGTTGGCATTGCCTAGGCTAGGGTGGCCTTGCCAACTCTGGGGAGAGGAGCCTTGGTGGTGAGGTTGGCCCTCGCCTAGCATTGCCTTGGCCTAGCTCGGCAAGGCCGCCTTGGCTTAGGCAAGGCCAACCACCTGCAAAAGGAAGAAGAAAGAGAATGAAAGAGAATAAAAAAGAAAGAAAAAAAATATATATTTTTTTAAAATATTAAGATATTATAAAAAATTGTACACATTAACGTCGGCCGTTTTACATGGTATCGTTGAGATCGACATCAGTAAATTTCGGTCAAAATTGTTTGGATTGAGTCAATTGGCAAAAGATGAAAAATATTTAGAAGTGAATTGGCAAACTTGAAGAATTTAGTACTGAATTAGCAAAAATGCATTAGAATTTAGACTTTTTAGATAATTTCCCGATTTCAACATGTCATAGTTCTCATTAGGATAGTGATATTAGCTTATGTTCTCGTCACAATTACAAATAGGTCGAAATTAACTGTCGTGCTTGAAATTTGCCTAACACTGTAGATGATGCTTGAGGTAAGGTGTGGTATGGTTGGAAATGCCATGTTGATTTTGGGATCATCCTAGGAAAAACAGATTTCTCCCACGTGCTGAGATTCGAATCGACATTGCGGCAGTAAGTTTGCTCTCTTTCCATCGAACCAATCGTGCTTTCCCGCTAGGGCATCCATATGATTCTTTTCATCCATGTCGTTGAGAAGGAGAAACTACTCTTTTACTAGACAACCTATTTTTGATTATCTCAAGCCCCTATGTCCCTCCGACGGTGTCTGAGATAAACCGATCTTGCACGATCTCAATGCCCTCGAGTTTGGAATTTTTTCATATGTTGGAAATGTTCCTCGAGAATTGCATGAAAAGCCAATTGTAGATTAGTTTAGTAAGAGTTGTGTTTCCAACGCCACCCATCCCATGATTTTCCGATGATCTGTGTTTTGTATGTCTAACAGACCATCGTTTCCATGATTCTGTACACATGATTGTCAATAGATATGCCCAAACTATCCAAAGAACGCTGGTTTCTTTCATGACAATAATTAAGTTCCAATGAGTTAAACTCGATTGCTGATTGATATATCCTTGTTAAAGATAATTTAAAATCTTATACAAAATTATTAGAATATCTCTATTGATTCTCCATATCTCTCAAGATTGCACATATATTTCACTTTCATACGCATATCCTTTTTTGAGGGATGTCGTGGCCAAATTTTCGGTGAACCACCTAGAATTAGGCTAATGGATTGCTAAGCCTAGACTTAGCTCGGGCTCTCCCAAGCCTATACCAACTCGCGACTTTAATTCAAATATCTAGCATGCAAAAGGGAGTCGCCACTAATCAGTTTGTGGTAGGTCGATTAGATACCTACGTAAAATAATGGGAGAATTATTTCACTTTTATGAACTGAAGACTTTGGGTAGATTTTAATTTTTTACACTAGACTATCCTAGTGCCCTTTCGGTACCTTTATCTTTTTATTTCGAAAAAATGTTTTGTATGCAACTTAAATTGATTTTAATTCACTTTCCTAACATGTGAGGCGATCATGCGAGTGCGCAAACCACCAATTAAACACCTAAGAAATCAAATAACAAAAATTGCATAACTTACCTCATAGCAACAAAAGCATCTGCGTTGTTAAATTAGAATTCACATAAGCAATCTTAGATATGATTTCTAATTAACAAACAATCACTCAATTTTTGCTTTCACTTTTTAATGAGAATATAGTCCATATGCAATGTAATGCTTCTAATCTAATATGAAATAATATGGCATGGCAAAATGTCCTAAACTATATAAATGAGTAAAAAAAAAAAAAAAAAACTAATGATTTCTTAATGAACATGCAATAATTAAATATGCAATCTAAATTAATCAAAATGACCTAATTCTAATGACGGGCAATTTCTAATTAAATGAACCTAATAATAATCACTAAATGACGTGCATTTCATGAATCTAATTCTACATGACGTGCACATGATTTTTAAAATTCATAATTAAAATCACTAAAAATGAAAATCATACTAAAGTGAAATACTATCTATTCTAAATGCTTTCTAAACATGAATTTTTTTTTTAAAAAAAAAAACCTATCATGCAATTCATCTAAAGATCTATCTAGACCTAAAATTAAACATGCAATTTTATCTAATATGCAATGACGTGCAGAGAATGCCCTAATTCTAATTTTTTTCCTTCTTTTTATTTATTTATTTATGAAATTCGAAATTAAAATTAAACATGCAATTCAGATAATAATAAAAACTAACAACCTAAATGAATGCATTTTTTTTTTCCTTTTCTTTTTCATGATTCAAAATAAAATCCCTAATCTAATCATGCAAGATAATTAAAAAAAACAAATCTAATCCTAATTCAAACTTCTTTTGGATTTTTTCTTTTTACAAAAATAAAATCGACTCAAACACCACGACAGCAAATCAAACAAGATAAGATTGATATCCAAAAATTGGCGAACCATATCTCGCGTATGAGATCGGGTTGGCCAAATTTAAACAAAATCGCGAATCGAATCTCGGGCATGAGATCGGATTGTCGATTTTTGCAAGGGATTGCGAGTCGGATTTCAGGTGCGAAAATCGGATTGTCAATCATATGCACGTTGTGAAATTAGGAAAATATAATTCATAAGGAATCAAGAGATCTCTCGGATATGGCTATATCGATCAAACATTCAAAGAAAGATTGCGATATTACGAATTAAGCGGCGTCATGTATGAAAATCAGATTAATCAGATTAATCGAGAATCTTATCTAATTCACGATGTCACGCGGGTGATGTTTCCAAATTTGAATGGATGATGGGTCACGGGAATCGCGGTGAGGAAGATCGTCTCATAGCAGCGGCTGCTCGTAGTGGCTTCACGCAAGCGTGATCGGAATTTCCATGATATTCACCTGTATCATGTTCTCTCTTGGTGAATTACCAAGTACTCTGGAAAATTGCTAAGCATGGGGAGGAATAGTCAGAACACATGCATGAGGAAAATTAAGGAGCACCAATAGAATCCTGTCATTGTCATGGCCAAAATTAGGATAGCTCTTGCTTTGAAAATATCACAATTGCATGTGATGTTGCCGCCACTGGACACACCATCAAGACATGCAATATTTGGCCAGAGACAAGGATGTAGCTGTGGAAGCCTTGTAATGATCTGGAAACGTCAACGCAGGACGGACTTCGCCTCGGCTTCAAGAGCGACTCAAGGGTAGCTAGTGCGATGCTGCAGCGTAGACTCGGCCAGGCTAGTGGATCTTGGGAGGCGGTGATGGAGCGATCTCAGAATTGGGACCCAAAGAGCATAAAGAACTTCGGTTTTTATTCTCTATTGGATCCTTCGCTCTATCTCTTCTCTCAATGTTCCCTCCATCGAATTGTGCGGCTCCCCTAAAAGTTTTCTTCCTGTTAGTGGGTAATCAAGAGAAAATAAATAAAAAGAAAACTCAAATTGGAGGCATGAATCTGAAGCGATTCATGGGATCATGGCGGTGGCTCGTGATTGGATCGAACAATGCAAGGCCTTCTCGATTCGGAACGGATCAGCAAGGCAGGGACGGCGTCAACGAGGCAACAGTTGGACAACAGATCGATGTGTGGTCTCACGGTAGGAGCATTGTTGTTTTAGCAGGGCCGGCAATGGGTCAAGAGACGCAGCGGCCGCGTCGTCTCAGCGGAAGTGCGGCAGGCCGTCGAGACTCGTTGTGGTGTTGTTGGAATCAACGCGGTAGAAGCAGGATTCGTCGGATGGGACACCGGAGCGGAGTGGGCTAGGACCGGTGTTGTGGATGTTGGTCTTGGAGAAGTGACTTCCGAGATGTGAGAATTGCCGAGAGATAATGCCTCCGATTCACATGTTTTAATCTCTACAAATCTCCACTTGCTAATGGTGTCTCAAAGCAAAAAATGGCGACTTTCCTCTCTCTCGATAATGCAGAGTCTCTCTACCGTTTATTCTGGTAGTTTTCCTTTGGCTTCTTGCCAAACCCTCGATTTCTACTAGGTTTTTCTGCTCATCATGCTTATCGGCTGGTGCTCTGGCTCGAGTAGCTTTACACGCCCTCCCTCATCAACCCTAATTGCCCTTCGGGTTTCGTCTTCTCAAATAAATTACCATAACCCAAGGGGTTTGCAGCTCAGAATTCTCGTTTCCGCACTAACATTTCATCCCAGATGGTTCCAACCTTTGTCTCGGCCATCCTCCTGCTAAGCTCGCTCCCCACTTCGGCCAAACCTTCGTCTCTGACCCAGTTCTCTCTTGATTCACCTTTGCATGTTTTTGATTTCCATCACTGGCTCGTCAACGAGGAGTTTTTTGCCAGATTTCGTTTATGTCTTGCATCCCTCTGGCGTCTGATTGACTATTAACCACCTGATGGCGAGCTTGAGTCAGGGCGAGGAGGCTCGACTTGCTGCCCTCTGTAGCCGTCTTGGCCACCTGTGGAATGCCCAGGTTATCTAAGATTGGGAAGAAGAGCCCCCTGCAGCAAAGATCGAAGAATGTAAGTTGAGTTTGATTGGCAAAATAGTTGCTAATTCTTCCATCAATTTTACTGCTTTCCAGAACACAATGAAAAGAGCTTGGTGCATCGATAACGTTGATATTTCTCAGAGTGAGGAAGGTCTATATGTATTCAAATTCAAATCTAAAGCAGATAAACAGTGAGTGTTTGAAAATGGTCCGTGGTTATTTTCTAGCAATCTGGTGATACTGAAACGTTGGATCCCTAACACCCCGCTTTACTGTTATGATTTAAATAGCTGTGCATTTTGGGTACAAATCTTTGGACTCCCCCTAGAGTGTTGCACCAATCAGCTAGTTAGTAAAACAGTTAGTGAAGTTGGTAAGGTTCTAGAAGTCATAATAGACACTAAGGAGGGATTACCTATTAGGGTAGGGAGAGCTAGAGTCGAACTAAGCCTCCAGGAACCTTTAAAGCAGGGCAAACTCATCCGTATGGCAGGAAAGAGTCTATGGCTTGATTTCCGCTACGAACGTCTACCTCACTACTGCTACTCCTGTGGGAAAATCGGACATTATGCCTCGTATTGTAAAGAAATTCCCTACGATGAGGCTAAGTTTGAGGAGAGGGATCAACTGTATTATGGACAGTGGCTCCGGGCTTAGGTTAAGGAGCATAGCCCGTTTTGGCAGGCTTTCTATGAATTGAACACACACCAACCAAATATGGAGAACATGGTACCTGAAACTCCCTCATCTGGCCAACTTCTCCTCCCTGCAGCACCCTGTGAAGTCAGCACCAAAGCTATTCCCTTAGAGGCTCGCCAATCACAGCAGCCTCTCACATCCACAGCAACTCAGCTTTCGAGTACCTCTGTCTCTACCACTACAAAAGCTGCAGATCCTCTGCTTCTACAAACTCCTGCAATAATTCAGCAGTCGGACCATCAAGCTGCACAAGCTGGATCATCTTCATCCAAAAAAGGCAAACAAACTTGTTTGCAAACAAAGACAACCCCTCTTAAGAAAGTTAAAAGGTTTTCCCCCTATAGATCACGCTCTATATTACCGGAGACCTTCGATGAAAGCCTTCTTTTGGATACTCCTGTTCGTGAGGCCCACAGGGCTAGTGATTGGGCTGTGGTGGCTTGCCCGAATAAGCCACCGAGCGACAAATGAGGATCCTGAGTTGGAACTGTCAGGGATTGGGCAACCCCCTGACAGTTCAAGCACTACGGGCATTAGTTGCCCAAGATAGGCCCGATGTTGTGTTCTTGATGGAGACTAGAAATCAAGAACTTTTTGTGACTAATTTACAAAGGAGGATGAATTATAGCAGTAACTTTGTGGTTAATCCTATAGGTTTAGCGGGGGGTCTAGCAATTTTTTGGAAGGATCATATTTCTCTCTCGGTCCATGCTCATAATTCCAACTTTATCGACACTATAGCTTCTGAGAACAGCAGTTTATCCATGATGTGCATCACCTTTCTGCATGCACCAGCGGTCTATTCTCAGAGACAAGTATTATGGGATGATTTAAGACAGCTGAGTCACTTGCACACTCTTCCATGGCTATGTATAGGTGACTTTAATGAAGTGTTACACTACTGGGAGAAGATAGGTAAGAAACCAGTGGAGCAGTATAGACTATATTCATTCAGAGAACTCTTACAGGACTGTGCATTGATGGATATGGAGACAATGGGATGCGCCTATACCTGGATGAATCAAAGGAGTGGCGATGCTATAGTCAAAGAAAGGCTAGACCGAGCCCTATGCACTATTGAATGGCGTATGGCCTATGCGGAGGCGGAGGTTCAAGCTCTACCAGCGCTAGGCTTGGATCACACCCCACTGATACTTAATACGGAACCCCACTCGAGAAGAAGGAGAAGAACGTTTACCTTTGAATCATTTTGGTTGCAAGATGTAGATTGCCATAAGGTGGTTGCAGAAGCTTGGTCTTCAACATCTCTTGCACACTCTACCATCTCCAAAAAGCTTCAGGCCACCACTGCAGCCTTGACTAAATGGAGTAAACAACGTTTTAAAGCTGGTCATCGCCAAATAGCCTTTCTTTAGCAACAACTCCAACAGTGTACAAACCATCTTGCTTGCATTTTTAACAAAGATCAGGTAAATTTAAAGGAACAAATCCAGAAAATTTGGCTTCAGGAAGAACACTACTGGGCGATGCGTTCAAGAATAAAATGGATGAGGTGGGGGGACAAAAACACAAGGTTCTTTCATGCTACTACTATCCAACGACACAAGAGGAACCGCATTAGTATGCTGAAGGATATAAATGATGAATGGATCCGTGAGCCAAATCAGGTGAAAAACAGCACTTTCAACTTCTTTCAGACTCTTTATACCTCAGTGGGACATAGGGATTTCAATCTTGTTTTAGCTCAATGTCCTAGTGTAGTTACAACAGAAATGAATATCCTACTGACAGCCGAACTAACTAGAGAAGAGGTAAAACAGGCTACTTTTCAGCTAGGAGCCTCAAATGCCCCAGGCCCGGATGGCTTAAATGGGCTATTCTATCACCGCCACTAGGATATTATAAAAGAGAATGTTTTCCAAACAGTGCATAGATTTTTCATAATAGGGGTGTTGCCTATGGAAATAAACCGGACCTCAATATCTCTGATCCCTAAGACTCCAAATCCCGAGAGGTTAGATCAGTTCCGCCCAATTAGTTTATGCAACTTTCTGTACAAAATAATATCCAAAGTCTTAGCCAACCGACTGAAACAATGCCTACCTCAGTTAATTTCCGAAGAACAAAGTGCATTTGTGACAGGTAGGCAAATACAAGACAATATTCTTCTAGTTTAGGAAGTTCTCCATCAAGTTAAAACAAAAACAAGAAAGAAGAAGTTTCAGGTGATCTTGAAATTGGATATGAAGAAAGCCTATGATAGGGTGGAATGGGATTTCTTGAATTCTTACCTCCGCCAAATGGGATTTCATGATACATGGGTCAAGTGGATTATGCACTGTGTCTCCTCAACTTCTCTAAGTATCAAGCTAAATGGCGAACAATTACCTTACTTCCACCCGTCTAGGGGACTTCGACAAGGCGACCCTCTATCCCCCTATTTATTTATCCTAGTGGCCAATTTGCTCTCTACGCTTATTAACTAAGCTGTCGATATGGGATCTCTGAAGGGCATTAAACTAAATAGGTGGAGTCCCATCTTTTCCCATCTCCTATTTGCTGATGATGCTATCTTTTTCCTGGAGGGCAGCACTACTGAATGTCAAAATCTAGCTAACCTCCTAAACCAGTATTGCCTTGCTACTAGTTAGGAAATCAACAGAAACAAATTTGGCCTGTTCTTGGGGAAGCACTGCCCACAACCACTAAAACAAAATCTGGCCAACGAACTTCGGGTGCCCATTTTGGAGAAAATAGGTAAATATCTAGGCATGCCTTCTGATTGGGGTTCATAAAAAAAAGACATGTTTGCTTGGGTCCTTGACAGAGTTCACTCGAAATTAGAAGGGTGGAAAAAGAATTTCATTTCAAAAGGGGGCAAGGAGATTATGCTAAAAATAGTTGTTCAAGCATTACCGCAACATGCTATGTCAATATTCAAGGTCCCAGTATCTATATGTAGATCTATCGAATAGAAAATATCTCGGTTTTGGTGGAAAAATAACAAAAATAGATCTGGCATACACTGGAAAAACTGGGATCTACTGAAACAAAAAAAAAAAGAGGAAGGTGGTATGGGGTTCCGAGACTTACTTGCTTTCAATAAGGCCCTCCTAGGCAAACAAGCTTGGCGACTCTTTCAAGATCCTTCATCGCTCTGCAGTCGAGTGTTCAAAGCTCTATACTTCCACTCAACAAACTTCTGGCATGCCGACAAGGGGCATAGACCATCATGGGGTTGGCTAAGCATCCTGTCAGGTAGAGACTCTATTATACAACAACTCCAATGGTTTGTGGGTGATGGCAGCTCAATCAAAGTTAGAGAGGATAAATGGTTACCTGTCGGTATCCTTGGCGGCCCCGCAACCAAAAACGAACCCAAGACAGTGTCTGGTCTCATTTGTCCCGAACAGAATTCCTGGAATGTCGACCTTCTGAATTGCTTATTTGACGAACCCACTGTACAGCACATACTCAAGTTAAAAATTTGGCCAGCTACAACAGCAGATCGACTGATATGGACAGAGACACAGGATGGTATATACACTGTAAAAAGCAGATATCATTTCATTCAACAGACAGCAACACAGAAGCCCTGCCCCCAAGCCTCTTCTTCCTTCCAGACGCCCAAGAATGTTTGGAAACAGATTTGGAAAGTTAAAACAGCCTCAAAAATTTGCAACTTTCTTTGGTCTATATGCCAAAACACCTTACCAACTAAGGAAAATCTCTTCCGACGGCGTATTATCAACAGCCCAATGTGTACACTCTGTTCTTCCACCTCTACAAAAACCATGGAACACATATTTTTACACTGCCCATGGACACGAGGTGTATGGAACCATCCCCAAGTTCAGATCGACAGTTTCTCTTACAATACAAATCGGATGGATTCGTGGATCGCAGACTTACTCAGTCAGAAGAGGGCCGTGCCAGTATTTGAATTCACCGCCGGTCCCCTATGGGAAATCTGGAAGGCACGGAACCACTTCGTGTTTCATCGCCAGCGCACACCCCCGGATCTACTCGTAGAGAACGCCTCTGCCTTCGCAAAGCTCCAGCTCAGAACACATCAACAGGACTCGACGGGCAACTCCGAATGGCTGAACTCCAATCGCACTTGGCTTCCGCTTCCGCAGGGAACATTGAAGATAAACATGGATGGAGCTTTCCCCATGGCCGATCAAAGGGGCGCCATAGCAAGCATTACCCGTGATCACATGGGCTGCTTGATCGGAGGTTTCTCCCAAACCATATCCGCGTCCTCTGCCATAGAAACAGAGACCCAAGCTGTGATACACGCTCTGAAGGATCTGATCAAGCAAAACAAGACAGCATCTCACCTGCAGTTGGAATCGGATAGCCTCATCCTGGTCGAATCTATCAATCGGAGCCGTCCGCCGCCATGGGAGTGTCGCCCTCTCTTTGCCGAAGCTGAAGAGCTGCTGCGAAGATTCAGCAACGTTAGGGTTCTCCATTGCCGCCGTGAAGCCAATGCCCTAGCTGACTGGGCCTCTAAAGCCCACAGACGAGGGTCCATTTCGCATAACTGGGCTCTCCCCCCCAAATCATGCTTGATATGCTTTGTAATGAAGCCCTAGTGAAGGGCAGTTCCTTTTTCCCCACTTGACATTGGAATGTTAATCTATTTCCTTTTTCTGACCAAAAAAAAAAAAAAAAAAAATGGTGTCTCAAAGCTTCACTTCCTTTTTTTTTTTTTTTTTTTCTCTCACCTGTCGCACGTCCCCTCCCTCTACTATCTTCTGAATTTTCTGCAACCCTTTGCTGACTTTTTGACTTTTTCTCCTCAAGAGCTTTTCTTTTGTTTATTTTTTTTGAACTTCAAGTCTTCGACTAAGAAAAATCAAGAGGAAGCCCCCAAGCTTTTCTTCGCATTGAATTTTCTTGACCTAGAAACCGAGAGAAACTCTTCAATGTGGCAGTGCATTTTCTATTGTGTGGCCCCCCTCTAACCCAATTCATTTTAATCTATTTATAGATAATGAATTAGGGTTTTTAATCTTTCAAAATTGATATCCACAAAGATTCTTTTTCCTGAACGCAATATTCGCAATATTTTTTCACACGTGTGCCTTATCCAAAAAAAAAGTTCATATCTCGGAAAAATTTTAAAATTTTATATTCCCACGAGATAATTTTCAATTATTAAAAAAACACGAGTTTGGGCCAACCTGCTCGCTTCATGGGCCTAATCCATCTAATTTGAACTCATCCGCCACCGGTCCAATAAAATGCAAATAACAAAATAAATGAAACCTAAATCTATATGCTATGTAATTAATAAAAATTAACCCCTAATTTTCTATGCAATAAATAAATAAACTAAATCGCCAAAATTTAGGTGTCAACATGGGATAATATCAAAAAAGATCATACGAATGTCAATTTAATCATAAATTTTTCTAAGCCCTAAGCTTGGACATTCGGGCCAATTTTGATTGGAAACTGCCGACATAGATAATTTTTATAAAATTTGAACAAACTTTCTAAATTTTTTGCTTTTATTTTTTCCATAGCTGCTTGTTGGCCTCAAGGCAAGAACCTACAAGCCCTCGTCGGCCTCTAGCAAGGGTCATCTTGCCCTCATTGCCCATTGGTGAGGGTCATAGTCAGGCCTCGTTGGCCACGGTGGAAAAAAAAAAAAAAAAAAAAAAAACAAAAAACAAAAAAAATGATTTTTTTATTAAAAACAAAAAGAATTGCTCACGTTAGCACCAACCATATTGCATAAGACGGCTGTCATTTATGTTAGCAATTTCCAATCTAAATTGGCTCAAAAAATTATATTGACAAATTGTCAAAAGATTTATGATCAAATTAATCAAATTGAAATGTTTATGACTAAATTGACATTTATATAATAATTTTAGGACTTTTTCAGTAATTTTTTTCACTTGGTTAATTTGTTATCTTAGGTAGTTATCTAATAAAGTTTAGGCTCATGTACCAGTCTCTTTTCCGCATTAATCTTATCTATACCCACACTGAATTTGCTCATTAGATTCCGCGAGGAAATTTCACAGCAGAACCAGCTAAAGAATTCCACCGATAATTTGAAGGTGTGGAAATATCAACCCCTGCTACTGCTACATATCAGACACGGTCCTGGTCTCATTCTCATTCTTCCCTTTTACTTGGTCCTGGTCCTCGTTTCAACCACACGGCAGCTGAATCAGCCTCAGCTCCTTCTGCAGAATATACCGGGAAATTCCACTTGAGGCGGATGAAGCTTCTATAAGCGGCCATCACCCCAGTCAAAGCGTTGACCATGATATTGATTTTCCATGGTCTGAACAATCTTGGCGTTTATTAAGTTCGTTTAACAAGTCTCACATGACTAGGGAAGAATTCAAGTTTTGGCGGGGAGCCGTTGTCGTACTCTTTTTGCTATAACCTAGAGGCACGGAAGCCTTGTGAACATGTGGTTAGGTCCGAGCATTAGGCCTCAGCAGACTGTCCTGACCCAAAGTGATAATGTGCATAATTTGTAGGTTTTGACCGGGTGACTTAACCACTGGGGTTTGTTTCAGTGGCCACCTTTCCATCTTGGAAGGGGAAGGTGGGGGGTTCGAATCCCCACCTTCTCAAGGGGTTGGGGTGGGGACACTGTAGTTTCAGGAGTAGGTTTCGATTCCCACGCCTTGCAAGGAGGCATGACAAAAGTCTGAGAGTGAGCATTAGAATATGAATATTGATATGATGTATTGAATCTAGTGTATCCCTATTAGCTTTCTCTCGAAGAATGCGTAGGAAAGTAAAAGGTTCTATCAAATTTGATGCAAGAATATTGCAAAACGAGATATTGATGAGAACTGTAGAAATTTTCCTACCTTAATGAAAAGATGAATGTAACAATCCTGTTTCCATTACATGAGTACATTGAAAAATCAAAATGACATTTGGGTGCATTTATTTTAATAAAAGAGCTTTTGGTGGATTAATTTTCTAAACTTTCGCGTGTTTGGTCCTAAAATGGTTAGTCAACGGAAAGACATATTTGCTATGTAAAAAAAACACCCGTACTTAAAATTAGAAAGATGAATTTCCGTTTTCTCATTTCCCAATCATAACAATTTTTCAACAATGGCTCACTTCTTTGCCTTTTTCAATACCAATTGTTCCAGATGAGATACTAACACCTGAAAACGCTTTCGGTTACACATTTTCGGCATATCATCAGACAAATAAAAAGTAAACATTTTTCTTGAAAATAATTTTGATGGAAAGTATTTTCCTTCGTCGTAGAGTTTTACATGAAACAATGCCCTTATTTTGTGAACTTACCTTGAATATGAACACTGCTCTCAAATGAAACTTATTTATTTAGCTAGAAAATAGCTTACAAAGTCATGTTATTCAAGGAATCTTTGCAATTGAATTAGGAAAAAAAAATCACCTAATCTATTTATCAGTTGCACTGCTTAACTTTTATTAACAAAGTAGATTTGATGATCGATCCGCAAGGCCGAGACCCTCGACCACGAAAATGCCTTCGGGCCCTTGTGAGCGGGATCGGGCAGCTGGGCCTATGACCAGGTGGTTAAAAGAGAGAATTTTTATATGATAGGGATGCAAGAAGAGTAAATATATATAAATATATATGTCTTAATTAGAGAATGTACTTTCCCTAGACTTATTGAAAAGTTGATGGCCAAACTGAAAAAAAAGGACTCATTCAAATGTGGACGTCATTCAGGAAAAATTGCTGATGCATCTGATCTGTGCATGTGGGAGTTGGGAATATTAAGAAGTGACATGCCAGAAACGTTCAGTCCAACTTTAGTTTGGCTTTGCGGCGTCAACGTGACATTTCATGGAAAGTACACCAGCTTGGTTTTCAATGCATTGATTCAGGACAGTCACGTCGCTACTCGGCATATGAATGACCGGGTCGGTAAACAAGCGCCATCACCGCGTGCCCCCGTGTGTATATATCTAGCCATCTCTGCCGACTTCCGAAAGCGGAATGACCCGATAGAGAGATTATATAAAACTTCTTTTTTCTCGAGTGCGTGAGATTATCAGTTTTTACTTACTCTTTTTCACGGCGAATGATGCGCGAGTACTTGTGGTTCGCCTGCGGGGCGACGGTTTCCGCCATCCTCTTCGCCGCTCTTCTGTTCAATGATTTCTGGAAGAGAAGTGCAGGTCGCTTGGCTAGCGAAGACAGGCCCGATAGAGATGCAGGTGGGCGCGCTCTCGATACTGATACAGCACCGGATAAGAAGAGGATGGCGACTTCTTCCTCGAGATATGATTATGAGGTGTTCTTGAGCTTTAGAGGGCCGGATACCCGAGCGGGCATCACCAATTTCCTCTACACGAGCCTAGTGGATGCGGGGATCCGTACGTACAAAGACGATAAAAATCTCCAATGTGGGCAAGAGGTTGGCCCGGAGCTCCTTAAAGCAATCCACCAGTCGAAGATTTCCATACCCATCTTCTCGAAAGACTATGCCTCTAGTAGATGGTGTCTCGAGGAGTTGGCCCACATAGTGAAGTGCAAGAACACTCGGGGGCAGATCATCATGCCTATTTTCTATGATGTGATGCCTTTGGAGGTCCGACTGCGAACCGGTGTCTATGTAAAGGCCTTGTCTTTGCACGAATCCAAGAAGCGGTACAGTGACGAGACTATTCGAGAGTGGAAGGCGGCTCTCGAAGAGGCCGCAGACATAAAGGGCTACGACCTGCAGAACATGCGCAACAGGTGACCCATTCCAACATTCCATTTAGAATTTGCATTCATCTCTAGTTGAGTTCTATGCTGGATTTGTGTTACTTAATATGGAACTGTATTTGCTTCTGTTGAAGTTCAGACCCGACAGAAAAATTGGCAGTGTGCATAGAGTCTGAATAAATTGGAGATAGATCTTAATAAGTTCTACTCATGTTTGCTTTTTGCATTTCAATCAAAATCATCCGACTTCTGGCAGGTCATTCACCGACACGGTACAGGTAAAGTCAATTATAATTGAATTGAGGACTGGAAATTGCAGACGGATGGTTAAGGTATTCTGATTTTGTCTGTCGCAGCATACGGTTCAACACATTTTTCTAATTCCTTGTGCTTTTGACAATATTAAATATCAGGGGCGAAGGTGAGTTCGCGAAGCAGGTAGTCCAGGACGTTCTCGTTGCATTGAAGAAACCTTACTTGGTAGTATCTGACTGCTTGGTTGGAATGGACGATCATGTGGATGAAATTATGGAAATGATGGGCACTCGGATACAGGAAACACGGATTGTCGGAATCTACGGAATGGGTGGTGTTGGAAAGACAACTCTCGCCAAATTCATCTACAATAAACTCTCGCCTGATTTTGATAATTGCTGTTTCCTCTCCAACATCCGAGAAACTTCGGAGCTCTATGGTGTCGAGCGGGTGCAGAATCAGCTCCTATCAGGGGTTCTCACACCGAATTGCTCCATCATCGAAAATAGCAGTGAAGGGAGGAGGATGATCGAAGAAAGGTTATCAAGTAAAAAGGTTCTTCTTCTTCTCGACGATGTTGACAATAAGATTCAACTGAATGCACTTATGGGCAAGCGTGACTGGTTTGGTGAAGGAAGCAAGCTTATAATTACGACTAGAAACAGAGACCTTCTCGATGATCACGAAGTGGATTATACTCATGATCTTACTTGTATGAATTTGGACCAATCTATGCAACTGTTCAGTAGACATGCTTTCAGAAGAGAGAGTCCGTTGGATGAGTATGTCGCCCTCTCCGAAAAGGCAGTGGACATTGCTGGAGGCCTGCCTCTTGCGCTCGAGGTTATAGGTTCACTTTTATCACGCACCAATAAAGAAAGGTGGGATGACAAGCTGGAGGCGTTCAAAAGGGCCCCTCGCGAAGTTCAGAGCACGCTGAAAGTGAGTTATGACGCCTTGGATGATCGGCAAAAACATATCTTCCTCGACATAGGTTGTCTATTTATTGGATGGGATGTCGAAACTGTGATTCATGCGTGGAATGAGGATGAGTATTCCCCGAGAGAAACCATAGAAATTCTGCAGCACTTGTCTTTGATAAAGATTGAGAAAGATAAAAAGCTGGGGATGCATGATCATCTGAGAGACCTCGCAAGGGAAATCACTCGTCAGGAATGTAAAAGGCGAGACGCAAACCAGAGGAGGGTGTGGGATCACAAGGAAGCATTTGAATTGCTAAAGACACGCGAGGTAAAGTTGCCGGTACCACTTATTTCCGCTTCGAGAAGACAAGTTATATGCCTTGTCGTCTCCTGCACTAACGCATAAGCATAACCTCTCTATGATATGATAGCAGTTTAAACCGTTAAAATTCATAAACCAAGAATTCATGTTGCTTCCATCTCGTTTCCATTTTTGTACAGACAAAAGGAAAAGTCGAAGCTATTTGTCTCAAGTTCGACCATGGGAAGCAATACCGTTTTTCGTACGGAGACTTCTATAGATTCCCGGGTCTTACGTTCCTCCATGTTGACAGTCTAAACTTGCACGAGCACCTCATGGGAGACTTTCGTGCGCAATGGAGGCTTTCCTGCCACAATTTTCCATCCGAGGTTGCTCAGGCTTTTCTTCCTGGGAGGAGGTCAGGTCTCCTGCCGAAGCTGCGATGTCTCTCTTGGCACAATTACCCTTCAAAGTTCGATTTTACCGAATTCTCGTTGATAAATCTAGTGTTTCTTGATCTGTCGTGGAGTAAACTGAAGGAGAGTTGGGATGGTTGGAGTCACATAAAGGTATGTTATATGCTTGGGACTGTATGTTATTTGTTGTTGTGCAATTCCATGAGATCTAAAAACTTATCATTAATTACTAGGATTTACTCCAGTGGCCACCATTTCAACATGGAAGGGGAAGGTGGGGGGTTCGAATCCTCACATTCTCGGGATTGGGATGGGGATGAATTAATTTTAGGAGTGGGTTTCGACTTCCCACGCCCGCGAGAGGCGGGGACAAAAAGTCGAGAATGAGCATTAGAATAGGCGTAGAGCTTTAAAAACTTATCATGATATGATCTCTTTGTTACAGATGTCGAAGAATCTGAAAGTGCTGAATCTGACTGGTTGCACACGCTTGAAGAAAACTCCTGACTTATCTGCTAATGTGAAGTTAGAGAGATTGATCCTAGAGAAATGCAGTATCTTGGAAGAAATTGATAGGTCCATCGGTCAGTTACCACACTTGGTTTTATTAAACTTAAATTTCTGCAAGAAACTCCGCCGCCTCCCAAAGCAACTTTCGGATATGGAATCTCTGGAACTCTTGATTCATGAGACATCAATAGAGGAAATGCCCGCATGTCAAGGTGATACGGGTGCAGCATCAAGTTCTATGGAACAAATTTCACGGCCGGACGATGTTTCGTTAATTAGAACAGGCCAATTCTCAATCCGGCAAGCGAAGGCCAAGTTACTCCAGCTAGCAGCTGCCAAATTACACTCGCAACAAATGGCAATTTCCGCTACAAGTTGATGCGAAAGGGTTCTAAGTCAGAAGTCGCTGATTTTCTAGGGACGTTGTCGATTCAATAGACTAGTTGTCAATTTCATGAGTGTCAATCAACTACCAAGATATCGATTTATAAGTTTGTTGTCGACTCCAAGGCTACTAATCAATTATTCAGTGACCGGAGGCTGTTATGGTCAATTTCTATTGTTGTTTGTCGATCTTCCGAGATGACTGTGTTAAATTAATATATCGAGTTTGAATTCGGATAACGATTTGTTAAATTAAATTTGTCGATAAAGGTTTCCCAAGTAGATTTCAAATTAGACGAAAAAACTTTTCTTTACGATACAGGGCTAGGTTTCTTTTAGCCCATAGAAATAAAGAAAGAAGCCTCTGTACGTAGAGCAAAAGTAAAAAAGGAGCGCCGCTTGAGAGAAGCCGCAAAAAAGCCAAGTAGCAACCTACCGTACCTGAAAGAAAAAAAAAAATTCAAGAACTCTGCATGGTCCTAATTTTCGGTCATACGAAAAGAGTATTGATTGGGCTTGAAAAATAAATTGATTTATAGAATCAATTTTTCGTGTCATGTGTTTATATTGTTTATTTATAAACACTTTAGATTTTGGATTAAATCTAGGTGTGGGAAAAACTCACTGTACGAAAGAAAAAAATGTGAGAGATTATAAATCGAAAAGAGTATTGATTGGGCTTGAACACACGATTATAGTAGATTATTTATTTATTTATAAACACTTTAAATTTGGGATTAAATCTAGATATGGGAAACACTCCAGCATGTGAGAGATTGTAAATATTGACTCTTCGATTATAGTGGACCGAATCGTGAATGTAAATTTTGATCAAATGTTCTTATTATTTCTCATTTATTTCTCTGGTTATTTTGCATTGACTTAAATTACAAGATCCCGTCGTTTCCGCGTATTATATTTCAACAGGATGTTCGACTATCCAAACCAATGGATGAATTCGGAAAGTCAAGAATAAATTACTAAGCATTAAGTGAAATGCATTTAGTCCTAGTTTTATAAGATTATGGTGTCGATTTCAAAAGTCTTAATTATGTAAATACTCAAGAGTCCTTTCGGTTTCTAGGACTCCAAAAGTCATTTTCTTTTGTTTAGAAAAATCTCTCCATAAAAAGAGGAGTAATCTCATTTGTACGCATGCCATACTTCCATTTGAATATAGGTAAAATTTTCGCAAGTGAGCAAATTCCTTATTTCAGTTGTTTATCAAAATCCATTTGGCGGTGAACCAAGAAATCCTTTTTCCTCGGTTGATGATGTTGTCTAAACTTTGGTGGTGAGCAAATTCCTTATTTCAGTTGTTTATCAAAATTCATTTGGCGGTGAACCAAGAAATCATTTTTCCTCGGTTGATGATGTTGTCTAAACTTTGATGGTGAACTTCATATATCCCAATCGTTATACTTGATCCAGAGCGTGCCTTTCATGCTTTGGTGGTAATCATCTTCTATTAAGCTTCCTATTGTCACTCAAAACACATCCCCATCACACATCACAAGGATTGAAAATTCTATGAATTCTCAGTGCCTGCCATCGTTCCTCACCGACCATAAGCCCTTCACTTGGTCACTTAACTTCGCTATCGAGGCATTATCGAGCTGGGATGACGCAGTTTCCTGAGTCAATTGGATCCCTCTAAGCCTTGAACACTTTGTCTTTGAGAAACTGCAAGTCGATAAAGATGCCACAAGACTGAATGTGGAACTTCCCGATCTCTTGAACCAGAAATGGAAGATGATCTCCCCCGGTGGATTTGGTGGGTTAACCAAACTGGATTCTTTAGCATTGTCCTCTTCGATAATGACCACCTTATCACCAGATATTGCGCAGCTTTCTCGTCTCAAGAGACTTGAACTCTCTAGTGAATATTTGCGGAACCTCCCAAGGCTTCCCTCAAGCTTATCATCCTTATGCATTGGACGTTGCCCGTCAATGCATACATTGATAGACCTATCGTACTTGAAGAAGCTATCAGAACTTGTAATTGAGTATTGCGCAGTTACAGAGATTCAAGCCCTTCCCTCAAACTTCTTTTCTGACTTTAGCAAAGGATTATTCTTGATTTCTCGAACTTTCTGGGTGCTGCCATCATCTATGCGAGAAATTAGGATTCATAAAGAGCATCAGCTGAATTCGAGCCAAGCCCACCCATCATCTATTCTCGGAAAACACAGGGCGTATTTCCTTCGACAAGGTTAATGATTGTCCCTAAAAAATCCAAGTCCAGGGAAACTTTAGGAACAGGGGAAGTATTGGGTGAAGATGGCGTGGGAGACTGGAATATTTCCTGAATGACTCAGAATGGTTGGTGTCTGCGAAGTGAACCCATTTGGACGTAGAGATTTTCGAACGAGAAAAATTATGGCCCTGAAGGAAGAGATGAAACCAGCATGTCCCATTCCAAAACAAGCATAAAAGTCACCGCCACTTGGTGATAACCCCCTAAGCATGTTTTGCTGTCTTGAATGTACGCAGTTGCAGTGAGATGAGGCAAGATTTCATGTACCCATCAATCATCTCGGGCATGGCTGAAGAATTCTATGAATTTCCAGCGATGTGCTCAAGATTTCACAATAAGTTGCTCTGACAGGCAAAGCGAAATAACATTTTAAACGATGTTAGAGAAGCATCTGCCATTCAAGAACAACTGCAAAATCCTCATTTTTTAGCATAGAGAATAGATATAGTTTGTGTTATATGAGCCGGACAGAGCTTATAACCGAGCAATAGGATTGAGACACATTTGGCAACATCAGCGGACCTCAGAATGGATTGGCGACGACAAAGTTCAAGAAGTGAAGCTTCCCTTTCAGTTTCATTGCTTGCAATAGGAGACTCGAATTGAAAAGCAGAACTCTGGAACAAAATCGGATTATCAGATGATATACAGCATCCACACCAAAAAGATCATAAGTTGATGAGCTAATGTCAAGCCTCATTGTCAAGAATAGCAGAAGCTACATATGCTGTTGGAATGAGGGACTTCGAAAGGCAAAAACACAATTTGGCCCGAAGAGCTTGAAAGGTGCATGCTACTTCCAGTACTAATGACAAGGATTGGGATTCCAAAGGGGTACTCCACAAAACTGGAGACAAACCTGTACCAAATTATCAAGCAGTTGAATGAATCAGAACATCATACGAATCCTTTGGAGATACCGGATTGGACTCTGGTCCTAGCTGATTTGATATGAAATGCATGGCATATTGAAAGTCAAATTAGAACTTTCGATAAATGGTGGCACCCTGACGCACCATGGTCCTAATATGGATTAACTTGACTTTACATAAGCTCAGCGGGTAGGTGATAGAACTTGCAATATAAGACAAAGGGGAATGCGTGACATACAGAGAAGAGAAAGTTCACTGGTGATACACTCATCATGTGAACTTGGTAATACAGAGCCAATCATGCTTTCCAATATTCAAAGTTTGAAAAACTCCTTGTTATCATATCATCAAGGTGGAGAAGCATGATCTGAGTAGTGATTTATGTTAGCATGAGACATGGTATCACATACACGAGAAACTTTTCATTAGAGACTGTCTAGAATGCTGCTTTTTCGGGAGAAGTATATGACCCGCTATTTTAACGTCCTAACTAGAGGTGCTGCCTACTTAAGAGAATTTTGAGTACCCATTGCTCATGACCAACACAATCTCAGGACACAAAACACCAAATTGACAATCAAAGCACAATAAGATGCAACACAATATCGTAGAGTCAACTTCATTGAGTCTCACTGAGTACATCATTTATGTAATTCCGACCACTTGAACAATAGCAACAGTATCTGGGAACAAAGGTAAAGAGACCACAAAGTTGGAGAGTACTCATTGTCAATCCAACGACGAAGTGACTGGCAAAGTAGAATCAGGAGAAGGATGTGATTCTTCTTGTTCCCCAAGCTGCTGGTGCGGCAATGGAGGTGGTGGGGGCAGTGGCAGTTGCTCTCCTTGCCAGGTCCAGACAATGTCCTCGGGAGCTGGTCTTATTTCCTCCTTCGATACCTTCTGATACTCCATTGTGTCCCCCCTTGACTTCTTCATCTCCACCAAATGAAAAGCCGGAGTAATCTCAAAGATTTCTGCATCGAAACCGAGGACACCCTTTCTTCCAGCCTCGGTGCCTTCAAATTTCATCAGTCCGGCATCCTTCTTCTTAACCCTCAGCCTCAGGCGCTTGGCTATATCCTCAGCTTAGAGATTATAGTAGAAGCAGGTTTATTCACCATGAACTGAACTTCCTTCTTTGATCCACTCCCTCAAACAATCCAGACAAGTCAAATCCTGCAGAATATGATATGAAATCAAAAGCCTTCAAGTTGCTAAGCCTTGAAGGTTCCTTCTTTGACTCTCTAATGGAATTTTCACCCTCGTCAAGGCCGAATAATGCATCCACATCAAGAGGCGGCAGTTCTTTCACTTCTCTTACGATACATATAGTTCTGGAGTCTAGACCTTTCTGGAACCAAGAACTCTCCACAATCTTGGTCATTGAAATTCTTCTGTTCAGGTTCAGATCTAAGATCTTCAAAAGGAGTCGATGCACATCCGGGGCAAACCAGTTTTGGAAATTTGAATTCTCCCTTTCCAATCTTTCGGTACGTCTCCATGAGATTAGAGTCATGAAAGGGAAGGTAGCCAGCTAATAGAACAAAGAAGATCATGCCACATGACAAAATATCAGCTTTGGATCCATCATAACCCCCTCGATTGATCACTTCTGGAGCAACATAAGCAGGGGTCCCGCAAGTTGTGTAAAGCAACCCACCTTGACGCTTTGATTCATCAAGGGCGCTCAACCCAAAGTCGGAAACCTTCAAGTTCCCATTCTCATTTAAGAGCAGATTCTCTGGTTTCAAGTCACGGTGACAAACACCCCGGCTGTGACAATAATCAACAGCAGCAATCAGCTGTTGAAAGTATCTCCGTTCGACGTCCTCCTTCAGTTTCCCTTTGGCTACCTTGTTGAATAGCTCACTGCCTTTAGCATATTGCATGACAAACTAAATCTTGGTCTTGGTGGCCAGGACTTCGTAAAGCTCCACCACATGCAGGTGCCTAACAAGTCTCATGACCAAAATCTCTCGTTTATCTGATCAATCATTCCAACTTTCATCAAAACCTTCTCTTTGTCAATCATCTTGATGGCAGCGCTCATGCCCATGCTGATATTCCTCACATAATGAACCTTGGCAAACGTCCCTTGCCCAAGCAATCTTCCCAATTCATATCGGCGCATCAGAACACCCCCTCTGCTCTCCATTTCAACTGAGTACTTCACTTACTTTATGAAAACTTTGTACAATATAACCAACTACTGATATGTACAGAAATTAGAAGAAAATCAGAAATGCTCAACCATCTTCACAGACATCATACTTCAATATAGCATACTCTCGAGTTACACTTTATATGGGGCATGTGAGAAACTATGATGATTGATTTATCAACTAACTCCCCCACCTCATCCAAGATAATCAAGGGCTCCCCACATAGAGCTAAAGCCCTATCAACCTTCAGAAAAGGATTCTCAACTTTCAAGCACATCTTTCAGCATTCCCAGGTTGTGGTGATTTCCTAGAGAGTACTACAGAAGGGAAGTACTCTGCAAAATTGAGTGTCCAAGGGGACAGTGGAGAGACAAAACTAAGCTTCAATCTGCTGCAAAATGCTAGAAATATATCCTGCAACAGAAAAAAGTAGAAGAGGATACAGTCGTTGACTAACATGACGTTGAAAGAGTGCATGACTGACTGTAAATAGCTTGAACGCCATTTAAGCAACCCAATACACGAGGTATGCCCCATCCAAGAGCTGCAACCACTACCGACCCAAGAATCAAGCGAAGCAGTTTGCAAAAATTCAGATTAAGAACTTAGAAAAAGGTAAGCAGGTATAAATTAAGAGAGAATATGGCATATTTCTTAAAGAACGTTGGACATTACAACATGAAAGCAGTACAAAATATTAGCTATGACATCGATCCTGATCTCCTAGACAACGTCTACGAAACAATTCAAAAGTTACAATAATGCCAAATATCCATTGCATTCACATAGTTGTCTCTTGAACCACGACAAGTTACAAAAGATGGCTCAAAAACAATTAATGGACCAAATTCAATGTCGAACAGAAAGATGCCTAAAAAGAACTTAAATTCAAAGGAGGTGAAAATTTTTCAAGCTTTAAATCTTCGAATCTAGAACAACCAGAATATACAGAACATAAACCAGTAATGTGCCAGCTAAATTGCCAAACCCACATCGGACGCGAAAAATCGAACAAAAACGCAATACCCAGAAACCAAAACCTATAAAAATTACGAAATTTCTGAACACCCAAGAAATTTTCCACGAACAAAAGCGCAATACCCAGAAACCAAAACCTATAAAAAGTACGAAATTTCTGAACACCCAAGAAATTTTCCACCCGGCGGCGGACCACCGCCCTCGTCGGCGTCGATCTCCCTCCCGGCGGCTCCGATCCCCCCAGATTCGATCGCTCCTAGGAAAGTCCGTACAGGCCCTTTCCCTCGCTTCGAGTCTTTTCTCTCTCTTGGTTTGGATTGTGTGGGGGCTTTTGCTGGTTTTTCGATGCGATAATTCGAGTGAAGTTTTGATTTTTCCCTCGTGCCTTGGCCACGTGCACACGACAGTCTTCCGGCGCCGCGCGAAAAGGTAAGGGGTTTGCTTGAACACTCGCAAAGCAAAACACCAGAGTCAGCAGACCAGAGTAAAGCATGTTGGGTTCTCCCGCCGCCCCCACCTCCTCCTCCTCCGCCGCCGCCGCCGCTTTCCGAAGCTCTCTGGTGCACTCCACCACCACTCACCGGACCAGAACTTGCCCTTCCACCTCTCACCCGGTAGAAATTCCGGCGCAATCCGTTCGCCTCATAAATTTTTTGTTTTCTTTTCGTTTTGTCCTCCTCTTTTTGTGTGGCTTTCAGTCTCAGCTCTCGGCTCTATCTGCTTTCTCTCCGTCTTGCCTCATGGGGGTTGCAGGTACCTGTGGCGTGTGTTCGACTTCAATCGTGTTCGTCGTCGCGCGCTGCTCCTCCGATTAAAGCCATGGCTGCCGAGGCTGAGATTCTATCCGCGCCCGACAAGGAGCTGCGCCCTTCTGCTGCTCGTACCCCTCTTTTTCTCTCGCGTCTTTAACTTCTTCGTTGATCTTATCATTCCAGATTATGAAGAGGGTCGTCGTTCTTTTTTCCTGGGCGTGTGCCCTTTTGTAAATGCAAAAAATCTGATTTTTTTTCCTTTCTATAACGTTCAGGGAGCAAGCAGGCATTGATATCTTTGTCTGATAAAACTGATTTGGCTTTTCTTGGAAAGGGCCTCCAGGAATTGGGGTGAGGACTTTACTTTGCACACTTCTCTTGTGTGCATGTGCGTGGTGTAGCATAGGTGCTGAAGCCTCACTGTTTTTGTTGGATTTTAGGCATGCCTCATTGCTTGTGGATAGTATTTTTATACAGGCGTGCGCATGGTATAAGCACTTGTCGGGTCGGCACGTTCGAGTGTTCATGTTGTCTTAACCGATTAAACATGTAGGTATACTGTTGTCTCAACTGGAGGAACTGCATCTGCTCTGGAAAATGCCGGGTTGTCTGTCAGCAAAGTGGAACAGCTTACTTGCTTCCCTGAGATGGTTTGTTTCTTTGTCCCTTACTTGCATTGTTTATTCTTTTCTTTCTTTAGTTGCCTTGTCTTAGGAGGCTGATTGTAACAAGTGATGACGACAGTTGAGATTGGCACTGCACTGATGCCATACAACTTGAAATCTGTCATGGCTTCAAGTGGTTTATCTGGGATTTTCCCAGCTTTTGCTAAAATTATCATGCTACATCTATTCCTAACAATGGTGGTATAAATTGGATACCTTAACCACTTCAGACAACTCAAGACTTTCCAGCTCATGACAAAGAAATCAATTTCAAGTCATTAATGCTCATCAAAGATTTTCAAGAGTTCCTCTACTGAGACAGTATTTTCTGGATTTTAAAGATCACAATTTTCAATTAGTGCATTCCAAGTATTTGTCATGGTTGTCTCTTTGTGAGTGGTTGTGATATCTCTGTCCTTTGAGACATTTGACAGAGGATTTCTCTCTTTAATATTCAATATGATAATTTCATCTTTTTTCTCTGCAACCAGGCGCACACCACATAGAGAAGATTCTTCTTTTGGCAAAACGATTTAGATTTTAACTTGGGATTGTTACATTACTCTATTTAACAGCTGGATGGTCGCGTAAAGACCTTGCATCCTCATATTCATGGAGGAATCCTTGCTAGGAGAGATCAACAGCATCACATGGAGGCTCTTGATAAGCATGGAATTGGTGAGTTGTCTTGTAGGTTTATGCAATCTGCATTTAAGGTGTCCACAAACAAATTCATATACTTGTACATGCTAATGTTTGTACTAACATTCTGACAGTTTTTCAACTTGGAAATTCTGAGTACAAACAAATAATGTTCTTGGCATAATTTTACTGTACTAAATGCAAGATGGAACTTGTGCAGGTACTTTTGATGTAGTGGTGGTTAATTTGTATCCTTTCTACGACAAAGTTACCTCTGCAGCTGATATTGAATTTGAAGATGGAATTGAGAATGTTGATATTGGTGGTCCTGCCATGATCAGAGCTGCTGCAAAGGTTCTTCACTATTTTATGTTCATGTTCATTGTTAAGGGAGCATGCACTTGTTTATGTTTGTTTTTCCTCATTGCATATCGATTTGGATGTATGTGGGAATATGATTGTATTGGTGTCTTTGGTCACATTGGGCTTGCTGATATCATGCAAACTTTGCTACAATGGCACTGTTTATTGAGACATGTAATTGATTGAGAGCATGGTAACTTTTACATTGAGATTGTGTCACCAGACTCTCTTATTACTATTTGGGGAATGATTTCTCTTGTGCTTTTTTGCTAAAACAACAATTTCTCTTGTGATGCTTGTTAAATAATATACTATAATAGGTATGTCTAATATGTTGCACTTGTTTTTTGAAGAGTTGTTGCTGGCCTTGCCCCTCTAAATATCAATATGCATGTGGTAGATTTTTCTGTAGTTTTTGCATCGAGTACCATTATATATGCTCATAATCTGAAATGATGTTGATGTTTGTCTCCTAACAGAATCATAAGGATGTCCTCGTTGTGGTTGATTCACATGACTACCCTGCGCTGTTGGAGTTCCTGAAGAGTAATGGAGATGATCAACAGTTCCGTAGAAAACTTGCTTGGAAGGCCTTTCAACATGTTGCTTCCTATGATTCTGCAGTGTCAGAGTGGCTTTGGAGACAAACAACTGGAGGTATTCATCTGGTTCATGTTCTCAATTGATGCCATAGCCACTAGGGCAATTAAAAATGCATGTAGGTCTAAACACATGCAAATGAGGGGCTTTTTTAGAGAGTTGGTTTGGATGCATACGTTAGTTTGTTTCCTTTGGAGATTGGTAATTTTAGTGTTTGTGTTACCCTGTTAGTTTTCAACTGATTTATGTAGAGGTTGACGACTCCTTTTTGATAGAGAAATTCCCTCCCAGCTTAACAGTCCCTCTATCTCTTAAAAGTTCTCTTCGTTATGGAGAAAATCCCCACCAAAAGGCTGCATTTTATGTGGACAAGAGTCTTGCTGAGGTTAATGGAGGTGGTATTGCGACTGCAATCCAACATCATGGAAAGGTGAGTCCCAATTGTTATATGTTTAAATCTAAATCAATCTTTTGTCAATGTTGATATTGAAGTGGATTTAGAAATTATCTAGCTTTTAAATTTTCATGAGATAGAGGAGGCAATTTCTAAAAATGGATCTTGTTAGAGAATTAAATTAACAGACCGTGTTTCTTCTAATAGCTGAAGCTTTTTGACAAATTGACAAAGGCCTTGTGAAATCAATATCGTATCAGTGCAAGAGGTCCTCATTTTAAGTCTCTCAGGCACTTTATTTGCTTCTTCGACATAATGATCTTCCACCCTCTAATCTTTGGTAAAATGCTAAGCATTTAAATATCAAACTACTCCATCTAACAGGGTAGCTCAAACTTTTGGTTTGGTTGGCAGTGTGACAAAATTCTACAAATCATTCTCAAGGAGCATCTAGTTTCTTTTCTTTTCCAGGTCAACCATCTGTATATTTGGATGTCCAGATTGTTAAGTTATAATAAAGCACTAATATTTATTCAGTTATAGTAAAATGCTAATATGTTCTTTAAAGGAGATCAGCGCTTCAGGGGACTAATTAGCTTCGTCTTTTACTGTTCAATCATGTGTTTTTGAGATGAGATTCGATGCTCTTGTCATTGCAGGAGTCGTTTGTTACACAAATTTCTTTTTCTTGATCAACATATCATGATAACAATGGCTGATCCATCTCTCATTTGTTGTGAATTATATGTTGATGCTGCAGGAAATGTCGTATAATAACTATCTGGATGCTGATGCTGCATGGAATTGTGTATCCGAGTTTAGCGACCCTACATGTGTCGTTGTAAAGCATACAAATCCTTGTGGGGTGGCTTCCTGCAGTGATATTCTTGAAGCATACAGATTAGCCGTCAAAGCAGATCCAGTCAGTGCATTTGGTGGTATAGTGGCCTTCAATGTAGAAATTGATGAGGTAATTTCTTAAATTATTATGTAAGTACATAAGAATTCTAATTTCCTTATATTGTAGATTCATTGAATCCTAATATAACAAACTGAAAGAGACTTGTCATTTTTTATCCATGTAGTTCCAGAGTGGAAGCTCATTCTTGAGTCAACTAGTTTGAGCTAAGAACTAGGGCAAATGTGAGGCCTACAGTCACATTCCTTGCCATGTGATAATTCGCTAATAAATAAAAAGGAGCATGTGAGTAAACATAAAACCTCGTTCAGCAAAGGCATCCCTCAAAAATGAAATAAAAATAGTGGTGTAGGGGTGGGTCTTTTGTTGTTGATTCAGGATTATAATATTTCACTTGCTAATATTGATCAAGTTGAACATTGACACTATCTTGCAACGTCCTACTGTGCATATAGAACTTGGCTAGGGAAATCCGGGAGTTCAGAAGCCCAACGGATGGTGAAACTCGGATGTTCTATGAGATTGTAGTGGCACCAAAGTACTCAAAGAAGGGGCTAGAGGTTCTCCGTGGGAAGTCAAAAACGTTGAGGATCCTTGAAGCAAAGAAGAACGAAAAAGGGAAGCTTTCACTGAGACAGGTCGGTGGGGGATGGCTGGCTCAGGATTCTGATGATTTAACTCCTGCAGACATCCAATTCAATGCAGTCTCAGGGACGACTCCACAGGAGAGTGAACTTGAAGATGCAAAGTTTGCATGGCTCTGCGTTAAGCATGTCAAGAGCAATGCCATCGTCATAGCAAAGGTGTTTTTGTCATGCCATTTTGTTTTATTTCTCTTTTGCTTGCAAGTTGACGGGAGAGCTGAATACTATTTTGTTGACTGTGGCCAGAACAAGTGCATGTTGGGCATGGGAAGCGGACAACCAAACCGTTTGGAGAGTTTGAGGATAGCTATGAGGAAATCTGGAGAGGAGGTCAAGGGGGCAGCTTTGGCGAGTGATGCATTCTTCCCATTTGGTAACAATCAAGCTAATTTTTCTTATATAACTTGTGATGGTGATGGAATAGCCCACAATTATCAGTGGGAAAAACCCATTGCTGGCTTTAATGGCGTGACTGATTATGCTGCTGGTGGACAATTGTTAATGTTATGTACTTCTCTTACTTAACATCCATAAATGGTTAGGTGATCTGGGATACATTTAAGAAAATGACATTTGGAAGTCAATACCTAAAAACTGTGATTCACATGCTTGTACTGGAGTCTCGCATCTAATGTCAAGGTGGATTTACTAAGCTGAATGCCTGTTATCCGTCCATGATGGGTCTTTGTTCTCCTGTTCATGTGCAGCTTGGAACGATGCAGTAGAAGAAGCCTGTCAGAGTGGGATTGTGGTCATTGCAGAACCTGGTGGAAGCATTAGAGATCAGGATGCCATAGAATGTTGTAACAAGTATGGCGTCTCGCTTGTTTTCACTAATGTGAGGCACTTCAGACACTGATGCTGCACTTGACCTCCTGCTCCATCATCTTGAGGAAATTTTGTGGAAAGAAATCCTAGTGATTTTGTTCTTCGCTATACTGTGAGCAACGGGTGAATGTGTTCAGTACTAAAGATGATCTCTATGTGAGTTTTGCAGTCGCTCGCTTGATTTGTGCAATTGCTTTTGGTTCTGTGTCAGAGTTGCCGAAATGGGCGCTGACTTCATGACCGTTTTTAACATTTTGTGCTTTGAACATGTATCGCAAGTTAATTTGCAATGGTTCGTGCACATGAGCATTGTCGCTGAGACAATCGACAAAGAGAAGGTTTTGAAAGTTGGAAGAATTGATCAGATTGAGCGAGAGATTCGGTCATGAGACTAATTAGGCACCCGCATGTGGTGGAGCTTTACGAGCTCATGGCCACTAAGGCCTAGATTTACGTCGTCATGGAAAATGATAAAGGCCGCTAGCTATTCAACAAGGTAACCAAAGGGAAACTGAAGGAGGCCGTAGCCCGGGACACTTTCGACAGCTGATTGCTGCTGTCGATTGTCACGGCCGAGGCATCTGTCGCCATGCCTTGAAACCGGAGAATCTGCTCTCGGATGAGAACGGAAAATTTGAAAGGTTTCGGACTTTCGATGAAGGACGCTCACCATATCAAAAAGCGTCAAGATGGGTTGCTCCACAACTTCCGGGAGTCCTGTGTTGCTCCGGCAGCGATCAACCCAAAGGGCTGTGATGGATCCAAAGCTGATTTTTGGGCATGCGGCGTGATCTTGTCTGTTGTATTTGCTGGTTACCTCCCCTTTCATGATTCAAAATCTCATGGAGACGTCTCGAAAGATTGGAAAAGGGAGAATTCCAAATTTCCAAACCTGTTCGCCCCGGACGTGCGTCGACTCCTTTCGAAGATCCAAAAGCAAACACGAGAAATTTCAAGGACCAAGATCCTCCAAAAGCTACATGTTTTCATTGATCTTACACCACAATAAAAGGGACAAATAACATGAGGTATAGCTAAGTTTACACTTACATATTCTCATCAGTCATCCCAAAAATATGTTGAATCACTCGCTATTTAAAAGAAAACAGAAACGGTCTTTTTCAATTTGGTTTTATTTACTTCATATTTTTTGAATCAAGCTTCAGAACCTTGTCACGCCCACGAATGCTGTTTTCATTCCCATTTGAAGCCTCGTTGCGCGGGTTGCATTGCCCTATGTTTCTCCAAATCTCGTACCTCCCCAAGATTTTCCGGCCCCAGTCTCCGACGTGCAAGATGACGTACGTCCCGATGCCGCCGATCATGCCATAAGCTATGGAGTACGTCAATGGCATGAGGATTATCATGACGAACGCCGGAATCGCTTGCCTCATGTCCTCCCACTCGATCTCCACCACTGACCTCATCATCAGCGCCCCCACCAGGATCAACGGCAGCTCCACAGCCCATGCTGGGATCGAGGTGAGCAACGGTGTGAAGAAGAAGGCCAGGAAGAAGTAACCCGCCACGGTTATCACCGTTAGCACAGTTTGACCGCCTTCCTTGATACCGGTTGATGATTCGATGAACGTCGTCACAGGCGACGTGACTATGATCAACGAGGCGTCGGACATGAAAGCAAAGTATTGGCCCTCAAAGTTGCTGTTCGCATCCGTGAAACCAGCGAATTCGGCCATCGAGTACAGTGTCCCCGTGGTGTCTGAGTATGTCGACACATAGGAACGTCACTAGTCTCCCAGGAACTGGCTTTGTCGATGTCCTTGAAGCTCAGAGGTCCGGCCATGGTCTTGATCGAGTGGACGTCCATAATCTTCCTGAAGTACTGGTAGTGCAACTTCCCTTGCTCCGTGTCTGGGAACACCGGCGGTGCTCCGGAGCCACGAGACCACCGTGACGAAGACGATGCCGTATATCATCGCCCCTTTGACATTATTCACCAGGCAGAATGCGAGTATTATGAACCCTTCTATGCCAGGCCATAAGGTTGGGCTTTCCATGCGATTACCCAAGCACATTATATCACCTAATGCAGAAAATTACTTAGTGAGCCCACGTAATTCGTTGTTAAGCTGTTTAGGAAAGGCAAGTCATCTTAGTTTTCACGGTGATGAAATTATATATGTAAGGTATGCAAAATTCATCTCCATGTACGTATATCATCTTATACTTTTTCATGAAGTTTATGTATATGTGATTGACCGAATCGTTCGGCTAAATGGATATCTCATTTGAAACGGTGCCTTGAGGCGCCAAGCCACCCGTGCCATTGGCCAACGTCACGACGGGGACTAGAGCCACTTTAGAAGATCAGGGCGGCCTCCAAGCGTGACTAGAGTCGAAGGACTGCAGCCAACGAGCCCGATTCCTCGATTGTTTTGTAACCCGACAAATGCGAGAAACAAGCCGATACCTGCCGTTGAGGAAACCCAGATGGTCTTTGGGACCAGCTGCGTGAGTTTCGCTCGTAATCCGACCGCCGACGATAGAAGAAAGATCAAGCCTTCGATGAATACGGCCGCGAGGGCGCTTTTACAAGTTACTTTACCGGACCCATGGAACCCGACCACGGTGTAAGCGAAGTAAGCGTTTGTCCACATGCCGGGAGCCAAGCCTAAGGGAAGATTGGCCAATTTTCCCATCACGTTTAGCTTTATAGGGGATGGTAGCACCGAAAAAGTTCGAGAAATCAAGAATAATTCTTTGCTAAGGTCAAAAAAGAAAAAGAGCCACTCTTCTTTATTACGTAGCACCATCTACAGGACACGGACTAGCTTTAGGGACAAGGAAAAGATAAAGACGGGATCGAAATCAGGGTAATGCTTGCTTCGACTCGGATCCTCGACCGATCATGTCAATCACGATGGTTGGCATAGGTCCCACAAAATCCAACGACTGTGATCGCCGCGGCGGCGAGGATTTCCTCAAACGTTAGACCCTCAGTGATCTGCTGAACGCCTTGGAATACTGGAAGTGGGGAATCCTGGCGTCCGCTTCCTCCACCGCTGCCGCCGCTTCTGCCGCTACATTGTTGTTCCCTGATTTCTTATTACCCAGAATGGGCCTGAACAGCTTCTTGAACACTCGTCGGAAGCTCGACGGGCGTCGCTCGGCGGCTGCCGCCGTGCCACCGCGGGCCGAACCGCGGTCCGCCCTCGGCGGTGCATGGCGGGGGGCCGGGGCGAGGCTCGGGTCCGAGAGGCTCCTCCCCAGCATGGCCTGGTTCAGCTGGACCTCGAAGGAGATCCGCTCGAACCGGTCCAGCAGGGTGCTCTGCTCGTCCCCGAACCGCTTCAGGACCGCCGTGATCTCGTCCACCGCCTTGGCCTGCTTGGCGTCCTGCGGCTGCTGCAACCATTTCTTCATCTTCATCGGTCGGCGGCCGGAGGAGGAGGAGCTTGGGGGGAACTGGAGGGGGTTGCTTTGGTTACGTTAAAGGGCTAAAGGTGACGATTTAAAGGGACGAACAGTGGCGGAGGAGATCTCGGATTCAGTACCTTGACGTTGGAAGCGAGAAAGGTATCTTAAAAGAACATTACCGACGGGAAAAGACGGTCCCTGAAGACGATAATTGGCAATAAATAAGCAAATACAAGCTTAAGAGAGCTTTAAATAATTAGTTATGATTAATTGGGAAAAATGGTTGTCAGCTCATAAAATTGATGAGCTTTATATTTTCTAGAAGCTTAATTGGTGTAAAGATAATCAATTTGGAAATTTCAAAATCTTGGAAGACGAGAAGAGAATCGAGATTGATGGTGCTTATCTTTTTCGTAGCAAGCTATCTGATAGGACTTGCACCGACACGATTTTAGATGATTAAATAAAGAGATCGCATGAATGGAATACGATGTCAATGGATATGACTCGAAATTAGTATAAATTAGCATTTTTTTTGTGTGTAAAAAACATTAATTTCGTCGATGCATGAAAGGACACAAATTAAATGACTGGGCGTGACGCAACTTGACTGTAAGTATGATTGTGTATTATGATTTTATCTCCCGACAGAAGTAAGACAGGACAAAGAGGCGTTAATTTGAAGTTGAAAAGGCATTGAAATTCGATTATCCCAGTATCAAAAGACAAGAAGATGGTGTCCTTTATGAAACAAGGGAATTGGGGTCCCACGACACAACTCATGTCACATCAAGAAAATATAAGGTGTGCTTACATTCAAAATAGTATCCGTACTAACACGTGACATGACATGACACAAAAATTTTGACATTTTAAAACGCATTATATATTAAATATATATTTTTATATATAAATCAATCAAATTAATTTGATTATTTCACAAATAAATAAATAATAATAAAAGAACTTAAAATGAATTTACACTAAAAACATCATTTGTTAATCTCATTCATTATTTTAATTTGACAATTCAACTATATTTCATTCCAATAATCTATAAAATTTGAAGAAAAAAATAAAGTAATCCACATTCCACTATTAAATTTTATATTTAATAATAAGTATAAAAAAGCCATATTTCACTATCGAATAGAAAAAGAAGTCTTTCCCCATTTATTATTTTTTTTTACGTATTTATATTTTGACTATTCATTTATTGAAAATTTTTAAAATTGACCTAATGCATATTAGAATCACATGTCGGAATTGTGGATTTGCGTGTCAAAGTGTATCAAGAATTGATCGCGTGTCGACACGTGTTGGAGATCGGACATGTATTGAGATACATGTTTGATACGACACATTTCAGGAGAGTATTGGTGCTTCATAACTTATATTGCCATGTTAATGATAAGCCATTCTATTCTGGTAATCGCCACGTGTCCAAACTGGTGCTCACTTGTCAGTCTCTTGTCCTCCCCCTACACCTTGCATTTCTCTTCTTCTTCTTCCATTCTTCCTTTTAGAGCCATGCCCATGAAGCCCCTACCACCAACCACGGCATTATCACGCTGGCCTTGCTCGACTGTGAATTGGATTTTTTTTTTTTTTTTTTTAATATCTTGTGAAGTTAGGAGAGAGGTCATCTTGAGTTTCTTCCTTTTGGAGTTTTGCTTGTTCTGGTTCTGAATTGGTGAGAAAAATCTGATTTTTTTTGGGTTTCGTTTCCCTACCCATCATCACCTTCAATGTGATGTGGTGCGGCGTCCCCATCATTATTGACCCGAAGTCGGCGAGCCTCATGTCGTTGCCCCAGTCGAAAGGATGTGGTCGGGCTTCATGTTGCGATGGACGACTCAGAGGCGATGATAGTGCACCAGTTTGACGAAATGGCAGGTCTTGGGCACGGAGGGGGTGACTGGCAACGAGGTCGAAGGTGTGGCGATCGCGGAGATCAAGGACAAGGGAGAGGCAATCCGGGGAGTCAAAAGACATCAATGACGTAGACGATAATTGGGTGGGGGAGAGAATGCAGGTGAAGAAGTCATGATGTCTGTCGTGGGTGTCTCGGCCATGTTTAGGGCAAGGGGCAGAAGAGAGATAAGAGACTCACCGCAGTCACCGGGACTCTCCTATATTACTAAATGGCGTGGCTTAAGGCTAACATGGTAAGATAGGTCTACCCAATATTTCTCACATAAAACCTAGGTTTTGTCCTTACCATTTCATTGTGTTTCTTTATCGTATGAATGAAGCTTGAAAGAGCAAGGATTTTGCACACTTCTACAATTTTCAATCCAAACAAAAAGAAAAAGGGCTTTGTTTATTTAAATTTGGGAATTTGACACAAATAGTTCAATGAACTTTGATTTAATGTATAATTTGGTTCATAAATATTTAATTTGTTTAATGTATCCCTAAAATTTAATCCAATGTGTAATATGATCTTAAAACTTTGACCAAATGTATAATGTGGTCTCTAACAACATTGAATATTTTCATACAGTTCAAAAATGGATTGGATATGTATAAAAGTTCATGGCCTACATTGAACAAATTAAAAATTCATGGACCATATTGCATATTTGATTTAAGTTCAAGAATCACATTAAATAAA
The DNA here is from genome assembly GCA_014182565.1 of Eucalyptus marginata. Lineage (NCBI taxonomy): Eukaryota > Viridiplantae > Streptophyta > Magnoliopsida > Myrtales > Myrtaceae > Eucalyptus > Eucalyptus marginata. Next base: position 10,732,953 of record CM024585.1, read on the forward strand.
TTAAAAATTCAATGACCCAATTGCACATTAGACCAAAGTTTATGGATTGTTTGTGTCATTGTCCTTATAAATTTAATGAAAAACTATTTGATTTTTGAAAACTTTGACACGAGAATAGTTAGTATACCAAAAATTGCAATAATCTCATTTTGTGACACATTTTATCAAACATCTTTTCAATTCATATTCTCTATAAAGGATCAAAAATACCCGACCTCCCTTCCCTTGATTGCCTCGGTTTGTTAGCATACTTATGCTTATCGGAATCACATTTATAATAAAAGAGTGCCTTTGTTTTCGCGAAAACATTTTCCATATTTTCCAGCATTTGATTTGCTTGGAAAAATGAATTAACAGAAAATATTTTCCTAATCAATGGGAAAAAAAAAAAAGATTTTTCTATCATAGCTTAAATTCAAAAAAACCCATTTAAAAGAATCGGAAAATATTTTTCCAAATCTTTCCTAGTCTTTGGATCCTTGGTTGATGAAACTTTTATTCTTATAAAAATAACATTTTTAAAAAAATAGATTTTTCGTTATCTTTTATTATTTAAAAAATTCGATTTTTTTATTATTTTTTTATTATTTTTTTATTATAAGAAGATCTCGGATTTAGTGCTTTGTCCATGGAAGCGAGAAAGGTATCTTATAAGGAGAACATCAGCGACGGGAGAGACGGTCCTTGAAGACGGGGTAGTCGTATGGTCGCCAGAACCGGAAGTCATAATTGTAATAAATAAGCAAATTCAAAACTTCGCGGCATTTGTTCGGGTGGGAAAAAGAAGAAGAGAGCTTTAAATAATTGGTTATGATTGATTGGGAAAAATGGTAGTCAGCTCATGAGATTGAGGAACTTTATATTTACTAGAAGCTAATTGGTGTAAAGATATACAGAATTTGGAAATTTCAAATTTTTGGAAGACGAGGGCAATCTATGGAAATCGAAAAAGGGAACAAGACAAGGACCAAGATTGATGGTACATTTTCTTTTCTTAAAAAGCAATTCGATAGTATTTGTGCCAACTCGATTTTAAATGATTAATCGCTTGAACGGGATGATACCAATGGATATGGCTCAAAATTAACTTAAATTAACATATTTTATTTTAGGAAAAATAACACAAATGATCTCTAAATTTTGACTTAATATACAATGTGGTCTCTAAACTATAATTTAATGTGTAATATGATATTTAAACTTTCAATTTGTTCAATGTGTTCCATGGACTTTTACTACATATTCAATTTAATTTCTAAACTATATAAAAATATTTATAATTGCATGAATAATATTGAATATTTTCATATAATTTAAGGATTAAGTTGCATATACGTCAAAAGTTCAGGGATTACATTGATTAAATTGAAAGTTTAAGAACCACATTGAGTATTGGGCTAAAGTTTAGATATTACATTGAACAAATTACTAGTTTCATGACCACACTGCATATTGGAACAAAATTTATAAATTATCTGTGTCATTATCTTTCTGTCTTATTTTATTTTATAAGTAACATTAATTCCAGTCTTCTCAGTGGTTCATTTTTGAGTTAGAAATCATATGAAATGACACAAATTCACGGCTGCTGGTGATGATGCAACTCGACTTTTTGGCTGGGGTAGCGTCACTCAGTATTATGATTTTATCTCCCGACATGGGCAAGACAGGACAAAAAGGTTTTGATTCAAACATGAAAAAGCATTGAAATCTGATTATCCCCAGCAACAAAAGACAGAAGAAGGTGTCTCTTTATGAATCAAGGAACCTGGGGTCCACAACTCACATCAATCCTAGGTTTTGTCTTGACTAGTTATGGGGCTTTTCACCATATGAATGAAGCCTGAAAGAATAAAAAAATTTCACGCTTCTATAATCGGTACGTGAGGTTTCAAATTCTATATGAGTTCCATTTAAAGCTTAAAATCTACCGATTGAAATAGGATTTTCATTTTTTAGGACCTATAACTTATCCTACATACCTTGAAACCCATAATTACATGTTCTAGGATCTATTCAGATTTCACTTGTATTATTAATTGAACGATTACAGTAAATCATCACTTATTTAGTGATCATCACTTACTATTACATTTCACTGATCACAACTTATATTTAGACACGTGAAAAATATGAAATATTAATAAAGTAAAAGTCTTAATCATAAAATAAAAACTCAAACTAAAAGTTAGATTATACACTTATCATTGAACGTCAATGTATATATTATAGGATCGTGCAAAAACATTAAAAAAAAACACACAAAAACTTATTTTAGATTCCAAGTTTTAACCCACGTGTCGAAAAATGTTCCCTAATTTTTAGAACCTAAAATCTATCCTACATATATTGGAATTTGGAACTATACATGTTCCACCGGTCTAGTTCTCAAAGTTTCAAGAGAACCTGAAACCATGCTCACTTCTAACTAGGAGTGCAAATCTTCAATCCAAACAAAAAGAAAAGGGGCTTTGGTGATGTCAATTAACGAAAAATATATTCGATTTTCAAAATTTTGGTTTGTGCACGTCATGAGAACAATTAGTGCAGTAAAATCACAATAATTCCATATTTAGTTGCTTAATAAGTGTTTCTTGACACATTTTTATCAAAATTCTTTTGGACTCTTATTCTCTATAAAGGATTAGATATCCCGACCTCCCTTGCCTCAATCGTCTTGGGTCGTTAGCATTCTTATGCTTCTTGGAGTCTTATTTGCAATGAAGTTTGATCAATAAGCAAAGTTCCCAAAAATCAGAACTTCTCTTTTTCTGAAGAACCGGGTTAGGCACCAACCTTCATGGACCGAACCGGATCAATTCAGTCGCGGCCCACGTTTGGGTCCGAGAACTTGCTTTCGGTCTAACCTCTTGGGTTCGGGCCAGCCCGGCCCGAACCGACCCGCACTAAACTGGTACTCTCAAGAAATCTCACTTTTTAACGTTGTTTTTATTTATGGGTTAATACCCCGAAAAACCTCAAACCTGGTATACCTTGACAAATTTACCAAAAACTATTTTTTTGACCATGAAAAAAATTTACTTGTGATAAATTTTTTGACCGACCATAAAAACCTTAAATTGGTACATTTATGACAAATTTACCCTAAACTAATTTATTCGACCGCAAAAAACCCAAAATTGGTAAATTTATGACAAATATACCTTCCGCTTTTTGACCTTTTACTTTCGGATGCTATTTCCGCCGATTGTAACCCTTGTTTATATTAATGCTTATTTCCCTTTCGTCCAAAAAAAAAAAAAATACCTTTCGCTAAATTATATTAATACCACAAAAAAATCACAAAAATTGTAAACTGTGACAAACGACGCGTAAAATCCCAAATCGGTATACCAATCAACTGTCACGTGTCATTTAACTTAATAATTTGACGATAAAATTTAACGAAAACTAACATAGGGTAAATTTGTCATAAGTGTACTAGTTTGGGGTAAATTTGTCAAACGTATACCAGTTTGGGGTTTTTGATGGTAAAAAAAAATAATTTGAGGTAAATTTGTCGTAGGTATACCGGTTTAGGGTTTTTTAGAGTATTAACCCTTTTATTTATCGAAGAACATCTCTGTCCCTCGATTGATTACGTTGACTAGTCAGCGAATTCATGTCAGTCGCGCTCGTTTTAAACCTTGATTAATGCTAATTACATTCGGCTTCCTGGCGACTTTTGCCAGATGCCCGCGTCACATCTCGACCTCTTTTCGTACTCAGAGCAGAGAATTTCGAGAACCCATCATCTTCGGCTTCGCGCCTCCTTCGTAATCCTCCGATTTCTCCTGCTTAATGTCAAGATGGTTTCCTCCTTCGCAAGAAAGCTAAGCTCGTGCATGCTCAGTTTAATTTCTTGACCCTCGATTCGTGGGTTGCTACTGACTCTTGTGGGAGTTGAATATCGAAGACCTAGCGTCGAGTCATTCGTGTTCGGAGGGCTCGAATTTGAAGTGGAGTCATGAAACCGTGAGAGACGACTGATGTTCCAATGGCGAAAAGTGGATTTCTCGCTGCGATTTTGGTGTGCTTGATCTTGGCCGATGTTTCAGTTTCGGTGAGTTTCAGAAAGCGAGTTGGTTCGGAGAAATCTGTAACTCCTCTCCGCCACAACAGGTATTTTCTCTCTTTTTCTGGGAGTGTGAACCCTCATTTTCTATTGTTTTTACTCATGTAGGAAATTGACACGGATGATCTTTAAATTTTAGTCAAATATGCAACGTGGTCTCCAAAAATTAGCCTATTATTCAATATAATCTCCAAACTTTAACAGTGTGCAAAATGATATTTAAATTTTTAATTTATTTAATATAATTTATGAACTTAATTTTTAGACTATATGAAAATATTTAATGTTGTCCATACTATTGAATTAATAGAATGATTACATTAAACATTTTCATATATTTCAGGAACTATATTGAGTATGTGGCAAAATTCTAGAGAACACAATGAACAAATTAAAAATTCAGTAATTGTATTGAACAATTTAAAAGTTCATGAATTATATTATATATTGAGTCAAAGTTTTAAGACCTTTTTTGACGTTATCCCTATTAGTTTTTGGTTTGTAGTAGTAAAAGCGATAGCTTCAATGATATGTTTTGTTTTAGGCATATCCGCTGCCGGATCCCATTTCAGGTTTCCAGAAATCAGAGAGTAGAACAGGCAATAACAGTACATATAAGGAGGTGACCACAACTTTGCCCAATTTGACCCCAAAAGGCCAAAATGGTGGTGTCTCTGTGAGTTCACCTTTGGTTGAACAAAAGGAGAAGAAAAAGAATGATGAGAAGACAAGGAGCTGCATGAGCCAGCAGGAATGAGCTACACTTGTGATGTAAAAGAAGACAATGTGTGTTGCGATTGTGGAACTCTGACTACCGGCATTCTGAGCTTTGAAGGTGGTGATTTCTATTTTCTTTCGTTTCATTTCATTCCATCTCATTTGAATTGGAGATGGCCAACTTCCCATTTCTTTTGATTTGTTGTCAAAAACTGTGCTATCTCTTCTGCATTTAGTTTTTGAAGATCTATTTTGGGGAAAAACATGAGTTTGAAGCTTTGTGACATGAGTTCTTGTGATTGATAGAAGCATGTTGCCCTTATGTTGCCTATTGTTTTGACATGAACTTTGGAGACAGCTTGCTACACAGGCCACAAGCCATACATCAAGTGTAGAGTCAATTCTGATTGTTATAATCTGTAGCTTTTGTTGCTTGCATGAAGTGGTCAAGAAATCTTACCATTGAAATGATACGCTTCCTGTCATTCTTTAAGGACACTCTTGGCCTTTACTAGAGAAGTCCTCATTGAGAAATTAGTATTTCAAAGCTTATGGGAATCTTCTCTATCGAGGCTGGTGGGCATAGTCAGGATGACGGAGTAGGTAATCATGATCAACTTACGACTTAATACTTCAAGGATTCACAGAGTTCTGAATTTTCATGGAATGAGAAAATTGCTCCAAAGGTCCTAAATGCATTGTTGGTTGTGTAATCAGGTTCTAAATGTTCTGGATTTGGGAAATCAAATCCTTCCAGCAAGGTATCAACTAAGTTTGCTGACATGGCATGATCGAAATTGGACGTGGCATTTTTACTATTTTTGAGCTTATGGCTAACGGGGCATTGACATGGCACCACATTAGAAAGTAAGCCAAATAAATAAATAAAAATAAAGGGAAGCTTAGGACTTGATTGCACATCAGGCTAAAAATCTACCAGTTTCAGGCAATTTTCCCTTGTGGAAACGAGCCCAGCATGGACTATGGTGGGTAATCGAAGAGGACAAGCGTATGCATGTGGAAAAGAAAGTGAAGGGAAGTTTCAAATGGCTGAGGGAAGAGATGTCAATTGAAAGATTTGAACTGTTTCAGGAAAATGAACTTAAACTATCATCGGATGACAGATTTTAATTTTAATTTCAAAATGGATGAGAGGTTTAAGGGATTGCATAGCAGTTATGTTGATCACTTGAAATTTTCGATACTTTCTTTGACATACAATTAATATTCATCATTATTAGGGGCATGAGTTGAAAAGAAATTCTTATGTAGAAGTTGCAGTTGACTCTGTTTTTGAGTTTGCTGTTTACATGATAGAGATTACTACAATGGTTAAGATTTGAGATGTGGGGAGGGCAGGGGCTCACTCTCTTGAGAGTCATCAGTCTCTTAATTGGTTAGTTCCGTAATAATTTTCCAACAGTTGCTTGGAAAGGCCTTTGTATGGTAGGTGATTTTAGTTGAATTAGTCTAGTCTGCTAACGATAAATTCAATCGATCGGTCAATGGGGAAATAGAACTGGAGCCTCCAATTCTGAATTACGCTTTAGCTCTTTCCACACAATTGGACTTGTGAGTGTTTACCCCCTTGACAGTGGCCAATTCTTTACATCCACTTCAAGCTGCAGAACTGTTAGAGATCTCCAGTTTGGCTTGTCTGATATAGCAAGCCATGCAAATTATTGTCAATTGAATTAGATTTGCTTGTATTCACTCTCTTGCTTCTGGAGGCTCTTTTACACTGTATTTTGACCGCAACATCACTGTATCTTTCATCTGCTGCTTCATTCTAATTTTTTTTTTTTTCCTTTTTCGGGTTTCCTGTTAATTTTTTTTCTTCCTCAGATTAATATTTCTCTTTCTACCGGGGAAGGCCGTAAAGTTGTATTAAATGCTGGGAAAGGGATTGTGTGCTTCACATGGGGCCTCTTGTGTCTGACACGAGTGTTTTCCTCTCCCTCCCTTTGTTTGACAAGCTAATTACCCCTGATCAATGGTGCCTATCTCATGATCCTAACAGTAGTAATCTTTGGCGTGGTGTGGCCTTGCTGTGTGTTTAGGAAGCAGCAAAGAAAGAGCGAGTTCAGGTATCAAGAGCTCGAAATGGGGTCAGGAGAAGGGACCAATAATGAAACTGAAGAAGGTTGGGATCAAGGATGGGACAATGATTGGGATGAGGAAGATGCTGTGAAATCTCCAGGTCAACCTCACCTAGGAACTATATCTGCAAATGGCCTCTGTTCTAGGCCTGCAAATAGGGATGGTTGGCAATGTGACTGGGACGACTAGGAATCGACAACAAGAAGGGTGTTTGAAGGAGTTATACTACTACATGGGAAGAAGGAAAGGGAAACCAGGAGACACGACGACAACATCGAAAACAGGTACTTGATTCAATTTCATACCACCTATATGCTTATCTTGTGAAAAGTAGCTTCAGTTTGGCTTTCCACAGTTGAGGAGGTGAATTGTGTTGCCCTCTAATACTGTTTGACTTGGATAGCCTGTACAGTTAGCTTTACATCAAAGGAGTTTTTTGAAACATTGAACAATTCCCTTCTATTTTCTCCTGATGTCAATTTGTTGCTCATATAAGTACGTGATTTTGGGTTGGGCACAGAAAAATATCTCTGTAGCAACATTTCTTTTTCACATTAAAAGTGAATGGTTTGCATTTTTCTGTTTTCATGTTTCTCTTGCTAATTGGTGTTATCAGGCATTGATTTCTTATCACGTGCTCTTTAAGTCAAGTTTTCGGATACAGTCATTGGAGGAGTGGGGATTGCACATCGCAAGATTTTGGCATCCAATACGAGTAATTATCTACTTTTCAAGGTGAAATCCTCTCATAGATGCCTACGAATAGTGACATGTAAACTTGAACCAAGGATCCTCTCTTGAAGGCTTCATATAGTATCAGATTATGATTCAATTCCAGTTTTCTTTACCTTTACCTCATGCTTTTCGGTTCTGAGTGTTTAATCTTTATAGTAAGTTGCTGTTAAGGACCCAACCTAATAGTTTTGCTTTGCAGAGATTAGAATTGGAAAGTGACACTTTAGTTACCTTATTTGTTTGAGCTGTCAAATTGCTGCAGAGATAAGAAGGGAACTCCTATCAATAATGTCGCGAGGCTAGAGCTAATATAAGTGGGTCTTGTGTTTAGAACCGGCAATATGGGCAAGTTCTTGTCTGGGTTCTGATCGTGAACTTGCCATTTAGTCCATGGAGGTAAGCTTGATCCCTATTAGTCTCTAGTCTTGACATGGTTTCGAAATTACTCTAGTTCAGAAAACTATGTAAGCTTGATCTGGCACTCTAGGTTGGGTCGTCTTTCTCATATAATATATACATGCAGAAGCTCCTTCTCTTGAGTATGCTTCTTTCTAGGTCAGCTATACCGACTTGTTGATTAAGTTAGGTGAACACACAGAATGGTCCGACAAACCGACGGTGAAGGTGGCTGTGACTGTCGACGCTCCCTCTGTTGTGGAATTAGTCCTGGAGCGACTGATGGAGTCATGACTTGAGAAGGCGCCAGGTGAAGCTCGGGTTTGTTCAGAGGTCATGGTGCAAGAATTAGCTCAGACTAGAGGAATCAAAATGTTGGCTGCCAATGGATTTAGAAGTTCCTAGGTCCGTGCCTGTTGCCAAAAACTCAATCATCTGATATGGTTTTATTGTATCATGTTGAAGTGACTACGCGCTTCTTGCAATAAGGAAGTCCTAGTTCCGAGTCTGAATTAACTTTATAATTAGACCCGTCTCTTGAAGTGAAACTTTCCCCTTACTGGCTTCCTTACATGGTCGGCAAATTTGTCTAGGATTGTCTCAGAGTGTAGGCCTGCATGGGAAGCTACTCGGATCTTGGCTAACTTATCTCATGAGAAAAGAAAAAGGGAAACTCGGGAGATAGATTGAACCCATTTTTCTCCATTTTGCCACTTAGCCCCTTCACTAAAAGATGTCCCACGGACATAAATTAAGACCCTTAAATAGCAAATCTTACACAAAAGAAGTGAAATTTGAGATTCCGTTTACATCTTCAATAATTCATTTTAGAGGGAAACACATTGGCAATTTAAATTTCAGTGGTTAATGAGAGTTTTTTCTTCTTCTTTTTTTCCGTTCATTTCTTTATTTCCCTTTTCTCCTCCTTCCCCGTCCAGAAAGCTCCATGAACAAAGCCCGGTTGCCGACCGTGGCCACTTCGGGCATTGCCACTCCAGACAGCTTCATTTTCTCTCTCTCTCTCTCTCTAAGAGCGTCTTCAGGACGGTGGTGCAAGAGCGAGCAACGACACTAGCAGCAAAGCCATTGGTTTTAGTGGAGCATAGGCAAGGAAGATAGCGGAGAAAAAAGATTTGGAGATTAGGGATGGCAATTGAAAATAGGTAATTTGGAAAAATGATTCTAACTTTGCATGTTCTTATTATTTAAAAAATGAGTTAATGAAAAATACTTTCATCATTCCCAACAATCTACAATCTACGCCAAGAGGATTTTATTGATAATGAATATATTTTCAATTAACTCATTCTTCTGAACATATAAACGATCAAATTCAGAAAATATTTATTTTTTTCAAGTTATTGATTTTTCTGAAATAAATTTAGCAAATGTGCAAGTTTTTTAAAGTGTAAGGGTGCCTTTATGTGTTCAGCCTCACGCAAAAAAAAATGTCTAAACACTTCTTTTTTTGGGCATTTGGTCCTTCAATTGATAAGAAATTTAAGGAAATAATTTCACAATTGAAATAGTAAAAGGTCATTTATTTACAAAATTTAGTATGCTTTAAAAATCTTCTTCCACGACTTGTATAAACTCTATATATTGGACCGATTTGCGCTTATAGCTCATTTTACAAGCTCCATAGAGGATTCTTGATATGTTTTAACACAGTAATATCCTCTACCAAATTTGGTAAATAATTAAAGAAGTTTAGGTTACCTTTTTTGCTTCTACCATTTCACAGCAACATGATTCACTTACATGTAATCATCGTAAGTTTTTATTCTTTAGAACGTTATACTTTTCTCAATTTAAATTATGCATGCATTATTCAAAATGAATTCTAAACTTTAAAGTAAAATATATATTATTAGCTTTATTAAGTACATCTTTTTATTAGGTACAGCTTATTCCTTAATTAAATAAGAAATAGATTAACTTTTAACAATCTTTTCAGTGACAATATCTATTTATTATATATTCCATTTTAATATTATAATATATGTCTTCTTAATAGTTTTTGAATTTATATTAGCAAACTTTTCCATAAAGCACGTGATTATTAAGTTTGTTATTAATTATTCAGTTAATCAAATAAGCTACACATCAAATTATGAATAGCACTGAGATACCTATTTTCCTTTTTATAATAATTTTTTATCGTAATAGTTAAACTTAACAGAAATTTAATAATGTTAAATGAAATTTATTCTTTCAATAAAGAAAGCTCTATGCAAATTATAGTGATCTACTTATGAATTAGATATATTATTATTGTTTTTAGTTTTCATGTCACTTTCATTGTAAATCAAATAAATGCCTTGAGTTTATTATTATGATTTTTTCCAATTTATGTTAAATAATTGGTCAAAAAAATTTAAGTTACAATAATTTGGAAGTATTTTTGAAGATATTTTCTCTTTACTTGTTAATACTCGATAAGAAAAATAGTTTGGGGATGATAAATAAGCTGAAACCTGTTGTTGTATCTATACCCCCATAGCGACATATATGAAGTCAAGTGTGATGTGGTAAGGACAAACATATATATTCTATCAATTTCGAATTTAATTTCGATTTTAACTACATAACTTTGTGGTAAATTTATCCTTGCTGGTAGTTTTAGCTTTACCATGGTGAATTGAGCAACATTCTTGAGGATACTAAGAATATAATCATGCAACTCGCTGATAAAAAAGGCTTTAACATTGCACCCTTAAGTATAATTGTTAATTGCTTTGTCCCATAAAAATCAATGGGTCTAGTTGTTGATAAAAGCAAGACAATGAGAATGGGAAGGAGAGCGAAGCTAGGGTTTTGGCAGGCACTGAAAGAAACCGATAATGATGGAAATTGATTCAGTTATTATCAATTAGAAGAGTTGTGTTTTACTATTCTATCATCTTCCTCTTGATTTCTGTTATCGACACCGTTTCTTTGCTTCCTTTTGATGTTTCGACGCAATCTTCATCCATTCATTTGAGCATTATCCATTTCATTCTCACTGGCCATCAATTATTTTCTTAGCACTGAGATTACACGTAAACATAAATCACAGATATAAATTACTTAGGGTCGCCCCAGTGGCCATCATTCTCATGTACCTCTGAATGTGGGGTTTGTAGGTTTCTCAGGCGAGCTCAATAGGGACCCGACCCGCCCCAGCTCCTCAGGGAAAAGAATCACAAATACGAAATTGCATGCAGTGCTAATTTTTGTATTAATTATTTAACAGCCTATGGAAATATAGCTTCCATCACAAAATACAACCAACTCTACATTTTATATGTAAAAATACAGGAAAAAAGAATTGATTGAATATCGTCCTGAATCACTGAAGGCTTGCGATTCAGAAGTTAATCCATTGGGACCAGTTCCCCAGGGGTTCAACATCCATGCCCCATTCAGGTTTGTAAAAAAAACCAAAGTGAGCCATCAACAACCACACAAAGGTAAGAAGCTCTCCACCTTTACTCAACACTTGCATATGTACCTCTCCCCTAATATGCATTGCTGCATATGATAGCATCTCAAGCCACACTCCACTCATCACCTTCCACTTCTTTCCCTTGAGCCTGTCCATCCCTCGAGCCAAACGGATCCCCTCTCTGAGCAGGGATGTTGAGGGAGAGGATCTCAATTCAACCTCATACAATGTCGAGCATAACCTTTCCACATCCTTGGTTGCATTACTGATGTACTCTCGTAGCTCGATCACAGTCCCTGCTGAGGTGATTTGGGCAATGCCAGCCACAGAGGACACTACATTAGGTTGATTAAGTAAAAGATACAACATATAATCGGAGAGGATCTTACTAAATTCTCTCTCATCATTTTTGGTTGTGGGACTCTCTCTATTATACCAAATTTCAGTAGCTAAATGCCAAATTATAATGCTGGCGTCGTAAGTAGCATGGGTGACATACTCTGATAGATTGCAACAATCAATCCCCTCGGTTTACTCTCAAGAAATAGATTACCTCTAGCCTCAAATATCTCTCTCTCATTCGAATGATCCGTGTTCTCAGATTTATGTCTCATCTCCGTAAAGATAAAGATCCATAGTTCCTTAATAAAGGGATTTGTGGACAAGTACTTCGTATTCGCAATCATTGGTATCATCCCATAGATACAGAACCGCGGACCATAGCCTCCAGTGATTGCCTCACCTGCTTGATGGAACCAAGAGATGATCTTCTCAACCATACGAAATGGAAAACTACAAATACTAGAAAAAGCGATGATGCTGCAACGCCTATCGCACTTATAAATTTTTCTTGGACTCTCCTTCAAGGACTCAGATAAAAGGTTGCAAGCAGAGATGGATTCTGACCACCTTCGAAATATTAATGGTGTATTTAAGACCTCATAAGTAGAAATAGAAACCTCCGAAGTGGCCTTAGGCTCTACTTCACATTTGGTGAATTGGGGCTTCCTTAGGTTAGCCATAGCAAATACCATATTGTGGAGGACTGTACCTAGTTTAGATGATCCTTTGTTGTACCACTTGATTTCTGCAACAGTCCAATCGGAGAAAACGAGCATGAACAAAGCTATTACATCAAGAGCAATCCCTCCGAAAAGAAGGGAATAAGTAATTTCCACATCGAGTTTGGGAAGCTGATGCTTCTTTAAGCGATTGAACAGTATGAAAGCCACCATGATATTAGTGAAGGCTATGAAGCGGAAAATGTAGCTCCTTTTGGAACGTATTGCTAAAACTTTTGTGTGAAGCATCTGTAAATGAAATCTAGTTCCACCGATATCAACCTCAAGGCATCTGGCGCAGAAACTTTGTGGAAATATTCACGGCTCATTTCGCATTCTCCTTTTCTAAAGATGAGATCGGCAAGGAAGAACATAAAGATTTGAAAGAACCAGTAAGCATGCTTCACTATGATGCTCTCGGCAAGTTTTACTTCTCCCCCATTAGAATGTCCATCTCCTAAACCATTGAGTTCTTCAAGCAAATCTCTCCATGCATTAGGAGAAGAACTGTTTGGGAGCTTTGCATTTTTGAGTCTACGGAGGCTTGAGAGCGTCCATTCCCTTAGCCTCGGGAAGCTGAGAGACAAAGCGCTAATAGCCTCTCGGCATTTTTTATGACTCCAGCAAGAAACACCAGCATCGTTGGAATCACCATCAACTTGTTGTTAGGAAATATTTGCACAAAAACATAGATCACGGCACTAACTTGGAAGGTGAGACTAAGCAGGTGTCGTTGCCAAAGTGAACTATCTTCCAGAGAGAAGGCGGTGATGTTGTCCGGACCTCCAAGATGTAATAAGAGAAATGAGGCCCAAAATGCCTGAAGTGCTCCGTCTACTTCAGTTGTATGAGTGTACAAATTGCCTTGGTTGTGAGAGATGAGCCCAATCGCAAATGCAGCTACCCAATCAGACATCAAATAGGCCAACCACAAGAGGAAAATGATGCAACGGTTCGCTGTTTTCTTTCTAAGGGGTGCGAATAGAATGAGAAAAACTTGAAGCAAGAGGCTCAAAATAACGAAGCCTCGGATGTTCCATTTGATCCATAGATCCGAAATGGAGCTAAATGCCATATATTTGTTTGGGTTGGATTGTATCAATCCTCTCTAATATAACTTCGAGTACAACATGTATGGGACGAAAATGACAAATACATTGAGATGATCCCTTGCTTGTTCGTCAAAAATAAGTATATATTTAAAAATTCAATGAGGAAAAAGAATCATAAACCGACCATTCGGCTAATAAACACAAGCAATGTATCTTGTGCATTAATTGACAGAAGAAAAGCATCTCTTGCATGAACGATGAGGCGTGCTGCTTTGTGTTGGGTTGATGTTTTATCATCAAACAATCCTATCAATTTTGTTTGCACATCCACATGTAATTATTTGGGTTTCGAATTATGCAACTTCAGTAGTCATGATTAGTTTATTGAATTCTTTAGTGATTCCACATTTAAGAAGACAATTGATTTTATTGATCAATAAGATACTATCTAACAAGTCATATATGTGTACTTGTATAAGATGAGTAGGATATCCTCTATATTAGGAAAATTAAATCCTCTTAATCTAACTTGAAATTGAGAACTTATCTGACCGAATTTATGATATGTGTGGGTTACGTTCAATGGAGGTGATCATGCTAATTGCATCACTTCACCCTTTCGAGTATCAAAAGCTTAACAAATAAGATGGTTCAAATTTATAGTATCATAGATGTTACACTCTTCCACATGTCCAGTAATCAAGAACTAGCAAGACCACATCCACCCAACAAATTGACGAATAGTTATATGTTTATTAAGATACGATAGAGTCACATGCGGTAATGATTGTAATTTGACAATTTAAAAAATTTGAATACGCGTGCGTGATTATTTCCCAATGTTTGGAAGCATGATGGGGGAGGAAAATACACAGGAAATATCCTCTAATGTAAATTTTATAGTCTTAAAATTTTCACCTTTTTCCCCCTCCGTTTTCCTAATCTCTCAAAGATAGAACTAATTAATTTCCCTCTCTATAATTCAATAAAAATAAATTCAAGATCCTGCTGCAAACTATGTGCAATGATTTTAATAGAAGTAGGCAAAAGTGGTGCGTCGTTTCATGGCTGGAGCAGAACTTCGAGCTGCCCGAGTTTGCATAGCTGAAAGTCCTCAAACAGGGTCACTCGATCTCCCCTTCGGCTAGAAAAGAATAAGTGTAGAGGTTAAGAAGTTCGTCTTCAAGATGCCAAGTTTCGCGTGTAGATATGTCAAAAGTAAAGTTCAAGCATCAACAAAGGGAAAGGACAATAAAAGCTAGAACTGTTAAAACAATATTTCTCTCAGCCTCCACAAGTTTTCATGAAAAGCAACTAGTAATGAAAAGAAGGAATAAATTCTTAGTATAAACGTAGAACACGCATGGAAGCAAGGGAGAATTACCAAAAAAAGTCCAAACCTATTTCAATCATGTCAATTCAGTCCTAATTTTTTTTTACCAATTTAGTTCTAAATCTTTTGTAATTGTGTCAATTTTGTCCATTCTGTCAAATTTGGCGGGCTGAGATGATGTGGATGTCGGTCGACACTGGCCATCCGGCCAATGCCCACATGGTTATTTTTTAATAATATTTTATATTTTCAATTTCCTTTTTCTTTTTTTCTTTTTTTTTTTCTTTTTCCTTATCTTGTTTTTCTCTTCTTCCTCTTTGGCTTCTTTCCCCCATAGTAGCCGAAGAGACTTTGGCAAGGCTCACTGGGCACTAGGCGAGGGTCGTGACCCTTGCCAATGGCCGACGAGGGCTTCGTGGCCCTTACCCATGGCTAGTGAGCCTTGCCAAAACACTTGCCAGCCACCACGGAGGAAAAGAAGCCAAAGAGGAACAAGAGAAAAAAGAGAAGGAAAAAGAAAATAAATAAATTGAAAAAAATAAAATATTATAAAAAAAAAAAATGCCACGTTAGTATTGGCAAGTCAAATTTGGCCGAATGGACTGAATTTGCACAATTACAAAAGGTTTAGGACTGAATTAACCAAAAATAAATTAGGACTAAATTGATATAATTATAATAGGTTTAAGACTTTTTTAGTGATTTCTTGCAAAACAACTCTCGGAAGAAAGTCTGGACGACCGACAGAACGTGCCGCCGTTGGGGGTTAGCATGGCCAAAAGTCCTATTTGAACAATCTGAAAGTATAAAGCTCTAGTTCACGTCGCGTCGCGTCAACACTCAATTTTTGAGCAATGACTATGGTTTTAAGGAAAATTCATTTCCAGAGAACATCCAAGAGACGAGCAATTCATATCTGATCATAAAGCCGCTAAATACAGGAAAGATCGGAGAGAGAGAGAGGGCCATGCAGAAACAAAGGTATAATAGAAAAAAACACTAGAGTGAGTGAAGTATTTTAATCGTAATATTTGAACTTAAGTGAAATTTGTTCATTCAATCAAGTAAGCTCTTTTGCAAATTATAAATGATCTATGTAAATATTATAGGATCTTCAAGAGAGAGGGGGAACAAAATCAGTAACTACATCTTTACTCAACTGGCTTTTTTTTTTTTTTTAATCACGAAATATTAAATAATATCCATAATATTTAATAATATCTCTAATGATATTCTCCAACAAGGAAATCTCTAATCTCCATAGATATAATTCATCATTCCCCCTCATGAGCATGCGGCTTGCATATGATTGGTGCAACTTTCTTTGAGAGTTTGTAATCAGACGCCGTGTAAACCAAACCTTACAATAAACAAATTGGATTTGACAAGCACTAAAACAACACATGCTTAGAAAGTTGACTTATCTTTTTCATAAAACCTTGATAGAATTGTGTGGAAACCCAACTTAAATTGCAGCCAACTAAACCACGGCGCTCATCTTTGGCTACCAGATGAAGGTGCGCTTGACTCCGGCGCTCACAGCTACATGGATACGTGATGACACCACCCCGTGACGCTTATCTTTGGTTGCTCGATGAAGGTGTGCTTGACTCCGGTATTCACAACTACTTGGATATTTGACGACGATTTCGCTCGTCGATGTTGGTCATTATTAGAAGAGAGTACCACAACAAATAACATCCATAGTAGCGTTGTTGAGCGTCGACAATATCAGGGAGTTATTGAAGATGAGACGACTCAACAATATCAGGGAGTTATTGGAGATGAGACGACTAAAGACAACATAAAGAATGAAAAAGCTAAGGTCTGATTTAATTCCTTTTCTCTCGTGGCTCTGATATCATGTGAATTTTATAAGATCCTAGAGAGAGAGAGAGAGCGAATAAATAAAGACTACAACTTTACTCAATTGGTTTTTTTTTTTTTTTTTTTTTTTTTTTGAATCACGAAATAGAAAATAATAATCCCTAATATCTAATAATATTTATAATGATATAATATAACAAGGAAATCTCTAATCTCCATAAATATACTTCATCAATTTACTTATCATTGTACATATAATTGGATGTCATCAATTTTCTTATTTTAATTGTAAATTAAATAGATGTTCTTGAATTCATTAACATAATTTGTTTTCAATATAAGATAAAGTGTTTGAAACAAAAGTTAGATGATTCGGGAATACTTTTAAAGATGTTTTCTTGTGCTCATTTAAACTCCACTAGAGATAATAGTTTGTGGATGATAAATAAGCTAAAGCTTATTGTTGAATCTGTACATGCCATGGCATTTGTGAGGTCACTTGGGACGCGGCAAGGACAAACAAACGTATTCTCTAAATTTCGACTATAAATTTCATCATTTTGTGGTAAATCGATCTTTTTTGGTATTTTTGGCTTGACCACCATGATAAATTGAGCAATTTCTTGAGGGCCATAAATCACGTAACTCCTAAATAGAAGAAGCTTGAACATCGCACCTTTAAGAATTACTAATTAACTGCCTGTCCAATAGAAATCAATGAATCTGGTTGTTGATAAAACGAAGATACTTGGAAAGTAGAGGGAAGCTAGCCTTTTGGCAAACCTGAAAGAAATCTATAATGATTGAAATTGATTCTGTTGTAATCAATGAGAAGAGTTGTGATCTTTTTTTATTTTGTTTTTTTTTTAATCTTGTTTTACTTTGCTTGGATATCTTAACACACTTCCCTCATGTGATTTCCTCCGTATTCTCACAGCCATCCATTATTTTATTAGCATAAGGATTACATGAAAGCATAAATTACAGATTAAAACTGCATATTGTACCAAAGCGTGTATTAATTATTCTATAGTTAACAATACAATGTTCCTTTTTTTCTTTTTAAGGAGTGCAAACAGAATAAGAAAGAGCTAAAGCGTGAGATACAATATGATGAAGTCTAGGACATTACATTTGTTCCCCAGATCCAAAATAGAGCTAAATGCCATGTTTTTGCTTAGTTTAGATTTTATCAATCATCTTTATATAATTTCTGGGACAACAAAATGTATAGGATGAATAATGGGACTGAGATTGTTCCTTGCTTAATTTTAGAGAACAATATCTATTCCAAAACCCATCTAGAAAAAAGAGCTAAGAACCAACTATTTTATATATGTGTGTGTTTGTGCGCGCGCGCGCTGAGATTGTTCCTTGCTTGATTTTTAGAAAATAGTATCTATTCCAAAATCCAATCGGAAAAAAGAATCATGAACAAACTTTTATCATGTATGTGTGTGTATGTTGAGATTGTTCCTTGCTTGACTTTTAGAAAATAGTATCTATTCCTAAACCCAACTGGGAAAAGAATTGTGAATCAACTGTTATATATGTGTGTGTGATGAGATTGTTCCTTGCTTGACTTTTGGAAAATATTATCTATTCCAAAACCCAATTGGGAAAAAGAATCACAAACCAACTATGATAGATGTATGTGTGTTGAGATTGTTCCTTTTTTTATTTTGGAAAATAGTATCTATTCCAAAACCCTACTAGGAGAAAGAATCGTGAACCAACTGTTATAGATGTGTGTGCGTGTGATAATATTATTCCTTACTTGATTATTGGAGAATAGTATCTTTTCAAAACCCAATTGAGAAAAAAGAATCGTGAGCCAACTATTTTATATATATATATATATATGTTTTGAGATTGTTCCTTGTTTGATTTTTAGAAAGTAGTATTTATTCCAAAACCTAACTGGGAAAAAGAATCGTTAACCTACTATTCGACGAATGAATACAAGTAAGGCATCTCGTGTATTAAATGGCAAAAGAAAAATATCTTATATATGAATGATGTTTATTGTTTTGTGTTGAGTTGATGTTTTATTGTCAAATTGATCATATCTCAATTCAACTTGCACATTGCACATTCACCTGTAACTACTTTGTTTCAAGTTAGGAAACTTCAATATTCATGATTAGTTTATTTAAGTGTTTAGAGATTCCACATCTAAAAAGACACGATATTATTATTCAATGAGATACTATTTTAGAAGTCATGTATGTGTGCGCTTGGACAAGATGAGTAGTTATCCTCCATTAGGAAAATAAGATCCTCTTAAACCACCTGAAAATGAGGGTTACATTCAAGGGAGGTCACCGCGCGAGTTGTCTTTCCTCACCCTTTAGCGTGTCAAAAGATTAACAAATAAGGTGGCTCAAATTAATAATATCATACAAGTTACTCTCTTCAACATATTTAGTGATCATACATCAATCTAAGAAAAATCAACCTAGTCGAAGAACTCAATAAAGTTGCAATATACCATATAAACATTCAAATCGAGAATTAACAAAATCACATAGCACCCAACGAATTGATTGAATAGATAGTTACATGTTTGGTTAAGATAGGACATAGTTATATCTAGTAATGATTGTACTTTCACAATTTAAATAATTTGAATGCGTATCTATATCACAATTAAAAAAAAAACAAATTCAAGATCCTGCTGTAAACCATGTGCATTTTGACAGAAGTCGTTCAAAAGTGGCGTGTGTTTTCATTGCTGGAGCAAGACTGGTAGCTGCCCATGCTTGCGTAGCTGTGAGTCCTAGATCAACCGATCTCGTCTTCGGCTGTAAAAGAACAAGAAGAGAAGTAAAGAACCTCATCTTCAAGAGGCCAAGTATCACAAGAAGATATGTCAAAATTAAAGTTCAAGCATCTAGAAAGCGAAAGGATAGTAAAGCTAGAGCCTGCAATAATACTTCTCCCAGCCTAAAGAAATTTTCGCAAGTGAATGGAACAATGGGCTCAAACAACATAATTACGTTGTAAATCCCAAGAATTTATTATAAGCGACTATTAATGTAAAGAAGGAATGCATTCTTATTATAAATGCAGAACATGCATGGAAGCAAAACAACTCTCAAAAGAAGGCGAAGAACAAATCGAACCGCTGACCAGAAAATACTGTGGTTAGGGGTAGCATGTGCAAAAATCCTACTTGGGCAAGCCAAGAATATAAAGATCTAGTTAATGTTTTATCAAACATTCATTTTTGAGCAATGATATCGTCCAAGAGACATGAGCATTTGCATCAAAAGATAATCCCAAAGCTGGTTAAAACAGGAAGGATAACAGAGAAGCCCGTGCAGAAAGATAGGCATATAGAGAACATACTGCTAGAATGAGTATGGAAGAGTGAATTCCTACAAATTTTCTGTTGACATCTTCTAGGAACTTTCTAGGAGAATCCATATATTCAACGCAATCTCTCTTCACGAACTCTACCAAATCTCTTTCTCCGGCCTTCTCTAGATTTCTTATGAGAATCATAAGGGTAAATTCATTTGGGGTACGGCCAGCCACTTTCATCTTCCCATAAGTCTGCGTTACCTTTTCAATCATGTCCGCTCTTAGATATGCTCCAATCATCTCGGCATAAGCCCTCATGTCAGGTTCAATCCCGTATTTCAGAAGTCCGGAGATAACAACTTCAGCAAGAGCAACCATTTTGTTCTTTCCCAATAGTTGGATCATGTCGCAACGCAATGCAAGATCAGTTTCACACCATTCCTCCTTGCACGTGTACTCAAAGAACCATAGCTGGAATCCTTTTAGATAGAGTGAGAACAGTAAAAAGGAAATGTTGAAATAGTGCATCCAGAATTCACACCACCCGTATGTACACGGTGAGTGTATTACTTTATTTCTCTTTTTCCTCAAAATACTAATGAGAATATTAGTTTGAATATGCCCAATGCTGTTTCCCTTGATGAAACATGCAAAACCTGCATTGCTGCCCAATTTTATGAGTTATTATTTTTTAATTTAAAATTAATCTCCACGGCAATTCTTCTTTCTTTGCGAATGCCTAATGTAGAAGATTAAAAAGAGTACCCAGACTCAAAACTCAGAAAATCCTAAACATGGTTATAATCTATAGGGCCATAAAAAGCCTACAAGAATCATTTTTGCAAGGTAAGCCAGTCCCATCAGTCAACACTACGGCCAATCTCATCAGTCAACGCTCAACACGATTTCTACAGATCACCCACGCTACTCACTAGCTCGATGTAACGGTTGAATCACGGATAACCAATGCGAAAAACGAGTTCACTTAAAACTTCAGAGCAACGCTCAATTGCCAGATCACTTGCTCATACCAGTTAGAGCATCCGCTACAGTCAAATAATGCAACTCACACAGACACCAAAAATGGCCTTCTAAACTTCCATATTGTTCATACCACACGCGAAAGTTACAACGAGAGGATTCGAAAACCAACAAGAAAAGCAAAGAATATAAAGACCCAGAACAACAAACTCCAACAAGGGAAGACCCCGGGGGCGAAAAGGGCGATGCCTTGAGGGCCAAGTCGACCTCGTTCCGTCTCTTGAGCTCGGGGAAGGCGTTCAAGAGATCGGATTTCAAGAGCCGAGCGAGGATCGTGCCGAGGGCGTGGTTCAACCGAAGAGTGGATTTGGCCAGCTTGACGGACTGGACAGCTCGTATGGCCTCCGTCGACAGCACGTTTGACCTCCACAGTGACCTTCTCGTACTGTTGCTAAGCCCGCGGGTGACGAGGCCCGTGGTGGGAGCTTGGTGGAGACGCGGCCGGACAGAGCGAAATGGAGACAGAGAAGCTTTTTCACTTCGGATTTTGGGTTCGGTATGTCCTAGGTGGTGAATAGGTCGGTCAAATTATTGGATTAGGTCGGATTGGAAATCATTTAATTCAAATTGATGAATTTAATCTATTTTAATTTAATCATTTCATTCGCACACAAATTGCGATGGTCCCTTGTATGTTTGTCAGAAGACACTACCTATTTAAAAAGCCAAGAAGTTAAATAATCGTGAATCAATCATTCCACAAATGAAATGGAGCTCCAAGTTGGTTTAATCACTAGAGGATTAAATTAATTATTACAATGTGTCATGTATTCGCCAAAGTGGGAGACACCATTAGGTTATTAATTGTTAAATCCATCATTGTTACATACTTCACAAGATAATGACAATGTCATATCGCTCAATTATGATCTTGATTCAATTAATGACAAAATTCCCCTAAAAAGTTTGCTTTAACAAGAAATGGAAAAAAAAAAAAAAAAAAAAAGGAAAGAAAGAACTCTTTCCCTTCCATGTGCACTATATTAGCCAAAGCTAAATTAAAGTTAGTGCGGCGACTGATTTTCTCCGGCCAGGAATCTCTCTCAATCTTCTTTTTATTTCTCGATTGTTGATTCCCACGATATGAAGTTGTTCCATCTGTCATAAAATTAAAATTTATAGGAAAAATATAACATTTGTAAATTAAGATTGTGTTAAAATAATTAGGAGATTCTCTATATCTCTCAATTGTGCATATACGTCAGCTGGTTTTAACCAAACGAATCGGTTCATGTAGCCTGCCAGACCAGTTCTCTACCTTTTCCGTCCGGTTCAGTTACTTTTTGACCGGTACTTTCGGTATTTCGAAATGCTGAGTGTTGTTTAGGCCTTACTTTCTCCAAGGCTGTCCCCGAATGTGTTGTTCTCTTCAACTGTTTTCGAGGTTTTTTGTATTGATAATGTCATGGGATATAGAGATAAATAATTTCTTAAAATTCTACTCAAAATGGTACTATGACTTATCGTTCTTATCCAAAAATTTCATAACGACATAGTCGAGCAAAGGGTAATACGCAGGTGTTAGGGCAATTAATACGAAACTATCTTGAGTAATTTAGCATTTCTCTTTCAGAAATGAATTGTAGTTACATTTTCATTTAAATGTGAGGAGCATTCTATACGTGGGAATTGCGCTAGAAATTATATAGTAAGAAAAAGGCATTGGCAAATAGACATGTTTGTAATATTATTTTAGGCTCACCTCGGTTGTCCCCGTCGTGGCCGCGTCGAGACGTGCTGGCGGAGGAGTCGAGCCTGACATGGGCACCGGGTCGGTTCCGGGTCGTGACCAACTTCAGGGTTGGGCCCTGAGGCTGGGCTTTAGATAGGGGTAATGGGCTGGTTTTGGTTTAGTTTGAATTGCGGATGGGCTTTGTTTGTTGTTGTTTATTTTGGATTGGGAGTGTAGCCGGAATGGGCCCATTTGCCGAGCCCAATCCAGCCAGGGACCAAGGCCGGGGCCCGGGCTGGTCTCGACTCGGTTCCGCATGCCTTTATATTATAATACTATACTATTATTTTTTATATTAAAAAATATATTTTTGATTAATTAAAAATTAAAAAATTTCAAAAAAAATTCTGAAATTAGCAAAAAATGAGAAAAATCCTAAAAAATCTTTTTTATTTTCAAAAATTCAAAAAAAGCTTTAAAATAGCCTTTGAGTGGTTTTTCCTTAAAATATGTTGAAATCCTTAAAAGGAAAAAAAAAAAATTGTGCTTAAGTTTTTGGGAAAAAATGTGGGATCACTATTTGCACATTTCTCTTATTTTAATTGTGCCCTTATGATGCGTGGATTGCTATTTCCTCAACTGGTTAGGAATTGAGTCATAGGACTCATGATTGGTATAAATACTATATAAATGCTTTACTTGATGTTAAATGAGCATTAGTTGATTAACTAGGGATTTAATTTCTCTAGTTGCATAGGAGTAAAATATTTTTTCCAATATTTTACTTAGATTTCTAATTAACTTACCGCAAATCGATTGATGACGATTCCTAAATGAAATAAATTGCAAGTTAAAAACTCAAACTTAAGTCTCGAATTGATAGGCTTAAAAAAGCTTGGACTAAGCTTAAACTCAACGCCCCACGGAGGGCTCTAAGAGGTTGCAACAATATTTTCTCACATCAACCTTCGGTTTTGTCCAAAGCTCTTCTATAGGCTCTCAGGTTTAGTTTTTGAAGCTCGGAGCTGCTTAATGTTTGATTTTCTTTTCTTCTTTTTTCGCTTTAATTGTCTTTTCTTCTCTTCTAATCTGTTTTGGGAGTTTGTGTATGTGAATAAACTTCTATAACTATTCTTGAGTGACCATGGAGACTAGCTCAACTATTTGTCCGGTCAATAGCCACCAAGGAGGATGTGCATGATGTGGCTCCATAACCTCTCCAAGATTAAGCCACTCTCCTCTCTCGATTTCGATTTAGGTCTATATCTAGAAATTTTACTCTCCCAATCTAGATCTAGATATAGATCTGAGAGTTCCTTATAGGTATTTGATCCGTGTTCTTTTTGACATATTGTTGTTGGTTTTGCACTATGATGATAATGAGTACGTTAAACTTAGATGCACAGGAGATCTTAGAGTACGCTTATCACTTAATCTGGTGATCAGCCGCCGAAAATTTACATTGGTAAATCTATTCTTGAACAATGAAAGTGTGTTTCTAGCTGTAAACTATACGTTGTTATTTGTATTTTGGCATTTACTTTCTTTTGTAATGATTTGGAATTCGCTAGGGTTGAAAACTTTTTATGAACCTCTACGGTATAAATTTGAGAAATGAATGAAATCCTATTTTTCAAAAAGAAAAAAAGAAAAAAACTTTAGATTTTGTCCTTACCATTTCACTAGGGTTCTTCGCCATATGAATTAAGCCCAAAAGAGTAGGGATTTTTCACACTTCTACAATTGACAGGAGTGCAATTCTTCCATCCATACAAAAAGAAAAGGGGCTTTGGTAATATAATTTTGACAGTAAACTATTTGATTTTCTAAAACTATGATTTGTGCATGCCACAAAAATAGTTAGAGCATTGAAAATTGCAATAATCCCTTATTTGGTTGTCTAATTTGTGTTTCGTGACTCATTTTATCAAATATCTTGTCGATTCATGTTCTCTATAAATTATCAAAAACACCAACTTTCTTCCCTCGATCGCCTCGAGTAGTTAGCAAACTTACACTTCTCGGAATCACATTTCTGATGAAATTCGATCAACAAGCAAAATTCCATATATCAAAAACTTCTCCTTCTTCTTAGAAGCATCGGGCCAGGCAACAACCTTTATGGACCGAACCGGATTGATTCGGTCACGGCCCACATTTCTCCGTTCACCCGGGCCGCTTGTTGGGCCTGATCAAACACACCAGAATCGCGGTTCCTAAACATAAAAACTCTAATTTTGCTTCAATCTTCGGTCTTCTTCGCTTCCCCTCTTCTTTCTATTTCCTCTCTGCAACGCTCCACCCCCGACGACCCCATGCCGCTCGCCGCCCTCGACGCCGCCGTCACGACCCACGACGTCGCCGCCGACACCGCCGCCGATCCGTTTGACGACGCTGCCGACTCTTGCCGTCGCGGGTGCCGCCTCCCAACGACAAGCTGCTACGGGGCTGGCACCGCGACGCTGCTATTGTTCCACCGTCGGCAGTCCTCGACCTCGCCCACTTCTCCGATCTCTCCCGGCTCTCCGATCACGTCCTCCTCGATCTCTTCTTCGTAAGCTCTCTCTCTCTCTCTCTCTCTCTCTCTCTCTCTCTCTGTGTTTGTGGGTATCTCTATCTGGGTTTTCTTTGTTTTGTCTTGCTTTCGTGTCCACAGGCGGAAAGGTCGGAGCTTGAGCCGGGCTCGGCCTTTGTTTGGGCTTTAGAAATGATGGGCAGTCGATGGTTTTGGGGATGTGGTCGAATCGGTGTTGAACGGGGATTGCCGTGTGCTGGAAAGATTTGGGTCGTGATTTTGTTAGGCATTTGCTTCCGTTTGATCGGTGAAAGTGCCTATGAGGGGTTTGTGGAAATTGATTTGTGTGAGAGCTGTTAATTATTGGGTTCACGCTTATGAGAGAGATATGATGAAGATGGAAAGAGTCTATTACGCTGACTGAATTTTTGTGTCGTAGGAAGTAGATGATTTCATGGGTGTGTCTAGAGTACAAATGTTATGCAGCATTTGTCATATCTATGTTATGATAATTGGCTTCTATTTTGTAGTTCTGTTCTGTGAAGGAGAAAAACAGAGATCTCATGTTCTCTGTTAAGATCAAATCCGCTCCGATTGAGTTCACTTCATTGATTGCATATGTCCTGAATTGACTGTGTACGAAACCTGGTCTTATATTCGAGTTGATTGTGCTTAATCTCATTCCCCAGTCGAACGCATGCAACCTGTTTGTTTATATTTCTCCGAGATATGGCTATGAGCAAGTCTATGTTATTGTCTAGATCTGAAGTTGTTTGGACATATACACATGATGCCAATTGTTAGTGTGGGCTGTGAATCAAATTTCAGAAGATAATGTATTTTTTTCCTTTTCAACGTTACAATTCCTTGTGGTCGGATATAGACAACATTTTCGGTATCCACTGAGCTGTTTGAATATTGGTGTCGAACCTGTTCCCCAAAGATGAAAAGATTCATTTTGTTATCTTTCATATGAAGTCTTGCTTCAAATTAATACCACTGTTTTTGGCTATAAGTCAATATAAATTTACAAAATCTTCGTTACGCACTCTATCTTGTGCTTGTGCCTTATACTTTTTATGGCATAGTGCTATCTTATACAAAACAACGCAACTACCCTTTATTCTTTTCTTTTTCCTTTTTTTTTTCCTTTTTTGGGCAATTAGTATATGCTTTATGAAGTGAGTGTGGGTGTTTTTTGGGGAAAAGATTATTAAGAGTTCTCGATCAGGACAAAGTTGAACACCTCATAACACACTCATTCAAATACACCAATGAGCAAATTACTGAAAGGGAAAAAACTAGTAGTGGGAAGAGATCATACGGGGAAAATGAGTTTCGTACCCCCAAAATGAAGAACCAAAAGCGAGGGAGCGGGCATGAGATTGCTTAATACTTAAGCACTTCTTGATTGTCTCAGTCTCTTCCAATTTGCCACCTTCACCGCTATAGCCACATGTACCTTATTTATTGCTTGATCCATAAAGCTGAAATATGCGCGCCTCCAGTCCTTCTTGAACCGCAGAACTCCAAAAAAGCCCCAAAACCCAGTCGCAGCTCCAAACATTACGACCACGTAGAACAAGGCCTCTTCAAGCTTATCTTCTCCATGTGTATCTTTAGGATGAGAGATTTTCGGTACTTGAGGTGCCTTAGAACCAGGGCATTCTCTTCTCAAAAGATCACCACATAGTAGAGGATTGCCCGCATAAATGGAAGGATTGTCGAGGGTTTGGATTTGATTGCCTTTTGGAATCTGCCCCTTAAAGTTGTTGTGTGATAGGTTGAGGTGGCTTAGATATGTCAATGATGAAATGCTCTGAGGAATTGCTCCTGAGAGGTGATTGTTGGAAAGATCAAGAGACTCTAGTGACATCATGTCCCCGATGCTAATGGGAATGTCTCCGGAGAGCAAGTTGTGTGACAAGTTCAAACCATGCATGTTCGAGAGGAAAGTAAGTTCT
Organism: Eucalyptus marginata; assembly: GCA_014182565.1. Classification (NCBI taxonomy): domain Eukaryota; kingdom Viridiplantae; phylum Streptophyta; class Magnoliopsida; order Myrtales; family Myrtaceae; genus Eucalyptus; species Eucalyptus marginata. The sequence continues at coordinate 10,760,174 of CM024585.1, forward strand.
TCGGGAATCGACCCAATCAAGTTGTTGAGTGACAAATCCAAATTGACCACAAGTTGTAGATCAATTTTGGTGTATTCATTATATCTTCCCTTCATGATCTCAACCACATGTTCTTTACTCCACTCCAGTTCTTTACTCCGTAGAAAGCTTTGATATGAACTTTTCATGCCATATATTTCGCCAAGACAAGATGGGATCGTTCCGGTCAAATTGTTTGCTGCCATATCCAATATTTTTAATAATGAGATTGAGCAAAGCTGCGGAGGAATGCTGCCAGTAAAACTATTATTTCGTAGCCTCAAGATCTGCAAGTAGTTAAAGCCATCGTTGAACCATGTCGGAATATTTCCGGAAAAGTTATTCTCTCCAAGGTCTAATATTATCAAATTACCGCAATTACCCATAGCCAGAGGAAGCTCCCCATTGAGATTGTTTTCATTCAAGTGTAGGGTTGAAAGTCCTTGTAAGGATCCAATTGAGCTTGGAATTACTCCAGACAACTCATTGAATGACAAAGTCAAGTGAGATAAAGTCAAACCCTTCCAACAGTCAGGAATACTGCCGAATAGCTTATTATTGCCAAGATTTAGATCAAACAAACCCTCTTCACATAAAGATGATGGTATCGTGTCATTGATACTATTATCATTGAGATATAGAGTCTCTAGAGGCATCTCACCAATATTGGTTGGAAGAGGTCCAGATATCAAGTTGTGGGAGAGATCTAAAATGGAACAGTGGGAAGACATGTTTGGCAAGGGTCCCGTGATTTGATTGTATGAGAGATTGAATTGGCCAAATGTCATGTTGGCTAACCATTTAGGCAAAGTCCCAAAAATTGAAGCATTTGAGAGAGATATATTGTTAGCTTTGACTTGTGTCTGCATCCATTGGGGAAACACACTCTCGAATTTACAGGAATTCATCCGAATAGATATCAGTTGAAAAGGTGGTATCCAACTATGTTCTCCCTTAAAAGTCAAGTGCTTATTGTCACTGACATCCAAATCCTTAAGCCTCCCTAAATTGGAAAAATGGATTTTCGAAATCTGCCCTTCCAAAAAATTGTTAAAAATATATAGAACCGAAAGATGGGAAAGTTCTCCAAACTTATCGGGTATAGTGCCGCTCAAACGATTATTGTTAAGACGCAAGTCTTGTAAGAACCGTAGTTGCCCTAATGACTCAGGAATTTGCCCATAGAATCGATTATGAGAAAGATCTAACAATCTCAATGATGACAGCAAACCTAATGATGAAGGAATGGTCCCATTCAATCGATTATTTGAAAGATCTATTGTCACCAAGTTTGGCAATGCTCCGATGACTCTAGGAATTGGACCTGAGAAGGCATTGTTGCCAAGCTCTAAGTACCTTAAGTGTATAAAGTTCACCAACCAGTTTGGCAAAGCACCGCTAAGATCATTATGATATATCATTAGACTCTCTAATTTATAATCGAAGAATCTTGATGAATTTCCTGGTGATGTCGAAATCTCTTCTTTGATTTGGTTACGAGACAGGCGCAATGATTTTAGGTACTTCTTACTCTTCAAAAATGAGAATAAGCCTCCTTCGATGCTGCGAAAAAAATTTCCCTCAAGATTGAGATGAACAAGGCTTGTAAACTTGTCAAACCACATAGGAATCGAAGAGCTGATAGAGTTCCTTGAAAGATCCAGATGCTGGAGAAAAGTCATATTTTGGAGTATACCTTTGGGGATAGGACCTCTGAGGAAATTCTTTGAAAGATCAAGATACTGAAGATGAACAAGAGAACTGGAGTTTGCCAAGCAAGTTGAAGAAAGATGGATATTGAAAAGTGCACAAGTTGATAAGCTCAAATGTGATAAAGATGGGAGCATGCCGATCACTTGCAAGAGGTCTATTCGCATGGCAATGTTTAAGTTACTCATGTCGAGATAATTTAGTGACCGAAGATAAGAAATCCATTGGATATCATTAATAGCCAAAAATCCAAGATCATCATGGAGGTCAAGGACTTCCAATTCGGTGAGGTTTCCCAATTGCCGAGGGACTATTCCATAAAAGTTGCCAGACGACAAATTGAGGTACCTCAATCTTTTCATCAAACCGAGGAATTTAGGTATCATTCCATGATTGAAATTGATGCCACTCAAGTCCAAGTAGTTCAAGTAGGTCAAGTTGAGTAAAGAAGAGTTCAACTTACCAGTCATGGAGAGCGTCTGTTTTATGGGACTAACAATAGTACCATTATAGTCTCTTGCAATCTGGGGTAAAAATTGGAGCTTGACAACATGACCATATACTCCATCACAAGTGACTTCTTTCCATTTGCAGCAATCTTCACCTTTCCAAGAAGAAAGTAAGCGAGATGGGTCTGAGAGGCTTCGTCTAAGCTGGAGCAAAGCTTCTCTTTCTTGTTTTATGCAAATGGATGTTGAATTTTTGCAAAAGCATACATGTGAATTATCTAAAATAAGTAATAGGATTACTAGTGCAAGCACTTTGGAATAGTATCTCCCCATAAGGAACAAATGAGAGAATAGATGTAAGCTTTTGAGAGTGTTTGAGGGTTCTCTTAGGAAACCCAAATCACTTAAATAGAAGGGCAACAGGAGATTTACTTATGCGTACAAATGTTTATCATATCAAAGGATGTATATTCAACACATGTGAGGTCCACATGTCATAATCATAATCAGGAAGAAAAGGCACGTCCACTCTTGCAATTAGACCGCGTAAAATGATGACCGGACCTCATCTAGAAGAAAAAATGAATCATCTACAAATTAGGGCAAGTCAACTCACCATTGAGGAGATTGTGGAGAAATTCTCCAGTTTTTGCAGCGTTGGACACGGACCAAGTCAAAGTATTTTGGGTCTAAGTAATAGTCATACAAGGTTAACTTTTCGTCGAAATGTGTGTCTATAAATATATCATCTATTTCAAATTACGATCTTAACTAAGTTACCCATTTTTAAATAACAACCTTAATTATAGTGTTCCATTCACTACAATAGATAAAACTAAAATTACTTGTTAAGTCAATCGAAGAAAAATTGGTAAAATCACTCAAATTTCAGGAAACACCATAATGTCCAATAGTTTCATAAAGTAGAGATCCAAGTGGGAGCTTATAACTATTGAACCTACTTAGATCGACATTCATTTCAAAGTTTAAAACATGGATTAACGGCCAACTAAGTATTATCAATTACTTCTTTAAGCTGTATACATCTAATACAAGACTTCTTTCTTCCGTAGTCTATCGCTGGTAAACTCAATAGTAATTTCATACAAACATTTTGTAACTTTAATAGGATGGCAAACTACGCAAATAAATGTTGATAAATTGTTACAAAAGTCGGTAATATTATAGCGCCCAAATACATATTGGTAGGTGATTTGAGTTGTCACAACCCAAATCCATAATAAGAATTGAGGGAATGACCAGTCATCCTTTAAAAAATCAAAGAAGAAACCTTCAACCAAATTTAGAGATTTTACGAAAACATCAATACAATAAAACCTTTCATATATAACAACAAAGTTAAAAGCATTATGAATTAATCAAAATGAGAGCTTCATAATTTCATTTTAATAGCTTTTACTCAGATAGTCTAAAATTGAGTCTCATTCCACTCTAGATCGTTCTCAATGTGACTTGAGTAAATTCCCTTATTCTTGGAACCTAAAGTGGTAATAAATGTGGGGTGAACAAAATCACAGTACTGTAATTTGGCAATCACCACTCCTATTGGATCAAGCAAAATATAATGCAGTTTTAGAAATTGAGTGTGCATCAATATGTATCAAGACAATCGCATTCATTGCATTTCCCATGTATCATGGTAATGCATATATTCCTACAAGTCATAAGGTTTGCATCATCAATATAGTATTGCCAGCATATGACAAACTCATTTGATCGCTCATGTCAAGAAAATTCTATAGTCACGCTTCGCCACACATTGACTGTGTTTAAATCATGGATATGTGTTGGTCATGGAAGCCACAAAACCAGTTTGTGCATAAGTATGTCATATCATGTCTCAATACGTGGGTTGATAGTGAGCATCAAATCACACCACAATACAACATGTTGGCATCGAAAGAATCACTAGGATTGTTACTTGAAGATGCCAAGAGTTATTGCATGCAAAACCCCACAAAATATATATATATATATATATATGGGTGTATGGGTGTGTTGTGTTCCCATCTCATATGACGTCAGGTGTACATGTTAATGGACACATGCATCCAACATATCTAATTAGTAGGGGGAATCTATTGATCGCTTTGACTTTCAATTGCAATTGAAAGTTTAAATATTTCTTTCAATTAAAGTTAGTGAAATTGAAAATCCACGAATAACTCCGATTCAAATGAATATTCACCACTTTTCGATCAATCTCTTTCTTCATCCTTAAGAGATTATTTTATTTTCCTTTTGGTGAGCAGCTATACCAGCAGACTAGTCATGCCTCATTTTCATACCTTGAAGTCGAACTTCAAACAGAGAGCTGTTCGCCTTTGCCCACTGCTATTAACCAATGACATCAACTCCCCTTAGTCACGTCACTCCGGAAAACCCGCAAGACCCGCAAGACCCGCAAGCGCCAAGTCTAAGTCTTGAGGTGTTTGTCCTCATCCTACCTGATCCTTTTTTTTTCCTCGTATGTCAAACTCATCGCTCGTGTCCCCATTTTGCAAGACTAACAAAATTCTAGTCCTCGACTTTCATTCACACTTGAACTAGAACAAGATCCCAATTGTCCTGAAATTTTCCAATGTTCCAAACAGACCAAACAAGACCAAACCAAGAAACCATATTTTAATAGGATGTACACCCAATTCTGCCATTACCCAGAATATTCATCATGGTTCTCTCTTCTTTTTTTTAAGTATAAACTCATATTTATTCTGCAGTGCATCAAAGGGATTTTATATAGATGAAGAAAATTGTAAGAATTTGCGAGAGGAATTAATAAAAATAACCGTTCGAAACCCGCAGTTGCTAGCGTTATAAGTGGGGGGCCATGATGGTGGGGTTCCGTACTAGTCTCCCCCGAGTATAGGCATCGTAGGTCTCTCCATCGTGGAGGACCGTAGGTCTCTCCATCTTGGAGGACCGTGAGACCCCAAATAGCGTAAGCGAAAGGGGATCCCGGCGGATTCTCAATTACCAAAAATAAAAAGAAGATAATAATAATAAAAATAACCAATCAATTACCACTCTTAAATTTTCTCGCCATCAAAGGATGACGTAGTCAAAGAACTAAGAGCTAGATAACAATTTTGTAGGCGTTAAAATAGTCACAACTTCAACAAAATGTAACATTGCCATATATAGAAGAGACTACCGAACATTCTATTTGATGGTTTAAGTTATAAATCATCTCTTTACCACTGAAAAAAAGTAAATGTGAGAGAATCAGATGGAAGAAACATAACTGAATTATTCCCTCTAAAACATGAAAGCAAGTTACAAAAAATTCTTTGCAGTTGATGAGACAGTTGAAATCGTACCAACTTCACACATGAAGAGTTTCTAGAAATTCGTAGGGCTAAAATGTATATTCTTCAAGACTTTGTTATGCATATGCATTCTAGTATTTAAAATGTAACTACTACAATTTGATTGTCAAATAACAAAGGAAAATACATACTCCTTTTGATTGGAACACATCGCATTACTTAGGTGAATGCATGTGCACCATCTCAAGAGGATGTATTTTTAGCAGATGTGAGGTCCACATGTCATAAATATAATCAGGAAGGACATGCACATCCATTATTGCGATTGGACCCCGTCTAGAAGGGAAAATTGATCCTCACATAAGGAGATCGTGGAGGACTCCGTCCAGTTTTTGCAGTGCTGGACACGAACCAAGTCAAGTCTTTTGGATCAACGTCGTTAATCACACAAGTCGATCTCTCTGTTCATGTCATTAACCAAGTCAAGTATTTTGAGAGTCAGTTATTATATACTAAAGAAAAACGCGTTCTTTCTTTTAATAAGATATCATGAAGTGACAATCCACACATAAGTCCAAGTCAAATGAACATTTTCTATTTGTGCTTAAACCAAGTAACTTTAAGGATAATACATATTGATGTTATGGATTCCGGGAATATTCTCGAGAGGTCATGGATGACATGGTTTATTGAGTCAATTGTACAGTACCTTTTCTTTTTTGCAAAAAGAAAAAAAAAGAAAAAGAAAAAAATCAACGTGATAGCTGCTGTAGGATCATTCTCTGTGAATGAACAGGAAGAGAGTTTTGACCTTACATCGATTTTATTCAACTGATAATTTTCATATTACTAGCCTTCCACGTAGTAGTACGTCTACGGGGATGTATAGATGGAGAAATTATTAACTAGGTTCATTATATTTAGGCCCATTTCTAATTAATTATGAGTTGATGTTCTTAATAAAAAGATTTGGAAATGATGAAGTTTGCAAAAGGAAAAAAAAGAAGAAAAAAACAAAGAAGCGCAGTACAAAATCATGCAACATTCCATTCCGGTGAGTATCTCTACATTATTGAATTGTCGATCTTATTGCATTCATTTGTAGAAACTTACGTTCATGACAAGTGTACCTATGTAGTCATTAGCCATTTTCGGTTGAAGAAGGATTAATTTAATCACTCAGTCTAATCTATGTGAGTTAATATACATTAACAAACATACTATTTGAAGGAAAGCGATTATTAAAAGGAAGAGATCACACGAGCAAAAGAAGTTTCATACACCCAAAATAAAGAACCAAAAGCAAGGGAGAGGGCACGAGATTGCTCATTACTTAATCGCTTCTTGACTCGCAATCTCTTTAACTTAATTACCTTCACTGTTATAGCCACATATGCCTTGTCTACTGCTTGATCCACGAAGTTGAAGTAAGCATCTATACAACATGCTTTGCTGGCATCAACAGAGTTACTAGGATTGTTATTTGAAAACAATATCTTTCCATGAATGGTGGGAGTTATTGCATGCAGTGTTTTGGCATTCTTAGAGCACACAAACAGATTTGACAAAGAGACTTATGGGTCCGTTCCCATCTGATAGAATATCCAGAACATTTTTTATCTATGTGCCGTATGAGAGATGGGTGCATGCATCTAGGATATTTAATAATTCCAGAACATCATTGCTTTCGTTTTCGATTGCAATTCAAAGTTATCATGTATCTTTCGATCAAAATTCGTGAAATTGAAAGTCCCCGAATGACTCCAAGTCGAGTCACTGTCTATCACATTTCGATTAATCTCCTACTTCATCCTTATAGCTGCTCTAGTATTCTTTTTTTCTTTTTTCTTTTGTTTTTTCGGTGGCGCAGCAATCCCAGTAAAGAAGTCACGCCTCACTTTTATAGCTTCAAGTTGAGAATGAGAGTTGTTCGCTATAAGTCGATTACATCAACTTCCCTTAGTCAAATCACTGCGGAAAACCCGCAAGACCCTCAAGCACCAACCCTAAGTCCTGAGGCCCATGTCCTCGTTCTGCCGGTGGCCAGGTCTAACAACCGGGCCAAAGAAAGAAGGAAAGGGAAAATAAATTCAAAAAATTTTAAAAAATATATTAGCATTGGCAATTCCATATAGGACGTTTAGTGCTAACTAGACCGCCACATCCAGTTTCCCATCAAAATGTCTGAAAGAACTAAATTAACAAATCATTAAAATATTTAAGAATAAATTATTAAATTATTAAAAATGTTTAGGACTAAATTAGATATAATTGACAAGTTGTCAAAATATTTAGAACTAAATTGTCACAATTGAAAGATTTAGGATTAAATTAGTTGCCGTACAATAGATTTAAGAATTTTTTAACAATTTTCGCTATGATAGAGTTGTTTGGACAGAGAAGAACACCAAAATCAACCAACAGTTTTTGTATAGGTTGCTTGTCATTAGCATTTATTGTATACTTGAATAAGGAGAAGATGAAGATTTGAATCATCCATACATTTTGCATCCAGTTGAGAGTTAGTCATCCATAGGACCAGCTTATGTTATGGTCATTATGCACTTTTTTCGTGGCTCAGACTCAAACTCGAAAGAAAACTTAAAGGGAAATTGACAAATAAGAGCTTGAAATGTCATCATTTTCTCAAATAATGGGTTAGAGTAAATATTATATCAAATGAGGACTTGAAATGGCCAAATCGTCCCAAATAAGGATTTTTGGCTGACTAATGACTATTCTAACCTTCGGTGAAGGAAACCATTGGGGGTTCACTACCCTTCCATCTTGGAAGGGGAAGGTTGGGGGTTCAAATCCCCACCTTCTCAGGAGGGGATTGGGGTGGGAACGATTTCATTTCAAGAGTGGGTTTCGACTCCCACGCCCTTGCAAAGGAGGGGGCAAAAGTCGAGGTGAGTGTTAGAGTAGGATTAGAGTAGGACCACCAAAAAAAAAAAAAAAAAACCTTCGGTGAAGGGGTATTTAGTTAAAAAAATTCTAAGTATATTTTTTATTTACTTTTTGTTTTTGTTTTTGTTTCTTTTTTTTTTTTTTCCTCTTCCCACCTCCGACCATCGCCGCACCTCACTGATGGCCAAGGGAGGTTGCCAGCCTCTTTGCCAGCCCAGGCAAAGGCAAGGGTTGTCCTCGCCGATGTTGGATGAGAGCGTTCCTCGCCGGATCTTACATGGGTCACTTAGCTTAGGTGGGCACGCGAGGGCAACCCTCACCGAAGATCGTGAGGGTAACCATCGCTTGAGTCGACAACCTATGTCCTGGCCGACAAAAGGAATAGGGGAAAAAAAAAAAAAAGGAAACAATTCAAGAAAAGTAAAAGACGAAAATGCCCTTTCGACCAATGAGGTTAGGCCCTTCTTTGATACTAATATTGTCACTTCAAGCCATTATTTGAGAAAACGAGAGCACGTCTGGCTGATATTCGAAACAAGGTCCAACTTAAGCCCTTATTTGAGAAAATGAAGACATTTCGGGCTCTTATTTAGAATTTTCCCAAACTAGAATGAATCCACATGTTAAAGAAATCCTTGGTCGATCTCCATAGTTAAGCCTTTATTTTATGGATTTGACTTGAAGAAAATTGTATGGCTTCCATTCTTCATGTTGTAGCTTTGGTAATTAATTAAGAATTGTAAATGTATTGTATTTGTCACGCCACGGACCTTACCCTTGCCATGGGAACGCGACATGGGCTACGTCATGATTAATTTTTGATGTCCCAAAAGGGGTCACCTCACATTGATTTTTATCTTTCCATTAAGCACATGCAAAAGCGTGTAAACTCAGTCACCCAATCAACAACAACAACAACAGATAGTAAGGAAAACACATATACATACTACACAACTTATATACTTCATTTATATAACCAAAACGTTTCATGTACAAGCCCATTTCTTTAGGGCTATTCCGATTAGTCATCCCATCATAGAGATACGGGGAGGGGTTACAAGTTTTAGGATGAGCCTATCTCTTCTAGCTAGACCTAATCAAAAGTGGCTCATCTATGAGGGCCTACTACCTAAGCATTACTTACTAAACAGTTTGGTAGGCCATCGTCCTCGTTCGGTCCGAGTGGACCATGGCACCCATGGAGGGGTTCGAAGAGATCTCTGTTGAACTAAGCGCACTAGGCTTAGTAGCTATGCGGAATGAGGTCGCGATAACCCCCATCAACCCAAACATCGGTGGTTAATCTTCAGAAAAAACACATCTATGATGATGACCTCCATCCTCATGGGTATACCAAAACACATGAACTGGTTGGGCAGATGATTCCTACCTATTGGCTTGGAAAGGGTTAAACAACAACAAATGAGTTAACAACTCAATAAATAAATAACTTAAATCTCGTATAAATGAATGCCTCACATCGGAATCTTATGATTAACCAATCTAAACATGTCGATGGCTGATCAATAGTAAAGCCTATGCTTTGCCTTAACTATATACATGAGACAATCCCATCCTCGACCTGGACATCCATCCTAACAAAAACTATGAGATAACACTTACTTATAAAATTTGTAAACATATCAATTAATGACTTCAACCTCATACATAAGTCCCTCGAGACCTAATTATAGGCATATAAATTCACACGTGCCATAAATAATGCAATTAATAGCCAATAAAATTCTCACGCGTTGCACCTTAAATAATACCATAGCCAATTAACGGCCTTCAGAACATCCACATGCCTCACGTCACAAGTGATGACAATTATAATATGCACAAGCCTTTCAAGTCACTAAAAATGACAATTTAATTATGCATGTGTCTCCCACATCTCATATAAGGCCACATCAATTATGCACCAGTCATATATTAACTTCCAAAGTATACATTTCACACTCAAATGCTTCGAACACGTTCAGCACCTTGAGAATTACATAATATCCCATAATATTATGCTATGTTGAGTCTAATTATTAATCACACATAATCGAAACCCTCCTGCTCTTCCAAAAACCTTTGGGACATCATCTCGCCCCACCGAGCACAACATCCAAACCCTGGTCGGGCATCCTTTCATCATCGTTCTAATGTAACCTTTTTGCAAACGGCATCCGGAAACCTCCAGGCATCACCTTCTGATGTTGACGGCATAGTCCCCCAAAACCATCGGTGACGGAATCTCTCGTGTGACCATACGAATAAGGCAAACAAGTGGTTTTATATTTCATATTAGTCTGAGGTATGAATGCCCCAAAGGCATGCCAAGCGATGTGTAACTCATGACCTATCAGGAATACGTCGATAAAATATGTCGAGCACAAACTAGAATCATGGCTTGACTTGTTACGTTCGAGCACTGGCCTAAGTCAAACCCGGTTTGGACGATACACCTCAATATCACCGAACTAAGAAAGTGGCCCAGCCTAGTGTACTTCCACGCTTGTCTAAGAACCAATGATGTTCTAACTTCGGAGGCTCGATATTAATTCAAGCATCTACCATGACCTATGGACTTCTATATGTGAGGACTATATCCATATTGCAGTCATAATTCTTGAAGATCAAATCTAATAGTAACACAAGTGGACAATTCAACCACAATAGTCATGATGTATAGTAAACCACATCACATAACACTTATACAACCATAGCAATCAAACATGAAGAATAAGCCTAGGTATCGATAACAAATAGTCCACAAGCAACGATCACGGCAATTTTCTTAACCCTGGCAATAACCTAAGCCTAAATAAACCATTTCCATTAATCGCACCGACCCGAACAACCTCGACGATCACATACTTACTCCTCACTCATCCCCAAGCCTTATTGTCTAAGCATATTTATACTAAAGCTTTGTTCCCATAGCCATCTGAAAACTCTTCCAAAATGTGGCAGTAAACTTGGCATCTCTATCTAAATTAATCATCACTAGCACTCTGTGAAGATGAATTATCTGTCAAACATGAAGCCTTGCGTATTCTTCCAATGAGAAATCCTTTCCTATCGCCAAGAGATGGGCTGACTTGTTCAACCTATCCAGTACATCTTCGTGCTACGTGGATGTATGCTGTAGTTTCTTTAGTGAGCTTTCAACTTGATTTCTCCTTTAGCTCTGCAACGTTAGATATGCACAATCGTCCACGAAATTTCAATACTCCATCTTTAATTACTTGGAAATTTAACTTCTTCCTTTCTAAAACTCCTTAAATTTTCTAGGAGTTCGGGGTCGTCTTGCTGCAATGCTTTATCTTTGACCACATTTCTAGTTCAATTCTAAGGGTAGCCAAAAGACTAGAAAGCTGATTTACCTTGAATTTGTACTTCCAGTCTCGAATTCCTTCAAAATGACTCCATTCTCAAACCATCACTTGTACAATAGTTGATTTTCAACTGGGAGTGTCCACTACTTTGTTGGTTTTCTTGGAATGGTAAAGAACGTCGCAGTCATAGTCCTTGAGAAGTTTCATCCAACGTTGTTGCTCATATTTAATTCCTTCTAGGAGAACAAGCACTTCAAGCTTTAATGGTCTCTGTAGATTGTGAACTTTTCTCCATACAAATAATGTCTCCAAATCTTCAAAGTGATGGTGATTGCAGTTAGTTCCAAATCGTGGGTTAGATAATTCAACTCGTGTGGGCTTAGTTGTCTAAAAGCATAAGCCACCACCCTTCCATGTTGTATCAGTACACAGTCTAGCCCTTTATGAGAGGCATTGTTGTAAATATCATAACCTCTTGTAGTCAGCTTCCGTTTAAGAAGTGGCATACATAAGTGTTGTTGTTGGTCTTTACAAATTGATTCAACAGATTGTTCTTTATCTCTGTACATTTAAAATGTTTAGATAGATTACAGAGTTTTGTTCACATTACTTGATTTTGTTTGCATATACATTTTTCTCGTAAATATCATATGGATTTAGCATCTTACAACAGAACATAGTGGACGCTCTTGTTTTCGTCGTCATCCCTAGTTTTTAGTTTTTCTGCACCGATCTTTTATCCATGCTTATTCTCTTAGTTATTATAAATGTTTGATCTTTATTTTGAAATTTGTAACTATATTCTATTATTGTTGTGTATGTGTGAAGTTAATGTATCAAGATAACACGTCAACGGAGGTGGAGGAATATGAGAAGATGACTCCAATCACAGAATTAGACTTGTCTGGCGATGAAAATGAAGAATAACCATCCCCTCCCATGAGTGCCACAAATAAGGTATTTGGTTCTCGTTTTCCTCATTGTGATAAGAAATATACATCCAAATGCTAGAATCGTTATATGAGAATCAATGATAAGGATGGAAAAACATATTAAGTGAAGTGCATTCTTTGTGGGTTTGTGTTTAAACACTGTGTTGCTAACGGTGCTGTTACAATGGGGAAGCACTTGACAACGTACAAGATGTTTCCTCACAATGTAGATAAGAGGTAGAGATTCTTTGCACCACTTAATGTAGATATGGCTGGCAAGGCAGGGGAAATTTTAGTACTGATAGCATCTTGTCGATATGGTCATTTAATCAAAAACATTATAGGCAAATGCTTGCTAGGTTCATCATAATTGATGAACAACATTTTTCCTTGGTTAAACATGTTGGATTTCGTGAATTTGTTAGTAAATTATAACCTCTCTTTAAACATTTATCACGTTTTACAATGGCTGGCTAAAGATTGTAGGAAGTTGTATTTCTATAAAAAAAACTTGTTTGAAAACTTATTTTGGAAAGATTAATTTTATAATCGCACTTACGACTGATACAAGGAGTTCCATTCAAAACTTGAATTGTTTATGTCTTACTACATATTTTATTGATGAAAATTGGAAGTTATATAAAAAAAATAATCAATTTTGTGGTATGCATAGTCACAGGAGTAGGTAGATTGAGAAAATGATGGAGAAATGCATCCATGAGTGAGGAATAGAAGAAAAAGGTGTCCATAATTACCATAAATAATATTAGTTCAAATAATGTTGCAATTGGTTATTTGAAGGAAAAACTTTTCAAAGAAAGGTTGTTAATATTAGATGGTGGTATTTTGCACATGAGGTTCACGGCTCTTATATTAAATTTGATTGTGAGAAATGTGTTGACTATGGTATGTAACTATATTATACGTACCCGAAATGTGGTTAGGTATGTGAGGAGTTCTCCCACGAATGCCAAAGCATTTTAATCTTGCATTGAGAGTGAAATGATCACTTATAAGGGTTTAGTTATTCTTGACTTGCCACTAGATGGAACTCCATTTACCTTATGTTAGCCACTACTATAAAGTTCAGAAAAACTTTTGAAATGACGGAGGAATATGATATATCTTTTGCAAGTGAGCTTAACCATGATCTTCCTAAATATGATAATTGGGAAAATGCTATTATTCATTCGGAATTTCTAAAAGTACTATATGATGCCACAATCAGATGTTGGGGAGTTCATATATTACTTCAAATGATTGTTTTGAGTGAAAAGCTCTTTTGTATAAATAATTGAAAGATGCAGCGAATGCTTCGGATTATAGGCTTCAAGCTATGAGTATGAAAATGGAAGAAAAATTTGACAAAAATTATGGAAGTTTAGATAAAGTAATATGATGGTATTAATTGTGGTTGTGTTAGATCCTAGAGCCAAGTTGAATTATGTGAGTTTCATGTATAGACAAATTTATAATAATGAATCGAAAATTAAATAGATGCATTATAAGGTGAAGGACGCATTAGAGCATTTGTATGAATTTTATGAACAATTTTCTCTTACTTCAAGTGATCGAAATTTTGGTAGCCATAATTATAATGCAAGTAGTAGTAGTTCCAATGTTGATGCAGGTGGTAACAAAGGTATGAAGAAGTATGACGCCCAAGCTTGAAAGAAAACGTTTTTGCACTCGAACTGATAAGGGTGCGATGATAACAAATCCGAGCTTGATAAGTATCTTAAAAAAAAGAAAAATGAAAAAGTTCTTGATCTTGACCTTTTGATGTGATGGAAGATTGGTCACCCAAAATATAAGATCATTTTCTCTAATGGGTCAGGATGTTTTGTCTCTTCCTGTAACTATTGTTGCTTTAGAGTCAATTTGTAGTACATTAGGTCATGTATTTGATGGCTTTCGAAGTTTTTTAACTCCCAAAATAGTGGAAACTTTGATTTACACTCAAGATTGGTTTAGAGCCATTCGTGTGTCAATTAATGTTGAAGAGTACATCAAGAATGAAGAAAAATTTGAGTTAGGTAAGTGATGTTATATCTTTATATATTATAATTCCTTTTATATATCTAATAAGTGAATATTTTATTTAATCTCTTCTTCTTCTTTCTTAAGATATAAACTATCTTAATGAGGAAATTATCATTGGCAAATAGAGTTTACCAGTTAAAGCTGAATGAATATATGTGATGAGACATTTGATACTTATTTAAGTTTACCAGCAGCTCTTACTACACTTCCATCCAATAGCTTTAGTTTTCATATATAGGTTGATTATATAGTCAAGTTGAGCATCGTGCTATGCTTTTTATATGCTTCCAAAGATATTAGTTCTCATTTTGTCCAATGAGCAATTACTCAAACTAAATGCCAAGCTACCCTAGATATGGTGAACTTTTAGTTGTAAAGAAAACGTTGTAATTGTGTTGACACCGATTTTTAGTCGTTGTGTCGAAAAAGGTAAAAATCAAGATTTAGGTTTCTGATTGCGACGAGCCCGTTTCTCAATCAAAAAATTGTGGTCTTTCATTTCTTTCTTTTGTATTGTTATTCTTAAGTAATTTCTAATTCATTTTTGAGAAAAATCTACAAAGTCAAATGGTTGACTTTCATATTGACTTTTTGGTTAATCCTTTGACCAAAAGTCAACCTTAAGTCAAAAATTTGATTTTTCACCCAAAAAATATCATTTAGCTTTAATTTCATTTTATCAAATCAATAAATAAAAAATTCAAAGATTTAACCAAGAAATCAAACTTTTACGAAAAATCAACTAAAAATTTAAAAATTTGACTTTTAGTCAAATTATTTATACAAAAATTGAAAAAAAAATCAAGAATTCACAAAAATACTCATCCTAGTGTCAATTTGACTTTGTGTTGAAAATTTCGTAAAAT
The DNA here is from genome assembly GCA_014182565.1 of Eucalyptus marginata. NCBI lineage: Eukaryota > Viridiplantae > Streptophyta > Magnoliopsida > Myrtales > Myrtaceae > Eucalyptus > Eucalyptus marginata. The sequence continues at coordinate 10,775,721 of CM024585.1, forward strand.
TCAGTTAAGAACCTTTTTTTCCGAATTTTTCAATTTTAGATTCTAAATAGACCGAAAAATCAAATTCCTTTCATTGTAGTCATAATTAGATGTAATTCCTTCTTCAACATTTGATTTAGGAACTATTTTAAATTCACTCGTGTATTCAATTTCAAGAATTGCTAGGTCAAAACACAAATTGTTGTTTTAAGCCCTAATTGGGGGCTAAAGTCGGTTTTTCATGAATTGCAAACGGATGATTGTTCTTCACTCATTTTATTAAGATAAGTCCAAATCTGAAATCGATTTTGGGAAATTCACATAAGGACTTCTCGATTTGAGGAATTCCACTCTTTCATGTATAAGAAAGTCAAACAATTGAGCTTCAATTGAGGAAGTTCAAGTTGACCTATTCAAGGTTATGGTTTAATTTCATAAATCTAGATCCAATTTTAATATGAAGCCTACATTCATGAATGACAAACTTGTATTGTTGCATTCATTTTCATTTTGTTTAATTAAATATGAACCCCCCCAAAAAAATGAACCTATTAGAACTTGGAACCTATGATATGGTAGGTTCTAGGTTCCAGATTCCGACGGGTAGGTTATAGGTTCCAAGTGAAATTTGTAAGGAATCTGGAACCGCTCACCCCATTTTTGCTTGTTTTGATTTTGAATTGGTGAGAAAATTATGATCTTTTTGGAGTTTTAGATGGTTCTGGATTTTAGAAGGGAGATTTGGACGGGCATTTTGATTTCTTTCTTTGTTGGATGCCGATTCCCTCCCCAGCACCAGCAGCACCTCCAACGTGACGTAGTAATACGTCCCGTTCACGCCCTCCGTCGTTCCCTTGCCCTTGCTGCCAACCCAAATTGTCGGCCCAAAATCGGCGAGCTTCCAGTTGTTGCACCAGTTGAGCAAGACGTTGTCGGGCTTCACATCATGGTGGACGACTCGGAGGTGGCGGCAGGCAGTGCGCCTATTTGACGAAAACGGCAAGTCTCGGGCACGGAGAGCGGGCGATGAGTGACGAGGTGAAAGAGGGACAAGAGATTGACTATGGGGCCTCACTGCATGCATGGCGATTACCGAATAATGTAACTCAAGATTAACGTGATAAGATAGGTCTACTCAATATTTTCTCACATTAATTCTATGTTTTGTACTGACCATTTCATTGTGGTTTGTCATCATATGAATAAAGCTCGAAAGAGTGGGGAATCTGCACACTTCCACAGTGGACAAGAGTGCAAATCTTCAATCCAAGCAAATAGAAAAAGGAGCTTTGGTAATAGAAATGTAACAAAAAACTAAATGATTTTCGAAAACTTTGATTTGTGCACGGCACAAGAATAGTTAGCATATTTATAGACTCTTGTCTTCTTGAGTGTTTGTTTTTTGTTGGTGCCAGGCCTCCTCTTGTATTCTTTTTCGCAAAATCAATATACTACTTACCTTTACCAAAAAAAAAAAAAAAATAGTTAGCATATGCGCGACTTAAGTGGGGTGTCATGGGAGGTGGGCCCCTACGCTAGTGCCCTCCCGGGTTTACGTCACTGGTTGCCGGTTGTACGGCGGTTCCCGAGTCATTAAAAAAAAAAATAGTTAGCATATTGAAAATTGCAATATTCCCTTATTTGGTTGCTTAATACATGTTTTTTTTAAGTCGATCCTACTTTATTCCTATTCTAATCATTCCATTCTTCGACTTTTGCCCTCGCCTTGCGAGGCAAACCCCTCTGAAACTACAGCGTCCCCACCCAACCCCCCTGAGAAGGTAGGGATTCGAACCCCTCACCTCCCCCTTCCAAGTTGGAAGAGTGGCTACTAGAGCAAACCCCAATAGTTAGTTGCTTAATACATGTTGGGTGATGCGTTTTGTCAAAATATCTTTTCGATTGATGTTCTCTATAAAGGATCAAAAACGACTGACCTCCCTTCCCTCGATCGCCTCGGATCGTGAGCAATGAACTTATGATTCTCGGAATCACATTTGCAATGAAGTTTGATCAACGAGCAAAATTCCATAAATCAAAAGCTTCTTCTCCTTCTTCTTCTTCAGAACCGGGCTAGGCACCAACCTGCATGGACCGAACCGGATCGATTCCGTCGCGGCCCGCATTTCTCCGTTCGTCCGGGCCGCTTGTTGGGCCCAGGCCCGAGGACTTTCCCTTCCGGTCCAACCTCTCGGGTTCATCAGGCCCGGCAGGGCCGGCCCGTACCAAACCGGCACCGTCGCGAAGAATCTCACTTACTTTTGAACGTCGTTTATTATTTATCAAATAAAAATCCATGTTCCTCGATTAAATTAACGAATTAATGCCGGCTTCCCTCTTTTCAAACCTTAATTAATGCTAATTATATCCAACTCCTTCCGTAGCTCGAAGCGAAGAATCGAAGAAAACCCCGTCACCGTCGTCTTCCGCCTCGCGCCTCCGTCGAAAATCCTCTCCGGCCTCCGCCTGCTCGATCCCGGCGGCCGCTTCCTCCGCCGCCGCTCGAGAGCCGAGCTCGCTCCGTATCCAGCTCGGTCCCCCCGCAGCTCCTTCGGCTCTCGATTCCGCCGGAAGGTCACCGCCGCCGCCGCCGCCGCCGGGGCCTCACGGGAGATGAAGTCGGAAGGCCCGGCGCCGAGTCGGTTTCTGGCGATTCGCCGTTCGGAAGCTCGAGTTTGAGGCGGACTTTTGATGCTCTGATGGCGAAGAATGGGTTTCTGGCCGCGGTTCTGGTGTGCTTGATCGCGGCGCATGCTCTCGGTTTGCGGTGCTTCTCATCCTGATTCGGAGAAATCCGGCAACTCCTCTCCGCCGCCACAACAGGTCCGTTCTCTCTCTGTTTGGCTGTGCGAACTGTCGTGTCTGCAAGTTTTTCGGTTTCGCGGTAGTCAAAGCGACGGCTTCGATGATGGTGTTCTGTTCAGGCGTCTCCGCTGCCGGTTCCTGTTTCCAAGAAACCGGATGGCGGAACGGACGATGCCGGAAAATCTGGCGAGGTGCCCGTGACTCCGTCCAATTCGAAGCCGGAAGGCCAAAATGGCGGTGCTTCCATGAGTCCGCCTTCGGTTGAACGGAAGGACGAGAAAAAGAATGATGAGAAGAAGGAAGGCAAGGAGCCGCGTGAGCCGGCTGGAAACCACGAGACTTGTGACGGAAAAGGCAAAGTTTGCGAGCGATGGGGGAGCTCTGACCGCCTGTTTTCTGAGCGATGAAGGTGATGATCTCGACTTTCTTTCATTCCATTTCATTTCGATTGGAAGTGGTCATCTTCCTGTTTCTAAATTTGATTTGTCATCGGAACCGAGCTATCTATTTGGCATTTCGTTTTGATGATCTATTTCGGGGGAAATACAGGAGTTGGAAGTTTTGCAACAAGAGTTCTTGTGATTCATAGAAGCATGTTGCAAATGTGTTGCCTGTTATTTTGTTATGTACTTTGGAGACAGTTTGCGACACAGGACACAACCGGTATATCATCATAAAGTGTAGAGTCGATTCAGATAGTTACAACCCGTAGCTTCTGCTGCCTGAATGAAGCAGTCAAGAAGTCTTACCGTTGAAATCATATCCTTCCATTTGAAAACATATAACACTCTTGGCTTTTATCTTAAGAAAATCCTCATTGAGAAATTAGTATCTCAAAGCTTATGGGAATCTTCTCAATCAAGAATTGTTGGCAGAGTAGGTAATCATGATCGACTTATGACTCAATACTTCAATGGTTCACAGAGGTTACATCTGAATTGGTAGAGAGGAAAATTTGCACCGAAAGTCCTAAACATTTTGCTAAATGTGCAATCAAGTACTAAACTTTTTGGATCTGATGTTGTCAAATTCTTCTGGTGAGGTAACAACTAAGTTTGCCAACTTGCACACCAGAAATCCAACATGGCATTTTTTTTTTCAATCTTTGTGCTTATGGCAGATGTGGCGCTGATGTGGCACCACATCAGAAAATAGGCCAAATAAAAATAAAATAAAAGGAAGGTTAGGACTTGACTGCTTATTGGGCAAGATACTTAGGAATTTGGGTGCTATTTTCCCTTGTGGAAACTAGCCCAGCATGGACTATGGTGGGTCACTGGCTTCTTATCTTACTAGTAGATTAACAGACGAGGAAAATCATATGCATATGGAAAAAAAAGTGAAAGGAAGTTTCCAACGGGTAAGGAAGGAGATGATGATTGAAGTTTTGAACTGTTTTAGGAAAACGGATTTAAACAGTCAGAGGATGACAGAGATTTTACTTTTAATTTTAAAACAGGTGTGTGGTTTAAAGGATTGCATGGCAGTTATGTTGATTACCTTAAATTTGCGATATTTCAATTATTCCGTGATGTACAATTAAAATTCATTTTTATTAGTGGCATGAATTTTAAGGAAATTCTAATGTGGTAGTTGCAGGGTTTTAATCTCTTGAGGGCAAGAGAACTGTGTGTTCCTTTGACTTTACTCTTTGTATCTTTAGTCAATTTGAAGTCTAAACCCAGTGAATGGGAGACCTGACTCCTGGATGATCACAGATAGTACCATGAAGAGAAAATCAGCTTGAGAATGATAGCTCTATGCCAGGTCTCTTGATAGTATCTTATATCAGTATGTTCATTAAAGATTAGTAGAATAAGTACTTCTGATTGATGTATTTTCTTTTGTAGTACAGTCTAAATTGTGGTACTGTAACAGCAAACAACAAAAATTATGGGGAATAATGAATTGCTTTTTCAAGTGATTAAATGGTTTGGGTGCAAAAGTCAGTCATTTGCATGGGTTAAAATTATGTATTCTATTAATCTCATTTGGATAAACATTCTTACACCCAGAAATTATGCTTAAGTGGTGTTTGTATTTGGGTTAACTTCACCTTGGTACTTAGACGTCATAAGGATAAGTTCCTTCAGCATAAGTTCAAATCTCTTAGATAAGAAGATGGAATATGAGGTGTTTTAGTGTTTTTTTTTTCTTTTTTCCTGCTTATCAACGTGAAATTTGTTAGATTTAGCTGGAGGGACATTCTAAGAATACCAATTGCTTATTGTAGTTCATGGATTGTCAATTATTAGCGGTTCCAAAGGTCCCTTTACATAACAAACCCAAAAAAGGATATTATATATTCCAAAATATGTGATTATTGTCCATAAGTATTCAATTCAGTTCTACTTAATTAATTCGTCAAACTTCTGAAATGATTGAAATCTCTTGACCTTGTTAAAACTATTGAACTAATAGATTCAGTAAACTGATATGTGTGATTGATGCTACCCTATCAGATGGAATGTACTTAGTCTGGTTAATAATATATTTTGTATGTATGACTCATCTCAAGCCTTTGAGAAATGCTTTCCTTCCAAAGCTTTCCAGAACAAGTTGATGTCAATCCATAAGAGTTGATGTATTGGCTCTGTACTTGTCATAATGTTACGATATCGTACATCTTCTTCAATTGTTCATGTCAATGTAGATTGAGAAGTTAATGCATTGTTTAGAAATTTAAAGGTTTTCCCTTTGTGCATGTTCAATTCTTTGGTTAGATGGAAAAAAAAAAAAAAAAATTGACATGTTGCATGATATTTGGAGGACCTGAGTTTATAACTGATGCTAAATTTGACATGTTAAATTTGTTTAAGCTGTGGCCATTCGCACATGAAGGGGCAGGTGACCAGTACACTGCACAAGCCCTGTCAAGTTACTCTTTTATTCAGTAAAGAAAGATATTCCCTTGTTTCAATAACATGTGGTGTCACTTACCTGAAACTAAGTATTAGAGTGATATTTACTGGCCAGAATACAAAGTATATAGCACTGTTCAACTCTTTGGTATAAAATCTGTTTATAGCTTGTAATATTTATGCCTGAATCCAGTTACATGCATATGCCATTCAATCATGCTTCTTATAATAATAATGTTAGGTAGTTTAGAGGACTTTTCGTAGATGGTTGAATTCCTTTTAGGAACACTCTCTTTATTGCGTCTTATACAAGGTGAGATTAATAGGAATTAGCTCTCTAGTTCTCAGTTAATTTTGCATTTCTTGTTACTGAGCTGTAATTTGGTAAAGTTTACCTTCTTTTTCCTGTACTATTCAACTGAGCTTGTGATATTCACTGCTAAGCTTTGAAGGAGTTGCAGCTATTCCAGATGTTCTATAATACTGCAACAAAATGAGGGTTCTGTAATTCTTTGATGTCTTTGTCATTTCATGGTCATTATCTCTTTTTAGGAAAGAGGTAGATCAAGGAAATGCTTTTACTGCTTTAATTTTTTAAATTGGGAATCTCATGAAGACTGACAAATACTTCATTTCATTTTACCACTCGGTTGCAGCAGGGAGCAAATTGGTGGTTTTAGTTCAAAATAAAGGGGATAGCACCTTGATAGTAAATAAGCGCCTGCCAAAGTCTACCACAGGTGATACAGAGAAGCTTGAAATACCGAAACACCAAAACGACAAGGTATACATCATCCATCTGGTGCTTAGATAAAATTGGCTGTTGCTAAGTTTTGGTACAACCAGGGTATACAATTAGTTGGTTAGTTTAATAATAATTCTCCAACAGTTATTTGGAAAGGCCCTAGTATGGTAGGTGATTTTTGTTTAATTGAGTCTAGTGTGCTTATGATTAATTCAATCAATCAACGAGGGAATAGAACTGGAGCCTCCAATTCAGAAATTGCGCTTGAGCTCTTTCCACACCATTGGACTCATGAATATTATTCCTTTAGCAGCAGCCAGTTCTTCTACATTTTTTCCACCTCCACTTTCTACCATTCAAAACAAGTAGGATAATCATTTTCTTCGTCCCCCCTTCTTCCCTTTGTTCACCTCCATTTCCTTCAGTTCCTAATTCTTCTCGCAAATTAAGTGTAAGATTGACAAGCTTCTGTGAGAAATCTTCGGGCTTGTTTGCCTAATATAGCAAGCTGTGCAAATTGTTGTACAATTAAATAAGATTTGCTTGTATTCACTCTCTTGCTTCTGGAGGCTCTTTTCTGCAGTATTTTGACTGAGACATCAATAGCTGGAGAAAGAACTTTATCATGGAGAGTCACTTAGAGAGCATATCTTTCATCTACTGCTTAATTCTCATTTTGTTTTCCTTTTTAAAAGGTTTTCCTGTTAATTTCTTGTTTCTTCCTCAGATTAATATTTCTCTTTCTGCGGCGGAAGGCAACAAAGTTGTATTAAATGCTGGGAGAGAAGATTGCATTCTCATGGGGCCTCTTGTATCTGACACGAGTGGTTCCCTCCATCTCCCTTCGTTTGACCAGCTAATTACCCCAATCAATGGTGCGTATTTCTTGATTCTATCAGTGGTGGTCTGTGGTGGGGTGTTCACTTGCTGTGCGCTTAGGAAGCGGCGAAGAAAGAGCGAGTTCCAGTATCAAGAGCTCGAAATGGGGTCAGGAGAAGGGACCAATATAGAAACTGCAGAAGGTTGGGATCAAGGATGGGACGATGATTGGGACGAGGAGAATGCTGTGAAATCTCCAGGTCAACATCGCGTAGGAAACATATCCGCAAATGGCCTCACTTCTAGGCCTGCAAATAGGGATGGTTGGGAACGGGACTGGGACGGCTAGGAATCGACAACGAAAAGGGTTTTGGAAGAGTTCTACCTCTACACGGAAGGAGGAAAAGGAAACCAGGAGACATGACAATACCAAAACCATGTACTTGATTCGATTTCATACCACCTGTACACTCATCTTATGAAAGGTGGCTTCAGTTTGGCTTTGCCAGAATAAGGTATACAATTTGGTTCGTTGGAATTTTGAAGTTGAGGAGGTGGATTCCGTTGCCTTCTAATACTGCTCCACTCAGGTAGCCTGTACAGTTAGCTTTACAACTAAGGAGTTTTTCAAAACATTGAGCAATTCTCTTTCGTTTTCCACTGATGTCAATTTGGTAACTTTTATTAGAACGTGATTTTGAGTTTGGCAAAGAAAAGTGAATAATTCACATTTTTTCCTTTTTCATGTTTCTGTTGCGAATTCATATGCTCAAGTATCAATTTTTTCACCGCGTGCTCTCTGGATCGAGTTTTCCGGTGCAGTTACTGGAGTAGAGATTCCACATCGCAAGAATTTGGCATCCGATACAAAGTGGTCGTCTGCTTTTCCAGTTTAAAACGCCTCCTAAACGTCTATGAATAATGACGTATAAAGTGGAACCAAGTATCCTCTTCCATTCCGGTTTTCTTTACGTTTGGTGTTTTTTCCGAGCATTTAGTCTTTATTGCAAGCTACGGTTGAGTTCACTTCCTTTATTTGTTTGAGCTGTCAAATTGCCATGGAGAAATAGAAGGGGAGTGATTCTGGGGAGAATTACCAAAAAAGACCTAAATCTATTGTAATTGTGCTAACTTATTTCTAATTCTTTTTTTGGTCAATTTAGTCATAAACATTTTGCAATTAGTTAATATAGTTCATCCGGCCAATTTTGGAAAAAGTTTAGTGGTGAATTGATAAAAAAAAAAAAAAATTAGAACTAAATGGCAGAATTGCAATAGATTTAGGATTTTTTTGATAATTTTCCCAACTATTCCATCAATAAGGCCATAAGGCAAGGGCTAATATGAGTAGGTCTTGTGTTTAGATCCGGCACTTTGGTGAACTTAAAGTTTGGGTTCTGCTCGTGAACTTGCCATTTGATCCATGGAGGGTGAGCTCGATCCACATTTGACTCTAGTTTTGACATGGGTTTGAAATTGCTCCCGCATCCCATAAGAAAAGTTAAATAAATTCACCTCGTCTGGCAGTGAATTAAGTCAAGCGCGAAAATAACATTACTCAGAATGGCAATAGGTCCATCGACTTCTATCTATTGTTCGATGTGATTTTTGAATTTGTTTTTTTGGGTCTACTCATGTTATCGAACCTTCTTTATGCTGAGGGGTCAAGCGGAAGTTTTCGAATGATTTGATCTACCATAGGAGAAATGGGTCGCTGGTTATTCATGCTTTTCATTATGTAACACGAAATAAAGAGTATTTCTTCATATAAATGAAAGATGAATCAATAATGAAGACAAGAATCCTTGGTCACACCAATCCAAAATAAATGCAATTTATAAGTCATTTTAATTTTTTATTCTATGAAAAGCTTCGTTCTTATTAATTTTCAACCTTAAATTATGATTTTATTCCAGCAGATCTTATGAAAGGGTTTTTTGGGTTGTATTAGATCATCCTATCAAGAGTATATGAAAGCCAACGGATAAGAAAGAGCTTGACGGGGATGTGCATACCGACAACGAAAGTTTATAAAAAACTTGTCAGTATTCAAAAGTTAATTATGGCCAAAATTTTCAAAATATTATTGACAATTGATCTATAAATCAATAACATATTAGTATAATAAATCACATTTTCCAAAATGTAGTTACATCACATATTAGGATAACAAATGAATAATGTTTTCAATAAAAAAACAATGATTTTCTTATATGAGAAATTCAAGTTTTAGGAAAATTAAATTCATCTTTGATTGAGTCACTTCTCCAAATGTTCAAGAGACAAGGTGTTATAGCTTCAAAAGACTCTGTTGTCTTCATCTAAAATTGAAGTTCGAACTCAACGATTCTCCAATAAACCCATTAGTCGAGGCTTAAATATTCAATTTGGGCCTACTGAGTTTGAAATCTTTTGAAAGTACACGGTCAAGTTCTCACTCTCCGTGACCATATTTAGTGCCAAAGAATGAGATTTATTTGGCTTTATACGAAGGTAACCACATTGGTTTACCATAAGTAAGAAATAAAACACAGATTTTGTGATTATGAAACTTGAAGGACAATGAAGACTCGAATATTCATGTAAATTGAAGGGAAAATTCAGTTTAGTCTAAAACCATTAAGCCAGCCCTTTAATTTTTAGTTTTCCTTTTTTGAAGTCTTTACCTAGATTTTTTTTTTTTGGTCATAATGTCTTTACCTAGAATGATTGACAAAATTCATGTGCTTTATCCCTTGATATGGTGTATATTATGCATAGCTTTATGAAAAATCCAATGGGTATAATTTTACTGTGAAGAAATGCTGCTGGTAAGATTGGGCCTTGCCCAAAAAAATTTCGTAAGATTTAGGTTTTTTTTTTTTTGCCAAAAACTATAATTCAATTGATGAAGATGAAACATTATTTTTCAATTCACTAAAGACATGCGCTTTCCAAAAGTTGAGTGGAGAAAGACCGAGAACTCTCGAAGACTTGTCTTTCATATCATTATAACAAGACTTCAGCCCAGTTGTTGATAATGTCAATAAATATTTGAGTATTATTACGATAAAATTGAATATGTTTGATGACCATAATTATTTTTAACTTGAAGGATTCAATTGAGTCAAAAATCACTTGATTTGCTAAGTCAGGGCTACTTAATTCATTCAATAGATTAGACATTTAACAGAACTGATACTTAATGATTAGCTATCATCAAACAAGGCTATATTTTCATTTCAGCACTTAAGATTCAGCATTCAATTTTTAGTGTCACTAAACAGGCCGTAATCTGGCGATTTCTTTGCTTATAAAAGCTATCTTGGATGGAGGAAAATACTATCATTTTTTAAGGGGAAAATTACCCAAAATGACCATTTTGTCATAAAAAAAAGGATGTTAAGGGGATTATCCAGGGATTTTTCTCCCAAACATTTTGTAATTGTGTTAATACAGTCATAATTTTTTTTTGCTAATTTAGTCCTAAACTTTTTGCATTTATGTCAATTTAGTCCATCCAGCCAATTTTGACCGATTGGTGCTGACATGGACGCCAACCATCCGACCGGCGTTAAACGTGGATAATTTTTTAATAATATATTTTTCGAATTTATTTTAAAATTTTATCTTTTTTTTCCCTCCTTCCTCCTTCTTCCTCATTCCTTTGGTCGGACCAGCTAGAGGTGAGGCCTCGCCTAACCATGGCAAGGCCCAACCTTGTTGACTATTAGCGAGCTTGAGCCCACCATCGCTAGGTGAGGCCTCAAAAAAAGAGAAAAGAAAAAAATAAGATAATATCAAAAAAAATTTACACATTAGCATTGTTTGGATAGCTGGCATTGCCTAGCATCCACGCTTGGTCGATAGATAGAATTGATCAAAAGAAAATTTTAAGACTGAATTAGAACAATTGCAATAAGTTTATAACTTTTCTGGTAATTTTCCCATTTTCTAAGGATAATAGCCACTAGGTGAGGGTAACATTTATGTTTAAAAAAAATAAAACAATTTTTGAACAAAAAAATTTGGTAAAAACTTGTTCGGGAATAAAAAATGAAAACACGTTTGGTAAATTTGTATTCTTTTTTTATTTCTTTTAATTTTTTAATTTTTTAATTTTAATTTTCTTTTTTTCTTTCTTTTTTTTTTTCTTCTTTTGGCCGGTCGTCGTCGGCCTTGGCCATGGTCGGCGACCGGATAGGCGCGCGGCGTTGCCACGGCATCCACCGGGTCGGACGCCAAAATTAATTAGATAGACCAGCCAAAGAAAAAAAGAGAGAAAAAAAAAAAAAGAGAAGAAAAAGAGAGGAGAGAGAGAAAATGTGTTTTTAATTTTTGATCAAAAGAAAATTTTAAAATAATTTTGGAACAAAAACGCACACAAACGCGATAAGTTTATAACTTTTGTTAGGAACAAAAAAACAAAAAATTTTCCCATTTTCTAAAAAGAAAGGATAACAAGCCACCAAAAAACCCAAACGATGCCTATTATAACAAGTTTAACCAAAACTATGCCTACTATAACAAGTTTAATAAAAAAAAAAAAAAATTTACACCAAAAATCTCGATACATATTTACTCTAGACTTGTTGTACTTTTGTGACACATTTACAAAAAAAAAAAAGGTGTAACACAAAAAATACAAACTTAAACTTGCGTCACACATTTATCTTCTGTTAAGATTTTTTTTCCTTCCTCTTTCGTCTTCATTGTCGCCGCCATCCTTGCCATTGCCATTGCCATTGCCACCATTCTCACCACCGTCAAACCAAGGAATAAAACAAAGGAAAATAAAGAAAAAATAAAAAGAGAAAATGAAAATATATTATGAGTTCATGTCAAAATCATTTTCTTTCTATTATCTATGTAGGTAGCCACAAAAGATTTTTAGTGGCATTTGTTCACGAAATTTTGACTGAAGATAATGTATTACACATTTATAAGTTTGAAATTTTTTGTGCACTAAAAAGGGTTTTGGATAAATGTGGAGTCACAAAAAAATTCAAATAAATATCTCACATTAAATATAATTTAAGATCTGTTATGGCCTTTTCCCTTTATATAAATATTAAATCATGCCTTTTTTCTCCACGGCTTATCAATAAGGGCCGACTACCATCGTGTCGAGCTGCTTCGATGTTCCCACGAAACAGGAATCGCCGTCGACGAGGCTGCTTCGATGTTCCTCCTTTGCATAAAAAATTAATAAATAAATAAATAATTATAAAAAAAATCAATAGATTAAAAAAAAAGGGAGAAAATGAGAAACCATGTTTCCCTCCTGTGCACTGAGCTTTACGGGCAGACAGAACGAGCGTCATGAATCCCCAACAGTCGCATGATTTGGGGTTGTCCGACCCCATCATTCTGTCCTCGCAATGCTCAAAAAAGTGTAAGAGAAAAGCCAACAATCTGGTGCTTTGCTTTATCAAATTCCCCTCATTCCAAGATGCCCTTTTTTTCCATTGCATGCATCGCTTTAGCCACACTCTCCTATCATTATCCTTCCACTAAAGGCTTGCACTCCCCCCCTCATTTCATCATTGACCACGACTTCACTGACCTTTTGCTCATTCTCCCTCTCCTTTTCCATTCTCCTGTCGATCTTTCTTTTCATTTTCGATCTCGTCGAAAAGGGGAAAATTCAATTCGCAAAACTCTTGTTCTAGGTAGTTCCGATGGTACTTCATAGCCTCATCAATCCCGGGTTCATTGTGTTTTGCTTGTCGGATCGTGACTCATGCGGGTCATTATTCTATCTAGGCCGATTCATGTTTGTTGTACTTCTTTTGGTGCCTCAGAGACTTGCTTAGCGTGGCCACAAAGGCACGAGATTAACTGTATAAACTACAATTTGGCCTCGTTCGCTAGAGCTGAGTAGAAAATGGGATTGATCATTGAAAAGAAAGATGGAGACATGAAAAGTTCCCACTGCAAGACATGATGTGATTGTTAGGCACTCATTAATGCCACTCACTGCTTTTGAGCACCTCATGTGATGCTCTCTCATGGTGTCCAAAGCACTTCAGATTGCTCCTGCAAAAAGTGTAAATTCAAAAAAGAAGGGGAAAAAGGTAAAGCAAAGCACTTGATTCTTAGGTCCCCCTTGCGTCCAACACCATGTTTTCTCCACAATAAATTTTAAAAACAAAAATCTCCAAATTCAAGTATTCATTATTATACTCCATCAAGTAAAAAAAAAAAAAAATGGAGTGGGGGTGTTTGCTTGCAATGCAGTCAATGCTTCATGTGATGCAAGCGTTGGAGTGCTCTGGTTATGCATAATTGCACTCACTGGCCAAAATGAATGTCCATGATTCTTTTCCTGAGAAAGTTGACCATAAACTTAAACTACACTGATGGGAGTTTGACTTTGGCATCAATGGAGTCCTGGTGGGTGAGCTGACACGGTTTCTTTCATGATGACACCATCAGAAAAGCACATAAAAGAGCAAAGAGGGGAGAAAGAAGAAATTCCATGAAGAGATCCGCAGAAGATTTCCAACTTTTGTAATAGTGATATGACTTATAAATTATGACAAAATGGAGTGTGATGCTACCTTCTTTAGAAAGCTCAAAATGTTAGCGAATCGCCTCAGTTACATATATTTTGCACGTCGCAAATCTCGTGTTTTTTCTCGAAACAAGTAAAATTCGTTTCCTACTTCATTTCAAATGTGTAAGTGACATACACTTCTGATTTTGCGAATGAAATATTATGTAACATGTTTATACAGTAGAACTTCAGAGGGTGGCATCAAAACAAACAAGGAAGCTCCTTCATTTCAAAACCTGCACTGAGTTACTTTTCTGGAAAGTTTGATATCGAGCACTGTTCAGTGAATACACAGGTTGAGCAATTTAACCAATCCAAATCCTCCCATTGCGGATTCTTTCATTTTTGTTCTTGGTCATGGGAAAAATGCACATTGAAATCAATCTTGAGTTTTAATGGCAAATTTATTGGACAATAGTAAGCAGAATGTCGCAAAGAAAGCTGAAAATTACTCTTAATAGACTAGTCCGCACTCTGCAGATATTACTCAACATGGACCGTCAATATCCTGTACCATATAACTTGATGCTCATATGTGGACAACAATATAATCCAAAACCAAGAGAAAGCACCAAATGGAAGAGATTCAGGCTGTCTTTATGTGAAAAGTAAAGTTGATATAGAGGACATAACATTTGGACTCTTGTAATATCACGCCAGTGAAAAAGGACTCCACAAATAGAGTTGTCAAGATCTTCTCAGATCAAGCAAACTGGGTTCCTCTGCAATGGCAAACTCTAGAACCGTATCGCTCTTGAATATTAAACAAAACTATAAGGTCATTGTATTTCCTCTTGACCTTCCGAGGGGCACTGGATCAACTCCAAAATGTTGACGACTTCACTCATTTCCGGCCGGTTCGAGGGCACCTGAGATGCGCATATTAGACCGAGCTTTATGACCGGGATCGCCTCCTCAGGTGGAAAACTACCTCCGAGCCTCCCATCGATGCATTTCTCCACCTTGTTTTCCTCTAACGCGCCCCTCACCATGTCACATAGCACCACCACATCATCCTCCATGTACTCCACCGGCCTCTTCCCTGTTATTATCTCCAGAACCAAAATTCCAAACCCGTAGACATCGCATTTCTCTGTTATTTTTACCGTTCGGCATGCAAATTCCGGAGCCATGTAGCCAAGTGCACTCTGGATTTTGCTGCTTAAGATACAACGGTCTAGCATCGGCAACAATCTCGCCAGCCCAAAATCGCCTACCTTTGCCTCTCCTGAGCCGTCCAATAGAACATTTGTTGACTTCAGATTGTAATGAACCACACCCATTTGATGCAAATACGATAATCCTTTAGCCATTCCGAGTATTATGTTAAATCTCTGCCTCCAAGTTAGGCTGTTTCTCTCATCTGCATCATGAAGATGCTTATACAAGCTCCCGCTGGGAACAAATTCATAAATTAGAAGCTGCAATGATGATGTCCAATAGTATCCTTCTAGCTTTACGAGATTAGGGTGCCAGATCTTTCCAAGTGTCTTGACCTCCCTCTCGAAGTCATCTTGGGACTTCATCAAACCAGAGGCTGTTAGCTTCTTGATTGCCACTGATCGCCCATCACGTAGGACTGTGCGATAAACAACTCCGAAACCACCACGACCCAGCTCCGAGTCTTTGTTGAGCAATGCATGGGCCCCAGTGAAAAAATTAGCGTCTCCAGAAAACATGACTAGTTTCCCATAATTTGGGTCTGCAGTTGGCGAACAGCTGAAATCTTCACCTCCAGATAGTGTGAGTGCTGGAGCAGAATGCGCCATGGAAGACCGGACATGAATATTCAGAAGAGTTATGGTGATCACTCCGATGGCAATAAAAGCTGCGGCACCGATGGCAATAAGGGATGATATGCTGAGTATGATACGCTTGTGCCGGTGATCTGAAGAGGATGCAGCACCTGCTGGATTGGAAGAATTAGGGTTTAGGACAATGGGCTTTGGATGGACCGAGGGACAGGAATCATTGACAACAGAGCCGCAAAGAGATGGGTTGCCGGAGACGGATGCCAGAGGAATGGTGTTGAAGAACCCGCCGACAGGGAGCTCGCCTTCCAGATGGTTGTGCGAGATATTGAAATAGACCAGGCGCGAAAGATTTGCCAGCTCCTTGGGTAAGCTTCCAGAGAAATTGTTCAAGGAAAGGTCCACGTACTCAAGATTAGTGAGGTTTGCCATGGCAGGAGGGACTGGGCCGGTCAGGTTATTCTGTGACAGGATCCTGCACAATATGAAAATATGACATAATGAGAGAATTTCCAAGATCATAAAATATTTGCATTCTTGGTTGAGAGAAGGCGCAACACAAAAGTAAGAAATAAGAATTATCGATAATAGACATGTCATGTCGTAAATTAATTTATGGAAAACAAGATATGATTGTCATCCATCATCTGAAAAGAACAAACAAGCATCATATTCCAAATTTAGACCATCAATGTGCTTCTCACTCTATTCATACTGCCAAGACATATAAGTTATGCTTTTATTGACAGAGCAAATTGGCCAGTCTCCAGGTAGAAAAACTGCCTTTAAAGTTTGAAGATGTGACATGAAAGTGCATAGGATTTCCATTTGTAGTTTGTACCATATAAACCTTGATAAAATATACAGAGACCCAAATTTACTTAGGTCATTGGAGCTGAACTTTAGACCACAGTACTATTGCATTGTATGTGAAGCAAGCAACAGAGATTAAACCAGCAGATAAAGGACTCACAGTGATGTCAAATTCGAGCATGCCCCAATTTGAGTTGGAATATTTCCACTTAGGAAATTTTTGTCCAGCTTTAAGTCCTTGAGCGAGATTGCTACTCCAATTTCAGGAGGAATGCTTCCATTCAGCCGATTGTTGCTCAAATCAAGAAACTGAGTGTACTTTAATACACCTATGCTGGCTGGGATGGAACCGAAGAACAAGTTCCTCGACATATTCAGTGACTCCACACTACCAAGAACAGCGAGGTTGGCTGGAATTTCACCAGAAAGAGAATTTGAAGATATGTCCATGACCCGCAGATTGTTATACAACGTTGTAGCTGGAAGTGAAGTATATTCTGCGCTTTCATCTACTCCATTTCCCGAAAGTGAGACGCCTCCAGTGTCCAGCTTAAAAGGAAAACCGCCTGTTAACAAATTCTGGCTAACATCTAGAACCGAAAGGTTCTTGCAGTTAGATATCGAGTCCTGGTAAGCTTCCGGCGAGAAGGTTTGTGGACAGATTTAGTTTCTTAAGTGACTGGATAGTTCCAATTGATGGTGGGATTGAACCAGAAAGCTTGTTTCTCGAGAGATCTAAATTCTCGAGGCTTCTTAATTCCCCAATCCAATCTGGAATCTCCCCTGTAAGTAAATTTCCATGTACATCAAGAGAACTGCATAGACCCAGTCGTTGCATTGATTCTGGAAGGCTCCCAGAGAACAAATTGTCGCTCAGATCAAGAGAGCGTAAAAGCAAATTTCCTCCAATATCCCTGGGAATTTGCCCGGTGAACCGGTTTCTCCGTAGGTTCACCACCCTAACATCATATAAGTTCTGAATTCCTTCAGGGATCTCTGCCTCCAGTAAATTTTCAGAAAGATCAAGCGATTGAAGCCCCCTTGAAAACCACATTCCTAGAGGCAACTTCCCAGATAGCTGATTGGAGGAGAAGTTAACAGCAACCAGTGTCGAGCAATAGCTTAAGGAATCAGGGATCCGCCCCATGAGACTATTTTTCGCAAATGAAACTACTCTTAGTGAGCCACATTGCTGAAACATCTCATCTGGGATTGATCCCGTGAAGTTGTTCTCGCTCAAGTCTAGGACCTGCAAGGTCCCAATGTGCGTGAGACTAGTGTTGATAGGTCCACTGAAGTTGTTCTTGGAAAGTGAGAGAACCTGGAGGAATTGCAATCTTAAAAGGCCACGGCCTATGTGCCCGGAAAGAGAAAATCCATCAAGAGCCACCTCGGTGACTCGTTTAGACCTCGGATCGCATTGGATCCCGACCCAGCCACAAGGATTTTCGGCATCTTCATTCCATGTAGAAAGCTTATCTTTAGGATCGTGAAGCCCGGCTTTGAACACAATCAACCCCAAAACGTCATCATTGAAAATTGCGTCTAGAGATTGCGTGAAAACCGGAGCAAAGAGAAGTAGAAGAAACACTCTGAATACCATTCTTAGCTCAGTGCATAGAGATAAGAATGTGATATGTAGGTCTTGAAAGAAAGGATTTTGATAACAGTTTCTTCAAGGAAGGGAAGCACTAGGACTATGGTTCATGAGGGTAGCGAAAAGATCAAAGAAATCAAAGGAAGCTCAAAATGCACTCCAGCAACAATCAAAGAAAACAGATGACTGAAGAAGTAGTATTGTATACTTTTAAAGGTGACAGGGCAGAAGCAACAAAACCCCGCAGAACAGAGCAACCGAGGATTAACGACCAACTCACCACCAATGAGAACGAAGTTCAGTTTTCCACAGTCTCAAAGCAAGAATGGCAAGCTGAGAAGATACCAACATGATGCGTTGGAAGGCTCAGCACGAAATATTCCCACTCCTTTCCCCTAAAAAAAAGCAACTTTCCTTCATGCACTGTTGTCTAACATGAGGAAAAGTTGACAGCAATACTCACAGGAGGAGACCCAACAAAAAAAGAAGCACCAGCAGCTACTACTTCAACAGAAGGAAGACCCCACCAACCACCATACAAGGCTAATCATCAGCAAAAACAACCCATCAGCAAGCAAGAAGGGACCCCAGGTCCAAGAAAAGCTTGCTCTCAAGCTTCACAGCCCTTCAAGAATGCTTCCGACATTGCCAAAGAACATAAGCAAAGATTCTGAAGCAGAAAAGGGACGAAGAAACAAGTGGGTTCTCGGCTCCTTTCTGATCTTGGTGGCTCCTGAACAGGAGAGAAGTTTATAAAGAAGCAAGCTTTCTTCTTTTTCCTTCGTTTTAAATTGATGGGTATGGAGGAAATGGGCAGAAACCGGGAAGGTTTCGGAGCGGAGACCGCCGGGAAGGGCGGGCGCGAGGTTTCGGGGTGGTCGAATTTTCTTTGGAAGGGCCTGTCAAATTCCGGGCGCCATTAAATGAAGCCAAAAAGAAGAGAGAGAGAGAAGAGAGGAGTCAAGCTCAGAAAAGAAGTGGAAGGAAAAGCAGTGCATTTAAAGCGTTCGAACGGCGAGACAGAGAGGAGAAGAGTAGGAGTGAGTGAGAACACTCGCGGCTTTTTTCCTTTGAGTTTCTTCTGTACTGTGCTATTTAATGATTAGGATCTCTCCATTTTCTTCTCCATCTGGTTTTGTTTTTTTGCTTGTCCCGGTCTCACCCGACGTGGCAATCGGCAAGGATTTGCTTCGCCGTGTTTAACCCTAACATGGAATCGTCAAACTTACTCCTGCTTTTGATTCTATGGAAATATTGTTATGAGGCACTTGCTAAATACCCAAAAGAGGAAGAAAGGAGAAATATAAGTATTTTCAATATAGCGTTTTGTTCGTATTATTGTACAATCAATGTGTTGGGAATCTAGACATTTTGAGTATGGTTACTAAGTATTTTAAGAGCACTCGTTGACAAAGCCCATTTGTGTTTAGTAATTCTAGACAAAATTAAACTCGCATATGGGAGTGACAACAATTTCAGTATGGTGCAGCTGAAATATAGGGCAAAAAGAGAGAAATCATGAGTCATGGTTTGCTCAAACTTTTGATCAAATTTATTAAAAATCATGAGACAAGCAAAGTATATATGCTAGCATTTATATAGTTTCTACATAAGATAAATATATTGAAAATCTTAAAACTTATTATAAGTAATGTAATCAATTCCCGAAACTTTCAAAAATAAAACTTGTTAATAACGTCAAATGGAGTCCTAAAACTTTTAAAAATTTGATTAACGAAATAATTTGATTGGACTAATTTGATAAATTCTAAAATTTAATTGAATTAATTTAATAAATTTTAGAATTCAACTTTACTTAACGTATCCCACAAATTTCCTCAACGTCGTTCTTCATTATTTTTCCAACGGTCGCGTCCATCCAAGACCTTGTACAACAAGCCTGTCTCAGAACTCTCATCATTGACGACAGACAGAATCATTCCGTCCAAACGCCATTAATTCACCTCATAACTTCAGCCGCACGTCTGTTTCGGCCAAACCACGGACGACGACTTCCGCGGCTTGAAGCAAACGATCCCCCACCGGCGACGGCACTGCGGAACGCGACGACCGAAGCAGGGCCGAGCCGCGGCGGAGTTCCCTCCCCAAGGCGGGAAAACGACGGTCAAAGGGGAAGAGAATCCGAGTCCTGGCAGTCCTCTCCGATTTTGTTCCCATTTTCCTGGCCTTCTTTTTCAAAAGCCCGTTTTGGCCCGTAGCCGTGGAAAAGCTTTCGCCTTTTTTGACGTTTTACTCGTGGGCTCGTTTGTCTCCTCCGATTGACCCCTCTTTTTTAAGAGAATAATCTAATGAATGGACGACTGGAAGAAACAAGATTAGCACATTTACCCACCGTTGCCATCGACGTGCGGGACCTTGACGAGGCATTTTTTTTATGCAGTTTTCTTGGGGGTTGCTGCGGCTACGGTGTGGATCTGGCACGACGGGCGGGCGGGCGGGCGGGCGGGGGTATATCCTCGGTTCTGGCTAGAGAACATAAATGCGCATTTTAATAGATTATCTCAATTAGTACTTCGAGGATCGAGATTGATTATTGGGAGAGCTCATTGATTAGCCCGTCAGATCGATGTTATGCGCGTTCACTGAAGTCGTGTCGTGTGAGGATTGAACTTGAGGGCACGTACTTTTTCAAGTGGAAGTGTCTAGATGTGGATCATTTTGCGATATTGTTGCAAACTCGTCCTAGAGAACATGGGCGTTTAACGACCGGGTTAGTTTAAGTGAGGTATGTGCGTCCTAAGAGACCGTATTATGATCAGGTCATTTCTGTTATAAAAAAAAGCAGATGAATAGAGACATTGTGTCTTCACTCTTCACCAAGCTGACATCGGGAGATGCCAGACCGAGAGCAAACTGGAAGTCCGATCTGGAATTGGCTTCTCCATGAAGAAGATGAGAGGAAAGGAGACGACTCAGTATGCTCTTTGGAGACGATGCTTATGAACCACACGACAACGGACGACCAAGACTACTCCGACAATTGAAGCCATCGAAAGAGCATGCGAAAATTGGCACCTAGGAATCCATTTCTCGTTGGGTGAAGATCATTACAGGTAACGAATGTCTACTTCTCGTGCCTAATACATGAAACCTATCTAGAGAACGCGACATAATTAAGCCTACCACAACAAGCACGGACATAAGTTAAAACGAATCATGCTTCCCAGGAAACCCAATGAGAGAAGGGACAGGATCGACGTATCACACGCGAGACCATTATTTTGCTAATTAGACTAAGGATGATTTGTGGTATCGCTTGAATCTGTGTAAAGCCGGATAAAGATTAGACATTTACAAAACAGTAACTCTCTTCTAATTAAACGGTCACATGACGACCGAAAAGTAGCCTCGGCGCATAGCACAGGGTCGATCAGACAGCAAGACCACTAGCGCTTGATTTCACGGGAAGAGGATCTGGAATTAGGCGATGATGAGTGACTATATAGTTTTCTTCCTCTCACGCTACACAGATGTCCGCCGCTTTCAGACGTTCCCACGGGAGGCATGAGTATGACTAGGTATCTCGCCCTGATTATCCAGCGGCATGTACTGAGCCATGATCGCCCTTATCTCAGAATCCATGTATCTCTGCACAGGAAGTTTGACAAATATCAGAATGTCACAATGTTGTTAATGGACAGTAATAAGTACATAGCAGAAAGGTAATCATCCACTGGTTTTTGAATAAAATCATACCCTGATTCTGTACTTGTAAACTGCATAGCCCGCCACTCCAGCAGCAGCCAAACCCAAAATGATAGTCCAGATGAAGCCCCAGCTATACTCAGTACGAGTATTCTTATCTGCATTTGAGCATCATAAAATTAGAAGAGGACACAGAAAATGCAGAGCACAGAGCAAATGGACATTAGATTTTTCCTGTTCTGGAGATTACATGCTCCTACATTTCAACACAACCTGAGAAGCACTGGCCTGTTTTATTTCCTCAAGGGCAACTAACAGGTAACTTGTAAATAAACAGAAAACAGTAAGAAAAAAAATTCTCAGTTGCAGGTATATCTACTAGCTGATGGTCTAAAATATTGTTCCCATTCATCACAAGGTTCGAGCTTGAACTGCAAACGAACAGGGGTCCAAGGGTACTCACTGATACACATGTCATGTTCCTGCATGTATAATAAACCACCGCTGCAGCTGCACTCATAACTACCCCAGACGTCCTTGCATTTACATTCCGGGCACTGGCATGCCAGTTTCTCTTTGCACTCGTCCACATCTAAAATGATTGTGACAAATAAGAAAATGTACAGATTATCTCCGGAGAATGAGGTGCTGTAACCAAATAAATGACATTTGACAAAACAGGAGCTAAACATAAGCAGAAAAGCCTAACTTCAAAAAAATTGCAATATTTTTCTTTTCTTTTCTTTTCTTTTCTTGGTAATGAAAGAATTCTGCACTTTTTACTTCCCACTAAAAGACCTCCACAGTGAACCGAAGAGGGAACCTTAGATCCTCTTTGCATATGCAAGACATGATAGGAGGTATCCACTTAATGGTCAGAATCTCAATGGTCACGGCGAAGACACCATTCCCAATTGACTATCATTCAAGCTTAAACCGAAAGTCCACGAAAATATGAAAGAAATCACTGACAGGCAGAAAGATTAGATATATTTCATGCCATGCAAAACTCAGTAAGATCCTTTCTTAACTTAGAATAAATAAACTCCTATTGTTCAGATGAGTGCAAGGCAACAAGATTCAGTACCCTCGCAAGATTTGACTCCATCTCCCCGAAATCCCTGAGGACATTTGCAGCCTTTTGTGTGATCATCCTATCAAATAAGTTGTGGAAAATCATCATTAAACCAACTCTAGCAACAGCACAACAAATCTTAACAGCATTAGGAAAAAGAAGACAACATTTGAACTCACAATGCAAGCAGAGTATGTCTTGCCATTTCGCGACTCCTTCCAGCATCCCCCATTGTTGATTTCACAGCGCAACGCTCCAGAAGCTGACAAGCAAAGTATCAGAAAGGAAATTATGCAAACGGAACACACCGTCAAAAATTAAATTCCGCAATCTTATACTTCCATAAAGAAATGATGACGTTGAATAAATGTATTTACAGTTATGAGCGCTTAAAACAGATCCACAACCAAAGCACGTTTACCTTCACAGTGAGTATAACCGTCACCAACAAACTTCACATTTTGCACTGTAGGGCATTCACATACTCTTCCCCGGAATGTATCCTGCATAAGTGGCATGTATCAGAGACATGTGAACCACATGATTCAGAAACAATCTAACCAAATTAAGAAGATTTTTTTATAGAATACACCAACAAAAGCTAGAAAAGATACCCTGCATGCAGAAATATTAGCATTCTTGTCCTGCCAGCAGCCACCGTTGTTCTCCAAACACTCATTTGTCTCAATTTCTGTAAAAATTAATGCACGAAAAGATATTTCATATCATCTCTGCAAGACTCAATTCTCTACAATCACTTGAACATAATTAACTAAAGCAATAAACTGCTATGAAACTTATTGCTTAAACGAATTAGGAATAGACAATTCTAAAGGAACAAATATGCACTTAATTTGTATTAATACTAAAAATTTTGCACAGAGTGACATTAACTTCTTTCAAGCAAAATGGTAGTTCTTACGATGTCTTGGGAAAGGAAGGAAGAAAAGATAGTTAATATAACAAATATTTTATTCCTAAATGTCCTTTTCCAATGGCATAAGTTGTTAGTTGTTATTAAAACATGATTCAAGTTATTGTTTTTCCTAAGCCACATCAATAATTTATTATGCAGAAATGATTTTGAGACATGTAAGAACGTGAACTTAATGATGTTATTTTCCAAAAAACAAGGGACCAATGCTAAACATGTATGTCATAAAAGAGTTTGAAACCTTCTTTATATCATCCAAAGCATTAAAAAACGTTGCAATATGACATCCAAAATCAGGAGGAAAAAAAAAAGGGAATTTTTCCAAAGAAGAAATATCCAGCTTAAAGGATGGAGAAGAAATGGAAGAAGACACGAAACTGAAAGAGAGAATGAGGTAAAAGACACTTCCTCAGCGTAGTCAATGTCTAGAAAATTAAAGTTTCCACCTAGTGACCTCTCTAAAAATGCTATAATGCTCTCTACTCATGAAATAAAGCTGCCAAAGAATAAAAATGACGTCTACGTAGATGAATTTCAGAAACAACAGATTAGTCACTATAGGAGTAGGGCGTGGCCTTTGGCATGTTTTAAACAGTAAAGTATATTCAAAAGCCTCATTTAAGAAGGCAGTTGAAGAGCACCTTGACTAAGACAGATGGCTGGTTCAGTGGTCTCCTGGAAACCAGAGCAGATGGCCTTCAAGACCGCTATTCTGTCTAACTTACCTGAAACATGAAAACAGACCATTAATAACTCAAGATCCAGAAGTCCTACTACATTGTCAATCAGTGGCTTATTACCTCTATACTGTCCGTTATTTATGACAAGAGTCGGCAAAATAGTTACATCTCCACGAGCACCCTTGCCAATCTGGCATAATTGGAACAAATACAAAAATTAAATATAACAATATGAAGAGACTACTGAGGAAGGAGCTGTCTATTGCTCGTGATAGAAGTTGGCAAAATTATTACAGCTCCACGAGCACCTTGGCCTATTTGGCATAATCACGTATGAATACAATAAAGAATCGAAGTAACACACAGTCAAATTAGAAAAAAGGTAATAATTACCTGTGCTTCTTGTTCAGCTTTAAGAACTGGATTGTCCTCATTAGCATCAGGGTTGCCTATGCATTCATCTATCTTCTTGAGATCGACACCTTAACATAATAGAAGATAAAAATATCATAACTAAAAATTTCTTTTCAACAGGGAAGGAAAGATACAACCAACTTGAGAACAGAACTTCTTTATAAGGTAGAAGTCGGAACCTTGGGCGCTGAGTAACCTTTTCGGCTCAAATACGTTACATAGTCCCAATAGAGCATATAAAGAAAAGCAAATAGTATGGCTTACCAAAAAGGAAACTAATGAAGTGTCCTTCAAGAAAAAAGAAGATTGAAAGAAGGGTAATGACCGATAAAAAGAAAAAAAGAAAAAAAGAAAGAAAGAAGGGTAATGAAAATTGGACGAGAAAAGGACAATAAAATGAGACTTGCCAGTATGGTAGCCAAAAAGCATCATCTAAAGATGCAAAAAAATGAACCAGACAGATAGAGAGGAGGATTCAGATGGATGAGAAGTGAGTCAGACCTCCATTACCAGGAACATGAAGCTTAATGGTATTACAGTCATGAAACTTTAATTTAAACAAAAAAATATAGAAAATAACGAAACAGATTTCTAACGAAACAGATGTTGGATATACACAACAATGTCTTAGCTGCATCGTCCAAGAGTGCGACCACAATCATCACACTTTTCCTAATTTCCCACTCTTAGATCGATTAATAATTAATAAAATATACTAAACTGAATAAAGCACCTTTTAAGCCATTAGGCTCACAGTCTATTCGTTACAAACACCTTTGGATATGTGGGAGGTAGGAAGTTCAATTAAGCTATTTATGTTCTATTTCCCGTATTCTTCCAGGAAGTTCTCATAGAAGCTTGTTAAGAGATACTATACTTCACCAAGATTAAAAATCACCAATTAAAAAGGCAATATATTTTGAGAAGATACAGTAGCTAGTCAGATTGGCCCTGTCTATCATGAAAGAGATTCAGCGGGTAGTACATGGTTCACCCTAAGGAACCAGTTTAATATCTCTACAACAAAAAACATGCAACAATATCACATTTAATTCTGAATTAACTCAGAAATCAAGAATATCTTTTCAATGCTTTATGTAACTGTAAAGTCAAAGGAAATCCTAACAAGTGCATGCATCAGTACCAGATGACATCTAAGAATAAGTAAATCTTACCAAGAGACTTTATAACTTGATCTGCACATTCCTTTGTGTACTTTTTCTCTTTCATTGGGCAACGGATTGAAAAGTCAGTCACATAGTCCCACCAAAGCCATGGCTTTCCACTTTCGTTTGCCACTTTGAAGAAACAAGCTTGGCGTAAATTCTGTACTACAACATCCTTTCCATCATATCCTCGCCTAAAATCTTGCTCAGGATCAGGAGCACAGTATCTCCCATGATTGATGCACTGTGACTTGCACTGTTTGCTCAAAAGAAAGGCTTCTGGGCAGTACCAAGTTATATAATGAGGGGTGAACTGAGTATACCCTCTCTGCTCAAGAATTTGCGCTGCTCCTTTAAAGTTCTTAACAAAGTCAATCTGACCGTCGCATTTTGGCCCGCACTCATCATTGCTATTTGTCCAGAATTCATACTCAACCCGCTCATCAGGATGAGGAAGAGCCTCAGTCCAATCGAGATTGAGGTTAACCATACTACCACCAGACAAAGCTTTCTTTATGCTATCACCCAAGTTTTTGCTGATAAGGGCCGATGGAATAGTGATTTTCTCAAGATAATCAGCATCAGCTTTCTGTTCTTCAGGAACGTCCATGGTGATCAATGGTTCTACTCTATCATCTGCAACAAGAATGGCGGCTGCTCCACCATTCTGGGCATTCCATGCCTTCAATGTGAAGTAGCACTCTGCCAAATTAGCAAATTCACACGTCAATTGGTATTTCGGAAGCAGGGGAAATCGGAAAACATTCTTCACATTCCTATCTGCGGGAGCACATATTAAGTACTGCCTTAGCATCAATCTCAGTAATGACAAAATACACTCCTAGAATCCATTTAAAAAACCCCAGTAAGGACATTAGAGGGAAAATACTCCCAGAAGACTTCGGAGTAATTAAATGGCAAAAATTTCCAGGATTATGTTTTAGTCTCTAATGAATGACCGGCTTCAACAATAGAGAATTTTATACTAAAACGATTAAATTCCCTAAGGATCGAAGCATGCAAGTCTAAATTATCCAGATATCCCGGAATGAGACACGGAACACTCGGTCACTACAACCAGCCCCGAACAAGAGATGCAATCGATATATCAATCGCACGAAAAGAACCAACCAACCAATCGATTGCAAATTACGAATTCCGAGCAACAAAAGAGTATTATATTGCCATCCGAAACTCAAATTGCACACCAACGGAGCTAAAATACCTCAAATTGAAGCCCAAAAAGTCCTAAATCGATGCCAAGCAAATACGACAAACGCAACACAAGCTTCAGGCCAGCGACAAAACATAACCAGCAACACTCGAGACCCCGCGCGGAACTCACCTCCCCGATCGGCGAGGACGAAGACCGGCAACCCGCCGGCCTTCGTCTTGAAGCTGACGTCGAACTCCTTGCACGCCTGCTGGTTCGCCGACGGGTACACCACGGTGCCGACGAGCGTACCCCCGTACTGCGGGACGCCGAAGTTCCCGATGGCGCACTCGTGCGCGCCCCTCATCGAGTTGGGGCTGGTCACCTTCAGGCTGTTCTTCTGCACCACGAACCGCCCCTCGCAGCCGCCCCACAGCAGCAGCAGCAGCCACGCGCCGAGGGCCAGCCGCGCCAGCCCTAGCCGCTCTTCCACTCTCATCCTGGCGGCGGCGGCGGCGGGGGAGCGCGTCTCTCGAGATCGGACGGAGGGGGGGGACGGAACGGCGATCCTCGCGGCGGCGGACGGCGGAGCTCGGAGGGGGAGCCGGCGAGGAGAGCGATGGGGGAAAGCTCGTGGGAGAGCGTGAGATGTAGGAGATGGAGGAGACGTGCTGCAACGACTCGCCGTCTAGAAGGAAAGTACGCCGAAGCCGTTATTCAACGGGGGGCGGGGCGGGTCGGTGCGCGAGATATTGGGACGCGCCTTTTTTTCTCGCGAGATGATACGAGACGGGGGGCGGGGGAGGATCTTTCATGTGGGCTTTGCATGAGATCCACGTGTTTGGTTTCGCCATCACGCGCCTCCGCAGGCGTCTGCGTCTGCGTCTGCGGGTCCGGGTCGCGTGCCCGCTTCCAAAAAACATTAAAAAAAAAGGGATTTTTTTATTATTATTTTTAAAATATTTTTATTCAAATTATGGGAGAATTTAAAGGAAACTGGTTTTGTTACGGAATTGAATCGATCCTTGCATTTAATTTGATGACTTTGATGACTTAGCAATTAAGTATGGTATGCCTTCTCTCCGAAGTATTGGATCGAGTCTTGTGTTTCCCTTCTCTTACCATCGAGACTGATGGAAAGATTTTTTCATCCATTGAATTTTTTTATTTTTGCGCTATCAATGTAATGAAATGATCGACGAAACATTGAGTTTATGAATTAAAAGTTTAATATCATGAAAAACTCAAGATTTATGTACTCGTGATAAATATATCTCAAATTAATTTTTTGAACCAACACTAATGTCAAATTTACCCGAAGCTGATTGGAATTTGTATATGAATCGTCATGTTAATCGAAGTTATTATCATATATAATCCAGTCCAATAGGTTCACGATAAAATTTTGAGGAAAAATAACGGATGAAGAATACGTCACGAGTTTACTAATTTGGAGATAAATTTATCATAAATTTACTGATTTAGGATTTTTTTATACTTTAAAAATTAGTTTAGAATATATTTCTCACAAATATATTATTTTGGATTTTTTCGCAACGTTAATTCTAAATTGAAATAATGAAAATACTAAATTAACTCTCCATTGATGTTTTCGCTTTATTCCCCACGAAGCAATGGGAAGTGGCCAAAAAGGCCGGTCGCAGTCATGTCACTCTCTCACACGTTAGAACACGAAATCGTTATTTATTTTCCGAAAGCTCTCACACGTTAAACCTCGCACTTTATAATAAATCGTTGCAATTTATCATCTCGAAAGTTCCAAATTATTTACCGATTAAAAAAGTTGCCAATTATTTTTGACGGTCGCTCTCAACATATATTTTTTCCCGCTGGAAAGAGCGGTGTGTACGTGATTCTTAAGCTGCCCGCTAATAAATTCTTTTTTTTATGGACGAAAATGCCCTCAAATGCGATGCGTCGTTGCAACTTGCAGCGCAAGTTTACCAAAAACTGTTATTTTCGACGGTTGCTCTCGATATATATTTTCCGAATTCTTTTCTTATGGACGAAAATGGCCTCTAATGTGATGCTTCATTGCAACTTAAAGATTTGCATGGACCACCCATTTTGATGGGGAAATTTTGGTTATGGAAACCAGTCCAGAGGACCTAGGACCCCGTCCTCCAACCTAGGAACTGAAGCCCCATGAGTCGGACCTGGCGTTTGGACTAGAGACCTCGAAGGCTGAATTCGGGATCATGGACCTTAAATCAAGACCTTGCCATCGGACTTGAAGCCCCAATGACTTAATTCTAAGGCCCTGGCACTTTAGACTCGACAACTAGGCGTTTGAACATAAAGGCATTGAGGGCTGGACCCGAGACCTCGACACTTATAGGAGGTACAATAGAGGTTCGATCCAAGAACTTGGGGGTTGGATAAGTGATCTTGGGGGCTAGACAAAGTAGGGTCCGGAGCGGACACTTGAACCTAAGTACTAGAATTGGGTATGGTCTTGTCCAACCCAAAGGTTTGGGTCCAAGAGCCGAGGTCCTAGATGAGGGTGCAAGGTCCAACTTTGTGGTGTCGGGATTTCTTAAAATTTAGAATAGTTAATGATATTTAAATTATGAAAATAACTTTTGTCCCCATTTTCTTTGGCAAATATATAACTAAAGTCTGTAGTGACTGTTTTCATTGCAATGTGACCCCCACAAATTGACAAAATTTAGTAAAAATTTTAAAATCAGGAAAATGCGGTTGTTTTAGATAAACAAAACCTACATAATTCCAAATTTTAACAACTTGTCAAGTGTAATAATATTACATTAATTATAGAAATTTTAATTCTGCAATAGTCTTCACTTCTCGCCACGACAGTCGGTGTGCATTCACACTATAAAGGGCATATTACTCTTAATAAGTATAAAAAAAATTACAAAGTTCAGTTCGGAATTTTGTAAATATTGTTCTTGAATTTTTTATATGAGCCTAGATAATTATTTGGGCTAGAGAAATACTTTTTCTTGGTGGCTCTTCATTATAATTATATAATTTTGTAATGATAAGCAAAGAACTTTTCCACAAAAATACTCAATTAATGTTGGCTTCAACCGTATCTAGATAATATTTTTGAAGAATGGCGAAAAAAAAGTAATAACGTCAGAAAAAAAGACAATCTCTTACGAAAAAAAGTAATACGAAGAAAGAGATAATAGAATGGAATTGTCAATACGTTTAAAGTAAGATTTAAGAAAATACAATGCTAAATGAGTACATTAGTGGAATTCACTCAAGTAAATCGACATGGATCTCGATGGAACTTTGAAAAACAAAGTTCTAGTTTGAAAATAAAGATGGGATCACTTTCATTATAAGAGATTAATAATTTCTTTTGGGGGGTAATTCACTTTTAATTGATTTTATCCCCATATTTACACATACTACATCATATAAAACAATCCATGATTTCATATGCTAATCTTAATTTAACTCCATATCCTAGAGTTGTTTTTCTATGAGGAGTCCGCGTCAAGCGTATAAAACGACTTAACGCAAGTAGGTTTTAAACAAGGGTTAATACCCTGAAAAACCCCAAACTGGTACACCTGTGACAAATTTACCCCAAACCATTTTTTTAACCACCAAAAACCCTAAACCGGTATACCTTTAACAAATTTACTTCAAACTGGTACACTTGTGATAAATTTACCCTATGTTTGTTTTTGTTAAATTTTATTGTCAAATTATTAAGTTAAATGACACGTGACAGTTGACCGGTATATCAATTTGAGATTTTACGCTCCATTTGTCACAGTTTACAATTTTTGTGATTTTTTTATGATATTAATCCAATTTAGCAGAGGGTATATTTGTCACAAATTTACTAGTTTAGGTTTTTTTGTGGTTGAATAAATTAGCTTGGAGTAAATTTGTCATAAATATACCAGTTTATGGTTTTTTATGATCAGTCAAAGTAAATTTGTCATGGGTGTACCAGTTTGGGGTTTTTCATTGTCAAAAAAATAGTTTTTGATAAATTTGTCACATGTATATCAGTTTGGGATTTTTTAGAGTATTAACCATTTAAACAATGACGGATGTACAATTCTTAATTTTAATACGTAGGTTCATTCCATGAACGGATCAACATTTCCATTCCGACATTGCTTGTGCGAAAAGATTGTTATGCTGGCGGCATACGCCGTATAAATCCGTGAAAGTGGTAGGGTATAGGTCGAGTTGGTCGATACGAATTGGTATCTCTTTCTCTCTCTCCCTCGTCTGGATCTTGGTTCTATTGGGCAATTTAATGCATGTGATCATTGAGGTTGACCAGCATACGCAAAATAACACTGAATAATAGATGAAGAGAGAACTCAAGGCATGAACAACATACGCATTATCGCATTGCAATGGTTGACCATGTTATTTCACCAAGACAAAATACAAGAAAAAGGACATGAGAAACAGCATCGATTCGGAGAGACTCGCGCAGGTGGAGCTCCTCTGCGGGTTCCGGAAGAACCCTTCTTTTATTTCCTCGTCCTCGGCCACGGAATCACATTCACCTCACCCTGCAACAGAAGAAAAATCATTCGTGTGCTTTGGACAGTGCAGGAGAAAGGAAGTCGTGTATGGCTCGATGCTCGTCATTAGGGAAACCAGTACGTGCGTTTCGTGGATGGTTTGCGTTTGAAGAGTTAAAGAGGAGCCAAACTCGGATGAAAGATGGCGCTAACGGAGTACCTGCTGCAGTCGGTGGAGGGGCTGATCTTGTAAGGGACGTTGACCCCGCATTTGCCTGGGAGCGCGGACGCGAGGCCGAGGTTGAGGCCCCGGATGTTGCGGGAGGCGGACTGCAGGCACCGGCAGGCGGTCTGGCGGTCAGGAGTGGTCCTGGCAGCACTGTTGAGCGACCTGATGCCGCTGCAGCAAGCTGAGGGGAGTGTTCCGCCGGCCCTCAGGTACCCGAGGCATGGGGCCACGCAGCTCGCCACCTGGCCACAGCTGACGGCCGACTCGGTGAGGGGCACGGCCACCACGAGACCGACCACCAGGGCCAAGCACACCAGCTTGAGGCTTGCCATGTCGGGGCGGGGGCAGATGGTGCGAGTGGCGATGCAGTGCAGTGTGCTCGAGAAGTGATGAGAGCGAGAGGGACGAGTACACGAGGGCTGGCTGTGCTTGAGGGTCGGCTCTTATAGGCGAATGCCGTGATGCCTTGAGGGTGTGAAATGAAGAAACGGGGGGCTGCGCTGCATGGGGAGGAGGTATGGGGGTTGGTTGGTGGTTGGGGCCTGAATTGAATGCTGTTGCCATTTTCGGATCAGGTCGTGTAAGACCCATGCTTTCACATGCACTCTGTATATCATCCTGCTTCACCTAGGGTTTCTGAAGGAGTTTGGTGTCGTTATTATAGAAGTGACTAACAAGAGCTTGCCTTATTACTTCGATGATGAAATTATATGTAGTTTATAATGCAGGTTCCCATACGTCTGTGGAGAGCCACAAGAAACTGCTAGCCTTGAATCCCGCCGATCGAGACCATTAGATTCGGGAGCGACTGCCCCCACCACTGCAAATTGAAATTGAAAGCTTGAAGATAATGTTGAACACAAATTGCCTAACCCAAGATCTCCATAACTAGAACAAGAACGTACATAAAAGAGTAGAAAGATTAACGCACCTATTTTGAAATCCATCATTTTTTAAAGCAGAAGCGGAAAAGGGATTACCCACATATCAAGGGAATTGTCCACACATAAAGTCATTCCCTTCTATTACTCTCCGTATCACTGACTCAATGAGACGATCCCATCATGTTTAGCGTTAGGTAAACACTTATTAGGTAGGGATACATGTGAGAAATTAAGGTTAGATGAGAGACTTGAGCATTATTTATAGAGTTTCCAACCGGACCCCCTCATTAAGGGCCAGACTCAACTCGGCCCACACTAGCCAGCCCCATATTAAATTAATTAAGAAACATTTTATCTCACCTTAGACCAAACCCCGTAAAACGATAAATTACAATATCAATTAATATAGTCCACATTAAAAAAACTCTTACAGATAAGGTCCCGCATGCAAGACAAAAAACGAGAAAGAAGAATGCATCAAACCATCGTAGACAAAAAGCGCTAGGGTTAACAATCCTCGCGTGTGTAGACGGATGTATTTCTGTGCCGCGTGAAGGACTAACATCGCGTGATGTGCCGATAATGATACCACCACCAAACGCATTGAGTGCATTTATTGGCATTCATCAGGTAATAAGTAGATCATCGACGGCCTCCATCTCGGGCTAATTCAAGACTAAAGAGGCATCGCTCGAGTCTTTCTAACTATTGAACTACAACGAGCGATGACCCTAAATGTAGCCACGGAATATTGAGCCTCACATGGACTGTTTGCCCATCTAGACATTAATGGTAGATAGAGCCAAGATGACTGTACAAATTATATGCTTGAATTTTAGTAAATGGGGTCCATTTTCAGTCCCTTCTAGGACCACGAGTAGCCGGAGCCACAAGGTTAGTTCAGAGAGAGTGCAAGTGGAAACCCTAATTTGAATTTACTTGGAGACGAAAATTATCAAAGGTGAGTTCTAAATTAGCTATGACCGTGAGAGCCATTTGGGTTCAACATTATCTTGCCAATAATTTTTCAATCACATGTTTGAGAATTTTTATTTTCCCCAAAAGACCAAATCTATGTCTCTTCTCAACCCTAAACGGTCTGCTCATAACTAGGCCATATGCCATACATGGTGGAAAATAAAGACCCTAAAGTCCATTTTTTCGCATAAAATTTAATTATGTGAATAATATGTTCTTAATTTTCTATTGTGAAAACAGTGTGGCATGATCTGAAATTGAGAGATGAAGACATGTTGGGTAAACTAAATCACAAAAGAAGCAACTCATCGATCTCACTAACCGTAGATTTGAAGATCATAATCAAAAGAGAGATCCGATGATGATGGGGCAAATTGAGAAGCTATAAAGGCACGAAGAAACGTATTTGAGAATGAGATCACAAATCAATTGGTTGAAGGTGGGAGATGAGAACACGAACTGTTACTGTACAAAGAAGACAAAGGAACAAGATTCCTATGCTCAGGAATGGTGACATGAGCCTAATCAGCTAAAACAATGCACCATTGACTTTTTTCAATCACTATATGTCACATTAGAAGCAACTGACTTTCAACCAATACTGGACGAACGCCCTTGTCTAGTTTTGGACGTTATAAACGAATCTCTAATGGCTCAAGTGACCATAGAGAAAGTGACCAGGAGCAATGAAATCCCCAGCGCCGGTGGCCAATTTTATTAATACTACTAGAAAGACATTCAACTTGATGCGCTCAAACTGGTGAAAAGCTTCTTCGAGGCATTTAATCTTGATCCCAATCTAAATAAGACCGATATATCACTTATCCCCAAAATGCTTAATCCAAAGAGTTTGAATCATTTTGAACCAATCGGTTTATCCAACTTCACTCATAAATGGTGCGTTTGGCTGGACTTTTGGGAAAAGCTTTTGAGAAAATGCAAAAGACTTTAAGTTAAAGGAATTTTCCAAAATGCAAATTGTATTTGTTAAATCGTAATTTAAAAATCTATTGTGAAGTACCTTTGAATAAAATTGTGTTTAGAAAAATTATACTCATACAAAAAGTTGCTGGCGGCCGTCGTCTACCCCTGGGGACCACCAGCGAAGGTCGCTTGGGGTCGGGCAACCCCCGGTGAGGGTTGTGCGACCTGCGCAACCCCTCACAGAGGTCATTCAACCTCAACGAGGGCCACCTGGATCGCACAAACCTAGGCAGCCCTTGCTGGCGCAACCCTCGTGGGGGTCGCTAAACTCCGACGAAGGCCAGCTAGGTTGCACAACCCCTCGCCGAGATCGCTCAACCCTAATGACAACTAGCTAGGTCGCGGAACCTAGGCCCTTGCCGGCGCGACCCTTGCCAAGGTCGCTTGACCTTGACAAGGGCCAGTTGGGTTGCCCGACACTATGCAGCCCCTCGCCAAAGTTGCGTGACCACCAAGGGCCATCTACCATCTGGATCGGGCAACCTTAGTCAGCCTCGTGAGGGTTGCGCAACCCAAACAGCACTCGCCAAGGTCGCGCAACCCCTTGGTGACAGTTGCCTAGGTCATTGGCGACGTCATTGGCCTCTCTTTAGCCCATGGCGGACCCTCGTAGTCACATCAACCACGCCGGCCAGCCCCAAGGAGAAGAAGACGAACAGTCACAAACAAGGGCAAAATCGGAAAACCAAAAAATCAGTGAGGATAAAAGCGGAAGAAAATTTTTTACTTCCCCTACCTAGGGGCTGCCTTGAGCTTTCAGCCTTTCAAAGGCAAACTTTGCCTTAAGGTGGGTTTCAAACATTTGACCAAATACCTAATATTTGGCCCAAAGCTCCTTCACAAAGTGTTTCCCAAACACAGCCAAAATCGTTTCTAAGGCTATGGCTAATCACCTTAAACCTTGATTACCTTGAACCGGTAGCCATATAAAAAATTCCAGGTTCAAGAGGTTTTGCATCAACTTCAAATTTAAAAAAGAAAGAAGAAACTCCAGGCAATGCCAAAACTAAATATATAGAAAGTTAATGGACTGCATGTTAAAGATAAGATTCTGTGATAAATGGCTATCATTGATCATGCATAGTGTCTTCCGAGTTACTTTTAGTGTCAAATTTAATGGGGAACTTTTGTTGTACTTTCAATTTACGTGGGGCATCAAACAAGGTGACCCATGTTTCCCATATTTATTTATAATCATGGCCAATGTCCTCTATCATCTCATGGACAAAGCAGTCAAGGAAAGTAGCTTCAATGAAATTAAACTGAACAGATTTTGCCCCACTTCATCTCATCTATTATTTGCAGACAATTCTATTTTCTTTTGTATGATAAGATTAAAGAATGTTAGAAGCTAGCAGCTTTTCAAAATTGAGATTGTTTTGCTTCAGATCCAGCCATTAATCTAAACAAATCTGGAATGTACTTTAGTAATGGTTGTCCACAAAATCTAAGGAGGAATATGGCTTATAAGTTGAAAGTATTCGAAATTGAGAACATAGGGAAATATCTAGGAATGCAATGAGATTGGGGTCAGTTAAAGAAGAAAATATCTACATAGATTTTAGCAAGGTACACTTAAAACTAGAAGATTAGAAAGAGAAGCCGATATCTAAAGCAAGCAAGAAGATCCTAATTAAAATAATTGTGCAAGCTTTGCCCCAATATGTAATGTCAATATTTAAGATCTCAATCTCAATTTGCAAAGGTATCAAGTAGAGAATTGCCTAGTTTTGGTGGAAAAATAGTGGTTTAGTAACATCTGAAATTTGATGGATAGTAATGTATATAAGGTGCAAAGTTATGTAGCTTGGAGTTTTGAATGGCTCGTGTGGAATCTCAGGTGGGTCATTAATTTTGCAAGGTACGAAAGGTGCGAAAGATTATTTTCCACATCAATCGCCCAAAATGTGATACTTTAGTATTAAATAGATTGATGTCGACACGTATGCTGATGGTGTAGAGTGAGGATAGTTGATTTACGACCATATTAATTGCAGAAGGGGATCAATATGCTCCAAAATATGTATTGAAAGGTTTTCAAGTTATAAAACTTATTGACTTGAGATTTTCCTAACATTTATTCTCTTTCACTAATGATTTTGGTGGGTTCAAAATATTTTCCCGATTTATCAATGTTTAACACAGGCACCGATTTCTTTATTTACATACTACTTTACTAGATATTTTAGTAACTTAACCAAATATTTACTTTGAAAACTATATAGTAAAGCCATTTGTTACCTTCTAATTTGACCACATCACCTCTTTTAACTTCAGCCAATTAATGCTCTTGATAACTCATTAATGCATTTCATTTGGACGAGAAGCTCTCTCTCTTTACCAATCAAAATATCTTCTTTTAGCTACTCTCATTGGGCCACTTGAAGATTTTAGATTGGAAAACCTACTCCTCTCTTTACACACAGTAATTTTAACCCAAGGTCCTCTCTAACCTTGGTTATTTATTCAAGCAAATCTAATGTGGCCATGTGTAATATTTTTTATGACATGTCCTTCGATTCTTACCGTAAACACAAGGTCATTAATAATTTAACATTGGTTGGTTAAGTCAAATTAAAGATTTCAAGATAAGGCCTATGTGCAAGACATAAAGTGAGAAAGAAGAATGCATCAAATCATCACAGATAAAACAAAACTCTACAGTTAACAATTCTCACATGCGTAGAAAAATGTATATATGCACCTTGTAAAAATCTAAAATCACGTGATGTGACGATAATGATATTTATCGCCCAGCGGATTGAGTGCATTTATTGGCACTCGTCGCATATAGGGAAAAGTACCAAAAAAGTCTTAAACCTATTACATTGGTACCAATTCGGTCATAAACTTTTCAATTGGACCACCCGTTCTAAACCTTTTAATATTGGTACCAATTCAGTCCATCCGGTCAATTTTGACCGACCGGCGCTGACGTGGATGTCGGTCGGACGCGGACGTGGCAATTTTAATGATTTTTTTAATTTTTTTTCAATTTTTTTTTTATTTTTTTCCTTTTGCTTTTATTTTCTGTCTTCTTCTTGGCGGTGGCCGGCGAGCCTTTGGTGAGGCTCGCCGACCACCGGACGAGGGCCACTAAGCGCCGCCCGCCGCCGAGGGTCGCGGCCCTCGCCCACGGCCGGGCAAGGCCATGGCGACCATCGCCAAGGCGGAGGCGAGGGCCGCAAAGCCCTCGCTAGCCGCCGGCGAGGGTCGCGACCCTCGCTCGGCCTTGCCTAGGGCTACAAGCGAGACGACTTAGCCCAGATCTAGGCAAGGTTAGCCTTGCCCTGGCCTTGCCGTGAGAGAAGGGACGGGGAGCGGGCGAGGGATGGGTTGTGGGATTGGCACCATTGGAAGAAGGAGAGGAGGGTGTTGGGGCGGCGGGCTAGGGTTTCGGAGGCGAAGATCGGGCGAAGGAGCGGCGACGTGAGGCGCGAGAGGTGGGGGACCAGGGCCTCGAATTGGGATTTCGTGGAAGTGAGGGCAACAGTGACGAGGTCAAGAAGCTCTGGGGTCGATAGCAGAGGAGGCGCCGAGGACTTAGCGGCAAGGCCAAGGCGAGGTTGGCCTCGACCAGATTTGGACTAAGCCGCCTTGCCCGCGGCCCTGAGCGTGGCCGAGCGAGGGTCACGACCCTCGCCGGTAGCTGGCGAGGGCTTTGTGGCCCTCACCTCCGCCCTGGTGATGGTTGCCATGGCCTCGCCGACCACCACCAGGAAGAAGGCAGAAAATAAAAAATAAAAAATAAAAATTTTAAAAAATTAAAAAAAATTAAAAATTTGAAAATATCATAAAAATTGCCACGTCAGCGTCCGGAGCAATTCTTGAGGAACATAAATTGGAGATACAGATTTTCAACTTCAGAACCATTATGAAATGCAGGTTTCACGTCATGCTACTGACATGGTTGAGGTTGAGGAGCTTCCTATTTACCCTCTCTTTCTTTTATGATCTGTGATGCAGATTGCGTCAATACAGAGTTAAGTGGATGCTTGTTGAATGGCCATGGTCTTTCCAGTTGCTCTGTGAAACTCATCACATAGACCTCTGTCACCTCTCTTCATCCAATCAATGATGCCAATACTTCATGCTTGATAATTCTGAGATAGTAAGTTTTGTTCAATCCAATGTGATCTTCATCTTTATGTAATTGCCAATCTGATTGTGTCAAAGATCAAAAGGTCTGTATATAGGGAAGACTAGTCAATTCCTCTGTTGTTACTAGGCAGATTGCATTCCCTCCCACTTCCTTTAATGTTAATCAGACACGTCACTTTAACATAATTGTCGCATCAACTGCCTTACCATGTCCGTGTCGTCCATTCTCAAGTTTCAACGGTAGTGTTAAGCAGCCAATATCACGTATACTGAGAGGCAAAATCAAACAGATGCGAAGCAGCAACAGCCACCCATCAATCTCTCTAATGAAACAGCTATTCCATACGATGAAACAGACGTTGGGAGGATCTTCATTCCAGTTCACATCCAGTCACTCCCACCATTCTCTCTATCTCATCAACAACGCCTGGGGTCCACTCATCTCCATTCCTGTTGCAGCCGAAGAGCGAGAGAGACGCAAATGATCATGGAATACAGCCATTATTGCTTGATGATGGACACATTGGCGCTGCATGATGCACGAAATGGACATTTACAAACAGCCTTCAAACCCAACCCGTCTAGCGCACTGCTCATTTCACTTCATTTTCATAATAATTATTTCGAGAGAATTTTGTCCGCAAGGCTTCTTATGTGTGGACGGTCCTTATGTCGTGTTATGCAAAATCAGTGTTAATTTAATCATTGCAAATGAAGATATGCTGAGTAAAAATAGAAACTCATCAACAAGACCTTTATTAAAAATATTCTTTTGATCCCTTTTCTGACCATCCCCCGACCATCAAAAGGTAAACAGGCAAAAACAAACCCGAAACAAGAAAAATCCAGTTCAAAGTTGCAATGCCAGGTCATCTCCACGTCGGATGCAAATCCGAACTCCTCTATCCTCTCTCCATCCTCTCAGACTACGTCGCATAAAAGCATCATCCTCACCGCTACCCGTCCCGACTCCCAAAACAAGACGCCGTTGACTCATCAGTCTCTCTCTCTCCCTCTCTCCCTCCCTCCCCGACTAATCATGCCTTCTTCGATGGCGCTGCTGATCCTCCGTCGCAACCTCCATGGTCGAACCTCCTCGCTCCTCCAGGCGAGGCTGTTCTCCCGTTCGCCAGCGGCAGCAGCAGCTGCTGCTGCTAAGCGATGAGCCTTGGAGCCGAAGCCCATCGAGAAGATACTGGTGGCGAACGGCGGCGAGATTGCTTGCAGGATCACGAGGACGGCGAGGAGGCTCGGGATTCGGACCGTCGCCGTCTACAGCAATGCCGACGCTGGTTCTCTCCACGTCAGGTCCGCCGACGAGGCCGTCCACATCCGTCCCGCTCTGGCTCGCCTCAGTTACCTCAGTGGAGCGTCCATCATCGATGCCGCGCTTCGTGCCGGTGCTCAGGTGAGGGGTTGAGAACTAACTACCTGCTGTTTGAACTGCGTGTGATCGATGCGATTTGGAAGATGCGGGATCTCCTAGGTCATTAAAAAACTCACTATCCTGTAATGTGAACTTTACTGCTTAACTACGACATTGACACTAGTGTTGCAGGACCTCTTTTCCTCTTTGATTTTAAAGCAAATTTCCTAGTCCAAGCATACAACACCGAAGAAAACGTTAAGTTGAGTCGTTAATTCTGTGTCCCAGAAGCCGTGCCGAGCAAAACCATAAGCAACGGAAACATACCTAAAAGATTTTCCAAGAATACATCCCCATAGAATTTCATTCGCAGTGGCGGCCATAACT
Source organism: Eucalyptus marginata (assembly GCA_014182565.1). Lineage (NCBI taxonomy): Eukaryota > Viridiplantae > Streptophyta > Magnoliopsida > Myrtales > Myrtaceae > Eucalyptus > Eucalyptus marginata. The sequence goes on from CM024585.1 coordinate 10,816,136, forward strand.
CAAACCGACAATGATAAATTTTCGGCACACTTATCTTGTAACCACGCTGCAGTTTTGGTACCAATTGCTACGCGATGCTGTGGAGCCCGAAAAGATCTCTCTTTAACTTGAGATGCAGATCCACCAAAATGACACAAAATAAGACAACTTTACTTCATTTTGCTACCAGCACAATGCCCAAAAATCATTGTCAAAATGATAAATCAAGGGTCAGTAAGTAAAGTACCGGATCATCCGCATCGAGTTCCAGGAATCAGCACTTCTTCATCAAGTGAAAACAGGTTTGCCTGATCAAAAGACTGGTCACAGGATCAGAACCAACAAAGACAGAAAAGATTTGACAAGGATTTTAATAGGGATGCATAAATTCCTCATACACCATTATTTAATCAAATTGCATACAACAGAAAAACAAATGCTCCGATAATTACGCAAAAAGAAGCCCACATTATCGTCCTCACATCACAAGACCGAAGGGGTTAAGAAACCCAAAAAAGAAAAGTAGGAGAAAACGAAAACTTTCTGGATTAGTGCAGAGAAATTGATCAGCCCATATTGTCCTCACACATCACAAGACTGAAGTGGTTGAGAAACCCGAAACAGAAAAGCAGGAGAAAACGAAAGCTTTCTTGATTAGTGGAGAGAAATCGATCAACCAACAGAGAAACATTCAACCTCAAAATAGTAACTGTACCAAGAGAAGAGAGTTAAAACGTCGAGCGAGCTCTCAAGGAGACTCCCCAGCTCCTTTCCACGAAACCCAAAGTTCAAGAACCAATATGACCCAACACCCAAAAAAGAAGAGAAAGCAAGAGAAAGGGTAAAGCCTGCTGTACAAGGGGAGGAGCAAAAAACAGAGCTCACCAAATCTTGAGGCCCGTGAGAAAAAAAGCAAAACTATGGCACGGCTGCTTTCACTGTTCCTGGTCTCAAATCTCAACCCATTGCTGGGTCAGATCTCTCTCTCTCCCTCTCTATCTCTGAAGCACACTCACACTCCCTCGCTGTACTCATGACTGCTCGCTGCTCGCTGCTCGCCTTTTTTTGGTGGGGATTTTTATATTGGGCGACATAAAGAAAAAGATAAATGGGAATGCGAAAATTCGTTTTGGGCTTGCCGAGAAAGCAAGGGAAAGTCCGAGTGATGCGCCGTGACTGTCGTTTTGCAAGTTCTTGGTCGGGAGACAGACGGCGAAATGACGAGTCTCGCCATGTCGAGAAAGGGACCTTCGACCCTTGCTGTCTTTTGTCGTGTCTCTCTCCGACGAATGTTTGACCGCTTTCATCGTAAATGCGCAGATCACGATATCGCATGGAAATCGCCAGAATCGAAAATAACTGGGAATATTGACAACGAAATAAAACATTTTTGGATTAATAATTTGCCCAAAAAAAAAAAGTTATGGGATTCTCTATGTCCCCGTTCAGCGATGTGCAAAATAAATTGCTCGAACCGAGATCCATCCGGATCGGACAAAACAGGTCGATTAAGTCCGGTTTCCGAAAATATCGATTCAGTTCCCAGTTTCTAAAAATGAAATCATGTTCAAACGGTCCGATTCCTTATTCCAAGAAGGAATTCAACCAAACCGAATAGCCTACATATATTTTTTATTATTTCTTCAAAAATAAAAATAATCATTTTTTATTTCTTTATAACATATAGCATCAAGTAGTGAAAAAAAAAAGTAATTAGTTCCACTAAATTGGATCAGGAACTGATCACCCCTATCCCCAATCCTATATTATAAAGCAAAATTTTCACCAATTATAATATTATAAAGCAAATTCTATACCACTTTCAACTTCAAGCTTTCGCCTAAAAAAATTTTATTAAGTGAAAAATGATTGGTTAAAAGCGTTCATATAAAAGTTGCATAATCAAATAAACATGGTAAATTTGAAATTTAAATTCAGTCGCCATCAATCTTGTCAATTTATGTTAATTTCCTAAAACAGTCGAGTTTATTTATTTATTAATTGATCTTTTGCATTTTGTCGGAACGCTCATCTGTGCATCTGTGCCTCCCTATTTTGCTTGCTCTTATGTATTATCTCACTTCTAATTATGTAAAGGAAAAGGAAGTTCCTTTTTTGTAATTATACCCTCCTTTTATTTTCCTCAAAAGTATCCTTTCTTCCCATATAAATTGTAAAAAAAAAAAAGATTCACAAATAGCAAAATCAAATCTGCACCTAACTAGCACTAATTTAATTAGTGTAACGTTAATGACTACCGAGGAGAAAAGTGAAGAAAACAATTAAGGAAAAATTTACAATTTTCCAATCTATTTATTGCTAGAGAAAAAAAGACAAAAAGGAAAAAAAAATCTATTTTAGTGCCTCATGTTATGCACAACGGTGCCTCAAAAATCGAATTATTTCAAATAAAATACAAAATGACTTGTTTCATGGCAAAAAAATTAACACTGATTTGATCATGGATGCACCAATTTGTGATGTGTGCACCAATTTGTGATGTGCAAGGAATTTTTTATTTACAACTAGACAAAACCTGCATCTTGAATTTTCATGTAATTTATTGATCAAAGCCAGATAATGTCACTCGGTATAAATAAGATTATGATGAGCAATCCAACTGCCAACCACATGACTACAAACAATCAATCCTCCTAAAACAAGAATGTCGAAAAAAAAAAAAGAATATAATAGAGAGAGAACAGAAAATACTAATTCGCGCTTAACAAGTATGGAATGAATTATTTAATCCTTCTAAATAAGAATAAGAATCATTAAGGGACAAAAAGGGAAAAGGAAAAAGAAGAGAAAATCTCGCCCATCATTCTAAAGTTGAAAAAGGTCATAATAGCATGGTTTTCGATTGCTTCCCCATAATTCATCCTTTTTTAGTCTCATCTCATCAATAAATAAACAATATAAAGAAGGGAAGAAAGGACAAGATTAGGGACAAAGAGATTACCTTCGTTCCGGCACGTCGGTTTCGCACTCTCATTGCTCATCGAGCACTCGATGCATGGAAAAAAAATGATGTTTCGTGAGTGCATTATTAAGATCATGTGAGATTTATAAATATAAAATTTTGCAATTTTTTTTATTTTCAATAAATGCCAAATATCTGGCTGAAATCTCTCCTTTTTTTATAGCCGTTGGGGGGATGTCAGGGTATTTTTTTTGCAAATTACGAGAGTTGTCGCTAATGATTGATGATTTTCGATTGCTTCCGACTAATGTTACTGCGGAAGTCTTGGCTCTGACATTGAAGGAGTGGCAGTAAAGTAAAATCGCGTCGAGTCTGACGTGACAGGTGTCCCCATCGCGGAACAGGAGGATTCTGGTGGGGCCCCATGGGGGCATGATGGACGGTCTTCGGTTTCTTGATTTCGTCTACGGCCAGTGGGGGAGTTTCTCCGTACAACTCGACCGCGTGACATCATGGCTTTCACTCACGGTTTGGAATTTTTTTATTTTTTCTTATGACGGTTGAGCGTCATGACTCTGAGTTGGGTGCCACACTAGTAGCTTTTTTTTTTTTGCTTCTTTCTTTTTATTTGTTTATGCAATCTAATTATGCGACTTTCCCAGTTTATGCGACCTAATCTTTTCCCTGACCAATATGACACCGATAGAGGTTTTAATGGAGAGAACCATCTGAAAGAGAAATCAATGAGTGCGATGTAACTAATATTGTCAATAGCAATAGCTTAGGGCCTATTTGATAACACTCTCAAAACAATTGAATTCCGTTCTTTTGTTCCTCGAAAAAAAAAAAAAAAAAAAATCTGTTTGGTAAATTTTTTTGTTTCTAGAAATAAAAAAAAATTGAATAGATTTAAAATAGAATCAAAAAATAGAAAAAAAAACTGTTTATTGTTCCAGAAAACAATTCCTATAATCAATTATAATTTTTTCTTTTCTTTTTTCTCTTCTTCTCTTTCTTTTCTTCTTCTTCTTTTTGGCCGATCGCGCCTCGCCCATGGCCGGTCGGCTAGATGAGGATTGGCAACCTCGACGGAGTGTCATCGGCCCACAGCGATGCTGAGCCACGGCGAGACTAGTTAGCTTGAGCTTCACCGTAGTTGGGCTAGGCTCGGCCTTGCTAGACCTGGGCGAGTCTGACCTTGTGCCGCTTAGGCGAGGTCGAACCTTACCGGTGGCTTGGCGAGGCTCGCCTAGCCACCGGAGAGGCTTGGCCTTGCCCAGCCGGTCGCCGGCTACCAAGGAGGAGGAAGAAAAAGAAAATAAGAAAAATGTAATAAAAAGTATTAAAAAATTTAAAAAAAAAAAAAAAAAAAAAAATTAAGAATCCTACCAAACGCATTTTTATCTCGGAAATAGAAATTTTAGATAATTACGAAGTATGTTCTTTTTCTCAAAAATTGTTTTCAGGGAATAGAATCAGAAAAAATCATTTCTGATAAAAAATTATTTTTGAGAACAGAATCGTTACCAAACGTGCCCTTATTTTATCCAAGGGCAAGTGATATTTCGATAAAGATTATAGCTAACAATTAGCTATGGCAAGTGAAGCGAGGGGTCGCTTGCCACCAATGAGGACCATGAACCTTATGTATAGATTTTGGCTTATTCCCAGCGAGGGTCTTTGAGCCCTTCTTGGTGTTTGGGCAGGCTGTTATGCTAGCCCCTATGCTCTCTCTATTTTTTTTAGGATGGCGCTACATGTTCAGATTTTATCACATGAGCAACTTTATATCGACGATTTCATGGTGTTAATGACAAAAGGATTTGATTGTACAAATTAGGACAGTTGAAGGATTACATTGCATAAAACTAATAAGAGGATCAAATGGTACTATTTAGACGTTTAAGATTATAATCAATCTCCCTGTAGTGGATTATATGTTTCTTATAAATTATGAGCATTAATCACATACAAAAGTAACTAAATATAAGTGTGAGCAATATCCATATTTGTAACTCACAAATCATAAGGGTGGTTGAAAGCTAGTCTCCTTCAACTAAAGACAAGGAAAACGTAACCCTTTACAACGACCATCTACGCCGGCTTTTTTATATATTAAATCTACCCTTGTCGTGCAATACGAGTAGACATAACATTTTTACCACTTGATGTCGAGACATAATTGGATACAAAAAGTTTTACTTCTTGCGCTCACATGTGTAAGGGACCTCATCGCACTTTTTGTAAGCGGCAAAACTTACAACATTTCCAATAAGTTATGGACTTAGATAGTATGAGTTTCTCCTCTTCTTGTGGTCTTAATTACAGCCTTATTGGAGAAGTAAATTCTCGAATGCACCTGACCAATTCGGGAAACTACGCCTTTAAGATTGGCTAGAATGGTGGATCAATGAAGGTGTGCGAAACTGACTTGAGCATCACCTAACTACTATACTAAAAAAGAACTCACACATTTTTGGTTTGGTTTGGTTTGGCAGGGCTTGGCTCATTGCCATTGTCGCCCTCCGCCTCATGCAATTGGGCCAAACCTCCAAAATATTATATTTAAGATTATAATGTCTCAAGTCAGAAAAAAAAAAAAAAAAAAAAAACTGTTTAGTTAAGGGGTGTATTTGTTTGGTAGAAAAATAATATTTTAGATGTTTAGTTAAGGGGCGTATTTGTTTCGTAGAAAAATAATATTTTAGAATACATCTTCTTCACATTGATCTTTGGAAAATTGAGTGAATAAACAAAATGTTCATTAGTAACAATTTATGTTTAAATATTTTTATCAACAATAATTTTTTGTTAATTATTTTAAAAGTGATATAAACAATTAAAATGAGAAAAATATTTTCTAAATTGTCGCATTTTTCTTCATTGGGCAATTTTTTAGACCCGGAACTTCCAAATGGAAATAATAATCCGAGAGATAATGCGGCAACCCCGAGGCCAAACCAGGTCAAATTCACAATCAAACCCAAAGGCATAGAGTCTGATTTTCCCAACACATTTACATACTTTATCTTAATTAAAGAACTTACTTTACCCTTTATCTTGATTTAAGAACTTAGTAATTCAGATAAATAACATGTTATAATCATCGGGGTGGTGATACAGGCTGGTCACTGACCAAAATTCTGTCATGCCACACACCATTTTTTGTTTTATTTTATTTTACGGTGGAGATTAAGGACTATTTTACATGACACTCGTTTAGAATATAGTTCGAAAACAGATTCCGTAAATAGGGGGATAAACGTGAAAATAAAACTTTTGGGGGGTAATAAGTTGGGGACCTATTTAGTTATCGACGGAAGAAAAGGCCAAAAAAGAGAAGAAGTGAAATTAATAGTTTTGACTTCTGTCCACATTAACGAAAATCTTTTAGTAAAAATATAAAATGATAATGATATGATGATGATGATGATGATGATAAAAAAGGGGTTAAGCGCATTGAAAGTCCTGAAAACTTGTAAAAGTGCAATTAACTCATAAAAAATTTTAAAAATTAAAATCAATTTTTAAAACTAGTTACAAAAGTCCAATTGAGTCCTAAAATTTTCAAAAAGTGTAATTAAATCCTAAAATTTATTAGCATTTTTTGTTTTTCAAGTTAGACAGAGTTAATAAAAAGATTTTATTGCATAAACTTGATAAAATTTAGGATTTGATTTCACCTTTTGAAAATTTTAATACTTAATTCCACTATCGTAACAAGTTTTAAGCGGATTGCATTTTTTGAAAATTGTAAAATTATTTTCATGATAAGTTTTTAAATTTTCGGTGTATTTTGAAATAAAAAAGAAAAATTGTGGGCGAAATGTAGATAAGAAAAGGGGGGATGGAAATTCCAGCCAGGGTGAAATGATGATGTCAGGTGAAAGGCAGTGCAAGCTTGAGACCTAAGTAGCACCGACACGCGACACAACATGACACGCGACACAACACAACATGACACGTCATTTCTTAAAAATAGAAAATTCTGACACGTTGGGACACGTTGTATATTAAATGAATATTTTTATTTTTAATTAATTTGATTCAAATTCATAAATAATTAATTAATTTTAAAAAGAGCTTACAATGACAAGCTGTCACTCCACCCCATCAGAATCCCTCTTTTTTTCAATCTTTTTTTGAGTTTCCAAAACCCTACCTAGCGCCCCCTTCTTCTCCTCCTTCTACTCACCCCTCGCTGCACGACCCCTTCCTCTCCTCTCCTCCGCCTCGCCTTTGGCCCTTCCTCACTTGCAGTTGCAGCCTCGTCGTCGATCAGCATCACAGTGGCCGCGGTCTCTACTCTTTCTCTGGCGGTTTCTCGCCATCGCGGGCTCACCGTCACCTCACTCTCTACTCTTTCTCTGGCGGTTTCCCGTCGTCGCGGGCTCGTCGTCGCTCGCGACCTCGTCTCTGCTCCCTCACCCTTGCTTCCATCCGACACGTGTGTCGAAAAAAATTGACCACGTGTCGGAAAATCCGACACGCGTTGACTGCGTGTCCGAGCATGTCCGAGCGCGTCGACGTGTCCAACACGCTCCGACACGGAGGCACGTTGCACGTGTCCATGCTTCATAGCTTGAGACATGGGGTAGGGGGTCCAACCACATGTTGCCATAGAGTCATCACCAAGTTCACGACTCAAGAATTCTAATCTAATCATTCCACTCAACAGGCCTCTTTCTCATGTCACTCTTCCCTCTTGTAATGAATTCCTGTAATCATATGCCAAATCAATCCATTCAAGCTTAAACCTCCGTTTGTTTCATGAAATATAAATAATTTTTTTTTAAATAATCACTTAAAATTATTAATCAATGGAAAGTGTTTTTATCATCGATAACAATTCATGTCTAAATATCTTCATGGATGATATAAAATTTTTTGCTCATTCTTTTTTGTAAAGCATACAAAATAATCATTTTTAGGGAAAATTTTCCAACCGGGGTGAAATGATGATGTCAGGTGAAAGGCAGTGCAAGCTTGAGACATGGGGGTAGTGGGTCCAACCACATGTTGCCATAGAGTCATCACCAAGTTCACGACTCAAGAATGCTAATCTAATCATTCCACTCGACAGGCCTCTTTCTCATGTCATTCTTCCCTCTTGTAACGAATTCCTGTAATCATATGCCAAATCAATCCATTCAAGCTTAAACCTCCGTTTGTTTCATGAAATATATATATATATATATATATATATATATATATATGATTTTTTTTAAATAATCGCTTAAAATTATTCATCAATGGAAAGTGTTTTCATCATCGATAACAATTCATATCTAAATATCTTCGTGGACAATGTAAAATTTTTTGCTCATTCTTTTTTGTACAGCATACAAAATAATCATTTTTAGGGAAAATTTTTCCAAATAATTCATTTTCCACAAAATAAAAATATTTTCCTTAAAGTGAATACTTGTATCGCTTAAAATAATCAATCAATAAAAAATATGTTCATTATTAACATAATTTATGCCTAAACATTTTTGTGAGTAATGAACATATTTTTCGTTCTTTCATTTTTGTAAGCAACACAAAAGATTGCTTTTATGATTTTTTTTAAATTATTAATTTTCTACAAAATAAACGAAATTAGTGCGATTACCAATTACTTCTACTGAAATGGCTTTTGCACTCGAACATATGTTTTTACACCATCTAATCAAAACACATACGAATAGGTTTTCTCATCATTGAAATTGTCTGGAGATGTTTTCCAAAATTATCTCCCCTTTTTACTAAAACAAAAACCTTAGCATTAACTCATTTATCCTTGAGGTACCCGCGCGTATAAAAAATACATAGAGCGCTTACGTTTATTACAAAGAAAGTCAACAGAAAGCAGATTTAAGCATGAGAGCAAATGGTTGTTGCTCTCCACACTTGTACAAGATTTGCTAATTACTGAAAATTGTAAAATCAACTTACAGAACCTAACGGTACGAGCAGCGAGTCGACGCCCCGCGCCAAACCAACCAGTCTTTATGTCCATCTGTCTTCCCTTGGAAAAACTCATGAAAATTCTGCGAAAATCACGGGTAAACTCTCTCGAACCTAGCCAGTCAATCGGATTTTTCTGTATGAGGTCAGTTTGGATCGCATCTTTTCCGTCGATTCCAGGACCGCTCCAGTCCACGAATTGCTGTTGCAAGATACTTGGATATCCTTATCTTATGCACATGAGCAGGGACTTCAAATATGGAATTCCAACGGTCGTGAAATCTATTTATGGGAAGTCTAGATTGATCCCGTACGCGTCCGTTCCCTACTTCTGTCACTTGTTTCTATAAGTTGCCCATACGAAATTCGGAACTTGGCGAATCCTTCCTTGTATAAGTGTAGAACGGACGGCCAGTACTTGTTTCTGTAGAATAACTTCCGTTCGTCTTATGACATTCTTAAACATAAGTTTCTACCACACATTCATGTTAGCTACATAATAAATCTCGTTATCATTAGGATATTTTAAGGATGTTTTTCCATCGATCTCCCTCTTTGTTATGATGACAAAATACGTACGTGCCCTTCATAGATAAGTGAATTATCTTCGTGTGCAGGTTTCCGGTTTGCTGAGCCATGAAAGACACAACCAGAATCCTGTAGAATCAAGATGAATGTTTGCCTTCGCACGCTTTTAACAACAAAAAATTCATCAAAGGACTTGAAAACAAACTCCCCACTTACTTCATGATTTATCCCTTGTTTGTCACATGGAGAATGAATTAGACGCAAAAAGCAGAAAGAGACAGCATATAAGTGAGATTAATCAAAGGCATATACAACCGCCACTTTAAGGTTGAAAGGAACTTCTCTCGCTCGCGCACATTCCTCCTGTTGTCTCTGAATCCTGGAACTATTTTGCATGAGTTGGTGGTTCAAAATGGCAAATTTATCCCTTGATAACTGTTGTTACAGGCAAATTCCACCAGGTGAAGCCGATCTTCCCAACTTCCTTTGAAGTCCAGTACACAAGCTCTCAGCATGTTCTTGAGGGTCTGAATTGTCCTCTCAAACTGGCCATCCGTTTGAGAATGATATGCCGTACTGTATTGAAGCTTTATACCTAGAGCACTTTGCAAGCTCATCCAAAAAGCGGCGGTAAATCTCGGGTCTCTATATGAGGTATCGTAACCGGCACTCCATGCATACGAACTACCTGACGCATGTACAAGTCTGCGTGCCTATCTAGACTGAGGTCCTTTCGTATCGCAATAAAGTGAGCCGACTTTGTCAATCTGTCAACTACCACCCAAATCGAATAATTTCCTATTTGAATCCTCGGTAGTCCGGTCACGAAATCCATCGTGATATGCTCCCATTTCCATTCTGGGATTGCAAGAGGTTGCAGAAGTCCTCCCGGCTTGCAATGCTGAGCCTTTACCTACTGACATGTCAAACACTTGGCAACATGCTTGGTGATGTCCACCTTCATACTTGACCACCAATAGTGTTGACGCAGATTCTGATACATCTTGGTACATCCAGGATGAATGCTGTAACTGCTACGATGTGCTTCAGATAAAATATCCTCTCTAAGTTCCACATCGTCAAGTACAACTAAGTGTCCTCGGAACCTCAACGTTCCATCATCAGAGATTTGAAAGTTAGCATTTCTTTTCTCAATGTCTTCTCGTAGAATCTTCTGTACATCTGGATTTGTCGGTTGGAGTAGCTTGATTCTGATATGAACATTCGGTTCAATTCTGAGAGTAGCCATAAGACTCGAAAGGTGGCCTACCTCAAACTTGAATACCAAATCTCGAGCTCTCTCGATTAAGTTCCACTCCTTAATCAATAAATGAGCAATTCAAGACTTTCGACTCAAAGCATCGGCGACCTTGTTCGCCTTCCCTGGGTGGTATAGGATATCACAGTCGTAGTCTTTAAGCAATTCCATCCATCGGCATTGTCTCATGTTCAACTCCTTCTGAGAGAACAGGTACTTGAGACTCTGATGGTTCGTGAAGATCTAGAATTTTTCTCCACACAGATAGTGTCTCCAAATCTTCAAGGCGAAAATGATGGCCGCGAGTTCTAAGTCATGTGTCGAGTAATTTTGCTCATGGGACCTCAACTGACGGGAAGCGTATGCAACAACCCTACCATGTTGCATCAGCACGCAACCCAACCCTCTGAATGATGCATCACTATAGATCTCGAATCCTCCAGGACCAGATGGAATTGTCAGCACAGGTGCAGTAGTCAGCTTTTCCTTCAGCTCTTGAAAACTACACTCACACTTGTCTGTCCATACAAACTTCTCGTCCTTCTTCAAAAGTTTTGTCAGAGGCGATGCTAAAGATGAGAACCCTTCCACAAATTGTCTGTAATAACCTACCAAACCCAAAAACTTCGGATTTTTGTCACTATAGTTGGTCTTGGCCAATTGATCACGGCTTCTATCTTGCTCGGGTCCACGGAAATTCCTTCACCCGAAATCACGTGGCCTAAGAAAGCAACACGAGTTAACTAAAACTCGCACTTGTTGAACTTAGCGTACAACTTATGAACTCTCAGCTTCCGTAGCACTAGTCTCAGATGACTCTCGTGTTCTTCCTCGTTCCTTGAATACACTAGGATATCATCGATGAACACGATCACAAATTGATCCAGATATTCCTTAAATACTCAGTTCATCAAATCCATGAAAGCAGCTGGAGCATTCGTCAACCCGAATGGCATCACTGTGAATTCGTAATGACCATACCGAGTACGAAATGCTGACTTAGGAATATCCTCCTTCCTAATCCTCAGCTGATGGTATCCTGTCCTCAAATCGATCTTTGAGAATATCGACGCTCCTTACAATTGATCGAACAAACCATCAATCCTCGGAAGTGGATACTTATTCTTGATCGTTACCTGATTGAGTTGCCGATAGTCGATGCACAGGCGCAATGAACCATCTTTCTTCTTTACAAATAGAACTGGTGCTCCCCAAGGTGATGCACTAGGACAAATGAATCCTTTATCCAATAATTCCTGCATCTGCACCTTCAGTTCCTTCGACTCAGATAACGCCATCCGGTAAGGAGCCTTTGAGATTGGCTCTGTCTCGGGTGCTAGCTCAATCACAAATTCAATTTCTCTCTCTGGCGGTAGTCTTGGCAATTCCTTTGGAAAGACATCTGGGAATTCTTGCACAACTGAAATGTCTTTCATTTTTAGCTTCTCAACTGTCGTATCCACGACAGTTGCCAGAGTACCCTTGACAACCCTCGTCTAACAGACGAGTTGCCTTTGGCAATGAGATTAGGACAATCAAGGGTCCTCCTCGATTCCCGACAAACTCGAAACTCTCACCCTCTAACAAGTCAAACTGAATCGCCCTGCGATAACAATCCATTTTGGCTTGTTACTTGGTAAGCTAGTCCATGCCAATAATTAAATCGAAATCATACATGGCTAGGACTAACAGATCAATTTTCCCCACTCGCTCACCAATCTCTAACTTGCAACCAGAACAACCCAAAGCATCAATAACTTTATCCTTCAATGGGGTAAATATGCAAACGGCCGACTCCAATAATATAGGACTTAATCCTAACAACTTAACATATTGCTCGACAATGAAGGAGTGGGTTGCTCCCAGATCAAATAAAGCGTAAGTAGGATGGTCGTTCAGCGAAACCATACCTATGATCATGTCAGGCGCAGCTTCTGCCTGACCCTGTGTGATAGCGTACACTATGCCCTGAATTGGTGGTCTCAGCTGACTTCCCTGTGACATGTTCTGCGGCACATATCCCCTAATCTAGCCTATCGACGCGGCGGTGGTAACTGAGGTTGTCCTCTTGGTCGCCTAGGACAATTCCTAGCTATATGGCCTTGCTGGCCGCATTCAAAACATGCACCCGGCCTAGATAGGCATGGGGCTGACCCATGTCGCCTTCCACAAACGCGACACGCTTCACTCCTACTGGGCACTGACCTACCAAACCCACCCTTCTTGTTGGGCGGGACTTGGAATCTATCTCCAGGCATGGGTCTCTTTCCCTGGCGAATCCCTTCTCGATGAGAACTAAACCTCGATCCAGACGAAGGGACTTGTTCGTTCAGACTCTTTTCGAGCAGCTGTGCTAAATGATAAATCTCTTGATAATCAATCAAGTCGAATGGCACCAACGGTTGTCTCAATTCTTGTCAAAGGCTATTTTTGAACCTCCGAGCTTTCTCTTCAGAATTCTCAATCAGCTTTGGAGCGTATTGAGATAGCTTCGCAAACTTGACCCCATACTGGTCAACGGTCATTGTCCCCTGACGAAGACGCTGAAACTCTTCCAATTTCTATTCTCTGGCACTTCTAGAGAAATATTTTTTGTTGAACGCCCTGAGGAAAGCATCCCACAGTGGGACTACTTCTCCTAGAAATACAGTCTCTTTGGCGACTCTCCATCAAGTGTTGGCATTGCCCTGCAACTGATATACTGCTAGGGTTACCTTCTCTGTCTCAGTGCACATTAGGAGTGCAAAGGCCTTCTCCAGATCTTGTATCCACAGTGAGGCAGTCTCGAGGTCTCCAGTACCCGTAAACCTCGGCGGGTTTAGTTTCAAAAATTGCTCTACTAGCTTGTGGATTGGTCTATTTCTGCCCAAGTCTATGTTCCCAGCTGGAACATCGGCAGGTGCGGTGGCAGGTGCAGCAACAGGTGCGGCGGTGGGTACGGTGGCAGCTGTGGCAGCAACGGCAGCATTAGCAGCAGCGGTGGCGGCAGTGTCAACAGCGGCGGTAAAGGCGGCAGCTTGATCTTGGGCCTGTTGCCCCCATCATCTCTCGCATGGCATCTAAGGCTTGGGTGATCCCTATGTTTCCCTGATCACCCAAGGCTACTACCCTACTAGCGCTAGCCTATGCCGACGCTCAACCTCGGCCTCCTCGGGTACCGACCCTGATCGGCGCTCTACCCCGAGTCACGACCTTACTGGCTCTCTTGGCAGGAGTTCTTGGCTCCTGGTCACTCATGGTTCAGTCTTTTACTGACATCTATCTTCCAAATCCACACTAGATTAGAAGATGAGCGATACACACATGACAAGCAATTTTACCAACCAACTACCATCGACATGCACCAGACATGAATTTAAAGGCCATCCTACTACTATCTCATAGGTCATCGCACTTTATCACTCCAATACCTAACCTTTGCTCTGATACCACAAAAAAGGGATGTCACGACCCGATCCTCGGACGCGCGCCCATCCCTGCATGGTCGATTAAATAGTGACGTCGCAAGACGCATCGCCAACCCTTTCATTTTAATACGCAAGCGGAAACATATAATAAAATCCCCAGACAATAAAACAATAGGATAGAAAAGTAAGGTCATATTTTTCATTCTGAAAAACCATAACCACACTTTTATACAAAGCAAACCTCATAGTATATATTACAATATTATTCACCAAAGTCTGATCTATCACACATCAGTTCTCAACCCAGGGTTTGCAAACAAGATGGGATCTCAGTCCTCATCCAGGTCATACCTTGGATCTTCCTCTAGATCCTCCTCCGACTCCTCTTCTTCAGGGTCTTCTTCTTCTTCTTCTTCAGGCTCCTCATCGGGGTCTTCCATCTCCTGATCCTCCTACGGTTCCTCCTCTTGCTCGACTATCTCCCTTTCCTCTTCGCTCCAGTTAGTGCCCTTGGTTGAATACACTGGAGAGTGAGAGTCATTCTCGAGCTTAGGGTCCTTGGCATCCACTACCAACCCATCTTTAGGATCTGCCGTTCTCTTCCCAAATGCTGCCTCCAGAATAAACAAATGCACATCACCTTCCGGGATGGGACCTTCTCTTCGCCCATCGTGATAATGATGATACCACGACCGATACTCGTGGGGCACCAGGTCATCCTTACCCATGTCAACCTAGACGTTGGACTTTACCAGAACATACTCTAGTCCTTCAGGGTAAGGGTGTATCGGAAAGTGGTACCCTATCTCGGTGATCTCCTCGGGAATACCAAAATGCATGGGGGGACGAGGAGGTGGATGTGCTACCATCTAGGGGCCTGAAATGGTATCCCACAACAGGGTGAGATTACGTCTCAGCAAGTTCTACCCCACTAAGACTTGATTGGGAGGCCAATACGCCATAAGGGCTGCCTAAGCACAACACAGGTCGAATGACTTACCTTGGCCTCTGTTTCCTTCTTGCAAGTCAGTATATTTCAAATATATACAAACCACATCAATTCATCCAATCAGATCGAACTATCGATCAATCAATCTAGTTGATTACATGTCAATCAGACCATTTCCTCGTCATTTTAATCCGTACTATGCATTTTCCAAGATGATATATCTATTCACCGAACCACGTGCATTTTCCAAGATGACATACCCAATCACTGAGTCACATGCATTCTCCAGCGCTTATGAGAGCAAGGAGCTTAGGAAAGGAGAGCAAATATCGCCAGCGCTTATGAGAGCGATTCCGGAATCGCACATCGCGATTATCATTTTCTTCGAGAACTACGCTTCCTCACGGTGGTGTTTGGAAGAGTTCGTGAAGATCATGGAGTGCAAGGCACATAAGGAGCTGATTGTGTTGCCAGTGTTTTACAAAGTGGAACCAAGAGAAGTGAGACGGGCGATAAAGGGTTATGGGAGAGCTATGGCTAAGCATGAGTCCGATTCCGAGAAGGATCCAAAGGCAGTGGAGACATGGAAGAAGGCTCTCTTTGATGCCGGTAACTTGTCTGGTTGGGTTTGCAATGATGGGTAAGTGATTGATGTGATGCCTTTCGCTTTCTCGCCATTGTTAGCTGGTGATTGTTTGTTATATGTCAAATTGTATGCGAGAGAACCTACGACTGAAAAACCGATAGACATTGTTAAATCGGCCTTTTTAATTGAATATACAAAGCGGAGATATGCTAGACAGTAGACACAGTAGTTGAATATCAAAACTTCAAGCTAGCAGATTGATTGAAGTCGATTCTTTCTGTTTGGACGATGAGAAATTTTTGTTTTAGATAAATCGTGCATTCCATAGTATCCGAGTCATTTTGTCTTCAGGCGCAGGTTCACCCTAATGTGTTACTCCTTTTCATCTTATTATTTGCTAATCTTGTTATCTAATTTTCCTTATGACCCTAGAGGTTGAATTCGTGCCATGGCTTTGAAATGCTAAAACATGTTTCTCTTTCTTTTGAGTGCTTATCAGAGATGAAGCAGAGGTCATACAAAGCATCGTAAAGGAATTACCAATTCATCTAGAGCGAACACCCTTGCATGTTGTTGAGTATCTGGTTGGGATAGATTCTAGAGTTGAAGAACTAATATCATTGTCGCAAAAAGAGTCGGATGGTGAAGATGTTCTCATGATAGGTATATGGGGACCTGGAGGTATAGGTAAGACAACGATTGCTAAAGCCACATATAATGCTATTGAAAGACACTTTCAGGGATCTATATTTTTGGAGTGAGTTAGAGAAACTTCGAACAAATGTGGTCTACTTAAGTTGCAAAAAGGACTTCTTTCTCAAATCTTACCTCCTAAACATCTAACGGTCCATAGTGTTCTTTGAAGGAGTTAGTTTGATAAAGGAAAGACTTTATTGCAAGAAGGTTCTCCTGGTTCTTGATGATGTTGACCATCCGTGTCAACTGAATGCATTAGCTGGAGGAGGTAATTAGTTTGGCAAAGGAAGTAGAATCTTTGTAACAACAAGGGATAAACATTTGGTTACTTCTTCTCGTTGCATGAATTGCGTGTATCCAGTTAAAACTTTAGACGGGCATGAGGCATTAGACCTTTTTGTTTGGCATGCCTTTCAAAACAGCAAAAAAACTGAAATAAGAGAGGATCTCATATATAGAGCACTACATTGCACTAGTGGCCTTCCATTAGCCCTCCAAGTGTTGGGCTCATTCTTACATGGAAGAAACGAAGCAGCATGGGAAAGTGAACTGCGAAAACTCTCCAACAGTCCTGACAAAGATATCAATCAAGTTCTAAAGATAAGCTTCGATGGACTGGAGAATGACGAAAAGGAGATTTTCCTCGACATTGCTTGTTTCTTTAAGGGAAAAAGGATAGAATACATCAAAATAATTCTTGATGGCTGTGGCTTTGAGACAACTATAGGAATAGAAATTCTCATTGACAGGTCCTTGATAAGAAAGAAGCACGAGACGCTGCAAATGCATGATTTGGTTCAGTCGATGGGTTAGAATATTGTTAATCAAGAATGTCCTGATGACCCCAGGAAACGCAGTAGATTATGGCTTTTTGAATATGTTCAGGATATTCTATGTGAAGACAGGGTAAGAGATGTTTATGTAAACATTGTTATATCTCATTTTTATGTTACTTTGATTTCGACAATATATGTAAATCTCAATGAAAATTTTGTGTGAGAACTAAATTTGCTTTGTCATGGATAGGGAGCGAATGCAGTAAAGGCCATAGTATTGGACTGGCCTGCACCAAAAGGGGGAAGAACAATGATTCCTGAAGAGAGAACCATGAGTCCTGATGCTTTCGGAAACATGAAAATGTTGAGAATGCTCATTTTGAAGGAAGTGCATAGCTCATCGCGAGATCTGGTTTATCTCCCCAAGAATCTGAGATGGCTTGAATGGCCCAATGCCCCGTTTCTAGAATTTGGCTCTGGTCGGAAGAAACTTGTTGGACTTGATATCCAGAAAAGTCACATAAGACAAGTAGACGGCAAATTTAAGGTTAGCACTAGTGATAACTAGCTTTTCCCTTTTTATAACTACAAATATTTCAGAGCTTAATGATTGTATTACTATTTTATTTTCCCCAGAATTTTGAATGTTTGAAGTACATCAATTTCAGTCGATGCAAGTCCCTGGTTAGTGTTCCTAACCTTTCATCAATTCCAAATCTGGAGAGCTTGAATCTTGATGGGTGCAAAAGCTTGGTGAAGGTTCACCAATCCGTCGCATGTCATGACAAGTTAAAATTTTTGTCACTACGGTTTTGCTTTAATCTCGGTAACTTTCCTCACACACTCAAGGCAAAATCTCTTCAAGCCCTCGATCTCTTTGCTTGCTTTAAACTCGAGAAGTTCTCTGATATACCGGAAAAGATGGAACATCTAGAACAGCTTTATCTAGGTTGGACGGCTATTAAAGAATTGCCTGCATCAATTGAAAATCTTGTCTCCGTGAAGATAATAAATTTAAGAAAATGCAAAAGACTCCCAACGCTCCCATCAAGTGTCTATAAGTTGCAAAATCTCGAGCATCCGAATCTTGGAGGCTGCTCCAATTTTGTCATGTTTCCAAAGAACTTGGAGGATTCAACCAATCCTAATGGCAATCCGGGATTCCGAAATTTACATCGGCTACATCTTGATGGCTGCAATCTCCCAGAAGTGGAGTTCCTTGAGAGTTCTTCCTGTTTTCCCAACTTGGGGCACCTAGAGCTTTCTAGAAACAAGTTTACTCATCTGCCAACAAGCATCAACAAATACCACAATTTGGAACACCTGTGGGTCAATAAATGCAAACAGCTACAAAAGATTCCTCAGCTTCCGCCAAATGTGCATATCCTATGTGCAGATGGTTGCAGATCTCTACAAGAATTCCCAGATTTGTCGAGTCTCTTGTCCAACTACCTCGACGTTGACTTGTCATCATGTCGTGAATTATTTTGCAAAGGGGCAAGTACGGCTCATGTGTTATCGCGCAAGGTTAGAGACTCTCTCTCTCTCTCTCTCTCTCTCTCTCTCTCTCTCTCACTAACCATGAGTGCTTGATATGCGAACTATTTGTATGACAGGAGCTCTCGAAGATGAGATATGTTGACATTACCCTGATTGGGAGAGAGATGCCAGAATGGTTTCTCCACTGTAAAGACAGTTCCATATCTTTCATGGTTCCCGGGGACTTGAGTGACAAGTTCTTAGGAAAAGCACTCTGTATTGTTCTTGGCCCAAAGGAAGGAAAAGCGGTTGATGTTGACTGTGGCTTCAAAATTGATGGCAAAGGGTGGTTTGGTCAATGACGACAATTTTGTTCAATGAAATCTGATAATGTGTGGATTCAATATTTGCGGCGCAGTGAGTTGCATATAAAAGGGGAGCTTCCACGAGACGATTGGAGCCATTTCCGAGTTCGTCTCGTTGTATCAAAAGGAAGATTGATTAAGTGGGGATTCCGTCCTATAACCGAGCAAGAGGAGGATGATCTGAGGATCGTGCTCCAACACCATCAGCCAAATGAAACAAATCAGTCTTCGGAGGAAAGAGACCTAGAAGAAGACAATTGGAAAGACACCAAGGAAAAAGAAAGTTCAAGTGAAATAGATGATGAATCTAACAAAGAAAAGCTCTCTCAGCCGAATGAAACGACTTGGGATTCGGAGGAGAGAGACTCAAAAGAAAACAATTGGATACCGGACACAAATTGTGTCGAAGGAGGTGCCTGTCGAAGTTTCAACTCGTGGGAGAAGCTACTATTGGGGTCATCGTACAGACAAAAAAGAAATATAGAAAGTTCGTACAGCTGAATGGATCCACGCAGAAAGTTCATGTTAAAGAGACGATGAATCTTGATGCATTTTGCTTTTCCCTTTTTTCCATCCTTACTGGATGTTTTTGATTGTCTGCTCCTTCGATTCACATTCAAAATCAGTATGAATTAAAGGTTTCTGATGGTTTTATTTAATTAATGTGATGGGCCTAAGTTGGCTCGTCCGCCCATGTTGGGCCTAAAAGCCTGGCCCACAAGTTTAGGGCCCATGGATGGAGGGACACGTTGAAGAGTTGTAACTTTTGGGGGAGCGTCTTTTACCGAAGGGACACGTCCTTTGGAGAGGACGTATTTAAGGGAGAAAAGAAATGGAGGAACGTACCTTTTCATAGTACGTACGTTCCTTCTCTCCCTCTCCATCCAAAAAGAAGAACAAGAGCAAGAGAGGACGCTCTCTTCCCTTCAAGTCCAATTGACATCATCGGATAGAACGGGATCAGTCTTTCTTCTTCAAATCAACGTTGGTGTTTAGGCTGTGGCTAACAAGGTACGTTCGATATCGTGATGTGCCTTAGGATCGGTGATACATGTGATTTTCCCGGGCTCGTCTTCCGCACTCTTTTTAGAGGTTCGATTTAGTGTCGAATCCGGTTTTAGGGAATCAGTAATTCCCAACATTGGTATTAGAGCCATTTTCATGTTTTTCCCGACCCCTTTCATGTTTATGGATGATTTCTTATTGATTTTTCGTGAAATTAATCGGCCGACACCGATCAGGGCGGAAAAATCCCGACACCGAGCACTGTTCATCCATTTTTTTTCGAGTTTCTGTAAGTCGAAATCCAATTCTGATGGCGTTGGATGGAAGGTCTCGTCGAGACGAGCGCGACGAGTGGCGAAACGCCGCTAAAGGCCGCCGGACGCGCCCCCACGCGCAGCCGGAGCGAACCGGCGCCTTTGGCGCGTGCGTTGCACGCGTCTATTCAGAGAAGCAGGCGCGTGCGTCGCACGCGCGCGGGGGCCGCCGATGGCGCGTGCACGGCACGCACCAGCTGACGTCACGTGCCGCACGTGCCGGTCGGTTCGTCCAACCGGCCCGACCGGGAGACCGGTCCGACCGGCCTGACCCGACCCGTTGATCGTCCGTTGACCGACCGTTGACCGTTGACCGGAAAAAAAAAAAAAAAAAAAAAAAAAAAGAATGTGTTTCTTTTTCAATTATGTCTATGTGGATTATATGTAATCCATTTTTATTCTGCATTTGTTGTAGGAACAATGCCTCCCCGTAAGCCGCGCGCATTTGTGCGCACAATGTCAAATGAACAAAAGGAAAGGCTTTCAAGGTTGATAGCCGATTTGAATGGTTATCGATGGGAGAGTGACGACATAATTGATCATGTTGTAGAGGTCAACAGCAAAATTCAAGAAGTCATTTGGAACGGTTATCCCATGCCAGATACTCAGATGGTGCGATTCTTTATGAACACTATTCCACTAGAATGGCAAGAAGTGTTGAATCGCTTATGGGAGGTCAAATGATTTACTAGATATAAGGAGCTAGTAATGGAATTTGTAGATGAATATCATCGGGTTGGAGCCATAAAGACTGCGACCCAAGGAATGACTTCGATTAGGCAGGGAATGAATGTGCGTAGGAGAAATCCTAAGGGATATCCGTCTATTTTTCCGTGGCTGTCAAGAATGCTTGAAAATTTTACAGAGGAAAAGAAAAAGAAATTGAACCAAGTAGAAGCTTTCCCTATTAGTAGTATGATGCCTTGGTTTTAGATGTTTCGAGATTTTTTCTTTATTTAGTGTGCTTTGTGGACATCTTATGTAATGTTTTCTACTTAGTTGTTGTTGGTGTGGCAACTGATATGTTAGTTGTATTAGTTGAAAGCATCATTATTATATCATTGTATGATATCAAATATTATTTTCTTTCTGTTATTTTTGACTGCTGTGGGTAGTTCATAGAAGTTTTTATAGCTTCATAGAATTTATTTTGCATAGACAATTATATCAATGATAGTTTTCAAGTTAGGATTTTTTGGAGGATGATTGGAAACATAGTGACCTTTTGATTCTGAAACCTTACTTGAAATTATTCATTAATATGATGGGTTTGTGCAAAATGGATGCATAAATGATAGGCATTAATTATTCGTGCATATGTGTCTGATATGTTCAGATCAATGGCTTCAGCAACTAAGAACATAATTGCTGATTTGAATAAAGAGGACAAATTGAACGGCGAGAATTGTGAAATGTTGAATAAGAAAATTTAATATGTGCTTGAAAAGCAAGAAGTACTAAAAGCTCTTGACCATGTTATGGAAGATCTTGAGAATGTTGTGCGCCACCTTGAGCTAGCAGATGATCGCCTCAAGGCATTTGAGCGGGATACAGATATTTGCTGTGTTGCTTTCAGCTCAGAAGGGGCTTCAAGCTCTAAGTGCAAGCGCATTGATTCGTTCAATATGTGGGAAAGCAAGGGATCAAGTCCTTCTTGCAAGAAACCAAGAATTAACCAACAAAAGAGAGGAAAACATCCTCGTGTGAAGAGAGGAAAATGTTCTCGTGTGAAGAATATTTCAAGGGTGAGATGTTACAAGCGTGACCGAAGGGTCACTATGCCCGCGATTGTCGCGAGCCAAAGAAGGTACACACCCCTTGTACTATTGGGAACTTTGCATATGTGTCAAGTTCTGTATTCTTGACTGAATCTAATCCTTTGTGGACTGTAGATTCAGGAGCGACAGACCATGTAGCGAAGGATAGAGAATCCTTCGTAGAATTTCGACGAGTTCCGACTGGAACTAAGTGGATCTATGTAGGAAATAACTCCAGAGCTGAAGTTAAAGGTATTGGCACCTGCCAATTGAACATGTGTGGTGGACGCACCTTATTCCTACATGATGTGTTGTATGCTCCGGAGATTCGTCGAAATTTAGTGTCTGTTTTAGTGTTGGTCAAGCTAGGTTTTAATGTGAACTTCCATAATAGTGGTGTAGATTTGTATTTGGATACAAACTACTATGGTTGTGGTTATTTTCTAGATGGTTTCATTGTATTAGATATTGACTATGTTAATGCAAATGTTTGTTATTCCCTTCTCACGTCTCCTAATTCATATGATAATTATGTGAATGTGTGGCATGCTAGACTTGGTCATATTGGCCAACAACGTATGAATAGACTAGCCAAAGAGGGCTCGTTGGGCAACATTAAAAAAGTCGATTTGTCCATATGTGAGCATTGCCTAGTAGGGAAAACGACAAGGAAACCATTTGGAAAATGTAAAATAGCTGAATTTCCTTTGCATTTAATCCATTCTGACGTCTGTGGTCCAATGAATGTGAGAGGAAGGCATGGGGCTGTTTATTTCATCACTTTTATAGATGATTATACTCGATTCGGATATGTTTATTTGATTTCTCATAAATCTGAAGCATTAAGTTGTTTCAAAAGGTTTATGAACTTGGTAGAAAATCAATTAGACAAGAAAATAAAAGCATTGAGATCCGATCGAGGTCGAGAACATTTATCTGATGAGTTTAGAAAATTATGTGATGAAAAAAGGAATAGAAAGACAGTTGTCTATTCCATATACTCCTCAACAAAATGGTGTTGCGGAGAGAAGAAACAGAACCCTACTAGAAATGGTTAGGTCCATGATAGCGCATGCTAACTTACCTATCACCTTTTGGAGTGATGCGTTGTTAACTGCTGCCTATATACTTAACCGGGTGCCTTCCAAATCAGTTACTTCTACTCCATATGAGTTGTGGACAGGTAGAAAACCTGACTTAAGTTTTCTTAAGCCATGGGGTTGTGCTGCCTATACTCATGAGCCCTCTCACAAGTTTGGGAAATTGGGTCCCAGAGGAAAGAAGAGTATTTTCATAAGATACTCCGAACACTTGAAAGGGTATGTGTTCATAGGTGAGCAGGAAAGTGGGAGTATAACTGAATTCGAATCACGGGACGTCACATTCTTAGAGAATGAATTTCCTAAGAAGGGCGAAATAGGTGAAGAATACTCCCTATTTGAAACATTGGATCAAGATAATGATATTAGTGGAGTTCGCCCAAGTGGGAGTAATATGAGAAGTGATGAATTGAATTCAACTCATTCTCAATTACAACCACATGATGAGACGACATCATCATTATCTAATCCTAGTGGGAGCATAATGGGGAATGATGTGCAAAGTGTACAATCTCCCATACGGCGAACAAGTCGCAAAAGTATTCCCCGTCGACGTTTTGACATTGAAGGGGAAACTTTTATGATTGCCCCACAAGATGAGGATGAGCCAAGAAATATACATGAGGCTCTAAGTTGCCATAGTAAGGAAAAATGGATGCATGCAATGATAGAGAAAATGGAGTCAATGAAGTCAAACCATGTTTGGGAACTGGTTGATCTTCCAAAAGGACGCAAAGCTATTGGGAACAAGTGGGTTCTCAAAATAAAGCGTAAAGCTGATGGCTCGATAGAGAGATATAAAGCTCACCTTGTGGCAAATGGGTATAATCAACAAGAATGAATTGATTATGAGGAAACATTTTCTCCTGTTGTGAGATTTACCTCGATTCGCATTATTCTGGCAATAGTGGCAAGTATGGATCTTGAATTACATCAAATGGATGTAAAGACTGCTTTTTTCAATGGAGAATTGAATGAGGAAATATATATAGAACAACCTGTTGGTTTCATTACAAAAGGCCAAGAAGAAAAGGTATGTCGACTTTTGAAATCGATATATGGTCTTAAGCAGTCGTCAAGACAGTGGTATATACGTTTTCATAATGCCATGATGGCATATGATTTTACAATGATTGATGAGGATCATTGTGTATATATCAAAAGATCCAAAGATCAATTTGTGATCATATTATTATATGTTGATGATATACTAATTCTTTGGAAGCAATATGGAGTTTGTTGACACTGTCAAGAGTTGGTTATCTTCCAACTTTGAGATGAAAGATATGGGTGAGGCTGCATACATCCTTGGAGTTAAGATTTCAAAAGATCGTTTGAAGAGGTCGTTATCTCTTTCGCAAGAAACATATATAAATAAGGTTCTTGGACGATTTCGTATGCAAGATTGTAAACCCATAGACACTCCTATTGCAAAAGGTGAAGGATTGAGTCCTAGACTGTGTCCAAGGACTCCACAAGAGAAGGAACAAATGAAACATGTTCCTTATGCTAGTGTTGTTGGGAGCTTGATATACGCTATGATGTGTACAAGACCTGACATATGTTTTGCAGTTGTAATGGTGAGTAGATACCAATCCAATCCAGGTCAAGCACATTGGAAAGCCGTTAAGAGAATACTGAGGTATCTGAAGGGAACTACTGATTATACGCTGAGTTATCAAGGAAAGGATCTCCAACTTGAAGGCTATACAGATGCTGATTGGGGAGGAGATTTAGATGAAAGGAAATCTACCTCTGGATTTGCTTTCTTACTGAACAATGGCGCCATATCATGGAGCAGTAAGAAGCAAACATGTATAGCCTTGTCCACGATGGAAACTGAGTTCGTGGCATTATCAGCAGCGGTACAAGAAGGAGTTTGGCTTAAGAGATTTTTGAATCATTTAGGTGTTATTGAGAAAGCTGCAAATCCATTATTGGTTAACTGTGATAGCCAAGCAGCTATAGCGTACACCAAAGATCCAAAATATTATGGCAAGACCAAACATATAGATACCAAGTATAACTTTGTCAAAGATATGGTTGCACGAAAGGATGTGAATTACAGTACATATCTACGCATAGAATGGTAGCAGATCCTATGACAAAGCCAATACCTAGAGATGTGTTTTGTGGTTATGTAAAATCTCTAGGATTGCGTAGAGTCGATGTACTTGGATATTGTAACTTCCCGAGTTGTTCACATTTAATGAATTTGTGTTTTCATCATTAATGCCTATGAATCTTTGTTTGACATTTATGCATCTTAATGCTCAGTGCATTACATTAAGTTGAGAAAGTATGTCGGACAGATAAGATATTAGCCCACTCACACGGGTAATCGCCTCTATTTACTATGTGATAAATAGAGATGAGACGGTTTTTAAGCTTATTATCTAGGTGATGATCGAGAGCTCAAGCTTAAAATATATATGTCGCATTAACTAAGTGTTAAGATGAGGACATGATATTTACTATGTCCGAAAGTAAAATACCCCACATATTTTACTTTATCTGTCTAAGATGCCAGATGTGAGTTCTGATGAATTTTGTGAATGAGTAGATACGTGAACTCAAGTTAGACATTGGGTATGTCTGAACTATCATTTGTACGGTATTGAAGGTGTAGACATACACTCCATGGGAAATGAGTTAATACCGTAATACGTATTTCATACTACGTATGCATGAGACGACCAATAAGAGTGGCAAAAGTTTGATCTCAACTTTTATGTCGTGTGAGACTCTTGAGAAAAAAAGTTCCTCAATTTCTAGTGCCCTCATGACTTTTACTTATTCTCAAGATTTCTATTTAGTGTTTGCTATCTTAGGATGTTGCCAATGATCATGAAATTGATTCGATCTAATGGGACATTTCTAGAAAAGCAAGTTGAACTGAAATTAAGAGTTTGAAGGAAAGAGGAAGATCGATTTTGGAGAATCACATTGTAGTTTTGTATTCACTGGTCGACCAATTATGACTGTCTTTGGGATAATCATAATTGTGAATACAATATATATATATATATATATATATATATATATATATATATATATCATTGTTTAAAAGAGATCAAGAGAGATATAAATGTGATCGATCGATATAGGGTACTACATACTAAATTTACTCGGAATGTGATGCCCATTATGAGCTGCTATATATTCCTAACAGATGTATAGTAACGAGCTTTCAAAGTATGCTGGTTGCACGGACTATTCACTAGTATGAATGTTGTAGAGAGGTAAAGAGGATCCTGTTCGACCCACCATGTGCGAGTGGGAGATGATGGTTTTATTTAATTAATGTGATGGGCCTAAGTTGGCCCGTCTGCCCATGTTGGGCCTAAAAGCCTGGCCCACAAGTTTAGGGCTCATGGATGGAGGGACACGTTGAAGAGTTGTAACTTTTGGGGGAGCGTCTTTTACCAAAGGGACACGTCCTTTGGAGAGGACATATTTAAGGGAGAAAAGAAAGGGAGGAACGTACCTTTTCATAGTATGTACGTTCCTTCTCTCCCTCTCCATCCAAAAAGAAGAACAAGAGCAAGAGACGACGCTCTCTTCCCTTCAAGTCCAATTGACATCATCGGATAGAACGGGATCAGTCTTTCTTCTTCAAATCAACGTTGGTGTTTAGGCTGTGGCTAACAAGGTACGTTCGATATCGTGATGTGCCTTAGGATCGGTGATACATGTGATTTTCCCGGGCTCGTCTTCCGCACTCTTTTTAGGCGTTCGGTTTAGTGTCGAATCCGGTTTTAGGGAATCAGTAATTCCCAACAGTTTCATATCATGTTACCGACATGGCTGAGGTTGAGGAGCTTTCTTTTTCCCACTTTCTTTTGTGATTCGTGATACGGAGGGCATTTATACAAAATTAAGTGGATGCTTGTTGAATGACCACGGTCTTCCAAGTTGCTCTGTGAGACTCATCACAGAGACCTCACCTCTGTCACCTCTGTTCATCCAATCAATGATGCCAATACATCATGCTCGATAATTCTGAGATGGTAAGTTTCGCTCAATCTAATGTGATCTTCATCTTTTCGGAAGTGTCGATTTGATTGTGTCAAAGATCAAAAGGTCTATGTAGGGAAGACTAGTTAATTCCTCTATTGTTACTAGCCAGATTGCATCCCATCCACTTCCTTTTAACGTTAATCAGACACATCACTTTAACCTAGCTGTCGCATCAAGTGTCTTACCATGTCCGTGCCGATTCTCAAGCTTCGCCAGTAGTTTTATGCAACCAATATCTCATACTGAAAGGCGACTTCAAACAAATGCAAAATAGCAGTATCATCCAGCAATCTCTCTAGTGAAATGGCTATTCCGTATGACGAAACTGACGTTATGAGGATCTTCATTTCAGCTAACATTCGGTCACTCCCACCATTCTCTATCTCATCAACAACGCCTGGGATCCAATCCTCTCCATTCCTGTTGGAATCGAAGAGCGAGAGAGAGAGAGATGCAGATGGTCATGGAATATAGCCATCAAATGGCATGAAATGAACTTACACAGTTTGGCAAGGGGAGCATATTTCTGTTTTTTTTTTTTCCTTATTATGGATGCAATATTGTTGGATGATGGACACATCGTTCCTACAAAATACACTACAAAATACACGAAAGTACATTTACGTTATAATGTATCATCTTTTCATTCCATAAAACCCGATCGTCCAGCTCATTTCTCTTCATTTTTATTATAATTATTGGAAGGATTTTTTTAACGAGTGTCCTAAGAGTATTTATTAAGCACCCAATCGACGAAATTTTACAATATCTAATGTGCAGACCCTCCTTACCATAACCCTACCAAATTGGAAGTGAACAGACAAAAGCAAACCCAAGAGAAGGAGAAAGGATTTGACTGTTGACTCGAGGGGGGCAATGCAGTGGGATTATCCAGTTCAAAGTCGCAATGCCAGGTCATCTCCACGTCAGATGCAAATCTGAACTCTTCTATCCACTCAAACGACGTCGTAAAAGCATCATTCTCGTCATGTCCTTGAGCCCAAGTGGTCTCTTGTTTATCTGAATTTTTATATCCAGCGCAATATATCAATCTGTTTGAACTTGCCTGATCGATGTTTATGAATATGTCGTGACCAGCTAAATTGTTTCTCTTATTGTTTTAGATATTTGGAGACAAGTATGGAAACGTACTCTACTTAAATGAGGGAGATTGCAGTGTACAAAGAAGACATCAGAAGATTATTGAAGAAGCTCCTGCTGTAAGAACTGCATTTTGATTCTAATCTTGGTTTTCACGATTTGGAACTGCTAGACTATAATGAGAGTGCCACTGGTGCAGCCAAATGTTACTAGCGACTTCCGCGCCCACTTGGGTCAAGCTGCTGTTTCCTCAGCCAAGGTACCGTATCCAAATTGATTAGAAGCTGTATTATATTGTAAAACGCGCACCATTAGATTGACTATATTAGCTTAGCAAGCTGTTTTCTCTCAATGCCCTTTTGCAAGCAAAGGACTACAATTGAGATAACTATTCAGTTCAGAATATAGTCTATAAAATATCTAATATATATGGTCAGAAGAATCATAAGTTGAATGAATTGGTAAGATATAGTGTATATGTGTCACCGACAACATATTTACTAGCAAAATAGGCATACATTAGACAATTGAGGTAGTAGGACAAAGAAGAGGACCATGTGCCAATATGGACCTGGGAACCAGAATCTGCATTGTACTGAGAAATTCTGTCTTTATGGCTTTGTTGTCTGCTCAGTATAAAAGTGGTCTTAGATGGACTTAGGGGATTAACCTTTGCAGTCTTTTTTTATTTAGGTACCATTGCCTTTTGTCTAGGCGCCAGTACGACAGTTCTTGCCTTATCTCTTGCCATTCATGTGTATGCCATTCATGCACCTCTCGGGCAGGCGCGGAAGTCCCCGTCCAGGTCCTGTCGATCCGGCTGGGCCCGAACGGGGAGAACCGCGGTGGCTTGCAGAACCCGATGGGCTCGACAGCGGCGCTCATCTCCGAGTACGAGTACCTGAAGTCGAAGGGGAGGTCCGGCCCAGCCGGGCGTTCCGGGTCGCCGCCCGGGCTTGATCCCGGGGGCTCCTTCCAGGTCTCGCTTCTCGGGGGTCTCGGGGTTCTGCCGGGGGCCTTAGGAGAGAACAGAGGGTTGTCAGCGGCGTCGGAGAGGGGCCGCCGGAGGAGGAGGAGGAGGAGGGCGCGCGAGCTCCCAGGGCGCAAAGGTAGGTTTTTAGAGGGACCCAGCGGAGAAGAGGGAGGCTCGCCATGGAAGGAGATGGTCCGAAGATCTCTCCTTCAGTCACTGTACGAGAAACGATCAAAGCCTGCTTAAAGTTCGTACCTTTACGCTTAATCTAAATCAAGTTTTTTTGCACCTTTTAGTTGGTAATGAAATCCTTCCGACAAACGGATCCGGCTAAATTCAATCGATGTGCCCGTCAAACGATGTCGTATCGTGATGGGATAAAATTTTCCCAAAGTGCACGTCCATGTGAATGTCCACTAAGTTTTATTCACATCATACTTTTATATTATATACACTGACTAAAATTTTTCACACAGTCCCGTGTGGTTATCAACCTGCGTTATTTGCCTCGTCATACTTTTGCATCGTATAATAGATATATGGTGTGAATTTTGTTGGATTTGGTGTAAGAGAGACTTGATTAGAGAATTCTAAGTGATTTGATAAGATTAATATAATAAAAAAAAATGCAGTTGACTGGGCCATCCCTAATGAGCCCCACTCTAAGTCCGTTAAGCCAAAAATGCAAGTTGATTGGACTAGAGGTATATGGCGTGGTATCCTTGCAAAGTACGAGATTTAGCATTCTTTTGGAGGTTGTATTGATGAACTTTAATGGATGATTGGGGCTACTAAGGGCAAGGACTTGGTGGCGAGGCTTTCCTAGTGACTGTATATTGCACTTTGATGGTTAGCAAGAGCAGACATTTTCAAAACAAGTCAACTAATATCCACTTTATTTCGGTTAATGTGCGTAAAATTGTAAGAGGTAGAATGAGAAACTTTAGACCTTCTTAGGCCAATGTCGTATTAGCTACTACATGGAGGTTTTTGTCTCCATTTTCTCGCATTATTAGTTTAGTTTTGTAATATTCGTGTGCTCAAAAGCTTCCATACTTTTTCACTAGAATTTCTCTTGTGATGAAATTTCTTTTTATTTTTGATTGAAGGAGAGAGGTTCTAAGTTGAATCCGAATATGAAATACCACAAGTAATAAGAATATCAACAAATTTAATTCAAAGGGGACTGAACAAACATAAACTATGTTGGACATTAATTGATGATAAGGCCAAGAAAATACAGATTCTGTGATAGAACCAAACATAAACAAACACTGCCATAATTTAATTGACAATAGATCTTGCAAATGCAAAAATGCTACGCTAGAATTTAATCAACGATACAACATCCATGATAAAGAAACACGTCAAAATTTAATCTATGACGTGGATATGAAAACTACAACTCAGAAACACGTTGGAATTTAATCATAATCAATAAGGCGAGTCTGGAAAATAAAGTTACACTATAGGAAAATAAAGATAACTAAAAAATAGTAAATTTGTTTAATCTATGTAGACAGGCGATGGTATTATAACGTTAGTGTCATAATTGCACTCGAGTGGTTTCCAACATTTGCATCAACGTTCTTTTATCTCCGAAAGTTTTGTGCCAATGCTCTCTTGAGGCCATGATCTTGTTGTCGAATAGTTGCTCCTTTACAAACAAGTGCTAGTTGTTCCACCATCTCAGTCGTTCTGTTCTCTAGTGGCTTTGAACTTGTAGTTGTATGTTGATGCTCCTCATGCATTCAACTCTCCTTCAATACCCTCATAGTTTATCAATGCTGTTAGTCAACATCCTCATCGATCATTGTTGACCACATGTCATCATATATTGACAACCAATTGGTGACAATCATTGTATTCACCAACATTGATACTTATTTTAGTTGTCGACAAAGGGTCATGTGCTCAACAATATTGATGCTTTAATCACGTGTCTCTTCATGTCAATAACCTGATCATTTTTTAGTGCAAATAGTACTTCATCTTATTAATAATATTTACATATTTAACAAAAAAAAATGTTATGGCATTTTAATGTTTAAATTACTTTTAAGTCTACCAATCTCAAATTGGAATGACTTTTGCTTTATACTCCTTGATGCTTTAAAATCTTAGATCTTGCGCATTTCGACTTTATTGTGGATTGTTTCTTTTGATAATGCCAACGGATCTTAAAATCTGTCCTATGTCGCTCGAACTTAGCAATTAACGTATTAAGTATCAATCAATCTAACTGAAGAAGGTGCTTTTTCTTTGCCTAATGCACAAGTGATAATTGCAAGGAGAAGCGCAGCAGAAAATTCAACTATAGATCAATAAAATAGAGCCAAGAAGCATATCACAGCCGGCTTCTAGCATGTGTATGTGTGTCTATATATATATATGTTTGTGTCTAGGGCATGTGCTAGGGCATGTGCAGAAGCTTACTAAAAGATCTATCCTCATCAAGCAAAGTTAGCTGATTTCCATTGAGCTAAGTGACGGAAGCAACGTGAAAAGAGGTGGGCATAGGCCCATATTTATGGCTTCCTCACTTAAGCTTGCGATCATCTTTTGTTTCGCTTCTCTTATTCGTAATCGCGCAGAAGGCTTTCCGGACATGACTGTAGTGACGAAAATATGCAACGGGGACATCGTTAATGAGTCTGCGGACTTTCATTACTTGAGGGATCTAGTGATGGAGGAGTTGTCTACCAAGACATCCGGTTCGGGTTTTAATCTTTACGTCGATGAAGGCGCGTCGTGGTTGTTAACGCCTTGCTACGGTCATGCAGCTTGTAATGGAGCCCTTATAGATTCGGATTGCGTTATGTGTCTGGTCGTGGCAAAGAACATGATTCTCAAAGAATGTCGGATAGCTCTCGGAGCTCGAGTGCAGCTTCAGGGCTATAAAATCAGATATGAAGTGTGTCCATTCACCGAAAATTGATAGAGCAAAGTGTTTCCACATATTTTTGCTCGCGATAAGTTCCTTTGCGCATTTCGTGAACAAAAATGTCCAATATTCTTTTGTAAGAATTGTATAAGAACATTAGGACGAAATCAAGTGATCAAAGTCCGGAATTGCGCTAAGTGCATGGTCTAACGTTTTATTATTATGCCAACGATATACTTATGTTTTCTCTTATGTGTTAAATTGACCCCATTAATTTATTATTCTAATAACTTGTACTAATTACAGCGAAAAGAAAAATGAAAATATGGGGGTCGTCTTGCTAAATCTCCTATTATTGGAGAAGAGATTATGATTAATAATGTATCCTAACTCATTTTGAGCAATTGGACCGGGAAAAGTATGGCCCAATTTATCGCAAAAGATTAAACTAATACTTAGTTCACACTATTGCAATAAATTTTTAGACATTTCAAATGTCAGCTAAGTTGCACATCAATATCGAAAAATCTCATTTTGATCATTTTCCATGTTATTTAGCCACCACGTTACGATATGCTTTCGTTTCCATTTCTCAGTTCGGAAATGTCCTTATAGGTTTACCGTTGAGGATATTTATTCAGCACAAAGTAATGTAAACTTACCCCAAATTAACTTTTTTTTAATGACGTTGGATATACTTTCGGTACAGCAAAATGAATATCAACAGTATCAACTAGTTAATTACTGGAAAAAGCAACACAGATGTCCCTCAATGAGCAGCAATATCATTTCTTGATGAAATAACTATATATATATTTTAATTATGAAAGGATGCCATTACAGTTGATTTTATACGGAATGAAATCTCAATTATAAAAAAAGGGCGACAATTTTATATAGGAGGGTCATGCATTCCTTTAGTGCCAGCTGCCATGTTTTCCTCCAATTTTAAGTAATTTCATATACACAAGAATTTTAACATTTGACGTTAGCTTTTCCCATAAAAAATATTTTTTATTTTTAAAAATTGAAAAAATACCCAAAACTCAATAACTATTTAGCTCCAAAGTTGGATGTTTTTCATTTGTAAAAGCAAATCAGATATCTATCAATATAATTTAAGAATTTCAATAAAATTATCTAGAGACGAAGTTATGGTAATAGCCTGGATTAGTCAGTTAACCATCAAATAGGAAAAAAAGTATCAGCATCATTATAGCGAGGGAATTATATGAATTTAATTTTTTAATATATATATATAAATAATATATTATTATATATGTTGACCTTACTTCTTCGTGCGCGAGACAATATTTATATTTTCTCACAATATTATAGCGGGTGGTCTTTCCTTGCTGCTTTCTCAAGTGTGTCCAGTCACTCCTTTTCTGATTCGTCTCCGTTTGGAAAGCCACAAAGGATAGGGGAGAAAGTGAAGGAAAAAGCAGCAAGAAAGTGAGAGAGAAAAAGGCGAGAAAATCCCCTTACAAAAATCATTCCGCCCCTCCTGTCAATTTCAGCTCTCAATTGGTCGGTCTCGTCTGGTCTGGTCTCCTCTCCTAGGACAAAAACCCCGGTTGAACTGAGAGAAAAAGCAATGAGCGTTCCTCTGCCCGCGAGGCACTTGCTGCCCCTCACCACCACCACCACTGATTTTTTCTCCAAACCCTCGAGATTCTTCCACAGCAACGCTCCGATTGCCGGAGCTGATTTGAGCGTCTTCTCTCTCGGTTGCTTCAATCCTTTGCCGGATGGCCTCGAAGGAAGAAACTTTCAATCTCCCAACAGACGGTAATAGTCTTTCCGCCGTTCCTAATTTGATGTTGTTTGCCGGATTTTGTGTTTCGGGTTTCGTTCGTTTGGGATGAGGGTTTTGTGGGCTTGAGCTTGTTTTATGTGCGTTGAATCTCAGGTTTTGAGATGGGATTGCTGGGGAGGGGACTGAATTTGGTTTTGATTGATTATAATGATTTGTTGGTGGAGTGTTGGCCAAAAGAGTCATTTTGAGATCGGCTATTCGGATGTGTTCTTTTGTGTGAGGTAGTCTTTATGTTAATCGCTAGGCTGCTTAAAGAATCAACTTGAGGGTGGCTATTTGGGTGAGGTTGTTTGACAAGGGGTGACTTGTGTTTTCACACAGTTGAGATTGAGTCACCGGAGAAGATGCTTCTTTTTGCCGCCCCTTATTTCTTTACCAACTAGTGGAATCTAATGAGCTATTGTCTTTGGTGGTTGCTCTATATATAAGATTGTTTTGTGCTCGAGATGGTATGCATAAGTTGTGATTTGGTTGCACGGGGTATGCGTTACGCCTATGTGTAGGACTGTGCTTCTCGTTACTAGCAAGTGGAAGTTCTAAGAAATTTAAAAGGAAGGACGGCACGGCTCTTGCATCTTAATTATTCTCAATGGATTCTGGTCTAATTACTGGGTTTCTTGTCCATAGTTTTTGGGCAGGGGCTTCTAACTTAACCGTGTAAATTATGACGACTTTGCATTTCTTCATTTCTTCATCCGTTGAATTTGGGCTTCTTTTTAGGACATTGAATAGCTGACTCGTATTCTAGTAAAAGTTACTGAGATTTTATTGTTATCTTTATGAGATGTTCTTCACTGCTACGTTTTAGAAATGATTAATATCTGTGTTCAAGAAGACTAAGAAGACTAAGAAGACTAAGGCTGCTTCTGGTCAAAAGAGGAAAAAAAGAAAGAAGACTCAGGTTTATTATTATTTGCCAGATGTAAAACGAAAAGAACGTAGTGACTGCACATAGGATTGTTCCTAAACGGTTGTGAACCTCCACATGAGCTTATGACCTACAATTTTCTTATATGACCAATTGTTTGGGCTGTTGGTTTTCACTAATGATTTACTAGCAGGGGCTCTGTTTTTATGTACTGGTATAGTGGCTTTGTGGGATTATGAGAAGGGATTAAGATGTAAAAAATTCAGACTTCAGAGAGGAGAGTGAAATGCAGATGCTTGGTTCCGAAGATGATGCTAAATTCTAACTCAAGCTCAATCTCCCGTGGAAGGATCTGGTACTGTCCTAGTATCAGAATACAAACCAGTTCCCGAAGTTGATTATTTGCAGGTCAGTAGTTTCCATTCGGTAGTGCACATGATGTCATAATAATTCCTCTTTTTGGTTTGCTCTTTCCTTTTCCAAATCTTTTTTGCTATGTGAATTATTATATCATATCAGCAGATGCTTTTTTGGGTAAGTGGCCTGTCTCCTGTAACATGCTAATGATTTTTTCGCATCTGATCCTGCTCTTTTTATTTTTGTGATCCTTTTCTTTTATTGATTCTAAAGCACGGCAAGATTTTGAATTTTTTTTTCTTTTGTTCTTGGAGATTGTTGCGTCATGGGAAAATTTATCTTCCTGGAGAGAAGGTTGAAATTTGAAATTGGGCTGATATAAGCTGAGAGCCCAAGCTTGTCCTTTCTAGATTTATTTCTAGATGAGAAGTGGACATTGAATATCTCAATTGCAAAATTCCTTGCTTTTTCTGTGCAATTATTTAGCTTTTGTTGAGAGATTTTGTGATGGTGAGTGAGATGCCATGTTGGGCCAGTAGTGTTGTGAAAAATCATTGGAAGATCGAAATGACTGAGCAATTTGTATTATATTTTGAAATCTTTTTTCCTGATGTGAAAAACATTGCTAGTATCAAATCGAGCCAACAGAGCTAACCTTCTTAATCTCTCTTTCTTGTTTTTGTTCCCAAGTTCCTGATATATGGCCTCTTCCAAAAAGAATTACCATGTGTTCGTGAGTTTTAGAGGCACGGACGTCCGCAACAACTTCCTCCATGATCTCTATGCAGCTCTGAATCAGAAAGGGATATACACTTTTGTGGATAGCGAGGAGCTCAGGAAAGGAGAGCAAATATCGCCGATGCTTATGAGGGCAATCGAGGAATCGCGCATCGCGATCATCATTTTCTCTGAGGACTATGCTACCTCACAGTGGTGTTTGGAAGAGTTGGCGAAGATCATGGAGTGCAAGGCACAGAAGGAGCTGATTGTGTTGCCGGTGTTTTACAGAGTGGAACCAAGAGAAGTGAGACGGGCGATAAAGGGTTATGGGAGAGCTATGGCTAAGCATGAGTCCGATTCCGAGAAGGATCCGAAGGCAGTGGAGACATGGAAGAAGGCTCTCTTCGATGCCGGTAACTTGTCTGGTTGGGTTTGCAATGATGGGTAAGTAAGTGATTGATGTGATGCACTGCTCTGCCATTGTTAGCTGGTGATTGTTTGTTATATGTCAAATTGTATGCAGAGAACCTACAGCTGAAAAACTGATAGACATTGTTAAATCGGCCTTTTTAATTGAATATACAAAGCGGAGATATGCTAGACAGTAGACAGAGTAGTCGAATATCAAAACTTCAAGCTAGCAGATATTTGAGGTCGATTCTTGCTGTGTGGATAATAAGAAATTTTCGTTTTAGATAAATCGTGCATTTCATATTATCCAAGTCATGTTGTCTTCAGGCGCAGGTTCACCCTAATGGGTTACTACTCTTCATCTTATCATTTGCTAATCTTGTAATGTAATTTTCCTTTTGACGCTAGAGGTTGAATTCGTGCCATGGCTTTGAAATGCTAAAACATGTTTCTCTTTCGATTGCTTATCAGAGATGAAGCAGAGGTCATACAAAGCATCGTAAAGGAATTACCAATTCGTCTAGAGCGAACACCCTTGGATGTTGCTAAGTATCCGCTTGGAATAGAGTCCCGAGTTAAAGAACTAAAACCATTGTCACAGAAAGAGTTGGATGGTGATGATGTTCTCATGATAGGTATATGAGGACCTGGAGGCATAGGGAAGACGACGATCGCTAAAGCGATATATAATGCTATTGAAGGACAGTTTCAGGGAGCTATATTTTTGGAGCGAGTTAGAGAAACTTCAAACAAATGCGATGGTCTAGTTGAGTTGCAAAGAAGACTTCTTTCTCAAATCTTACCTCCTAAACATCTAACGGTCCGTAGTGTCGCCGAAGGAATTAGTTTGATAAAGGAAAGACTTTATTGCAAGAAGGTTCTCCTAGTTCTTGATGATGTTGACCATCCGTGTCAACTGGATGCGTTAGCTGGAGGAGGCAATTGGTTTGGCAAAAGAAGTAGAATCTTTGTAACATCAAGGGATAAACATTTGCTAACTTCTCATGGCATAAATCATGTGTATGAAGTTAAGCCTTTAAAGGACGGTGAGGCACTAGACCTTTTTATGTGTCATGCCTTTCCAAACACCCAGAAAGCTGAAATAAGAAAGGATCTCATAGATAGAGCAGTGCATTACACTAGCGGCTTTCCATTAGCCCTCGAAGTGTTGGGCTCATTCTTATGTGGAAGAAACGAACCAGCATGGGAAAGTGAGCTGCATAAACTCTCCAATAGTCCGAAAGAAAATATCGATCAAATTCTGAAGATAAGCTTCTATGGATTGGAGAAGAATGAGAGAGGAATTTTCCTCGACATTGCTTGTTTCTTCAAGGGAAAAAGTATAGGATACATCAAAGAAGTTCTCGACGGCTGTGACTTTGCCACAACTATAGGAATAGAAATTCTCATTGAGAGATCCTTGACAAGAAATGAGCATGGGACCCTGCAAATGCATGATTTGCTTCAATTGATGGGTAAGAATATTGTTATGCAGGATAATCCTGGGCAACGCAGTAGATTATGGCTTTTTGAAGATGTTCTGGACATTCTATGTGAAGAAAAGGTAAAAGTTGTTTATGTAAACATTGTTATATCTCATTTTCATGTTACTTTGATTTGGACAGTATATTATAAATCTCAATAAAAGTTTTGTATGACAACTGAATTTGCTCAATTATGGATAGGGAACAGAAGCAATAGAGGCCATAGTCGTGGACTTGCTCACACCAGAAGAGATAGATTTGAGTCTTGAAGAGATAACCATAGAGGCCGATGCTTTCAAAAAAATGACAAACTTGAGAATGCTCGTTTTGCCTGAAGCGCGTATCTCTTCGGAAGGTCCTGTTCGTCTCCCTAGTAATCTGAGATGGCTTAAATGGCCCAATGCCCCATTACTAAAATTTGGCTCTGGTCGAAAGAAACTTATTGGACTTGATCTCCAGAAAAGTCATATCAGACAATTAGATGACAAGGTTAGAGCTTGTGATGATTAGCTTTTTACTTTTTATAACTACAAATATTTACTGAGATTAATGACTGTACTGGTATTTTTTTTCTTTTTTGCAGCATTTTAGTTATTTGAAGTACATCGATTTCAATCACTGCGAGTCCCTGATTAGTGTTCCAGACTTTTCATCGGCTCCAAATCTGCAGAGCTTGAATCTTGATGGGTGCAGAAGCTTGGTGGACGTTCACCAATCCATCGCATATCACCACAAGTTAAAAATTTTGACACTAAAGTTTTGCTCTAACCTCAGTACCTTTGCTCACACACTCAAGACAAAATCTCTTAAAGCCCTTGATCTCTTTGGTTGCTCTAAACTCGAGAAGTTCTCTCATATACCGGAAAAGATGGAACATCTAGAAGAGCTTGATTTAGGATTGACGGCTATTAAAGAATTGCCTGCATCAGTTGAAAATCTTCCCTTTGTGAAGATAATAAATTTAGAAGGATGCAAAAGACTTGCGACGCTCCCATTAAGTGTTTATAAGTTGGAAAATCTTGAGCAATTGAATCTGCGAGGCTGCTCCAATTTTGTCATGTTTCCAAAGAACTTGGAGAAATCAACCGATCTCAATGGCAATATGGGATTCCGAAAATTAGATAGGCTAGAACTTAGTGGGTGTAATCTTGTAGAAGTAGAGTTCCTTGAGAGTTCTTCTAGTTTTCCCAAATTGGCGCACCTAAATCTTTCCGGCAACAAGTTTACTCATCTACCGATATGCATCAACGAATACCACGATTTGGAACACTTGATTGTGGATAACTGCAAACAGCTACAAAAGATTCCTCGGCTTCCGCTAAATTTGCATATGGTATGGGCACATCGTTGCAGAT
This sequence comes from Eucalyptus marginata, assembly GCA_014182565.1. NCBI lineage: Eukaryota > Viridiplantae > Streptophyta > Magnoliopsida > Myrtales > Myrtaceae > Eucalyptus > Eucalyptus marginata. The sequence continues at coordinate 10,855,199 of CM024585.1, forward strand.
CTCTACAAGAAGTTTCAGATTTGTCGGGTCTCTCCTCCAACTGCCTTGGGGTTCGGTTATCTTCATGTCGTGAATTATTCCGCAAAGGGGCAAAAATGACTGATGCGTTGTCGCTCGAGGTCAGACTCTTTTTCTCTCTCACTGTCTCCCGCACTCACTAACTTTGAATGCTTGATATGCGAACTATTTGTATGACAGGCGCTCCGGAAGATGAGAGACGCCGACATTCTCCTGAGTGGAAGAGAGATGCCAGAATGGTTTCTCCGTTGCAAAGACAGTTCCGTATCTTTTATGGTTCCCGGGGACTTGTATGAAAAGTTCTTAGGACTAGCACTCTGCATTGTTCAGAAACCGAAGACAGGAGGAGTAGACAATATCATCGATATTCTTGTCAATGGCAAACGGGTGATTTGCTGGTATAAAGGCTTTCCTATGAAATCCGATCATGTGCGGATTGTATATTTCCCACGCAGTGCGCTGTGTCAGATGGGTGAAGAATGGGAGCTTCAGCAAGACGATCGGAACCATTTCCAAGTTTACCTCACAACGTCAAAAGAAACATTGAAGAAGTTTGGATTCCGTCTGATATGCGAGCAACAGGAGGATGACCTGAGGATCGAGCTCCAACACCATCAGCTGATGGAATGGCCTTTGGAGGAAAGAGACTCAGAGGAAGACAATTGGATAGACACCGACGAAGAAGAAAGTTCGAGTGAAACAGATGATCAACTTATCGAAACAATCGACCCAAAAGAAGAAGAACAAGTACTTTACCAAGCAAATAAGATCTACTTCCTCAATACAGGAACGGATGGTTGTAAAGTTGGATATTCTAAACTAGCTTGTCGAACTGATTTGCACTGGTCAAGGAGTCGACTCTTGAGGAAGGAAATTCGAAGACCCTGATTCCAATGCCTTTTGCTTTTTCCCTCTCCCTTTTTTTTCAGTGAAGTTCTTGAATGTCTGCTCCTTCAATTCAAGTTTAAAATCATTAGGAAATACAGGTTGAGGCTGAGAAGCTTTCTTTCTTCCCCCTCTTTCTTTTCTTGTTGTGGACGTAATATTGCTGAATAAATGGACATATTGAATCATTGATGCTTAGAAAGTGCATTCATGTCGCACAGTATTATCTTTTCATTCTTTAAAACCCAATCCTCCCCCTCATTTCTCTTCATTTTTATATTGATTATTGGAAGGATTTTGTAGTGCTTTGAATTCACTTGTTAAGCACCCAATTAAACTTTTGTGATTTTCAATGTACTGACTATTCTCGTGTTATGCAAAGACAATATTAATTTGATTATTAGGGATGATATATGCAAAATGAATACCTCAAAGACACTTGTCACGAACACCTTCAGTAGAAGTATGTTTGACTGTTGACTCGAGTGGGCGTGATGTAATTATTAAAAAATGCAATCAACTCTTAAAACTTGTTACGATAGTAAAATTAAGTTTTAAAATTTTCAAAAAGTGAAATCAAATACTCAATGTTGTCAAGTTTATGCAATAAAATCTTTTTATTAACTCTGTTTAAGTTGAAAAACAAAAAATGCTAATAAATTTTAGGATTTGATTATATTTTTTTGAAAATTTTAAGATTCAATTGGACTTTTGTGGCCAGATTTAGAACTTGATTTCAATTTTAAAAAATTTATAAGACTTAATTGCAATTTTATGACAAGTTTCTAGGACTTTCAATATGCTTAACCCTTTTTTTTATCATCATCATAATCAGATCATTATCATTATTATTTTTACTAAAAGATTTTCGTTAATGTAGACAGAAGTCAAAACTATTAATTTCACTTCTTCTCTTTTTTGGCCTTTTCTTCCGTCGATAACTAAATAGGTCCCCGGCTTATTACCTCCAAAAGCTTTATTTTCTCATTTACCCCCCTATTTACGGAATCTGTTTTCGAACTATATTCTAAAGGAGTGTTATGTAAAATAGTACTTAATCTCCACCGTAAAATAAAATAAAGAAAAAGATGGTGTGCGGCATGACAGAATTTTGGTCAGTGACCAGCCTGTATCACCACCCCGATGGTCATAATATGTTATTAATCTGAATTACTAAGTTCTTTAATCAAGATAAAGGGCAAAGTAAGTTCTTTAATTGAGATAAAGTATGTAAATGTGTCAGGAAAATCAGACTCTATGCCTTTAGGTTTGATTATAAATTTGACCTGGTTTGGCCTCCGAGTTGCTGCATTTTCTCTCGGATTATTATTTCCATTTGGAAGTTCCGGGTCTAAAAAAATTGCCCAATGAAGAAAAATGCGACAATTTAGAAAATATTTTTCTCACTTTAATTGTTTATATCACTTTAAAAGTAATTTAAAAATATTATTATTGATAAAAATATTTAAACATAAGTTGTTACTAATGAACATTTTTTTTATTCACTCAATTTTCCAAAAGATCAATGTCAAGAAGATATTTTCAAAAATATTGTTTTTCTACTAAACAAATACACCCCTTAATTAAACAGTTTTCTTTTCCCGACTTGCGACATCATAATCTTAAATATAGTATTTTGGAGGTTTGGCCTAATTGCATGAGGCGGAGGGCGACAATGGCAATGAGCCAAGCCCCGCCAAACCAAACCAAATATGTCGTAAGTTCTTTTTTATTATAGTAGTTAGGTGATGCTCAAGTCAGTTCACACACCTTAACTGGTCCACCATTCTAGCTGATCTTAAGAGCGTAGTTTCCCGAATCGGTCAGGTGCATTTGAGATTTTCCTTCTCCAATGAGGCTGGAATTAAGACCACAACAAGACGAGAAACTCACTTACCATCTAAGTCCATAACTTATTGGACATGTTGTAAGTTTCGCCCCACATAAAGCGCGATGAGAGTCGCTCACATGTGTAAGCGTAAAAAACAAAACTTTTTGTGTCCAATTTTGTCTCAACATCGAGTGGTAAAAATATTATGCCTACTCATATTGCACGATAAGGGTAGATTTAATATAGAAAAAAGCTGGCTTAGATGGTCATAGAAAAGGGTTATGTTTTCCTTGTCTTTAGTTGAAGGAGACTAACTGTTGTACTTTAGCTGGTACGTCCATGATGGGGTGCGATTGGACGCACCATTTCAAGTTGAAACGTTACGATGGAAAGACACTAATGGAGGGGTACGAAGGGAGATGTATATAAGCCTCCCGAACACAACCGTTGGAGTGTTGTCAGATCATTTGCACCAAAATCTCTCTCCAATTCCATCGTCAAATAAGAAGGCATTCCATTTCAATTTTGCAAGAACAGTTTGCATTTATGCCGTGGAAATCGGGTGCTTTCCTCGTGATCGCATCCAGACCAACGTGAGGTAGTGTTGTTCGTGATTGATTCGCAATTCAACGTTCGTTCCGGGGCTGTTTGCTGTTTGCGCATCGGAATCAGGTAAGTCGTCTTCCGCCGACTAGAATTCCAACATTGGTATCAGAGCCCGGTCGTGATTTCTGCCTTATTTTTCATTGAGTTTTCTCATTTACCATTTGATATTGAGATCGAGAGATTGTATTCTACACTGTTTGGATGTCTAATGGTTGGAATTGCCATCTGAGAAACTCAAAATCGAACCGAAGCGAAGAACGGATTAGGGGTCGCGTACACCCGTAAGGTTTTGGCCATTTTTCGAAATATTTTTTTTGGCCAAAATTAATTTTTGAATATACAGGGTGATAGAACTCGTTGAGACGAGTCTGGTGATGTGTCGAGCGCCGCCGTACGACGCCGCACGCGCCACACGCGCAGCCAGAAGCCGCTGCGCATGGGCGCCACGCGCCTGAAGCGCTGGCTTGGCCAGCGCATGCGCCACACGCGCCAGTCCGCGAACCGGCAGGTGCGCGTCACGCGCCGGTCGGCGAACCGGCGCGTGATGACGTCACTGTGACGTCATCCAACGGTCGGTAACCGTTGGGATGACGTCACCGCCGGCGGTAGTTGGCCGGCCGGCGACCTAACCCGACCCGCGACCCGACCCGTTGACCAAACCCGACCCGACCAGTTGATCGTTGACCAGTCAACGGTCGGACCGGTTAGACCGGTCGGACCGGCCAGGAGCCTTTGGGCTCGTTGGCGCGTGCGCCACACGCACCGCGCACTCAGGCGGCGCGTGGGGGCGCGTGCGAGCTCCGATTGGAGCGTGGTCGGTGGCGTTGAGTTCGTATGGATGTCCTCTACAATGTGGTATAATTATTTTTCATTTTTGGATTTTATAAATGTATGAAAATGTGTAGGGAACCCTAAGTACGCGTATTTTTTGGGGTTTAATGCATGGTTTATTCATTTGTAGCTTGTATTTTCTTGTGGTTTAGGAAATACAGTAGCTAGCTTGTGTGCAAATGATGTCATATATGCTGTGTAGAGCTTGGTTCGATGATATCATGTATATAGTTTAATAGACTTGCAATTTTCAAGTTGCTAGAAAATTCGAACAATGGTAGGAAATCCATTACATGTTGAATTGTGGTTTTTGATTTGAGTTGTTGCATGATTGTTATTTGTACATTGGTTTACATCATGCTATACTTTTGTGTTAATGGAAAAATGTAGAAATTACATGAGGTCATGTAATTATTTTTCCTAGTGGGAGTTCGTAGGTTGGTAGATTTCGAAAAAGTACTCACTTAGAACTCAAAATTTGTGCAAATTAAACTAATTAATGATAATAGAACAATCGTACATAGAAGTTGATTGGGAACATAGTGAACTTTTGTTTCTGTGTCTTTTGTTGAATTATCATTATTTTAGTTTGTTTTTGCTGCAAATTAAATATATGTGTTACTCTAAAGAAAAATGTGCTCGTATTGATTCTGCGTCTATTATGTCAATGTGTTATAGCAATTGATTATGGCATCGGCATCCAAGACCATTGTGGCTGACCTCAATAAGGTGAGAAGCTGAACGGTGACAATTATGATATTTGGCACCGAAAGGTTCAGTACATCCTTGAGAAGCAAGAGGTTTTGGAAACCCTCAACCACACCATGGATGAACCTGAGCATGGAACTTCAGCTCAACACATGAGAGATCTAGAAGCTTATCAAGCTTGGAAAAAAAAGAATAGCATTGCTCGCATCACGTTGCTGAGCTGTATGCAGGATGATCTCATGTGTGAGTTTGAAAGTTATGATAAAGCTCATATAATGTGGGTTGCCTTGAAAGATAAGTTTGGGGTACATCCGCCACTAAGCTGAGGAGACTCACATCAAGTTTGACACATACCGAAAGCGCCCAAATATAACGATGAGGCAGCATCTTCGGGAGATGTCAAATATGATTCGTGAGCTAAAGTCGGCAGGTCACTCCCTTACTGATGAACAGCAGGTTCAGGCTGTTATAAGGTCTCTTCCTGACAATTGGGAGCATATGAAGATCAATATGATGCATAATGAGAATATTGTCACTTTTGATGATATAGCGCGTCATTTGGAATTAGAGGATGAGCGCCTAGAGGCTGCGAGATCCTCTACTCATGCTTATGTTGCTGAATCGAGTTCGCGCAAAGCTTCGGGCTTCAAGCGCAAAAGGAATTCCCAATTCAACAACAAAGGGAAGAAGACTGATCAGGCACCTAAAAAGGCTAAAACCTTCCAACGCAAGAAGCGTGGTGGGAAGAAGGACAAGGCCAAGATGAAGTGCTACAATTGTGGCAAGATGGGTCACTTTGCTCATGAATGCACTGAGTCGAAAGAGGTACCCTATTACTCCATAACTTTAAGTAATGCTTTTGTTTCTAGTATTGTAATGCTTGCTGAATCTCATCCAATGTGGACTGTAGACTCAGGAGCAACAGACCACGTAGCTAGAGACCGAGAAGCATTTGTGGAGTATCGTCGGATACAACCTGGAAGAAGATGGATATATGTTGGGAATAACTCAAGAATTGAAGTGAAGGGTATCGGCACATGTAAATTAATTTTACGTGGTGGTCAAAGCCTATTCCTACATGATGTCCTCTATGCTCCGGATATTCGACGAAACTTGGTTTCCGTAGTTGTTCTTCTTAGCTTAGGTTATGTATTAAATTTTCATGGTGATTGTGTTGACATTTTGTATGGAACAGTTTATTATGGTTTAGGTCATGTATTGAATGGTTTTATGGTGTTAGACATTGACTATGATCAGTACAATGTTAATGTTAATGGTTGTTTTTCTTTAATTGCATCTTCTAGTAATGTTGAGATTGATGCAAATACTTGGCATGCTAGATTAGGTCACATTGGGTTGCAAAGAATGCAAAAATTAGCTAGAGAAGGCCTTTTAGGGTCACTCACTAATGGTGATCTACCTGTATGTGAACATTGTCTAGCGGGAAAAGCAACTAGAAAACCATTCAGTAAAGGGACTAGAGCTGAATTTCCATTGCAACTCATACATTCTAACATTTGTGGTCCTTTGAATGTGAGGGCGAGGCATGGAGCCTTATATTTCATTACTTTCATAGATGACTTCACACGTTTCGGTTATGTCTTTCTGATCTTCCATAAGTCAGAAGCATTAGACTGCTTTAGACGATATATAACGATGGTAGAGAATCAGTTGAACAAAACGATAAAGGCATTGAGAACCAATCGCGGACGTGAGTATCTATTGGAGCAATTCAAGGCTTTTTGTGATGAAAAGGGAATTGTACGACAATTGACTATTCCTAACACTCCACAACAAAATGGGGTAGCTGAGAGAAGGAATAGAACCCTATTGGAAATGGTTAGGTCTATGATGGCGCAAGCAAATTTACCTATCTCCTTTTGGGGAGATGCATTATTGACTGCTGCCTATGTACTTAACCGAGTGCCCTCAAAATCGGTCACTTCCACCCCTTATGAATTATGGACTGATAGAAAACCAGACTAAAGTAGTCTACGTCCATGGGGATGTGCAGCTTATGTTCATGAATCTTCCCATAAATATGGCAAATTAGGCCCTAGAGGGAAGAAATGTATCTTTATAAGATATTTTGAACACTCCAAAGGGTATGTGTTCATAGGTGAACAAGCTGATGGGAGTGTGACCGAAAAGGAGTCACGAGATGTCACGTTCTTGGAAAACGATTTTCCTAGTAGAGGTGAGATTGATAAGGATTTCCAATTATATGAGATGGAAGATCCTAATAATACACCCACTAATGTTATGGAGGGAAATGAAGATTTACCTTAACATGAAAGACCTAGTGAGAGTGTTGCATCATCTGGCGAATTGAATTCAAGAGAAATTCAGTTACGTAAAAGTATTCCTCGTCGTCGTTTTGAGATTGAAGGGGAAGCATGTATGATTGCTCATAAAGATGATGCCGAGCCTAAGACTGTTCAAGAGACTCTCTCATCCTTTGATAAGGAAGAATGGAGAAAAGCTTTGGAAGACGAGATGGAGTCAATGAGGACAAATCATGTCTGGGACTTGGTTGATCTACCACCCAATCGTAAGGCCATTGGAAACAAATGGGTCTTTAAGATTAAGCAAAGGGCGGATGGATCCATTGAAAAGTATAAGGCTCGTCTTGTGGCGAAAGGTTATACTCAACAAGAGGGTATAGACTACGAGGAAACCTTTTTCACCAGTTGTAAGGTTTGCCTCAATACGCCTTATTCTAGCCATCGTTGCACATTTGGACCTTGAATTACATCAAATGGATGTAAAGACGGCATTTCTCAATGGAGAACTAGATGAAGAAATTTATATGAAACAACCAATAGGTTTCATAGCTAAAGATCAAGAGCATAAAGTTTGCAAACTTCATCGCTCAATATATGGCCTTAAGCAATCATCTAGACAGTGGTATCTTCGTTTTCATCGAGCCATAACAACTTTTGGTTTCATGATGATCGAAGAAGATCACTGTGTATATGTCAAGCGGTCCAAAGATAAATTTGTGATTTTATCACTTTATGTAGACGATATTCTGTTGGCTGGAAATGACAAGGTTATGGTAATTACCATAAAAGAATGGTTGTCCTCCAATTTTGAAATGAAGGACATGGGAGAAGCTGCTTATATATTAGGAGTTAAGATCGAAAGAGATCGATCAAGGAAACTCCTTACTTAATCACAAGAATCTTATATTATGAAGATTCTTGATCGTTTCAATATGCAGCACTGTAATCCCATTGATACCCCTGTCATGCAAGGTGAAGGCCTAAGTACTGAAATGTGTCCTAAGACTCCAGAAGAAATTAAAATGATGGAAACTGTTCCTTACGCTAGTGCGATCGGAAGTTTGATGTATGCTATGATGTGTACTCGACCCGACATATGTTATGCCGTGGGATTGGTGAGCCGATTTCAATCAAATCCCAATCAAGCACACTGGAAAGTAGTGAAGAGGATCCTGAGATACTTGAAGGGCACCATGGACTATCGACTTTGTTACCAAGGGAATGATTTACGCCTATTAGGTTATTCAGATGCTGATTGGGGTGGAGACCTAGATGAGCGTAAATCGACTTCTGGATATGCGTTATTGCTCAATGGAGGTGCAATTTCTTGGAATAGTAAGAAACAGACATGCACAGCCTTGTCTACTATGGAGGCTGAATTTATTGCGTATTCTCGCCGCAAAGGTAAGAAGCAGTATGGCTAAAACGTTTCTTTGAAAATTTAGCCACTGTCACTGAAGTTCCAAGACCGGTGACAGTTTATTGCGATAGTCAAGCAGCCATTGCCTATGTAAAAGATCCCAAGTATCATGAAAGGACGAAGTACATTGACATAAAGAATAACTTCATCAGAGATATTATAGCGCAGAAAGAAGTGATTCTACAATACATTTCAACCAATAGAATGGTTGCTGATCCATTTACGAAGGCTATTCCTAGAGACATATTCTTGACCCACAGGATGTCACTAGGTTTGCGTAGAATGTGATATGTGTTATTGTAGAGAATCATTGTTTTATGTATTTATGGACATATGTATTGTACTTGTTTGTTTATTAATGACTTGATGTTTTATCAAAAAGTACAAATCCATTATGAGACTAGCACAAGCACACATATATTATTGGAAAGTATGTCAACAGGTAATGATTGGCTCACTTACACGAGCAATCGCCTCAAGTGCTATAGTTAGCACGTTGAGATGAGACGTTATGTACAAATAAATGCTGAAGAGCAAGTCTGGTACATAAAATATGTCGCCTTGATTGGAGTCAAGATGATGTCTGTGATTTGTTTATAATAAGACCGAACATGATAATCCCACAATCATGTATGCCTGTAAGATGCCGGATGCAAGTACTTAATTGGGCACTATAGAAAGCGAGCTAATATAGCCCTCGAGCTAAACATGAGTACGTGAGAAGCACGTGACTATGTTTAAGCTAAGATCCGTATAGTGGATATATTTAAGAAATGACATACGCTCTTATAGAAAGAGAAATCCACTATAGCATGTAATTCATACTACATGTGCATTGTTCGACCGACAAGGGAAGGTGAGTAAAATTATCCCTATTTACTCATCGTGTGAGCCCTTGAGGTAATTTATAATTTTACCTCAATTTGTGCCCTATGTTACTTCTGACTATGTTCTCGAAATGAAAGATCAATGTTGCTACTTTAGCATGTTACGGGCGGTCATGAATAGATATGGCCTATGGGACGTGTTTAGGAAAGCAGTTGTTCTAAAATTGAGAGAGACATGAGTACGAAGGAAGACTATTGTTGTTTTACATCTGTCACATGTATTTACTGGTCGACCAATTATATCGCCTTATGTGGTTGCGGATATAATTGTAAATACATGGTGTTTTGAGGATAATCAAGTATAGCCTTTAAGGGATAGGTATACTTGTATTGATGTAACAAAATATGTCTGGGGCACTGTGAGATATCAATTGTTTATTTCTTTTTCGGGGTTGTAGCCATTATGTCATCCCTAATAGATGCATAATTTGAGCTCCCAAGTGCAGGTGTACTCACTGGTCGCACGGCTTACTTGCTAGTATGAATTGTTATGTAAAGTTGATGAATGTTGAACGCCTTGCCTTATATTCTTGATAGAGCGCTATCAAGCCCATCATGTCCGAGTGGGAGATGTTGTACTTTAGCTGGTACGTCCATGATGGGGTGCGATTGGACGCACCGTTTCAAGTTGAAACATTACGATGGAAAGACACTAATGGAGGGGTACGAAGGGAGACGTATATAAGCCTCCCGAACACAACTGTTGGAGTGTTGTCAGATCATTTGCACCAAAATCTCTCTCCAATTCCATCGTCAAATAAGAAGGCATTCCATTTCAATTTTGCAAGAACAGTTTGCATTTACGCCGTGGAAATCGGGTGCTTTCCTCATGATCGCATCCAGACCAACGTGAGGTAGTGTTGTTCGTGATTGATTCGCAATTCAACGTTCGTTCCGGGGCTGTTTGCTGTTTGCGCATCGGAATCAAGTAAGTCATCTTCCGCCGACTAGAATTCCAACACTAACTTTCAACCACTCTTATGATTTGCGAGTTACAAACATGGATATCACTCACACTTATATTTAGTTACTTTTGTATGTAAGTAATGCTCATAATTTATGAGAAACATATAACTTGTTACAAGAAGATTGATTATAATCTTAAACCTCCAAATAGTACTATTATATGCTCTTATTAGTTTTATACAATGTAATCCTTCAACTGTCCTAATTTGTATAATCAAATCCTTTTGTCATTAACATCGTCAAATCGTCGACATAACGTCGCTCACGTGATGAATTCTAAACATGTAATGCCATCCTAGAAAAAATAGCGAGAGCATAAGGGCTGGCATAATAGCCAGCCCCAACACCAACAAGGGCTCAAAGATCATCGCTAGGAATAAGCCAAAATCCTGGAGATAAGGTTCCTCATCGATGGCAGGGGACCCTCGCTTCACTTGGCACCGCTAAAGGTTAGCTATAATCTTTATTGAGATATCATCTACCCTTTGGTAGAATAAGCTATTGCTACCGACAATATTAGTTATATCAGCATTGATTTCTCTTTCAGACAGTTCTTATTTAAGAATTATAGGGGTCGTCTTCGATTCATTAAAACCTCTATGGGTGTCATATTGGTCGGGGAAAAGATTGGGATGCATAAATTGGGAAAGTCGCATAATTAAATTGCATAAGAAAATAAAAAGACAGAAGCAAATAAAAAATAAAAAGCTACTAGTGTGGCACCCAACTCAATTTCAATAAAGAGTCGTGAAGCTCAACTGTCGTTAAAAAAAAAAAAAAAAACATTCCTTTCCGTCAGTGCAAGCCATGATGTTACGCGGTCCGAGTTGTACGGAGAGACCGCCCCCGCATGAAGAGAAGCATCATCCTCACCGCTGCCCGTCCCGACTCCCAAGACAAGAAGACGCCGTTGGCTCATCAGTCTCTCTCTCTCTCGCTCTCTCCCCGACTAATCATGCCTTCTTCAATGGCGCTGTTGATCCTCCGTCCCAACCTCCATGGTCGAACCTCCTCGCTCCTCCAGGCGAAGCTCTTCTCCCGTTAGCCGGCGGCGGCGGCGGCTGCAAAGCGAGGGGCCTCGGAGCCGAAGCCCATCGAGAAAACATTGGTGGCGAACCGAGGCGAGATAGCTAGCAGGATCATGAGGACGGCGAGGAGTCTGGGGATTCCGACCGTCGCCGTCTACAGTGACGCGGACGCCGGCGCCGTCCACATCAGGTCCGCCGACGAGGCCGTCCGCATCGGCCCCGCGCCGGCTCGCCTCAGCTACCTCGGCGGAGCGTCCATCGTCGAGGACGCTCTCCGCGCCGGTGCTCAGGTGAGGGGTTGAGAACTAACTACCTGCTAGTTGAAGTGCGTGTGATCGCTGCGATTGGAGGATGCGGGATTTCGTATGTGGCATGGTGGAATGTTTGATTCTGGTCGGGAGAAATGGTCGTGTTCGTTAGAGCGATGGTTGTTAGCTTGGAGTGAACGAAATTTGGTGACGGTGGAGGAAACTCGTGAGATTGTGAATTTCAAGTATTGGAGCTCAATTCCTATTTGTTCATTGAGGTTTCCTCCACATTACTCAGGAAAAACTATCTGTGAAAGCTCGTTGGCTTCTCTATATACCAGGGATTTAAATAATTCGTCAACAATATCTTCTAATTATTATATGTATAATGAGTTTGATTGGGTGGTGTAGAATCGTGTGCTTGAGTGCAGAAGCTGGCCCGGTAGATGTGACAAATAGCAGTCAAGGTTCTACACTTGCTACTTCATCTTTCTTTGAAGGTCACATTGTATGATATCATCGGGTCAAACGAAGTGGGTAGAAGTATGATCTCATCGGGTCAAACAAAGTGGGTAGAAGTATGATCTCATTGGGGTAGATGTACCAAGAACCTACTTCTTCATTCCAGCTCCGATTTCATCTTTCTTTAATTCTTCCTACAGTTTAATCAAATAATTCAGTCCAAAATTGTTAAAGGGAGACATCTTCTTGCTGCCTTCTTCCCTCAGAGCTGCTTTTGCCTTTCGTTTTCTCTTACTCTTTTAACTTTTTGAGTTTCTCAGCCATCTTTTCCATACTAGTTTGCGTAAAGATTCCCTGACTGAAAGTCTAAAAGCTGCATCCTCATCTTTCTCAAGACCAATTAGAGACACCGCTTTATCTTTCCATCCCTCTTCCATCAACACAAACTCCGGCTCGTTTAAAGTAGTCTTCACACGTCCTTTTGGGCAAAAAGCCATCCTCATGCGTTTTCTTCAGTGCTCTTACTCCTTTTAAGCTTCAACATTCTCGAGATAAGGGATCCATTAAGGGAAGATCCCTCTATGCCTTCTTTCTAGCCTCCTAAATGTGGGTGAGATCCAAAGGGATAAACTGATAATATTTCGTAATCCCTGAATCAAATTGAGCCAACAGAACCAACCTTCTTAATCTCTCTTTCTTATTTTTGTGCCCAAGTTCCTGATACATGGCCTCTTCCAAAAGGAATTACCATGTATTTCTGAGTTTCAGAGGCACAGACGTTCGCAACAACTTCCTTGCTCATCTCTATACAGCTCTGAATCAGAAAGGGATATACACTTTTGTGGATAGCGAGGAGCTCAGGAAAGGAGAGCAAATATCGCCATTGCTTCTGAGGGTGATTGAGGAATCACGCATCGCGATCATCATTTTCTCTGAAGACTATGCTTCCTCGCGGTGTGTTTGGAAGAGTTGGTGAAGATCATGGAGTGCAAGGCACATAAGGAGTTGATTGTGTTGCCGGTGTTTTACAAAGTGGAACCACGAGAAGTGAGAAGGGTGATAAAGACGTATGGGAGAGCTATGGCTAAGCATGAATATGAGTTCGGGAAGGATTCAGAGACAGTGAAGAGATGGAAGGAGGCTCTCTTCAAAGCTGGTGGCTTGTCTAGGTGGTATATTAATGATGGGTAAGTAAATTGATGTGACGCACTGCTTTGCCATTGTTAGCCAATGATTGTTTGTTATATTCAAACCGCATGCAATAAACTACCACTGAAAGCTGATTGATATTGTCAAGTCGGTCTTTTGAAATTTGATGCGGAGATATACTAGACAGCAGACTCAAAATTCGAATAACCAAAGCTTCAAGCTAGCAGATTCTTTGAATTCGATTCTTGCTGTGTGGATACTGAGAACTTTGTGTCTTCGATGAAAGTGTGGTTAATAGTTCCTTAGTCATTATTGTCTTCAGGCGCAGGTTCTTCATAATTTTACTTGGGCAAATGTTGGGGCAGGTTCACCAGATGTGTTAATTTCTTTTTATCTTATTATTTGCTTACATTCTCATGTCATTTTCCTCATGACGTTAGAGGTTGAATTCTTGCCATGGCTTTGAAATGCTAAAACATGTTTCTCTTTCTTTTGAGTGGTTATCGAGATGAAGCGAGCACATACAATGCATCGTCAAGGAATTATCAATTCATCTAGAGCGAACACCCTTACACATTGCTAATTATCCGGTCGGAATAGATTCCCGAGTTCAAGAAGTGATATCATTGTCGCAAAAAGAGTCGGATGATGATGATGTTCTCATGATAGGTCTATGGGGACCTGGAGGCATAGGGAAGACGACAAATGCTAAAGCAATATATAATGCTATTGAGAGACAGTTTGAGGGATCTAGTTTTTTGGAGCGAGTTAGAGAAACTTCGAACAAAAGCAATGGTCTAATTGATTTGCAACAAAAACTTCTATGTCAGATCTTATCTCCCAAACATGTAATGGTCTATACTAAAGACGGAGGAATTAGTTTGATAAGGGAAAGACTTTGTTGCAAGAACATTCTCCTAGTTCTTGATGATGTTGACCAGTTGGATCAACTTAATGCATTAGCTGGACAAGGCAATTGGTTTGGCGAAGGAAGTAGAATCGTTGTAACATCAAGGGATCAACATTTGCTTACTTCTTCTCATTGCAAAAATTGTGTGTATGAAGTTAAAACTTTAAAGAACGATGAGGCACTAGGCCTTTTTGTTTGGCATGCCTTTCCAAATAGTAAGAAAGTTGAAATAAGAAAGGATCTCATAGATAGAGCATTGCATTACGCTAGTGGCCTTCCATTAGCCCTTGAAGTGTTGGGCTCATTCTTATGTGGAAGAAAGGAACCTGCATGGGAAAGTGCACTGCATAACCTCTCCAGAAGTCCTGACCAAACAATCAATAGAGTTCTGAAGACAAGTTTCGAAGGGTTGGAAAATAATGAGAGGGAGGTTTTCCTCGACATTGCTTGTTTCTTTAAGGGAAAAAGTATAGAATACATCGAGAAAGTTATCGACAATTGCCTTGACTTTGACACAACTATAGTAATAGAAATTCTCATCGAGAGGTCTTTGATAAGAAATGAGCATGAGACCCTGCAAATGCATGATTTGGTTCAGTTGATGGGTCAGGATATTGTTAATCAGGAATGTCCTAATGATTCTGGGAAACGCAGTAGATTATGGCTTTTTGAAGATGTTATGGACATTCTATGTGAAGACATGGTAAGAGTTGTTTATGTAAACATTGTTGTATCTCTTTTTTATGTTACTTTGATTTGGCTAGTATATGTAAATATCAGTGTGAGAACTGAATTTGCTTTGTTATGGATAGGAAACAAATGCAGTAAAGGCCATAGTATCGTGCTTGCCCACACCAAAAGACAGAAGAACTATGAGTCCTGAAGAGATAACCATAAGTCCTGATGCTTTCGGAAACATGAAAATGTTGAGAATGCTCATTCTGCCTGAAGTGCATATCTCTTCGCAAGGTCCTATCTGTCTCCCTAACAATTTGAGATGGCTTGAATGGCCCAATGCCCCGTTTCTAGAATTTGGCTCTGGTTTAAAGAAACTTGTTGGACTTGATGTCCAGAAAAGTCATATCAGACAATTAGGGGACAAATTTAAGGTTAGCACTTGCAATGATTAGCTTTTCCCTCTTTATAACTACAAATATTTACAGAGTTTAATGATTGTACTGGTATATATATATATATTTTATTTTTTTGTAGCATTTTAGAAAGTTGAAGTACATCAATTTCAGTCAATGCAAGTCCCTGGTTAGTTTTCCTGACCTTTCATCGGTTCCAAATCTGGAGAGATTTTATCTTGATGGGTGCAAAAACTTAGTGGAGGTTCACCAATCCGTCGCATATCATGACAAGTTAAAATTTTTGTCACTACAGTTTTGCTCTAACCTCACTATCTTTCCGCACACACTCAAGACAAAATCTCTTCAAGCCCTCAATCTCTTTGGTTGCTTTAAACTCGAGAAATTCTTTGATATACCAGAAAAGATGGAACATCTAGAGGAGCTTGATCTAGGATGGATGGCTATTAAAGAACTGCCTGCATCAGTTGAAAATCTTCTCTTCGTGAAGGTAATAAATTTAAGAAAATGCAAAAGACTCACAACGCTCCCATCAAGTGTCTACAAGTTGCAAAATCTCGAGCATCTGAATCTTGGAGGCTGCTCCAATTTTGTCATCTTTCCAAAGAACTTGGAGGATTCAACCAATCCTAATGGCAACTGGGATTCGAAATTTATACCAGCTAGATCTTTGGGGCTGCAATCTCTCAGAAGTAGAGTTCCTTGAGAGTTCTTCCAGTTTTCCCAAATTGGGGCACCTAAATCTTTCCGGAAACAAGTTTACTCATCTGCCGACACACATCAACAAATACCACTATTTGGAACACTTGTATGTGGTTAAATGCAAACAGCTACAAAAGATTCCTCAGCTCCCGCCAAATGTACATTTCCTACGGGCGAATGGTTGCAGATCTCTACAAGAATTCCCAAATTTGTCGAGTCTCTCCTCCATCTGCCGTTGGGTTCACTTCTTCTCATGTCGTGAATTATTCTGCAAAAGGGCAAATACGGCTGATGTGTTATCGCTCAAGGTTAGACTCTCTCTCTCTCTCTCACTAACTAACTTTGAACGCTTAATATGCGAACTATTTGTATGACAGGAGCTCCCAAAGATGGGAAACGTTGACATTGTCCTGACTGGAAGAGAGATGCCAGAATGGTTTCTCCATTGTAAAGACGGTTCTATATGTTTCATGGTTCCCGGGGACTTGAATGACAAGTTCTTAGGAATAGCACTCTGTATTGTTCTTGGCCCAAAGGGAGGAAAAGCGGTTAAGTTTCCTGTTGAAACTAAGATTGTTGTTAACGGCAAAGGGGTTCTTTCGGAGGGAAGATACGATTTTTTAATTCCATCCGATCATGTGTGGATTCAATATTTCCCACTCAGTAAGCTGGATATAAAAAGGGAGCTTCTACAAGACGATCAGAACCATTTCCAAGTTTATTTCAAAGTGTTAAAAGGAAGATTGAAGAAGTGTGGATTCCGTATGATATGCAAGCAACAGGAGGATGATCTGAGGATTGAGCTCCAATGCCATCAGCCGATGGAAACAAATTGGCCTTTGGAGGAAAGAGACTCAGACGAAGACAATTGGATAGACACCGAGGAAGAAGAAAGTTCAAGTGAAACAGATGGTGAACTTATCAAAGCAAACGACCAAAAGAAAGAAGAACAAGAACTTAGAGAAGCAGGTAAGCTCAGAGGAATATGTTGGTGTATTCCTGCAGATGGGGCCTGTCGAAGTGCTACTTTAATGTCAAGGGAGCGGTTCTTGAGGAAGAAATTTTGGAGATCCTGATTCCAATGCCTTTTGCTTTTCCCTTTTTTCCCGTCTCTACTGGAAGTTCTTGAATGTCTGCTCCTTCAATTCAAGTTCAGAATCATTATGAAATACAGATTTCATATCATGCTGCGAGGTTGAGGAACGTCCTTTTTCCCCCTCTTTCTTTTATGATTTGTGATGTGGAGTGCATTAATACAGAAATAAGTGGATGCTTGTTGAATGGCCATGGTCTTCCAAGTTGCTCATCTCATAGATCTGTGTCACCTCTCTTCATCCAATCAATGATGTCGAGACTTCATGCTCGATAATTCTGAGATGGTAAGTTCTGCATAATTCTAATACGATCTTCATTGTTTCGGAAATGCTGATCTGATTGTGGCAAATATCAGAAGACTAATTGATTCCTCTGTTGTTACCAAGCAGATTGCATTTCCTCCCACTTGATATTAACGTTAATCAGACACATCACTTTCATCCAATTGTTGCATCACCTGCCTTACCATGTCCGCGTTGTCGATTTTCAAGCTTCAACAACAGTTTTAAGCAGCAAATTTCGTGTACACTGAAAGGCAACTTTAAACAGGCGAGAAGCAGCAGTGTCAACCGCCAATTTCTCTAGCAAAATGGCTATTTCATCCAACGAAACGGACGTCGTGAGGATCTTCATTCCAGTTCACATTCAGTCACTCCCACCATTCTCTCTATCTCATCAACAATGCCTGGGATCCAATTATCTCCATTTCTGTCGGAGCTGAAGAGATAGAGAGAGATGCAGATGATCATGGAATATAGCCATGAACTGGCATGAAACGAACTTACACAGTCTGGTAAGAGGAGCATATCAACGGGGCCAAAAGGTTTTCGATTCAGCTCATCCTTTTCATGTTATGGACGTAATGTAATAATGTTGGACGATGGACACATTGTTGCTGCTGAATACACCAATGTACATTTATGTCATAGTGTATTATCTTTTCGCTCTTTAAAAGCCGATCGTCCACCTCATTTCTCTACATTTTTATAATAATTATTGAAAGGATTTTATTAACGGGTGTCTTAAGAGCACTTACTGAGCACCCAACCGACGAAATTTTATGGAATCTAATGTGCAGATCGTCCTAATCATAATCCTGCCAAATAGGAAATAAACAGACATAAGCAAACCAAAAGAAGAAGAAAGGATTTGACTGTTGACTCGAGTGGGCGCTATGGAATTATCCGGTTCAAAGTTGCAATGCCAGGTCATCTCCACGTTAGATGCGAATCCGAACTCCTCTATCCTCTCAGTCTCAGACGACGTCGCGTAAAAGCATCATTCTCGTCGCTAGGCTACCCGTCCCGTCCCGACTCCCAAGACAAGACGCCGTTGACTCATCACGTTCTCTCTCTCCCACTAATGATGCCTTCTTCAAAGGTGTTGGAATTGTCTCAGTGCTGCTGTTTTACGTCGTGTTTTGCTCTGTTTTTTTAAAAAGAAATAGTCAAGTTCATTTTGGTCATGCAGTTAGTGTTTTTGCTATTTTCTAGGAAGTTAATAGCACGTTTGTGTGCAGTTATGTGTTGTACGTATGTGAGCAGTTTTTGCTTTGTATTTAGTTGTGGTACTTGACAGTTTTTTCTTTTGCACAAGACGTATGAAGTGCTATGCTCTGTTTTTTCATCCTTTCTCTCCCTCGATCAACAGAGATGTTTTCTGTTTTGATTGTTGTTTCATGAGTTATAACATTGGTATCAGAGCGTTTGTGGGATCTTAAGGGACTGTGAAGTGAGGGTAAGTGAGTGAAGATTGCTTCCAATCTGCAAAGAGAAAAACTGATGGAGGCAGGATTGAGTGAATTCTCTGTAATGGCTGCTCCAGTCTTTACTGGGGAAAATTATCAAGCTTGGGCTGTCAAGATGACAGCATTCTTGGAGAGTCATGATCTATGGGAGGCTGTGGAGAATGATTATGAGGTTACTCCACTTCCAAATAATCCAACCTTAAATCAGATAAAGTACCATAAAGAGAGAATCACAAGGAAGGCTAAGGCAAAGTCTTGCCTGTGTGCTGCTGTTTCACCCACTATCTTCACAAGAATCATGAGATGTAATTCTGCAAAGGCAATATGGGATTTCTTGAAGGATGAATACGAGGGAGATGAGAAGATAAGAGGCATGAAGGTGCTGAATCTCTTGAGGGAGTTTGAGAGACAGCAGATGAAGGATTCAGAGTCAGTGAAGGAGTACTCTGATAGGCTGGTTGGGATAGTTGAAAAAATCAGAGTTTTAGGGACTGACTTGAAGGATGAAAGGCTTGTTCAGAAGATCCTGGTGTCTCTTCCAGAGAAGTTCAAAGCCACCATAGCTTCTCTGGAAAATACAAGAGACTTAGCTGATATAAAGCTTGCAGAATTGTTAAATGCTCTGCAGGCACAGGAACACAGAAGACTGATGAGAAGATAAGAGTTTGTAGAGGGTGCGCTGCAAGCTAGAGTGAAGTCAAATGATGGAGGCAAAGGGAAGAAATGGATTCAGTCCAGAGAAAATGCTGGTGACTCCAAGTTTGTAGCAAAAGAAGGAAATTCTGGTGGGTCTAGCAAATGGAAGAAGAACAAAAAGCCTTGTCAATATTGTGGTGGAACTAATCATCAGTTTTTTAGATGTTGGAGAAAGCCTGATGCTAGATGCAGAAGATGTCACAAGTTGGGTCACATGGAAGCAATCTGCAAAGAGAAAAATTACCAGCAAGTAGGAGAAGCACAAGTAGCAGTGAATGAAACTGAGGAAGAGCACTTGTTTGTAGCTTCTTTTTCTAAATCTTCTGTTGAGAATGATGCATGGCTGGTGGATAGTGGCTGTACCAATCACATGACTAGCAATTTGAAGCTGTTTAGGAGTCTAAACAAGTCGGTCAAGTCCAGAGTCAGAATTGGCAATGGACAGTATATCGAAGTGCAAGGGAAGGGTATAGTTGCTATTGAAGGAAATCAGGAGATGAAGTTGATCAGTGATGTTCTTTTTGTGCCAAATATTGACCAGAATCTGTTAAGTGTTGGTCAATTAGTTGAGAGGGGCTATAAAATGAAGTTCGAAGGGAATGAATGTCTTATTAATAGTGCAGATAGCAAAGAAGTGCTAAGAATCCCAATGAAGGACAAGAGTTTCATGTTCAAGCCACAAGAGATGCAACAAATGGCTTTAAAGTGCAAAGAAGAAAATGCAAAGCTATGGCATAAAAGACTTGGGCATGTTCACAGGAAGAGCATGTCGTTTATGCAGAGAAATAGCTTGGCAGATGACTTGCCAAGTTTGGAGGAGGAATTTCCACAGTGCAGAACTTGTCTTCTTGGCAAGCAAGCCAGATTTCCTTTCAAAGGAGGAGGCTGGAGAGCATGTGAAAAACTGCAATTAGTTCACACAGATCTATGTGGACCTATGTCTGAGTCTTCTCTCAATGGTAGCAGGTATTTTATTACTTTCACTGATGATATGACTAGGATGAGTTGGATTTATTTTCTGCGAGCCAAGTCTGAAGTTGCTGATGTGTTTGTGAAGTTTAAAGCCTTAGTTGAGAATCAGAGTGGGAAGAAAATTAAAATGCTCGGGTCGATAATGGTTCGAGTATACCGCTCACAAGTTTAAGTTGAATTGTGAGCAAGCAGAATTGTGCAGCAGTTCACTTTGCTCCCTATTCACCTCAACAGAATGGGGTCAGTGAGAGGAAAAACATAAGCATTATGGAGATGGCTAGATGTATGATGCAAGAGAAGAAGTTACCTAAGAAGTTCTGGGCTGAGGCAGCTAATACTACAGTGTTTCTATTGAATAGATTGCCCACAAAGGCCTTAGAGAAGTCAACACCTTTTGAAGTTTGGCATGGTGTTAGACCTTCTGTGAAGAATTTGAAGGTTTTTGGGTATTTGTGTTACACTTATGTTCCTGAAGTCAAGAGGGACAAACTGGATAAGAAAGCAGAGCTTGGAATCTTTATTGGGTATAGTCTTCAATCAAAGGCTTACAGGATTTTCCATCCCATGACAAGGAAGTTGACTGTGAGCAGAGATGTTATTTTTATAGAGGAAGATGAGTGGAATTGGATGGAAGGAAAGAGTGCAGAACAGCAGCAGTTCGAAAAACAACCTGCAACAGATGTAGAGGTTGATGAAGTTATAGATGGATTGGAAGATTGTATGGATGATTTACCAGTAAGAGGCACAAGGTCACTTGCTGAAATCTATGAAAGAAGTAATGTGGCAATGCTCGAGCCATCTAACTTTGTGGAAACTAAGGAGGATCAGAGGTGGATTGCAGCAATGCAGGAGGAGATTGCAATGATCCAGAAAAACCACACATGAGACAAACCATCTGATAAGAATGTGATTGGGGTTAAGTGGGTGTTTAGAACAAAACTTAATCCTGATGGTTCTGTCAGTAAACACAAAGCTAGACTGGTTGTGAAAGGCTATGCACAAATATGAGGAGTAGACTATTCTGAAACATTTGCTCATGTTGCACGACTTGATACAATAAGGCTGCTGTTAGCTATTGCAGCAGAGAATGGGTGGCCTATATTTCAGTTAGATGTCAAGTATGCATTCCTGAATGGAGAGCTTGAGGAGGAGATTTTTGTTGAACAACCTGAAGGCTTCAGTATCAAAGGGCAAGAAGAGAGTGTATACAAGTTGAGGAAAGCTCTATATGGACTGAAGCAGGCTCCAAGAGCTTGGTATGGGAAGATAGATCGATATTTGCAGGATTTTGGCTTTGTAAAAAGCTTAAGTGAGTTCACTCTTTATGTCAAGAAGGTGAATCACAGTGTTGTAATTCTGTCACTTTATGTAGATGATCTATTAGTGACAGGGAATGATATGGAATTGAGAGAGAAGGTGAAGCAAGATCTATTTGCAGGTTTTGAGATGTTAGATTTGGGAAAGATGGCTTATTTTTTGGGTCTGGAAGTCAAACAAGCTTCATATGAGATCTTCAGCTGTCAGAAAAAATACATGAAGGAAATTCTAAAAAAGTTTCAGATGGAAGATTGTCGAAGTGTAAGCACTCCTATGGCCGCTAAAGAGAAGCTGCAGAAGAATGATGGAACAGATGCAGTAGATGCTTCTATGTATAGAAGTCTGATTGGGTGTCTCATGTATCTTACAGCAATCAGACCGGATATTCTATTTGCTGTGAGTGTTTTATCCAGGTTTATGAGTAGTCCTAGTCATTTACATTTGGTTGCAGCAAAAGGGTCTTGAGATATCTTAAAGGAACATTGTTCTTTGGTGTGAAGTTTAAGAAAGGTCAGAAGTTTAATTTGCAAGGATTTTCTGATAGTGACTGGGCTGGTTCAGTATATGACATGAAGAGTACGTCTGGATATTGTTTCAGTCTTGGTTCTGCTTGTTTCTCCCGGTGTTCCAAAAAGCAAGAGATTGTAGCTCAGTCCACAGTAGAGGCTGAGTTTATAGCAGCTACTGCAGCTGCAAATCAAGCTTTGTGGCTGAAGAAGATAATGAATGATTTGTGGTTGAATTCCAATGATTGTATCGAAGTCAATGTGGACAATCAGGCTGCTCTAGCAATATCACAGAATCCAGTTTTCCATGGCAAAACCAAGCATTTCAAAGTCAAAATTTTCTTTTTGCGTGAGGTGCAACAAAGTGGTGAAGTTAAGTTGGTCTATTGCAGATCTGAAGATCAGCTTGCAGACATGTTCACAAAGCCACTTCAGGCTGGAAGATTTGAACTATTAAGAGAGAAAATAGGAGTTTGCAGCAGCAACTGATCCAAGGAGGAGTTTGTTGGAATTGTCTCAGTGTTGCTGTTTTACATCGTGTTTTCCTCTATTTTCCTCTGTTTTTTTTATAAAAAAAACAGTCAAGTTCATTTTGGTTATGTAGTTAGTGTTTTTGCTATTTTCTAGGAAGTTAATAGCACGTTTGTGTGCAGTTATGTGTTGCACGTATGTGAGCAGTTTTTGCTTTGTATTTAGTTGGGTACTCGACAGTTTTTTCTTTTGCACAAGACGTATGAAGTGTTATGCTCTGTTTTTTCATCCTTTCTCTCCCTTGATCAACAGAGATGTTTTCTGTTTTGATTGTTGTTTCATGGGTTATAACAAAAGGCGTTGTTGATCCTCCGTCGCAACCTCCATGGTCGAACCTCCTCGCTCCTCCAGGCGAGGCTCCTCTCCCGTTCGCCAGAAGCGGCGGTGGTGGCGGTGGCTGCGAAGCGGCGAACCTCGGAGCTGAAGCCCATCGAGAAAATACTGGTGGCGAATGGAGGCGAGATAGGTTGTAGGATCATGAGGACGGCGAGGAGGCTGGGGATGCCAACCGTCGCCGTCTACAACGACACCGACGCCGGCGCTCTCCACGTCAGGTCCGCCGACGAGGCCATCCGCATCGGTCCCGCTCCGGCTCACCTCAGTTACCTCAGTGGAGCGTCCGTCGTCGACGCTGCGCTTCGCACCAGTGCTCAAGGGAGGGGTTGAGAACTAACTATCTGCTGTTTGAAGTGCGTGTAATCGCTGCGATTTGGAGGATGCGGGATTTCGCATGTGGCATGGTGGCATGTTTGGTTGGTTGTGAGAAATGGTCGTGTCCGTTGGAGCAATGGTTGTTAGCTTGGAGTGAACGGATTTGATTACGGTGGAGGAAACTTGTGAGATTGCGAGTTTCAGGTATTGGAGTTCAGGATTCCCATTTAGCGTTGCCTCGGGTGAACTTTACTGCTACTCTTATCACGTTGTGAATTTTAAACGGATGATGAAATTATATCCCGAGTAGCGGTGTGAAGAGAGAGTAATAGAAGTGGATCTGGTTTAAGTAAGTTACGAATCCATTTGACACCCAATTTTATTTTGAGCTTTACCGCTCTAAATTCATTTATGAAACATAACTCAGCTCATATGATAACTCAGCTCATCATATATGGGTTAAGAAATTGGTGCATGACTCATATGGATAGATTTGGTGGTAGAAGATAGGTAGATGTACAGTCAATCATCGATCACTTCTTGTATTATTATTATTCCCAATGTGCATTTGCCATCGTTTGTCATGTCGACTTTGATAGTGACAAGGCGTTATTACTTTAGCCAAAATTAAGTCCCCTCTACCCCAGATGCATGGTACAACAACATATAATGTTCCACGCTGGAAAACAAGCAATTAATTTCTATAAATACTACGTCAGTAAAATAAAATAAAAAAGATTTTGAGACAAAATCGTAGGTATACCTTAAAGTCAGAAATCAAATGTTGTAAGATGCCTTCTATTTGCATGAGCTCGTCATTGGCAATATATAGTGGTTTATTGATAGTTCCTTTTTATCGTTACCATTAAGTAAATTTGACTCTTAAATTTTATGTATCTAACGATCGAATTATTTTAATCATTACACGTGACTTATTTTTGTTATGTGAATTTTCTTATTTGGCGACATTATCTTTGTTCATTATGGTATCCTCCGCATTATAAGTAATCTATTCATAAACTATTTGTGAAAGCTCATTGACTTCTCATCTATCAAATATTGATGTGCCTTGAGGTAACTTAATATCGAATTAGAAAATCCTTCAAAAAAAAGTAGTCTACTCACAAGTAAAAACAGAAAATAATATGTAGTGATTTGGTTAATTCATCAACAATATCTTCTAATCATTATACCTATAACGAGTTTGATTAGGTGGGTAGAAATGTGTGTCGGAGCGCCGAAGCTATTTCACTAGATTTTACTAATAGCAGTCAGGGTTCTCCACTTGCTATTGCATAGTTCTTGGAAATATCTTGGGCAACTTCCACGAAAGTCACATTGTATGATCAGCGGGTCCAGCACGGCGAGTAGAATTACCAAGAACGTACTTTTGCACTTCAGCTCCTATTTCATCTTTCTTTTAATTTTTCCTACAGTTCGTTCAGTCAAATAATTCACCGCCAAATTGTCCTTTAGCGAGGGGGTCATCTTCCTGCCTTCTCCCCTCTCTTTCCCTCGCTCTTAACTTTTTGAGTACCTCAGCCATCTTTTTCGTACCAGTTTTGCGTAGGGATTCCCTCACCGAAAGTCTCCGGGTCCTGCTTCATCTTTCCATCCCTCTTCCATCGACGTAGGCTCCACCTCGTCTAAAGTAAGTCTTCATGCGTCTTTTTGGGGCAAAAAGCCATCATCCGTCACGCGTTTTCTTCAGTGCTCTTACTCCTTTTAAGCTAACATTCTTGAGATAAGGGATCCATTAAG
Organism: Eucalyptus marginata; assembly: GCA_014182565.1. Taxonomy (NCBI): domain Eukaryota; kingdom Viridiplantae; phylum Streptophyta; class Magnoliopsida; order Myrtales; family Myrtaceae; genus Eucalyptus; species Eucalyptus marginata. The sequence continues at coordinate 10,880,502 of CM024585.1, forward strand.
GGAAGATCCCTCTATGCCTTCTTTCTAGCCTCCTGAAATTGTGAGTGTGATCCAACGGGATAGAATGATCATATATCGTAATCCTTGAATCGAATCGAGTCCACAGAGCCAACCTTCTTGATCTCTCTTTCTTGTTTTTGTCCCAAGTTCCTGATATATGGCCTCTTCCGAAAAGAATTACCATGTGTTCGTGAGTTTTAGAGGCACGGACGTCCGCAACACCTTCCTCCGTGATCTCTATGCAGCTCTGAATCAGAAAGGGATATACACTTTTGTGGATAACGAGGAGCTTAGGAAAGGAGAGCAAATATCGCCGGTGCTTATGACGGCGATCGAGGAATCGCGCCTCACGATCATCATTTTCTCTGAGGATTACGCTTCCTCACGGTGGTGTTTGGAAGAGTTGGCGAAGATCATGGAGTGCAAGGCACAGAAGGAGCTGATTGTGTTGCCGGTGTTTTACAAAGTGGAACCAAGGGAACTGAGACGGCGGATAAAGACGTATGGGAGAGCTATGACTAAGCATGAGGAGGATCCCAAGAAGGATCAGAAGACGGTGGAGACATGGAAGAAGGCTCTCTCCGATGCTGGTAGCTTGTCTGGGTGGGTTTGCATTGATGGGTAAGTAAGTAATTGATGTGATGCATTGCTCTGCCATTGTTAGCTGGTGATTGTTTGTTATATGTCAAATTGTATGCAGAGAACCTACAGCTGAAAAACTGATAGATATTGTTAATTCGGTCTTTTTAATTGAAGATACAAAGCGGAGATATGCTAGACAGTAGACACGATAGTCGAATATCAAAACTGTTGGAAATTAATCCAGAGAAAACACACTGTTTGTTGTAATCAGAACATTAATGTAAAGAAGATGATAACAACTTTATAATATCATTCCTTTTACAAATCTAGGAGAAGAAGAAAGTAAGATATCACTGAAAAATAACATAAAATTGGAGGTGAGGTACGGATAACCGAATCTCCTTAAGGCGATTAGTTCCTGCCAATGGTGCCCCGCAGATTCACGAACTATGCCTCCCAAGATACAACACCTCGAACCTGTTTGGATTAGCACTATGCAAACAGGACTCAGTCGAACCGTTCAATTGAACCAGCACACTCAGAAAAACCAGAAGAGTAGGAAAGTATATCAAAGCCTTTTGGAATTGAGTTAGAAAAACCAAAACCAAAAACTGTTCTTCATGAAGCTCTATGCTCCTATCTATTTATAGAGCTTTTTGGTTCATGTACTAAAGAGATACATGAATCAAATAGACGCGTGTATCCACGAAGTTCATGAATAAAGAGATACGTGAAACCAAGAGATTCATGAATCCAGAGATACGTGAATTCAAGAGATTCATGAACTCAATAAATACATGAACTAAAAGATACATGAATCTAGAAAATTCATGAAATCAATAGATACGTGACCATAAAAGTTGAGGAAATACATGAATCCAAAAAAGATACGTGAATAGAAAAGACGTATCATAATTATTGGCTTTCGTTGATCCATTAACCATAATTACAACAAAAACTTCAAGCTAGCAGATTGTTTGAAGTCGATTCTTTCTGTGTTGACAATGAGAAATTTTTGTTTTAGGTAAATCGTGCATCTCATAGTATCCAAGTCATTTTGTCTTTAGGTGCAGGTTCACCCTAATGTGTTACTTATTTTTATCTTATTATTTGCTAATCTTGTTATGTAATTTTCCTTATGACACTAGAGGTTGAATTCCTGCCATGGCTTTGAAATGCTTAAACATGTTTCTCTTTCTTTTGAGTGCTTATTAGAGATGAAGCGAGAGGTCATACAAAGCATCGTAAAGGAATTACCGATTCATCTAGAGCGAACACCCTTGCATGTTGCTGAGTATCTGGTTGGGATAGATTCCCGAGTTGAAGAACTAATATCATTGTCGCAAAAAGAGTCGGATGGTGATGATGTTCTCATGATAGGTATATGGGGACTGGAGGTATAGGGAAGACGACGATTGCTAAAGCCACATATAATGCTATTGAAAGACACTTTCAGGGATCTATATTTTTGGAGCGAGTTAGAGAAACTTCAAACAAATGCGGTCTACTTGAGTTGCAAAAAGGACTTCTTTCTCAAATCTTACCTCCTAAACATCTAACGGTCCATAGTGTTGCTGAAGGAGTTAGTTTGATAAAGGAAAGACTTTATTGCAAGAAGGTTCTCCTGGTTCTTGATGATGTTGACCATCCGTGTCAATTGAATGCATTAGCTGGAGGACGTAATTGGTTTGGCAAAGGAAGTAGAATCTTTGTAACAACAAGGGATAAACATTTGGTTACTTCTTCTTGTTGCATGAATTGCGCGTATCCAGTTAAAACGTTAGACGGGCATGAGGCATTAGACCTTTTTGTTTGGCATGCCTTTCAAAACAGCAAAAAAACTGAAATAAGAGAGGATCTCGTATATAGAGCACTACATTGCGCTAGTGGCCTCCCATTAGCCCTCCAAGTGTTGGGCTCATTCTTACGTGGAAGAAACGAAGCAGCATGGGAAAGTGAACTGCGAAAACTCTCCAAGAGTCCTGACAAAGATATCAATCAAGTTCTAAAGATAAGCTTCGATGGACTGGAGAATGACGAAAAGAAGATTTTCCTCGACATTGCTTGTTTCTTTAAGGGAAAAAGGATAGAATACATCAAAGAAGTTCTCGATGGCTGTGACTTTGAGACGACTGTAGGAATAGACATTCTCATCGACAGGTCCTTGATAAGAAAGCAGCATGGGACCCTGCAAATGCATGATTTGGTTCAATTGATGGGTCAAAATATTGTTATTCAAGAATGTCCTGATGACCCTCGGAAACGCAGTAGACTATGGTTTTGTGAAGATGTTCAAGACATTCTATGTGAAGACACGGTAAGAGTTGTTTATGTAAACATTGTTACATCTCATTTTTATGTTACTTTGATTTGGACCATATCTTTTAAATCTCAATGGAAATTTTGTGTGAGAACTGAATTTCCTCTGTTATGAATAGGGAACAAATGTAGTAAAGGCCATAGTACTAGACATGCTCAAGCCAGAAGATAAAACTATGAGTCTTGTAGAGATGACCATAAAGGCTGATGTTTTCGAAACATGAGAATGTTGAGAATGCTCATTCGCCCGAACCGCATATCTCTTCGAAGGTCCCTGTCCGTCTCCTTAATAATCGAGATGGCTTGAATGGCCCAATGCCCCATCACTAGAATTTGGCTCTAAAATTACTCATATTGATGTCCCAAAAAGTCATATCAGAGATTTCGGAGGCAAAATTAAGGTTAGTGCTTTTGATGATTAGTTTTTCCCTTTAGATCTACAAATTTTTACAGAGCTTAATGATTGTACTTATATATATTTTGTGCAGCATTTTACAAAGTTGAAGTACATCAATTTCAGTCAATGCAAGTCCCTGGTTAGCATTTCTGACATTTCATCGGCTCCAAATCTGGAGAGATTGAATCTTGATGGGTGCGAAGCTTGGTGGAGGTTCACCAATCTGTCGCATATCACGACAAGTTAAAATTTTGTCACTAAAGTTTTGCTCTAACCTCAGTATCTTTCCTCACACACTCAAGACAAAATCTCTTCAAGCCCTCGATCTCTTTGGTTGCTCTAAACTCAAGAAGTTCTCCGATATACCGGAAAAGATGGAACATCTAGAAGAGCTTGATTTAGGATGGACGACTATTAAAGAACTGCCTGCATCGGTTGAAAATCTTCTCTCCGTGAAGTTAATAAATTTAGCATTTTGCAAAAAACTCACAACGCTCCCATCAAGTGTTTATAAGTTGCAAAATCTAGAGCATCTGATACTTAGAGGCTACTCCAATTTTGTCGTGTTTCCAAAGAACTCGGAGGATCCAACTGATCCTAATGGCAATCCGAGATTCCGAAATTTATATTGGCTAGAACTCAATGGCTGCAATCTCTCAAAAATAGAGTTCCTTGAGAGTTCTTCCAGTTTTCCCAAATTGGCGCACCTAGATCTTTACGGCAACAAGTTTACTCATCGCCGACATCCATCAACAAATATGATGATTTGGAACACTTGATTTTGTCTAATTGCAAGCAGCTACAAAAGATTCCTCGGCTTCCGCCAAATATGCATATACTATGGGCAAAAGGTTGCGAGATCTCTACAAGAATTTCCAAATTTGTCGGGTCTCTCCTCCAAATGCCTTCGGGTTGACTTATCTTCATGTCGTGAATTATTCCGCAAAGGGGCAAACACGCCCGATGTGTTATCACTCAAGGTCGATTCTCTCTCTCTCTCTCCCTCCCTCCCTTCCCGCACTCACTAACTTTGAATGCTTGATATGCAAACTATTTGTATGACAGGATCTCCCGAAGATGAGAGATGCTGACATTATCTTGAGTGGAAGAGAGATGCCGAGAATGGTTTCTCCTTTGTAAAGACGGTTCCACATCTTTTATGGTTCCCAGGGACTCGTATGACAAATTCGTAGGACTAGCACTCTGTTTAGTTCTTGGCCCGGAGGAAGGAGAAGTGGAATTTAACATTGAAATTCTTGTCAATGGCCAAAGAGTGTTTTGCCAGGGAAGAGGCATCTATTTTCTGAAATCCGATCTTGTGTGGGTTACATATCTCCCAAGGAGTAAGCTGTATCGATGCGTAAAGAAAGGGAGGTTCTCGCAAGACGATCGGAACCATTTCCAAGTTCACCTCACAGCGAGACAAAGGAAGATTGAAGAAGGGTGGATTCCGTCTAATATGCGAGCAACGGGAGGATGAGGCGAGGATTGAGCTCCAACACCATCAGCCGACGGAAACAAATTGGCCTTTGGAGGAAAGAGACTCGGACGAAGACAATTGGATAGACATCGAGGAAGAAGAAAGTTCAAGTGAAACAGATGATGAACTTATCAAAGCAATCGACCCAGAAAATGAAGAACGCTCACTTATCTCAGCAGGTAAGATCATCATGGCTGGACGACCAAATGGTTGTAGCGCTCCGCTTGGTGACTGTCGAAGTCTCTTGTTTAGGAAGCGATTCTCGAGGGAGCTAGGTATGAGATTCTGATTCCAGTGCCTTTTGCTTTTCCCTTGTTCTTTTTTCAGTGTCTACTGTAAGTTTTTGGATGTGTGCTCCTTCAATTCAAGTGCAAAAATCATTATGAAATACAGGATTCATATCATGCTACTGACAAGGTTGAGGTTGAGGAGCTTCCCTTTTCCCCTTCTCTCTTTACTTCATGTGGACGTAATATTGCTGGATAAATGGACATACTGTAAGAATTTTCCTAGTTTGGGCCACATTAATTAAGATTATAATTATCCGTTTTACGGAATTGATCTAATAAAGCGAGATATAAAGTTTCCTAACAGTCAAATATGGGCCTAGCTTGTGTGGGCCGAATTGGGCCCGGCCCGTGATGAGAGGGCCCGTCCAAATTCTATAAATAGGCTAAGGTCCCTCCTCTAGCCCTCACTTGTTGCAATCAATAAGCATACACCCACTCTCTCATAAGGAACACCGGAGAGAGGTCGTCTCATCGAGCCAGGGTACCGAGGGTTATAGGGGAGAAGATCTTGAGCGCCAAGGACACGGATTGCTGTTGCTTAGCTTCAACTAATCATGGATCAAAAATCAGGTGCACAACTCTTTGAGCTTCTAGCTATGTCGGTCTTGCGTTGCCGTTCCTACGGCTATCATTTGGTATCAGAGCAAACATAGACTAGAACATGGTTGATTTGCCCGTTTTGAAGAATTTATCCGCATGAAACTTGATTTCAACTGTATTAGCGACGTATATATCATTGGGAGATAAACACAAACTGTACAATCCATTGAACATGTTGCAGCACCCAACCTTATTTGAGCTAAAGAACATAGATATAGTCTTGTTCTTTATTTCAAAAGAGTAACCACACATATCCAAACATGATACGGAAACTAAGTTCCGTCTAAAGGAAGGTACATAAAAAGTGTTTCTTAATATCATATTAAAACCAAGTATCTAACACCAAAAAGACATCTCCCACGAACTCAACGTCGATCTTTTCATTGTTTCCCACAGTGAGCTTTGATTCATCCCGATTTGGCATCCTTCGTTTGTGAATCCTGTATGGTAAATGCAACATGATTAGTTGCACCACTATCTAGCCACCAAGAACTGGATGGGGCTTCGAGATAGGTTGGATTCACAAACAAGTGCCAAAAGAACCATTACCTTTATGCTCATTTCTAGACAACCAAGCTTTATATTTATCGCGGTGTTTCTTTATGTGTCCCCTCTTCCTACAAAAGTAGCAAAGAACACCTTCCCTTTTAAAAGGTGCCTTTCGGGAGCCATTGAAGTGGAGGGGCCAGCGGCTTCGAGGATTTCCTCTCTTAGGAGCTATATTGTTAAAAACACCTATAGCCTTAGGATTTCCTCTAGGATGTGCAATCCATTTACCCTTTCTGCTGGTAGAACTAGAGGCATACAAGGCAAGATGCCCTCTTTCTTTCTTCAGTTTCTCTTCCTCTGCCACCACTCTGACTATGAGGTCATTGATTGACCAAGTCTCATTTTGCGAACTATAGTTTGTCTTGATAATTCCAAAGTCAGGAGGAAGAGTATTCAATGCCTGATGCACTATGCAAGTTTCAGGCATATCAACCTGAAAAGAATTCGAAGTTTTGATTTGAAGATCTACCATTCTCGGCACATAATCTCTAACTCCAGTCGAACCATCATATTTCATATTAAACAGCAATTGCATAAGTGTACCAATCTCAGCATTGGAAGAGACACGATACCTAGCCTCTAAGGCTTCCATCATATCCTTAACGGTGCGGTCGGATGGCAAGCCACTCAACAAATGCTCCGAATTGACCTTTTCATAATGAGCAAGCAAATTCATTTACTCTTTTCCCATGCAGCAAAACGTACTTTACGGACTTCGCATCTTTGTCATCGTAAGGTCTGCTGGCCTATTCTCAGTGAGAGCAACATGAACATCCGCCAACTCCATCCCAAACTGAAAATCCTCTCTCCATCTCTTGAAGTTTGATCCAGTAAGAACCTCAATAGCAATGGAATTGCCATTTACGAAGAAGGTATTTGTTTATATAAGCAATACATATAATCAACATCATGTGAGTGCTTAACACACATCTCAAGAGCTACATACATCATCATATAAACACCTTTGGGTAGAATACATGACATGCAATTGTATACTCTTCACATGACAGCGGTCCATGAAAATATATTCTAACCTTTCGCGAAGTCACCACCTTTGGGTGTATGAACCACTAAGGTTAGTCACTCTTTTAACCATATGCTGTACATGCATCCCTCCATGAACTAATACACAATTACCTCCTTTGGGAGTATGACCACGCATTAGAACAGGAGACATCCCATCATTATACAAGACCGACGTTTCTCAAATTCAATCAAGTGTGCCACTTTGGCGGTAACAACCCAATTGAATCATTGAAACTTTCTCATATCAGGGATATAACTTTATGACTCACATTCACCTTTCAAAAGTGATTTTAGACTTGATGACAGGGGCTGTATGTCACTAAAATCACAAGTCATGCTAATTGTATTGCTCTGTTCATTAAAACATGCTATAAACTCCGCTTGCATGGTAGAGGAAGATATAGATTTATGTTTCTCACTTTTCCACGATACTGCCCCTCCTGCTAACATGAATATATATCCTATTGTCGACTTCCTATCATCTTCACAACCAGCAAAGTCTGCATCTGAATATGCCAACAATCGCAAATCATGGACATATTTATAAATTAGCATATAATCTCTTGTCCTTTTAAGTATCTCAAGACCTTTTTTTGGCAGCAACCCAATGGTCGTGTCCCGATTCGACGATATCGCCGCCCAAAAGCCCCGTTACAAAAGCAATGTACGGGTGCTGGGTGCAAACTTGAGCATACATGATACTTCCAAGTGCATTAGCATAAGGCACATCCTTCATTTGGTTTTCTCAAAATCGAACGAGGACAGGAGAGACTCAGCTTGTCACCCTTAACTCTGAGGAACGTTTCCTAACTTGCAATCCCGCATGTTGAATCTCTCCAAAATACGATCAACATATGCCTTTTGAGATAAACCTAACACACGACGAGAACGATCCCCTATGAATTTCAATGCCAAGAACGAAAAGATGCCTCGCCTAAGTCTTTCATGTCAAAATTCTTTGACAACATTTGCTTTGTTTCACGTAGCAATCCAATATCGCTACTTGCAAGCAAAATGTCATCCACATAAAGTATAAGAAAATAAATTTCCTCCCACCGACCTTGCCGGTATATGCATTGATCCACTTTGTTCTCAATAAAACCAAAAGATGTAACAACATTGTGAAACTTCAAGTACCATTGTCTAGAAGCTTGTTTGAGACCATAAATAGCCTTCTTCAGTTTGCATACAAACTTATCTTAATCATTTGCTGTAAAACCTTCGGGTTGCACCATATAAACCTCCTCATCAAGATCTCCATTTAGAAAAGCAGTTTTGACGTCCATCGGGTGTAATTCCATGTCAAAATGAGCTACTAACGCCATGATTACTACGAAAGAGTCTTTAGAAGAAACTGGAGAAAATGTTGCTTCATAGTCTATTCCTTTCTCTCGGGAGTGAAGCCCTTGGCCACAAGTCGGCTTTAAATTTCTCAATCTTTCCTTTCGAATCTCTTTTGGTCTTATAAACCCACTTGCAACCTATGGGTTTACAACCTTCCGGTAATTCAATAAGCTCCCAAACACCATTATATTTCATAGATTGCATCTCATCTCTCATTGCATCCAACCATAAATTTGATTGAGGACGGAAACAGCGTCCAAATAAGTTCTTGGATCTGTAATGCAACCTATATCGTAATCATGTTCTCCTAAAAAAAGACTATATAGTCCGGTGGTATAGCTGAACGCCTTTCCCTAGCAGACCTCCTAAGTGGAGCCACTGTAAGCTCATTTTGAGCCTAAGGAACTTGAAGGACTTCATCTGTGGCCGCTTCATCAATAGGATCTTCAGTGTTAACAGGTTCAGTTTGCGGCACAGTAGGCTCCATAATCGTCCGCATAGGTAAGGAGATAGACATAGCGGGTTCGGTCAAGTTGTCATGTTCACCGATTTGTGAGCAATCATGCTCTTCGGCTACATCAAATTCTAGAAACTTGGCCGTTTGTGATTCCACAATCCTTGTTCCTCCACTTGGATTATAAAAACGATATCCCTTTGAATGTTTCGAGTAAGATACAAAGTAACATCGAGTGGTTTTAGCCTCCAACTTACCCAATGTTGGATTATACAATCTTACTTACGCGGGACATCCCAGGACCTTGAAATGATTCAAACTTGGTTTGCGTCCAGTCCATAACTCAAAAGGAGTCGATGCAACGGACTTTGGTAGGAACACGGTTCAATATATAAAGGGCTGTTTTTAAAGCCTCACCCCATAAAAATCAGGCAAATTAGTCCTACTCATCATACACCTTACCATATCCATAAGAGTACGGTGCGCCTTTCGGCCACACCATTACTTTCGGGACTTCCAGGCATAGTGGCGAGCTACTATCCCAGAATCCTCTAGGTATTTAGCAAATGGTCCTTTAATTTGCCCAACATTGCCATGTCTACCATAATATTCTCCTCCTCGATCAGATCTAACCACCTTTATTACCTTTCCTAACTGTTTCTCAACTTCAGTCCGAAAAGTCTTGAATTTGTCAAGGATTCAGACTTTTCCTTAATCAGGAAAAGGTAACCATATCGAGAATAATCATCAATAAACGTGATGAAATAAACTTTTCTACACAAGGTTGCAGCATAGGGTCCACCGATATCGGTGTGAATGACTTCTAGTAATCGGAACTTCGAACCTGCGGTTTTCTTCTTTATCTTAGTCATCTTTCCTCTACAAAGTCTATACAAGTTTCTAGGTCACTTTTAAGAGTAGGCGGGATGTTTGTCTTTATCGGCCTTTCTACTCTTTCTTTAGATATATGACCTAGTCGTTTATGCCATAATGTATAAGACTGTTTCCTTAGGTAGAGGTCTTTGGGAACAATATTTTCAAGCGTATTAGCGACGTATATATCATTGGGAGATAAACACAAAGCGTACAATCCATTGAACATGTTGCAGCACCCAACCTTATTTGAGCTAAAGAACATAGATATAGTATGCTTGTTCTTTATTTCAAAAAGAGTAACCACACATATCCAAACATGATACGGAAACTAAGTTCCGTCTAAAGGAAGGTACATAAAAAGTGTTTCTTAATATCATATTAAAACCGGTATCTAACACCAAAAAGACATCTCCCACGAACTCAACGTCGATCTTTTCATTGTTTCCCACGGTGAGCTTTGATTCATCGATTTGGCATCCTTCGTTTGTGAATCCCTGTATGGTAAATGCAACATGATTAGTTGCACCACTATCTAGCCACCAAGAACTGGATGGGGCTTCAGATAGGTTGGATTCACAAACAAGTGCCAAAGAACCATTACCTTTATGCTCATTTCTAGACAACCAAGCTTTATATTTATCGCAGTGTTTCTTTATGTGTCCCCTCTTCCTACAAAAGTAGCAAAGAACACCTTCCCTTTTAAAAGGTGCTACTCAAGCAATTTGGCTTCGGAACCTCATCAGATAATTAACGGTACTTGATTTTGTGGATAGACCCATGCAGTTATATTGCGATAACAATTCTGCCGTGTTATTTGTTAATAACAACAGAAGTCTAAAAGGGTCTAAGCATATGGAGGTCAAGTTTTTGAGCATAAAGGAAATGGTACAGAATGGTGACATTGTGGTAGAGCACATTCCCACAGACGATATGTTGGCAGACCCACTGACTAAAGGCCTACGCCCTTGTGTATTTGATCGACATGTCATGAACATGGGCTTAGGAGAATCAGTGGATAATATCGTCTAGTGGGAGCTATTTCAGGTTTGCTCTGATAAAGTTTAAGTCTGCATTTTGTTACTTTTTGTAACATTTCGATATATGTCAACTCCTTTTGTATAAATGGTTATTGAGTTGTGTACATATATCTAAAGAAAATCTCAAGGTACTGTGTAATCTTGAGTAAAGGCTAGGGGCATCCAGTTGTTAGCCTTGTACATATGTCTCAATTACACATAAAGAAAAGGTTAACCATAAAGACAAGACATATGTGAGTTCATTAGAACCATAAAGATATTCTCTAGTGCCACATCCAATTTTCTGTGACACTTAAGGTAAGAGAATAGTGACCGACAAATGGGATAACACATAAGGTAAAACTCTTTATGAGGTGTTATCGATTTGCCACACAACCATATTAAATCCATATCAGTAAAGTTGATAGCATTTGTGACCATGGAAGGCTCGTATATGCATATACAGTTACCGCCATGATCCGGTGTTAGAGACTTTATGGGATCGGATTGACTGCAGAGGATTATCTCTAGATCAATATAAAGGTGTGCACATACAGTATGATCTCAATTAATATAGCCCAAGTGGGAGAATGTAAGAATTTTCCTAGTTTGGGCCACATTAATTAAGATTATAATTATCCGTTTTACGGAATTGATCTAATAAAGCGAGATATAAAGTTTCCTAACAAATAATATGGGCGCAGGCTTGTGTGGGGCCGGACGCCCGGCCCGTGATGAGAGGGCGGTCAGGTCCAAATCTATAAATAGCTAAGGCCCCTCCTCTAGCGCCTCACTTGTTGCAATCAATAAAGATACACCCACTCTCTCATAAGGAACACCGGAGAGAGGTCGTCTCATCGAGCCCTAAGTACCGAGGGTTATAGGGGAGAAGATCTTGAGCGCAAGGACACGGATTTGTTGCTTAGCTTCAACTAATCATGGATCAAAAATCAGGTGCACAACTCTTTGAGCTTCTAGCTATGTCGGTCTTGGGTTGCCGTTCCTACGGCTATCACATACTACTACTCACGAAAGTGCATTCATGTCGCATGGTTTTATCTTTTCATTCCTTAAAACCCAATCCTCTCCCTCATTTCTCTTCATTTTTATATTAATTTTTGGAAGAATATTGTTCAGCGAGTGCTCTGGAAATTCTTATTTAGCGCCCAGTCGAAATTTTATGATTTTTAATGCACGGATTGTTCTCGTGTTTTGCAAAGTCAATATTTAATTAGATTATTACGAGCGACGTATGCAGAACCAATAGATTGAAGCCCACGGTCGCTTTTCAGGAGATCCACCATCAGAAGTACTTTCGCTGTTGCGTCGACGAGGGGCGATGGGATGGGATCCTTTATCTCCGTGCGAATTCCGATATCTTCAATCCTCTCAGACGACGTCGCATAAAAGCATTATCCTCATCGTTGCTCTTACGACGCTACCCGTACCGACTCCCAAGACGAGACGCCGTTGACTCATCACTCACTCTGCCTCTCTCTCCTCTCTCTCTCTCTGTGACTAATCATGCCTTCAATGGCGCTGTTGATCCTCCGTCGCAACCTCCATGGTCGAACCTCCTCGCTCCTCCAGGCAAGGCTCTTCTCCCGTTCGCCGGAGTCGGCGGCGGCTGTGGCTCCGAAGCGGCGAACCTCGGAGCCGAAGCCCATCGAGAAGATACTGGCGGCGAACCGAGGCGAGATAGCTTGCAGGATAATGAGGACGGCAGGGAGGCTCGGGATTCGGACCGTCGCCTTCTACAGCGACGCCGACGCCGGCGCTCTCCACGTCAGGTCCCCCAACGAGGCCGTCGGCATCGGTCCCGCTCCAGCTCGCCTCAGCTACCTCAGTGGAGCGTCCATCGTCGAGGCCGCTCTTCTCGCCGGTGCTCAGGGGAGGCGTTGAGAACTAACTATCTGCCGTCTGAAGTGCGTGTAATCGCTGCGATTGGAGGATGCGGGATTTCGCATGTGGCATGGCGGAATGTTTGATTCTGGTTGGGAGAAATGGTCGTGCTCGTTGGAGCAATGGTTGTCAGCATGGAGTGAACGGGATTTGGTGACGGTGGAGGAAACTCGTGAGATTGTGAATTTCAAGTATTGGAGCTCAATTCCTATTTGTTCATTAAGGTTTCCTCCACATCACTCAGGAAAAACTCTCTGTTGAAGCTCATTCACTGCTCTATCGTCAAGGTTTTAAGCTAATATTCTAATTATCCATGTACCTTGAAATGACTTAATATCAAACTAGAAAATCCTTTCACTGCTATTAGACACTTATGAGGGCGATCAAGGAATCGCGCATCGCCTTCATCATTTTTCCTGAGGACTATGCTTCCTTGTGGAGGTGTTTGGAAGAGTTGGCGAAGATCATGGAGTTCAAGGCACAGAAGAAGCTGATTGTGTTGCTGATGTTTTACAAAGTGGAACCAAGAGAAGTGAGGGGGAAGAGAGGCATGTGGGAGAGCTATGACTAAGCATGAGCCCAAGTTTGGGAAGGATTCGGAGACAATGAAGAGATGGAAGAAGGCTCTTTTCGATACCAGTAACTTGTCTAGGTGGGATCTTAATGATGGATAAGTAAGTACACACTGCTTTGCCATTGTTAGCCAGTGATTTTTGTTATATTTCAAACTGTATGCAATAAATTACCACTGAAAGCTTATTTACATTGTCAAATCGCTCTTTTTAATTGATATTGTCAAACTTGCTGAGGAAGCAACGCTATGGGAAGGAGACTAGGTCATCCTACAGACCATATATAAAATCAGAAGTGGGTCCTCCTGATTCCCATCCCTTTCGCTTCATATTATTCCCCTGACATGGTTGGGGTTGAGGAGCTTCCTTTTTCCCTCTCTTTCTTTTATGATTTGTGATGGAGATTGCATTAATACAGAGTTAAGTGGATGCTTGTTGACATTAGATTGATATAATCGTATAGGTAAATACATGAGGCTTGGCCTATTTGATGTAAATTATTAATGGATTCAAAAAAATATGAACAAAAAAAAAAGAGAGAAAGGGGTAATGTAGGAATCTGCTTCTAAGATGGTCACATGTAACAGACAATCGAAAATCAGTTTATTGGTTTTTATCCTGCTTTTATTCCAATTAAATTCTGTGTTTTTTCTCTCTAGGATTCCATATTTTGATTCACTCCATGACCTTTAAATTCAAAATTCTTCTGGGTCCTCTTGGCTTTTTCTCTTCTCTGCCTTTTCTTGCTCCTTCTGGCTTTAGGTTTCTGTGCATGGCCAGCTGCTCACATCTTCTCAAAGCAAGAGTGACATCCTATATTAACAACGCTAATCTCAGTTTAAGATCGCAAAAGTTTCTTTTTCCTTTTGTGTTTCTTTGTTGATTTTCTTGGGGAGTTATGGTTTGGAGAAGAGCTCGTGCATACTGCAACCAAAAGTTGCTCAGAGGAGCTGTACTTTTGTTGGGCGTTTCTCTAGTTGTGTTTTTCCTGGCATCATCAGTACCATATGACTACAGGCGCTCGAATTATGGTTCACGCACGCCAGCTTCTTGCGGTTCATGCTCTTGCGTTTGCCCTTTGAAGCGACGGATATTTCCCTTGGCTTCAGGTAAGTCTAACGGTAGAGATTGAGTTAGTATATCACAGAGGCTTCTCAGTTCGCAATCAGAAGAACATGTTTTCATGATGGTTGGAGTCAGTTTTGTATTTTTCTTCTTCCATGCTTTTTTTTTTTCAGTAGAAGTATTGGAACTTTAGTGTCGAGTAAATCCAGACTAACTGGTTGAATTTTTGTTTGTTGAGAACAATTAATGATGAACAAGTTTGAGTCTTTGATGGCTTATAGGCAAGTTAGTAATGTTTGTATTTCTCCTTATTGGAGTGTTGCTGGTAAGGCTTGGTATCTTGTCCCGGGTAATCTTGCGTCTGATGTGGTCAATTCGTCAATCTATGTCTCTTTTCTACACAGATTGCGGTGAAAATGATATGAAGGAGAGCAGATGGGATATGTTGAAGGAGCAACTGAGCTTACAAGAAACCGTAGCAAAGGAAACAGTGGCGCGCACCAAGGCATTAAGAGAGGATGCTAAGAAGACCTCGCTGAGATTCAGGGTTGAGGCCGACAAGTGCAATGCCGGGGTGGCGGCTTGCGAGCTAAGCAGAGAAAGGGCTGAAGCATGGCTGGTTGAGGAGCATAAGCTCGCGGCGTTGTGGGAGAAACGAGTCCGTGACAGAGGGTGGAAGGACAGTGATAAAGTATACTTGTACAGATAAAAGGGAATATGATGATAGCAGCTAGGTTCTTGATTATAAGGCAATTTTATAGAGGATTCATGAAGTCTTGTGTAAAGTATCACAGCTTTTGCCAGGTGAATATGAGTTGGAAAGAGGGTGCACTCCTCATAGAGATTAGATTAATGTGTGAGTCTACTCTTTTGTGCAGTCATCGCAACTAGAAGTTATCTACTAGCTGCTCTCTTTTGAGGGCTGCATGTATATTGAAGTTGAATTGCTCATGACATACAGGTTGTTACGAGTTTTTGGTGCAATTTCTTCAGTAGCAATACTCTCTTTTTAAGGAACAACTGCAGCATGAAATTTCTTCGTCGGAATTTGATTTTGCGACATCATGTTGTCTCTGACACAATGTAAAGCACTATAAGTAATTTCATGCAAGTCCTTGGTTAGTGTTCCTGACATTTCATCAATTCCAAATCTGGAGAGCTTGAATCTTGATGGGTGCAAAAGCTTGGTGAAGGTTCACCAATCCGTTGCATGTCATGACAAGTTAAAATTTTTGTCACTACAGTTTTGCTTTAATCTCAGTAACTTTCCTCACACACTCAAGGTAAAATCTCTTCAAGCCCTCGATCTCTTTGCTTGCTTTAAACTCGAGAAGTTCTCTGATATACCGGAAAAGATGGAACATCTAGAAGAGCTTCATCTAGGTTGGACGGCTATTAAAGAACTGCCTGCATCAGTTGAAAATCTTGTCTCCGTGAAGATAATAAATTTAAGAAAATGCAAAAGACTTCCAACGCTCCCATCAAGTGTCTATAAGTTGCAAAATCTCGAGCATCTGAATCTTGGAGGCTGCTCCAATTTTGTCATGTTTCCAAAGAACTTGGAGGATTCAACCAATCCTAATGGCAATCCGGGATTCCGAAATTTACATCGGCTACATCTTGATGGCTGCAATCTCCCGGAAGTGGAGTTCCTTGAGAATTCTTCCTGTTTTCCCAACTTGGGGCACCTAGAGCTTTCCAGAAACAAGTTTACTCATCTGCCAACAAGCATCAACAAATACCACAATTTGGAACACCTGTGGGTCAATAAATGTAGACAGCTACAAAAGATTCCTTAGCTTCCGCCAAATGTGCATATCCTATGTGCAGATGGTTGCAGATCTCTACAAGAATTCCCATATTTGTCGAGTCTCTCGTCCAACTACCTCGACGTTGACTTGTCATCATGTCGTGAATTATTCCGCAAAGGGGCAAGTACGGCTCATGTGTTATCGCGCAAGGATAGAGACTCTCTCTCTCTCTCTCTCTCTCTCTCTCACTAACCATGAGTGCTTGATATGCGAACTATTTGTATGACAGGAGCTCCCGAAGATGAGATATGTTGACATTACCCTGATTGGGAGAGAGATGCCAGAATGGTTTCTCCACTGTAAAGACAGTTCCATATCTTTCATGGTTCCCGGGGACTTGAGTGACAAGTTCTTAGGAATAGCACTCTGTATTGTTCTTGGCCCAAAGGAAGGAAAAGCAGTTGATGTTGACTGTGGCTTCAAAATTGATGGCAAAGGGTGGTTTGGTCAATGGCGACGATTTCGTTCAATGAAATCTGATAATGTGTGGATTCAATATTTGCGGCACAGCGAGCTACATATAGAAGGGGAGCTTCCGCGAGACGATTGGAGCCATTTCCGAGTTCGCCTCATTGTATCAAAAGGAAGATTGATTAAGTGGGGATTCCGTTTTATAACCGAGCAAGAGGAGGATGATCTGAGGATCGTGCTCCAACACCATCAGCCAAATGAAACAAATCAGTCTTCGGAGGAAAGAGACCCAAAAGAAGACAATTGGAAAGACACCAAGGAAAAAGAAAGTTCAAGTGAAACAGATGATGAATCTAACAAAGAAAAGCTCTCTCAGCCGAATGAAACAAATTGGGATTCGGAGGAGAGAGACTCAGAAGAAAACAATTGGATACCGGACACAAATTGTGTCGAAGGAGGTGCCTGTCGAAGTTTCAACTCGTGGGAGAAGCTACTATTGGGGTCATCGTACAGACTAAAAAGAAATATAGAAAGTTCATACAGCTGAATGGATCCACCCTGAAAGTTCATGTCAAAGAGACGATGAATCTTGATGCATTTTGCTTTTCCCTTTTTTCCGTCCTTACTAGATGTTTTTGATTGTCTGCTCCTTCAATTCACATTCAGAATCATTATGAATTAAAGGTTTCATATCATGTTACCGACATGGCTGAGGTTGAGGAGCTTTCTTTTTCCCACTTTCTTTTGTGATTCGTGATGCGGGTGCATTTATACAAAATTAAGTGGATGCTGTTGAATGACCACGGTCTTCCAAGTTGCTCTGTGAGACTCATCACATAGACCTCACCTCCGTCACCTCTCCTCATCCAATCAATGATGCCAATACTTCATGCTCGATAATTCTGAGAAAATAAGTTTCACTCAATCTAATGCGATCTTCATCTTTTCGGAAGTGTCGATCTGATTGTGTCAAAGATCAAAAGGTCTTTGCAGGGAAGACAAGTTAATTCCTTTGTTGTTACTGGCCAAGATTGCATTCCCTCCCACTTCCTTTTAATTTTACAATATCGAATGTGCAGACCCTCCTTACCATAACCCTACCAAATTGGAAGTGAACAGGCAAAAGCAAACCCAAAAGAAGGAGAAAGGATTTGACTGTTGACTCGAGCGGGGGGCAATGCAGTGGGATTATCCAGTTCAAAGTTGCAATGCCAGGTCATCTCCACATCAGATGCAAATCCGAACTCTTCTATCCACTCAAACGACGTCGCATAAAAGCATCATCCTCTTCGCTACCCCACCCAAGCCAAGAAGACGCCGTTGACTCATCTCTCTCTCTCTCTCTCTCTCTCTCTCTCTCTCTCTTAATCATGCCTTCTTCGATGGCGTTGCTGATCCTCCGTCGCAACATCCATGGTCGAACCACCTCGCTCCTCCAGGCGAGGCTCTTCTCCAGTTCACCGGAGGCGGCGGCGGCGGAGGCTCCGAAGCGGCGAACCTCGGAGCCGAAGCCCATCGAGAAAATACTGGTGGCGAACCGAGGCGAGATAGCTTGCAGGATCGTGAGGACGGCAAGGAGGCTGGGGATTCCGACCGTCGCCGTCTACAGCGACGCCGACGCCCGGGTATCATGGTGATGAACAGGACATTGACTTTATGAGGTCGGAAGCAGAGAAGATTGGTTATCCCATTTTGATGAAACCAACACATGGAGGTGGGGGGAAGGTATGTTTTTTTCTCTGTCGAAAAGATCGCCGATATATCTAATGTTCTTAGAGATCTAGAGTTTGAGATCATATTCAAATGCATTTAGCTTTCCTTTTCTTTTCGTTTTCCTTGAGGCTGTTACTATCTCACAACTTATTCTTCATACAAAGTGCAAATGAATTCGTCGATTCCTTCTTAGGAGCACAACGTGAGGCTGCTGCTTCTTTTGGCATAAACAAAAAGTATTTAAACAGAATGCACTTGTTCTCTTTGTCAGTCATGACTCATGTCCTTGAGCCCAAGTGGTCTCTTGTTTATCTGAATTTTTATATCCAGCGCAACATATCAATCTCTTTGAACTTGCCTGATCAATGTTTATGAATATGTCGTGACCAGCTAAATTGTTTCTCTTATTGTTTTAGATATTTGGAGACAAGTATGGAAACGTACTCTACTTAAATGAGAGAGATTGCAGTGTACAAAGAAGACATCAGAAGATTATTGAAGAAGCTCCTGCTGTAAGAACTGCATTTTGATTCTAATCTGGGCAGTTCTTGGCATGGGTAATCCGCCCAACACCCCGACCTTCCCCTGCAACGGCGTCTCCCTTTCGTGGGCCGAGGTGCTCGGCGTCATCGTCTACCGCGAGCACAAGCCCGGCCACTTCCTCAAGTTTGCGGTCGACGACGGCACCGGCTGCATCCCCTGCATCCTCTGGCTCAACCACGCCACCTCTCCCTACTTCCCCCGCCAGCACCCACAAGGTGTCCGACTGATTGCCGATGTGGCGAATGGCCAGGCTTCCCTGGTGAAGTTGGGCACGGTCACTCGAGTGCACGGCAGGATCACAAGGTACCGGGGCTTGGTGTAGATCATGGCGTCGAGTGTTGCAGTCGAGAGGGACCCGAATGCGGAGGTCCTGCATTGGCTGGATTGCTTGAAGCTGGCTCGAAGGGTCTATGATCGCCCAGGATCGTGAGAAATGCTTGCACGGACGGTGCTCATGGACAGGACCCGATTGCTATAGATGACGGTTTTCCGCAATGTCAATTTGATCTGATCATTCGAGACGCTTATGAATACGCTATTCATTTCCATATATATCAAGTAAACGTTTCACTGCACTTGCTGTCGAATGGTAAGATGTAACAACCATGCATTTATTAGCAGACGTAAGAAATCATGTCAAATTCATGGAAGCCGCCGCACGATCATCGGGATTGTTCCGTGAATTTGTAATTCTTTTATCTGATCCTGCAATCTTGAAGCTGAACCTGCGCTCCAATGTTCCAAGTACACTCGTCTCGTATCCATTTCCACGCGACAATCAAGCACGACTTGCAATCCAAAGGCACGAGCACACTGTTGCAGGCCCCAGGTGCATAATCATCCGGCGCTCCATAGTGGTTTTCAGGTTTGTCGTAGTAGTTATAACCGTTGTTGGATGTATGCTCCACGACGTCAGGGAGGGCCAAGTCTATGGCATTGTGGAAGCGACTAGATGGATCGTACGTGTTGCCGTTACCTATCTTATACACTTGATTAACGTTTGGAGCGGCACTAACCACATGGTAGATGAAAAAGAGCTCAATCACAAGAAATGTAAAGGTTTGTGCAAAGCAGCCATGGAAAATTGTGTTTGGTTGCTCCCCGTGTTTGTCCTTGTCCCTATTTGCACTATTTATTGTAGCGTTTTTTCGGTGTTGGTGAAGTGCTGATCGAATTATTTTCTTTTTCTATACTTTATCTCCATTGTTCATCACTTGCTATGACCTAACCTATGGAGACCTAACCTATGGAGGACGATCTCTCTCGCTCTCTCCCTATTTTCCAATGCACCCTATATTGTCTTCGGTACTCAAACCTCCACTAGAACTTTGGTCTTTGAGCAAACTCAAATGAAGTTGAAAGAAAGATGAAAAGACCAATGACAATGCAAAAGATATAAGTAGATGATGTATCTATCTTGCGAGATCTTATACGAAATTCCATTATTATTATTTTTTTCTATTGACATAGGCTCTTTCTTGAAAAGTAAAAAGTACGTATCGAAAGTAGCAGACTCCAATTTGTTTAGACCTTTTTAAGTAAAATGGTACTTAGTTTCTTCTCGATCAGATTGAAAACAATTATTCCAAATATATAAATGATGGTAAAAAGAACCATTGCACGAGCGTGGTTTAAATGGTAACAGCCATATCTGATTTTACATATCACAACTTTCGCAAGCTAAAGATACAAGGGCTTAAAGCATAACAATGAATAAAAGACTTCTGAACCATCCAAGATTCCTTTTCATCAGAATCTATATACTAATTCGTATGATCGATTTACATAACACAGCCTAATCAGATGAAAGAGAAGGGCTTGGAAAAAAGGATGAAGCAAAATATAGCTGCTACACCAAAACTAGGCGCAAAGAACGAAATAGCAAAACCTGGGATGTAAGTCCCAACTACTTCAAGAAACAAAAGTGCCCATAAAAAAAGGGACTAGAGTACACTGTCATGTAGCATTCCCATTTTCTAAACTCAAATTGAGATAGCGAGTGTCCCAAAAGACAGGATGTCGCGTTTCTTTGAGGCCCAGGGCCTTCTTGCACAATGTCTTCGTCCAAGCAACAGCGTCTCAATCTATGGTACCCCACAATATCTGCACAAGGTTTGAGAAATTAAAATGTGTATGAGCAAAAAGGCATGTGTTGCTAATGCAGCATGCTTCATCTGAAACATCCGACCCCAAAGATGAAGCATTAGTTTCTTTAACAGGCTCTGTACATACGGGTGCGTCGGTTGGCTTACCTAGAGTCTCCACTCTAAAAATGCTCCAGTGTAATGCATACCACATTGCAACCAATTTTCCTGGCAGGTCTCGCGGCATATCTAATTTATGGTCATGCATGTGAAGTGGAGGTTGACTCAGTATCTCTCTTCCCCATCCAGAGGATGATCTGCTCATCCTTAAATAATATAGGAACACATGGTACCAAATCCTGCATGTGTGTAATACAGACACGAAGCTCTAAAAAGACAAATACAGATCAAGATGATAGTAAAAATGTTAACATCCCAAGCAGAAAAGGAAGAAAAAAAAACAATGAAATTTAGAGAGCATACTCGAAGTTTCACATCAATCAGTTTGCAGTCACTTGTACCCACATATTTGCAGTCTAACCTCACAACCTCTTCACTTTCTCCACCACATTGACATACACGCCATTCCTCGCTGATATAAAATGAATAGTTTATCATGTCGTATTGAGATCGATTATAGCAAGTAAGCAAGAAGTAGACCTTAGTAAATGGCTGAGCCATTGGACACAAGTTTACTCACTAAGTTTCATTAAAGGGGGAGAGTTCAGTCCTCTGTTTCTCATTTCTTTTGTTTCCTCAAATGTCAACCCTTCTGCAACATTCTTCACATGCTTCGGGTATATTGGTGCATAAGGCTTCCACAGCATGAGAGGTGTAACTGGTTTTTGCTTTGGATCATAATGTCGACCTCGGTACAAAAGGAGGATATTGATATTGCGGTAAATTATCTTCCCATCAGATTTGTCCTTTGAGAAAACTGGTAACCCGTCAAACAAGAGACCATGAAAAGGCAAAAAGGGTCTCATCATATTCTCAATCAGTTCATTCAGTTAATACCTCAAGGCGAAAGCACACATTGTCCATGTCAAGCATCAGCACTCCCAGGCACTTAATCCTAACTGCTTCGGCCCTTTCCAGTGATTGTGGATGTCATCCAACATGTTGTGAGTAACTCCTCCTTTGCCTGCGCGAAAATAATGACATCAATCAGAGTGCAGTCAGAGGTAAAAGAAAATTCCACAAAGGGCGAAAAGGAGATAACGACAAAGCACAGCAACATCTCTCTTCTCGACAAAACTTTCATGTTCTGCCCACATACCAAAATCGAGTATCTCAAACTAAGCCTCTATTTTCAATTCCACCGAAGAAGATAGCTTGCACCGAAATCACACTAGTTAGAATGTCAGTCTGGTGCTGACTTCGCCAAGGATTCGCAAAATTCCTCATCTCGCCCAAATGCATTCATATCATTACCAGAATATTCAGAAGCAGCATTGGTACAGGTATCGAGTACAGCAACTATACTAATGAGCAGCCAAGCCAATCAAGAAAAATCAAAACTTACGAAAAAAATCCAAAAACAGGTTAATTTCATTCATCATCAACAGAAGTTTTCACAAAGATTCTACAATTTACACTAGGCAGTAGCTCATCTAATCATTTGAGGCCTCAGGGATCATCAGAATCATCGCTACAAAGAAAGGACGAAAAACGCACACTTACCCAGATTAATCTGGCGATTGCAATCGCTGTGCCGATACCGCTCCACGAGCTCCGCCACTTCCTCCTCCGAAAGCGGAGCTCCCAGGATCCGTCCCCTCTCCCCCGCCGCCTTCTCCAGGTCCGGCGCGGAAGTCCCCGTCTAAGTCATGTCGATCCGGCCGGGCCCGAAGAGAGAGAACCGCGGCGGCTCGCGGAACCCGATGGGCTCGACGGCGGCGCTCGTCTCCGAGTACGAGTACCTGAAGTCGAAGGGGAGGTCCGGCCCAAGCGGGCGACCCGGGTCGCCGGCCGGGCTTGATCCCGGGGGTTCCTTCCGGGCCTTGCTACTCCGGGTCGCTGTTGACTCATCAGTCTCGCTCCCTCCCTCCCTCCCCTGACTAACAATGCCATTGAAATGCCTTCTTCAATGGCATTGTTGATCCTCTGTCGCAACTTCCATGGTCGAGCCCCCTCGCTCCTCCAGGTGAGACTCTTTTCCCATTCGCCAAAGGAGGCGGGGGCTCCACAGTGACAGACCTTAGAGCCGGAGCCCACGAGAAAATACTAGTGGCGAACTGAGGCTGGAACAACGACTATTAAAGGATTTTCTGCATCAGTTGAAAATCTTCCCTCTGTAAAGCAAATACATTTGCAGAAACCTCGCAAAGCTCCCTCAAGGGTTTATAAGTATCTCGAGCATTTGAGTCTTCAAGGCTTCTCCAATTTTGTCATGTTCCTAAAGAACTAGGAGGATTCAACTGATCCTAATGAAAATTTAGGATTCTCAAATCCAAAGAACTTAATGACGACAATCTCTCAAAAGTAGAGTTCCTTGAGAGTTCTTCTAATTTTTCCAAATTAGCGCATCGAAATCTTTCCGAAAACAAGTTTACTCATCTTCCAACATGCATCAACAGATATCATGATTTGGAACACTTGTACGTGGATGAATGCAAGCAACTAGAAGAGATTCCTCAGCTTCCGCCAAACGGGCATATCCTAATGGCAAGGAATTGCAGATCTCTACAAAAATTCCCTGATTTGCTCATCAAATCCCTTTTTGTTTTGATCCAATTAATGAAGAAGTTATCAAATCCAATTTTTAAGCAAAATAAAGCTTGGTCGTAATTAATTGATAGAAGAAAGATAGTCAATACCACCTTCTGTAATTGGATCAATTCTTTGACCGGGCATGTACTTGACAATTCTTTTCAAAAAAATTAAAAAAAAAAATTCCTATCTGTCAACTTTTTTCACTATAAAAAGGAAAAAGAAATTAAAGTAGAATTGTGAAGGGGCACATCTACTTTATGTAAAATTGTTTGCTTTTGAAAAATTTTATGATATCATTAACAGATTATATGTGGTTATATTTTGATATGATTATTTCACTAATTTTGTAATTTCTTTATTTTTTTTTAATCCAGCCTAAAGCATAGGAATGCATGCCAATTGATTACACGCATTATTTTATTTTTAAGCATCTACACGATTAACGTGCTCCCAACCACTGTGACCCATTCTCTGAAAACATCACGCTTCATTAGCCCAAGTCACTGAAATTCGGACTACGGCCTTGTTAGCCATTGTTTTGGTCATGCCATCGCCGATGCCCTGTCGAGACGGTTGTTGACTGAACCTTATGTAGGCTTGCTTCGCATAGGCCCCACAAGCTTATCATAATTAATTTTGCTAAAATATGTTGCACCTGTTATTATAGTGACGGGGCACTATTACTATAGCTAAAATTAAGTCCGCGCTTTCCCAAATTTATGGTATAACAAAAATTGAACGTTGTAAGACGTCTTATGTCTGCACGGGCTCCTCATTGGCTCGAGATGGTCATTTATTGATGGTTCCTTCTTATCATCGCCATTAAGTAAATTTGGCTTTAAAGATTATTTTAATCATTACATTTCACTAATTTTTGTTGTGTGACATTATCTTTGTTCTTTAAGGTTTCCTCCACATCAAAAGTAATCTATCTATTTCAACTCAAAAAAAAATTATTTGTGAAACTCATTGATTTCTCCATTGTCAAGGTTTTAAGCTAATATTCTTAACCTTAAAATAATTGAATATGAAATCAGAAAGTTCTTTAGAAAAAGTAATCCACTAACAAGTTAAAATAGAAAATAATATGCAGTGATTCGGTTAATTCATCGACAATGCCTTCTAATCATTATATGTATAGTGAATTTGATTAGGTGGTGAAGAAACGTGTGTTTCTTTTTTCTTTTTTTTTGAAAGAAAACTAAAGTGGATAGAAGCATCAAGAACGAGAAAATGTCAAAAAGTCATAAACATTTTGTAGTTGTGCCAATTTAATCTTAAACTTTTTATTGGTGCCAGTTTAGTTCTAAACATTTTGATTTGGTGCCAATTCATTCATTCCGGCTAATTTTGGCCAGATTTTGTTAACTGAGCATCAATTGGCTAACGTGGCACGGCCAGTGCTGATGTGAGCCTTGGCGACCAGCTGGAGGAAGGAGGAGGAGAAGGAAAAAATAAAATATTCAAAAATGTTAAAATATTATTAAAAGTTGTCCACGTCAATACCGATCATGAAACGTCAGCCAATTGATGCCCAGTCAGCAAAATTCGACCAAAATTAGCCAGAAATGACTGAATGGGCACCAACTAAAAAAGTTTAGAACCAAATTGGCATCAAATAAAAATGTTTATAACTAAATTGGTATTAATAAAATGTTAAGACTAAATTGGCATAAATGCAAAAGTTTTAGAACTTTTTGACACTTTTCCCCACCAAGAACTTACTTTTGCATTTCAGCTCCTACTTCATCTTTCTTTATTTCATCCTACGGTTTAGTCAAATAATTCAGCCCGAAGTCTACTTCAATGAGGGGGTCATCTTCTTCCTGCCTTATTCCCTCTTATTTTCCCTCACTCTAACCTTTTGAGTTTCTGATAGAGACTCCTTACCAGAAGTCTGCAAGGTGTTTCCTCATCTTTAACAAGAACAATCAGTGATGCCGCTTTATCTTTCCATCCTGCAAAGTATTCTTCACACGTCTTTTGGGGCAAAAAGTCATCATCACGCGTTTGCTTCAGTGCTCCTACTCCTTTTAGCATCAACATTCTCGAGAAAAGGGATCCACAGGGGAAAGATTCCTCCATGACTTTTTTCTACCCTCATGAACGGGGTGAGATCCAATGGGATAGACCGATAATATTTCGTAATCCTTGAATCAAATCAAGCCAACTTAGCCAATCTTCTTAATTTCTCTTTTTTGTTTTCTTCTTCCTTTTACCGGTGGCCGGCCACCGACCATGGTCGAGCCAGTTGGCTTTGCCTGGGCAAGGGTGGGCCCTGATCAGGGGAGCCCTCACCTAAGCAAGGCTTGCCCAGGCCAAGGCAACCTCGCCTAGTGTCACTCGAGTAAAAGTGACGCTGAGCGCCAAATCTAGCTTAGGCAAGGTAGACCCTTGTCAGCCCTCCCTTGGGTGAGTGCTCCACTCATCGGGGCTCACCCTCGCCTGGTTGGGCCTTGCTTGTGGTGGGTGAGGCTAGCCTGCCCGACCATCGCTTGTGGCTGGTCATTGGTAATAGGAAGAAGAAAGGGAAAAAAAGAAGAAAAATTCGAAATAAAATATCAAAATATTATAAAAATTATTCATGTTAATATCGATCATATCACTTAAGACGGCCAGTGTCAATGTCAATAATCTCTTGTGGCCAGCCATTGTTGTTGTGGTCATGCTATTGTCGAGGCCGAGCCATCACCACAACCCTAAGTCGCCGATGCCTTGCCATGATCGTCATTGATTGAACCCAATGTAGGCTTGCTTCGCATAGGCCCCACATGCTTATCGCAATTAGTTTAGCTAAAATATGGTGCACTTGTTATTATAGTGACGAGGCGCTAGCTAAAATCAAGTCCTTGCTACCCCAGATGTATGGTATAACAACATATACTATTCAAACGAGCAGTTTTTTATGGCTCGAAAACAAGCAATTAATTTCAATAAGTACTACATCAAAAAAAAAAAAAAAAAAAAAAAAAAAAGGTGTTCAGACAAAATCATAGGTATACAAAGTCAAAAATCGAACGTGGTAAGACATCTTCTATCTACCTAGGCTCGTCATTGGCAAGAGATAGTCGTTTATCGATAGTTCCTTTTTATTATTGCTATTAAGTAAATTTGACTTTTAAGTTCTATGTATTTATCAATCGAATTATTTTAATCATTACATTTACTGATTTTTGTTATGTGAATTTCCTTATTTTTCAACATTATATTTGTTCATTAAGGTTGCCTCCGCATTATAAGTAATCTATCTATAAACTATTTGTGAAAGCTCATTGATTCCTCCTCTGTTGTCAAAGTTTTAAGTTAACATAGTAAAAAATAGAAAGGCAAAAACCACAAAAAATCATAAATTCTGCTAATTGTGACACATTTATCCCAATTTTTTTTTATGATACAAAAAACCCCCAAACTTGTACCCGTGTATACGTGACACATTTACCTCAAACTTTTTCTTATAACACCGAAAACCTAAACTTATATTTATACGACACATTTATTCTAAATTTTTCTTTTGTGATACTAAAAATCTCAAACTTAATCTACAATACCAAAAATTTTGGGTAAACGTGTTGCGCGAATATAAATTTGGGGTTTTAGGTGTTCAAAAAAAAGTGTAAGATTTATTAATATTATTAGTATAAAAAGTTTGAAGTGAATGTGTGTCATATGGATATAAGTTTGGGATTTTTAAAATCACAAAAAATTTGGGACAAATGTATCACAATTGATAAAGTTTGAGATTTTTTATGGCTTTTACCCAAAATAGAAAATAATATGCAGTGATTTGGTTAATTCATCAACAATATCTTCTGATCATTATACCTATAACGAATTTGATTAGGTGGGGCAGATACGTGTGTTGGAGTGAAGAAAATATACCGAAGCTGTTTCGGTAGACATGACCAAAAGCAATCAACTTCCACGAAAGTCACTTTGTATGATCAGCGGCTCCGGTAAAGCGGGTAGAATTACCAAGAACCTACTTCTGCATTTCAGCACCTATTTCATCTTTCTTTTAATTCTTCCTACAGTTCAGTCAAGTAATTCACCCCAAAATTGTCCTTTAGCGAGGGGGTCATCTTCCCGCCTTCTTCCCTCTCATTTTCCCTCGCTCTTAACTTTTTAAGTTTCTCAGCCATCTTTTTGGTACCAGTTTGCATAGAGATTCCCTCACCGAAAGTCTGCAGGGTGTTTCCTCATCTTTATCAAGAACGGTTAGAGATCCTGCTTTATCTTTCCATCCCTCTTCCATCGACGCAAGCTTCACCTCGTCTAAAGTAAGTCTTCACGCGTCTTTTTGGGGCAAAAAGCCATCATCGGTCACGCGTTTTCTTCGGTGCTCTTACTACTTTTAAGCTTCAAGATTCACAATATAAGGGATTCATTAAGGGAAGATCACCCTATGCCTTCTTTCTAGCCTCATGAGATTGTGAGTGAGATCCAAAGGAATAGACTGATCACATATCGTAATCCCTGAATCAAATCAAGCCAACATAGCTAACCTTCTTAATTTCTCTTTCTTGTTTTTGTCCCAAGTTCCTGACATATGGCCTCCTCCAAAAAGAATTACCATGTGTTCCTGAGTTTCAGAGGCACGGACGTCCGCAACAATTTCCTCAGTCATCTCTACACAGCTCTATTTCAGAATGGAATACAAACTTTTAAGGATAGCGAGGAGCTCAAGAAAGGAGAGCAAATATCGCCGTCACTTATGAGGGCGATCGAGGCATCGCGCGTGGCGATCATCATTTTCTCTGAAGACTATGCTTCCTCGCGGTGGTGTTTGGAAGAGTTGGCAATGATTATGGAGTTTGAGGCACGGAAGGAGCTGATTGTGTTGCCAGTATTTTACAAAGTGGAACCAAGAGAAGTGAGGAGGAGGATAAAGGTGTACGGGAGAGCTATGGCTAAGCATGAGTCTGAGTTCGGGAAGGATTCGGAGACAGTGAAGAGATGGGAGAAGGCTCTCTCTGACGCCGGTAACTTGTCTGGCTGGGATTTCAGTGATGGGTAAGTAAGTAATTGATGGGATGCATTGCTTTGCTACTGTTGGCTTGTGATTGTTTGTTATATTTCAAACCGCATGCAATAAACTACCACTGAAAGCTGATTGATATTGTCAAGTCGATCTTTCGAAATTCGATTGAACATACAAAGTGGAGATATACTAAACAGCAGACTCAAAATTCGAATAACCAAAACTTCAAGCTAGCAGATTCTTTGAATTCGATTCTTGCTGTGTGGATAATGAGAACTTTTTGTCTTCGATGAAAGTGTGGTTTAACAGTTCCTTAGTCATTATTGTCTTCAGGCGCAGGTTCTTAATTTTTCCCTTGGGCAGATGTTGGGCAAGTTCACCGGATGTGTTAATTTCTTTTTCTCTTATTATTTGCTAACCTTGTTATGTTATTTTCCTCATGACGTTTGAGGCTGAATTCCTGCCGGGTTGAAATGCTAAAGCATGTTTATCTTTCTTGAGTGCTCATCAGAAAAGAAGCGGAGCTCATACAATGCATTGTAAAGGATTTATCAATTCATCTAAAGCGAACACCCTTACATGTTGCTAAGTATCCGGTCGGGATAGAGTCCCAAGTTAAAGAAGTGATATCATTGTCACAAGAAGGGTTGGATGGTGATGATGTTCTAATGATAGGGATATGGGGACCTGGAGGCATAGGGAAGACGACGATCGCTAAAGCGATATATAATGCTATGGAAATACAGTTTCAGGGATCTATTTTTTTGGAGCAAGTTAGAGAAAATTCAAACAAAATCAACAGTCTAGTTGATTTGCAAGAAAAATTTCTATCTCGGATCTTATCTCCTAGACATCTACCGGTCTGTAGTGTCGATGAAGGAATTAGTTTGATAAGAGAAAGACTTTGTTGGAAGAAGGTTCTCCTAGTTCTTGATGATGTTGACCAGTTGCGTCAACTAAATGCGTTAGCTGGAGAAGGCAATTGGTTTGGCAAAGGAAGTAGAATCTTTGTAACATCAAGGGATAAACATTTGCTAACTTCTCATGGCATAAATCTTGTGTATGAAGTTAAACCTTTAGACCATTATGAGGCACTAGACCTTTTTAATCAGCATGCATTTTCAAATTGCAAAAAACATGAAATAAGAAAGAATCTCATAGATAGAGCACTGCATTACGCTAGCGGCTTTCCATTAGCCCTTGAAGTGTTGGGCTCATTCTTATGTGGAAGAGAGGAACCTGCATGGGAAAGTGCACTGCATAACCTCTCCAAATGTCCTGACCAAACTATCAATAAAGTTCTGAAGATAAGCTTCGAAGGATTGGAAAACAACGAGAGGGAGGTTTTCCTCGACATCGCTTGTTTCTTTAAGGGAAAAAGTATAGAATACATCAAGAAAGTTATTGACAATAGCCGTGACTTTGACACAACTATAGTAATAGATATTCTCATCGAGAGGTCTTTGATAAGAAATGAGCACAAGACCCTGCAAATGCATGATTTGGTTCAGTTGATGGGTCAGAATATTGTTAATCAGGAATGTATTGATGATCCTGGGAAACGTAGTAGATTATGGCTTTTGGAAGATGTCCAAGACATTCTATGCGAAGACACGGTAAGAGTAGTTTATGTAAACATTGTTATTACTCATTTTTTATGTTACTTTTATTTGGACAGTCTATGTAATTCTTAATGAAATTTTTGTGTGAGAACTGAATTTGCCTTTGTCATGGATAGGGAGTGAATGCAGTAAAGGCCATAGTATTGGACTTGCCTGCGCCAAAAGAGGGAAGAACAATGATTCCTGAAGAGAGAACCATAGATCCTGATGCTTTCGGAAAGATGAAAAAGTTGAGCATGCTCATTTTGAAAGAAGTGCATAGCTCATCGCAAGGTCCAATTTATCTCTCCAACAATCTGAGATGGCTTGAATGGTCCAATGCCCCATTTCTAGAATTTGGCTCTGGTCGGAAGAAACTTGTTGGAATTGATATCCAGAATAGTCACATCAGACAAGTAGATGGCAAATTTAAGGTTAGCACTAGTGATAACTAGCTTTTCCCTTTTTATAACTACAAATATTTTCAGAGCTTAATGATTGTATTGGTATTTTTTTTTTTCCCCAGAATTTTGAATGTTTAAAGTACATCAATTTCAGTCGATGCAAGTCCCCGGTTGGTGTTCCGACCTTTCATCAATTCCAAACTGGAGAGCTTGAATCTTGATGGGTGCGAAGCTTGGTGGAGGTTCACCAATCTGTCGCATATCATGACAAGTTAAAATTTTTGTCACTAAAGTTTTGCTCTAACCTCAGTATCTTTCCTCACACACTCAAGACAAAATCTCTTCAAGCCCTCGATCTCTTTGGTTGCTCTAAACTCAATAAGTTCTCCGATATACCGGAAAAGATGGAACATCTAGAAGAGCTTGATTTAGGATGGACGGCTATTAAAGAACTGCCTGCATCAGTCGAAAATCTTTTCTCCGTGAAGTTAATAAATTTAGCATTTTGCAAAAAACTCACAACGATCCCATCAAGTGTTTATAAGTTGCAAAATCTAGAGCATCTGATACTTAGAGGCTGCTCCAATTTTGTTGTGTTTCCAAAGAACTCGGAGGATCCAACCGATCCTAATGGCAATCCGGTATTCCGAAATTTATATCAGCTAGAACTCAATGGCTGCAATCTCTCAAAAGTAGAGTTCCTTGAGAGTTCTTCCAGTTTTCCCAAATTGGCGCACCTAGATCTTTACGGCAACAAGTTTACTCATCGCCGACATCCATCAACAAATATGATGATTTGGAACACTTGATTTTGTCTAATTGCAAGCAGCTACAAAAGATTCCTCAGCTTCCGCCAAATATGCATATGCTATGGGCAAAAGGTTGCAGATCTCTACAAGAATTTCCAAATTTGTCGGGTCTCTCCTCCAAATGCCTTCAGGTTGACTTATCTTCATGTCGTGAATTATTCCGCAAAGGGGCAAACACAACTGACGTGTTATCACTCAAGGTCAGACTCTCTCTCTCTCTCTCTCTCTCTCTCTCTCTCTCTCTCTCTCTCTCTCTCTCTCTCTCTCTCTCTCTCCCTCCCTCCCTCCCTCCCTTCCCGCACTCACTAACTTTGAATGCTTGATATGCAAACTATTTGTATGACAGGAGCTCCCAAAGATGAGAGATGCTGACATTATGCTGAGTGGAAGAGAGATGCCAGAATGGTTTCTCCATTGTAAAGACAGTTCCATATCTTTTATGGTTCCCAGGGACTCGTATGACAAATTCTTAGGACTAGCACTCTGTTTAGTTCTTGGCCCGGAGGAAGGAGAAGTGGAATGTAACATCGAAATTTTTGTCAATGGCCAAAGAGTGTTTTGCCAGGCAAGATGCATCTATTTTCTGAAATCCGATCTTGTGTGGGTTACATATCTCCCAAGGAGTAAGCTGTATCAGATGCGTAAAGAAAGGGAGGTTCTGCGAGAGGATCAGAACCATTTCCAAGTTCACCTCAAAGTAGGCAAAGGAAGATTGAAGAAGTGTGGATTCCGTCTAATATGCAAGCAACAGGAGGATGAGCTGAGGATTGAGCTCCAACACCATCAGCCGACGGAAACGAATTGGCCTTTGGAGGAAAGAGACTTGGACGAAGACAATTGGATAGACACCGAGGAAGAAGGAAGTTCAAGTGAAACAGATGATGAACTTATCAAAGCAATCGACCCAGAAAATGAAGAACGCTCACTTTTCTCAGCAGGTAAGCTCTTCGAGAGTCGATCAGATGGTTGTAGCGCTCCGCTTAGTGGCTGCCGAAGTGGTGGGCACTGGCTTACGAAGCGATTCTTGAGGGAGCGAGGTATGAGATTCTGATTCCAGTGCCTTTTGCTTTTCCCTTGTTCTTTTTTCAGTGTCTACTGTAAGTTTTTGGATGTGTGCTCCTTCAATTCAAGTGCCAAAATCATTATGAAATACAGGATTCATATCATGCTACTGACAAGGTTGAGGTTGAGGAGCTTCCCTTTCCCCCTTCTCTCTTTTCTTCATGTGGACGTAATATTGCTGGATAAATGGACATACTACTGCTCACGAAAGTGCATTCATGTCGCATGGTTTTATCTTTTCATTCCTTAAAACCCAATCCTCTCCCTCATTTCTCTTCATTTTTATATTAATTATTGGAAGAATATTGTTCAGCGAGTGCTCTGGAAATTCTTATTTAGCGCCCAGTCGAAATTTTATGATTTTTAATGCACGGATTGTTCTCGTGTTTTGCAAAGTCAATTTTTATTAGATTATTACGAGCGACGTATGCCGAACCAATAGATTGAAGCCCACGGGCGCTTTTCAGGAGGAGATCTACCATCAGAAGTATATTCGCTGTTGCGTCGACGAAGGGCGATGGGATGGAAATCCTCCATATGGGTTCAAAATCGGATATCTTCAATCCTCTCAGACGACGTCGCATAAAAGCATTATCCTCATCCTTACTCTTACGACGGGAGCGCTACCCCTACCGACTCCCAAGACGAGACGCCGTTGACTCATCACTCACTCTGTCTCTCTCCTCTCTCTCTCTCTCTCTCTCTCTCTCTGACTAATCATGCCATCTTCAATGGCGCTGTTGATCCTCCGTCGCAACCTCCATGGTCGAACCTCCTCGCTCCTCCAGGCAAGGCTCTTCTCCCGTTCGCCGGAGTCGGCGGCGGCTGTGGCTCCGAAGCGGCGAACCTCGGAGCCGAAGCCCATCGAGAAGATACTGGCGGCGAACCGAGGCGAGATAGCTTGCAGGATCACGAGGACGGCGGGGAGGCTCGGGATTCGGACCGTCGCCTTCTACAGCGACGCCGACGCCGGCGCTCTCCACGTCAGGTCCCCCAACGAGGCCGTCGGCATCGGTCCCGCTCCAGCTCGCCTCAGCTACCTCAGTGGAGCGTCCAACGTCGAGGCCGCTCTTCTCGCCGGTGCTCAGGGGAGGCGTTGAGAACTAACTATCGGCCGTTTGAAGTGCGTGTAATCGCTGCGATTGGAGGATGCGCGATTTCGCATGTGGCATGGCGGAATGTTTGATTCTGGTTGGGAGAAATGGTCGTGCTCGTTAGAGCAATGGTTGTTAGCATGGAGTGAACGGGATTTGGTGACGGTGGAGGGAACTCGTGAGATTGTGAGTTTCAAGTATTGGAGCTCAATTCCTATTTGTTCATTAAGGTTTCCTCCACGTTACTCAGGAAAAACTATCTGTTGAAGCTCATTCACTTCTCTATAGTCAAGGTTTTAAGCTAATATTCTAATTATCGATGTACCTTGAAATAACTTAATATCAAACTAGAAAATCCTTTCAATGCTATTAGACACTTATGAGGGCGATCGAGGAATTGCGCATCGCCATCATCATTTTCTCTGAGGACTATGCTTCCTCGTGGAGGTGTTTGGAAGAGTTGGCGAAGATCATGGAGTGCAAGGCACAGAAGAAGCTGATTGTGTTGCTGGTGTTTTACAAAGTGGAACCAAGAGAAGTGAGAAGTGGAACCAAGAGAAGTGAGGGGGAGAGAGGCGTGTGGGAGAGCTATGACTAAGCATGAGCCCAAGTTTGGGAAGGATTCGGAGACAGTGAAGAGATGGAAGAAGGCTCTTTTCGATCCAATTGAAAAGTTTATGACTGAATTGGTACCAATGCAATAGGTTTATGACTTTTTTAGTACTTTTCCCTCGCAAATAAGTAAATCATCCACGGCCTCAATCTTGAGCTAATTCAAGGCTAAAGAGGCATCTCTCGAGTTTCTCTCTCTATTGAACTGCCAAATGAGCGATGACACTGGATGTAGCCATGGAATGTTGAGCCTCACATGGACTATTTGTCCATCTAGTCATTAATGGTGGACAGAGCCAAGTTGACCGTGCAAATTATATGCTTGAATTTAAGTAAAGGGGTTCCATTTTCAGTCCCTTCTTTTTTTATCAATGCTTGGACCAGGGAGAAAATATTCCAAAACGCTAGTTCAGAAAGCGTGCAGATGGAAACCCCTACTTGAATTTACTTGAAGATGAAAATTATCCAAGGCAAGTTCTAGATCAGCTATGACTGTGAGAGAGCCACTTGTGTTAGACATTATCTTGTAAAAATTTTGAATCATATGTCCGAGGTTTTTTTCCCCCGAAAGACTGAATCTATGTCTCCTCAACCCTCAACGTTCTGCTCCGAACCAGGCCACATGCCATACTTGGTGGAAAATACAAACCCTAGATTCTGTTTATTTCGCATAGAATTAACAATGAATAATATTTTCTTCATTCTCAGGTTTTCAGAATGTTTAGGAAAATGAGTTGGTTTTTTTTGTAATTAACAGAAAATCTATGCAATTCATGAACTTTCATTTCTCTTTTGAAAATCAGAAATCATTTTCCACATTGCAACTTGACCTGATACATGACCTGTTTCAGAGAAATATGATAAACCATGCATAATTTTTCTCAGCTGCAAGACTCGTCACAGTGAAAGTTATTAAAGCAGGATCTAAGACCTTTACAGAAAAGTCCATACAAACCAAAGGTAAAATAGGACTATCTTAACAATGCATGGAGTTGGAAATCCACCCATTGCACAAATAATCATGCTCAGCTGTGTCCACAAGATTGCATGACTAGCAGCTCCAAACTTCACAACAGAAACAAGGCCGACCAAGATCATTTCTAATGATACCGAAATCTGTGACGAGTTATAACTTAAGCAAATTAGCCCAGCCCAACCTAGCTCTCACCAACACTCCATTTATATTGACGATCAGTTTCAATCCAATGAAGCGGAGAGAGGAGGTTGAAGGTGCGAAATTCTTTCCCTCCAGATTCATTATCGGCCCACCCATGGACCATTGACCGACCTGGATTGCGATTAATTGGGCCAACGAACGGGATCAGTGCGCCTCAGTAGGTGAAAATTGTTGACATTTGGGACTTATCCCGAGTGTATACGTGTTTCACAACAACTAGAGATCGTACATGATGTTATAATAAACCACACGAAGGAGCTAAAAATAAACCGTTGCTCATTGTAACTAAAAAGAGCGTAGATAATTCTCAACAGAACCATCAGTTGAACCAGTCAACCCCAAGAGACACACACACACACACACACACAGAGAGAGAGAGAGAGAGAGTGGAAACAAGAGAAATTTGCAAGTTACATAAAAGATCAATTATCAGGCCAAAGAAACACAAATGGAGGACAAATCAACTAGCATCAAGATGAAGCAAAAAATATGGAAATCAGACAAAAACACGCAGTATGTTTATAAAGACGAAAGTGTGAAAAGGTTAAAAAAAAAAAAGATAACATTTTTTTTAAGGAAATGGATTAAAAATCCTAAAATCTGAGTAATAGTATAATTATGAAAACTTGTGAAGAGTAATGAAGGAATGATTTAACTTTTGTATGGAAAGTTGAGAGAATAAAGAATAAATCGAAAGTTTAGGAAATAAATTGAACATTTCGCAATAGTTTAGGGACTAAATTACACATATCACAATAGTTTAAAGACTTGTGGTGACTTTTTCCCTCTTTTGATGATATGAAAGAGCTATATTGAATATTTATAAATAGCTCAAGACATTTTGAACGAGTTAAAAGTTTAAAGATGATATAGCATCCATTAGTGAAGGAAAGAAAAACCATAAAAAGGAAAAAAATTTCTAAAAAAAGCTAAATTACTAAAATGTACATGATCAGCCGGAAAGTTAGGCCCTTATTTGAAAGAATATCCATTTTAGACTCTTATTTGAGAAAATGATGACACTTTAAGCTCTTATTTGAAACAAGGTTCACTCCATGCTCTTATTTGAGAAAATGAAAATACATCAAGTCCTTGTCGACCCTTCCTAGCTACTGGTGATCGCTGGCCTTCTTTAGGCCAAAAAAAAAAAAAAAAAAAAAAGAAAAGTGAACAAAGAAAAGAAAAAGGAAAAACAATAATGTAAAATTAAAATCGTAATTTGATGAAAATGCTCTTGACCGATTAGAATATTTAGTCAGCCGACAACCGGCGAGGTGATACCTTTATTTGAAACAACTATTGCCACTTTAGGTTTTTATTTGAAACAATCATGGCCATTTCAGGCCATTATTTAATACAAAGTCTACATCGGACTGTTATTTGATAAAATGGTAATACTTTTAGGTCTTTATTTGGAATTTTCCACTCTTTTTATTACCAAATTGGTAAAATAAACCTAATAAAAAAGCAAATAACTTATTGAAAAATATTCAAATAAGAGCTTGAAATGCCATGATTTTCTCAAATAAAGGCTCGAGCAGATATTATTTCATACAAGGGCTTGGAGTGGCCATGGTAGTTTCAGATAAGGGCTTGACCTCTCTAGTCACCGGTCGGCTAAATATTCTGATCAGTCAAGGACATTTTTGTCCAATTACAATTTTAAATAATTTTTTATTCTTTTCATATATATATATATATATATTTGCTTTTCTTCTATTTTCTTTCCAATGAGGGCTCGGCGACTCTCGCTGACCGACCTCGTTGATGGGCACGAGGGCGAGGGTGGCCTACCCCAAGGGAGGCTATCCCTAGCCAGTTGCTGGGTAAGTGACCCTCACCCAAATCTACCGAGGGTGGCCTCCTCAAGGCAGGGGTCGCCAAGCCTTTTCCAGTATCATTGGTGGCTGATTGGCCACTGGTAAAGAAGAAAGAAAAACCTAAAAAAAAAAAAAAAAAAAAAAGAGGAAAAAAGTAAATGACTAAAATAACCTTGACTAACTGGAAAGTCAAGCCTTTATTTGAAAAAAATGATGGCACTTCAAACTCTCATTTAAAAAAATGATGGCACTTCAGGCCTTTTTTTTTAAATAAGGTCTACTTCGGGGCTTTATTTAATAAAATGAAGACACTTCAAATCCTTATTTGAAATTTTCCCTAAAATACCACATCTTAGATATTGTGAGACGAGAAAAAAGGGAAGCAAGCTTGTTGAAATACTCTTCTACAACAATTTCCAATATATTTCAAAAAGGTTTGTCAAAGTGGGGAAAGAGTAAAATCTGGTTTAACACTAGATGTAATACATCGAATTTGATGTCTTTTGGATTATGAGCCGAATGTAGCACGAGAAGACATAACTTGAAGAACCAATGGAGAAGCTTACAGCTTCTATGAACCAAAATTCTTGTTGTAAGGTGGAAATCTCACTAGAACCATTATACTCCCACATTTTCTGTCGTTCAACGTTGGTTTGCACAAATAGGCCGTGCGAGTGCCTATTTATCCTTGAATGCTCTAGAAATTCAACCGCCACTCTCATAGGAGCGTTGATAATTTTATAAAAAAAGAGTTACTTTACCTATTGTAGACAGCAAATAATGCAATATCTACGAGAAAATATTTGGATTTCCTTCCATTTATTTTTTCTTGTTTATACAGCATAATGAGTTATGGAGAAAATAAGGAAAAGAATGACAAAGAGAAGGAAATGAAATTTTCTGATTTAGGAAGTTAAATTAGAAGCGTTGGAAGATTGATGCAAAATTAGGGATTCTGCAATTTATTACTTGATTTTATGCCTGAAAAAATAAGCAATTGCATTGTGTTAGGATTCTTGAATGTATCCCACAAATAGGATGACATTGAGAGCTTAGAGAGATAGTTAGGTTTATATAATTTAGATCATTTTTCATTATTTTGGGAGTTTTTCAAGTATTTGGAAGAAAAGAAAAAAGTGGTGATAGAATTCTTAATCTTCGATTCAAGATGTTGAGTTTAATTTATATTTTCATTTCTTTTTTTATTATGTTCTAATTTTCTTTTGTTAGGGCTACGATATAGCATGATTATGATGATATTAATTTCATAATTTTTTTATGTTTTGCAAGTGATTTAATTCATGTGAATTAAAAAATTTTGCACTTAATGCTTTTAAGTAACTGGCTA
This sequence comes from Eucalyptus marginata, assembly GCA_014182565.1. Taxonomy (NCBI): domain Eukaryota; kingdom Viridiplantae; phylum Streptophyta; class Magnoliopsida; order Myrtales; family Myrtaceae; genus Eucalyptus; species Eucalyptus marginata. The sequence goes on from CM024585.1 coordinate 10,919,156, forward strand.
CCATTTAAATGATCTAATGTACATGTTTGAAATTGAGAAGTGATAATATTCAATTGCTCCTTATAATATATAACCATGAATTAAATGTGGATAGAGATATAACATGTTATTTATATTACCCTCGATGATAAGGTGGTCTAAAAAGTCATTCTAAACCGGAAATGTTCATAGATTTTAATGCACTTATGCTTATTTAAATTCAAATAGAGATACGATGGATTAATAAACTGAATATATTTGCTACACCTAGAGATAGGCTAGTTAATAAATTAGGAAATTCCGCTATCACATTTTTGATATCGTTCTTATATGCGTAATAATCTAAAATTCAAATCTAATTATTATGGTGAAATCATATGCTGTAACATATTTATTTGATTTTTTTTTTTGTCAGTCCTATTATATTCCTATTCTAACTTTCACTCTCAGACTTTTGTCATGCCTCCTTACAGGGCGTGAGAGTTGAAACCCACTCCTAAAACTAATTCGTCCCTACCCCAATCCCCCCTGAAAATGTGAGGATTCGAACCCCCACCTCCCCCTTTCAAGTTGGAATGGTGGCTATTAGGGCAAACCCTAGTGGTTAACATATTTACTTGATTGATTTACTACATTTAGTTCCTAAATTTGCTTTTAAGATTGTCGATTTTAATTCATTCTCAATTCTATTTTAATATGTTAGATAAATTTTAGAATTAGTCCATTTTTAATATTTAATTGATTTATTAATCTTCGATCTCTACGAGACGATATCTTTTCTTATCATTATATTATTTGTTTGACAAATTCATCGCATTTAGAATTTTACGAACAAGCGGCCCCACTCCACATTCATATAGGTGATTCTATAAGTATACACTACAAATAAATACACTAGTTGGCTCAAGCCATCCTTGCTCGATGTATAGCTTAGCACTAACCACATTCATTACAAGATGGACCTATAATACGTCTTGGTGCTATAATATCAACGAATGACTTCTTCTTACATAGATAATTACATTCTTATGAGATCTATTATCACATAGATTGGGTCACCACCATCATTAATATTTCGATCTAACATAAGGCTTATTGCCCTAGACATTTCCACTATTTGTTTCTATTCCAAAAGTTCAGTCATAGTGGTAGCTCAAATTCACTTCTGACATCACATAATCATCAGTCCATACAACTCCACATTTCAATTTACAAGCTCCAGGCCAAAAGTAGGATCTTACAGTTAGGTCGACATCCTCTGTTTCTCATTTCCCACTGTCCAAAGGTTTAACAACGTTTCGCTTGGTACGCTAAAACCTACGGAAGTCGTTTCTTTCTCCTCGGATGAAGCCGTGGCATCGTTCGGAATTCACTATGATGACATCGGGCCGAATGTAAACCCAAGCAAATCGCCGACCCATCCGAACCCAATTCAATCAAGCAAGGCAAGGCAAGGCAAGGCAAGCCAATGCCATTTCGCATCCTCGCCGTCCCCGGAAAACACCCACTTCGCCGGTTCATCAGAAGCTTCAACGCATGGGCTCGTTCCATAAGGAAGGCCGCCGTCTCCCACCCGCACAGACCCCACAAGGCCTTCGAACTCTACTCCCGGATGCACCGCTGCAACGTCCCTTTCGACAGCTTCTCGGTTCTTTACACGGTCAAGTCTTGCACGAACTTGCGCGACCCAAGAGTCATACGCCAGCTCCATTGCCATGCCATTAAGCTCGGCTTCGGTACCCACGTTTACGTCGCCTCGTCGCTGTTGTATGCATACGTTGTCGTGTCTTTCCGGGATGCTTGCGTGCTGTTCGACGAAATGCCTCAGAGAACCACGGTGAGTTGGAATACTATGATTACTGGGTTTGCGAAGACGGGTGACGTGGAGAAGGCGCATTCAGTTTTCACCGAAATGCCTAGGAGGGATGTGCCTTCGTGGTCTGCCATGATTGCGGGGTATGTGAATTACGGCAGTGTGGTTTGTGGATTAGTGCTGTTTCAGGAAATGATGGTGAAGGAGAGACTGTTTCCCGACCAAATGACAGTCTGTTCTGCTTTGACTGGGTGTGCTCGGATTGGTTCCTGCGGTTTGTTGGCCGGGAAATCAATTCATGGTTTTGTGGTGAAGAATTCGTGGGAGATGAATGTTGCGATCGGGACTGTTTTGGTCGATATGTACGCCAAGTGTGGATTCTTCAAGCAGGCTGTCCGCATATTTGACATGATGGAGGAGAAAAACGTCATGACTTGGACGGCTTTAATTTGTGGGTCGGCACAACATGGTTTCAGTGAGGAAGCACTATCTTTGTTCGAGATAATGCAAAAGAGAGGTGTGAAGCCAAACGAATTGACTTTCACTGGGGTTTTGACCACTTGTGCCAATACAGGCTTAGTAGAGGAGGGACGCAGATACTTCAATTTGATCGAGGAATATAGCTTGGAGTTGAAAATTCAGCATTATGGATGCATGGTTGATTTATTTGGTAAGGCGGGAATGCTAGATGAGGCATACGAGACAATTCGGAACATGAAATATGAACCCAATGTAATTGTTTGGACTGCCTACTTGTCAGCTTGCAAGACACATAACCAATTTGGGATGGCTGAACAAGTAATTGACCAGGTTTTGAGGATGGTGAAGCCGGAGAATGATGGAGGCATTTACACACTCATATGCGATATCTATGTCTTGAGCGGGAAGTGGGATGAGGCACAAAGGATAAGAGATTTAATGACCAAAGAAAGTGTGAGAAAGGTCACTGGATCTAGTTCTGTCAAAAGCTAAAATTTGTAGCCAGTTGTTCCATGCCCCTTTTATCTCCCTTGACTGAACGATGCACAATGAAACCTCGGGATGGTAGCAGAATGGGTTGCATTTTCTGCTAACACATTGGAGAGGTGGTTCTCAGGTAACAACCTTGGATCTAATTCATTTCATTCTTTGTGGAAGCATGGTCTTCTCCTAGACATACAAGATTTTAGAAGAGACTGTCATACTGTATACAATGAAATCCAGGACCAAGAGTTGAAGAGCAGTTGACAATTTACCAATCCCTGAACTGAGTGCATTATTGTTGCCTTTTGGATAAATTGTTGAGCTTTACAGTGTAACTCTCACCACTGGTCTTCAAGAATCAACATTTAAATCTGTATAAGGTCTGAAAAACTGATTTCTAGATCTGGGTGCCCTTATTTTGACATTTGAATCTTAAATTTAGCTGGCCGCTAGTGCAATTGTGCTCTTGGATGAAGGTAGCATGATTTGCTTTTGTATTTTGTACTTTCTTCTTCTCTTTCACTTGGGCTGAGCATTTTCACTGACATGTTCAAATTGTGCTTTGTATAGGGATAGTCAGAGGTCACCTTATTCTTTAAATGAGGGATAGGATATAGTTCTACTCTTGCTTGACATGTAACGCCCATATGATTCTTTATCATAAAACCGACATATTTCTATTGTGCACTGTATGTTTACAACATTATCTTTTGACAATTTTCCCAGGGCCAATTGCAAGTTGTACTGTGCTTCCACTTTTCCTCCTCTTTTCAAATTGGTTCTTCTTATGACATTTTCTTTGATTTTACTGCTTCCTCTGTACGTCATATTAGTCAAGTGGGAAGGATTATGGAATTTCCACAAGGTGTCTCTGTTCTTCTTTGGACAGACCTTTGCTCAAGGAATGACTGCCAGACAGCTTCCTTCTACTCTGGAGAGTAAGCTTGATTGATTTTTTCACCGCAGCTCGCCTTGTCACATATTATGCGACTACTACGCATAAAGTAAACAGTGCAGAAACCTAAGATCAAATGATAGTCGAATCAGGTTCAATAAGGACCCAAGATCACTTCAAGTTTTGGTTGGCATGCTTCAGAGAGGACGACTCGGGGGGTTGCTGCACCAAATTGTTTCTGTGAGCATGAAGTTTTTATTTATACAATGCACGTCTTCTGCGGGGCTGTGGTGTGGACACAGAGTAGGATCATGTCTGAGTAACAGCATAAAGTAATATAGAGATCTAGCCGATATGAGTAGATATGCCGGAGCGCTGTTTGAGCTTTCGGTTGCTGCTAAGTTCACTTTGATAGCACTTGAATTCTTACCACCAATATCTACTGCAAGTTGAGAATCAGGCTATGAAGCTCTCCTTCCATGGAAGCCAACTGCGAAAAATGATTCTGATCTGTGTGAGCCAGCTCCGGTGTAAACTCCTCCGTGAGTCGAAAGATTCATTTTGGAAGTCGTGACAGCTACCTGAGATTATTCAACACAGATTCATTGATTCATCAAAGGCACTGGTTTTCTGCTTAACTAGCTACAGTAATGCTATGCGGATCGAGAATCATAAACAGCGACGCAACGGTGCGAACTGGATGCAAGAAGTTCTATGGAAATACTAGATGAAGGAACGGTTTTAGCGTTATTTTGCGGATCAATCTAACTCGGTAGACCGACTTTCTTCTGGTTGAATAGGGTCCAAATCGATGAAACTTGAACATTAGATGATACACATGGTAAAGTGCATGATCGGTCTTACTCTTTCCGGTTCGCTAGGGTCGTGTCATGCATCTAGAGATGAATCCTTAAGATGATAACTTAGTTTTTAAAGCACAACTGCTTTACACGACCCTCGGTTTTGATTGGTTTTGGGTCAATTGACTGATGCCACGTCAGATAACTACCCATCCATCAAATTCCCTGTTTATCGACAATTTAGAAAAAAAAAAAAAATGATGCAAATGGTCATCAAAATTTAGATTTAATATATTACATCATTCTTGAACTTTTAATTTGTTCAATATGATCTCTAAACTTTTAGTATATGTTTAATTTAGTCCACGAACTATATGAAAATATCTAATACTGTCTTTACATTAATTCAAATTAATGAAATTTACTAATTTAACTTCCAATCCGAAACGTTTTTGTGGAATGGTGAAAAAAAATGTCACATGTGAATTATTCAGTCATCGGCAGTCATTTGAAGTCGCAATTTCAAGTGAAAAATTGAAAATTGACCATACATATGTACAATAGGTTTATAATTAATAGCTTAATTTTTTTAGTAATCAAGCACACCTAGTGCTTAGGGGGTAAACATGTGTCCTAAGCTAAGATCGAAGTGTTAATTTTGGGCGATACTCCATACACCGTAGGTACTGCTAAATTCACATTTAATAGATAAAAAGAATTGAAAATTTTGGAAAAAAGGAAAAAGCCACGTGGAACTCGAAATGGGCCCTGATTGGGTGGGTAGGTGGCACTTTTTGGAGAAGGGGGGGTACGTGTCGAGCTGCCCAACAAGAAAGGAGGCGCCTTTCTGGTTTCCTTTCTGGTTAGGCCGACGTGTCAATGGCCACCCAATAAATGGCCACCAGCAAAGCTGGTCAACGACACGTCAGCATTCGAACCCCTCCCTCTCCTCCTTTCCTCCTCCTCCTTCCATGCCGGTTCGTTCCCTGGTCATGTGAACGTTCTAATTCCTCCAGCAACGAGAGTCAACGATTCCAAACTCACTTTGCCTCAGCTACTCGATAAGATTTCTCACGTGAAAGCTCCAAATGTTGCAACCCCCTTCCAACCAAACCCAGATTTTGTGTAGATTCCCCGAGTCGAGTCGAGACATCCGGTCAAAAAGATCGATAAGTCCTGATGTAATATCGGAGCATTAAAGCGAAGTGTGCGAAATAAGAGTGAACAAGAGTTGCGTTTCATTCGACCACGACAGACTCGTGATTGATACTGCACGGCATTTCTTGATAAGTTCAGTTTATTTTTCAGACGATGAAATACGGTAGAACCTGCCCACATGAACATGGCATAAAGTGATTGGTTCGAAAACCCTAACTAGTGCATTAGGAACTTATGCTATCGAGATCTTGATAATTGAATCGAACCCAAAAGAGATCAATGAAACATGCATTATGTGCATGCTTGAACAAGTAACTATACACCAAGCTTGTAGAAGATCAATGAGACATGAATGGTCGCAGGTTTTAGTCCGCTTGGCTAGTGTTCGCCAGTGTGCTAAGTATCATCTACATTGCTTGTATTTTGCGAAAAAGGAGATAATTTTTCTTAATTTGGACATTGATTAGGCACTCAGAATTTGGTGGAACCTCCAGCACGAAGCATGCTAAACGATAGTTTGGAGTTCTGGTTTAACCTCTTAGACTGTGTCTATCTTGCGAAAAATGTTATGATTTAGAAAACATTTTCTAGAAATGATTATGCAGGTATCTTTCAAAATAGTTAGCCAAAAAACCATTTTCATCCTCCGATAATAATTAATGTCTAAACATTTTGGTGGATGATGAGAAAATTTTTTCACTCAATTAGTTTTGTAAATGATATAAGCGATTATTTTAGGAAACTATTTTCCAAATCAAATGATCATTTTTTTATAAAATAAACTAAAGCTTTTTAATTAAGTTGATTGGAAGAGGCAAAAAAAAAAACACACACGCACAAGACAAAAGAAAAATGTTGGGGCCCATCTCTCCAACCATACCATATCTACCAATTTTTTTTTGGCTACTACATCTACTTATCTATTTAATTTATTGGCCATGAAACTATCTCTACCTTAGTAAGTGACTTCTCTCTCACTTGTATAAATAGCCCATCCTCCCACAGCAATTTCTCAAACCTTAATCTTCATACCAGCCTCACTAGTAGCTCCTCCTTCCCTCTCCTTTTGTCTTCAGTAGAAAATGAGAACTCCTAGTGCCATTCCAAGCTTGCCACTACTCTCTCTCTTGTTCGTAATGCACGCCACCTTCTTTCGGAGCGCCGCCGGCAACTTCGGCCCCTGGCAGAGCGCCCACGCGACGTTCTACGGCGGCCATGATGCATCCGGCACGATGGGTAAGTTAAAACATGGCGAGAATTTTATATATATAGTCGAACCGGCTAGACATTGTCTTTCGCATCACGTATTGGCGTGAGAAAATACCATAGAAGATGAGTGCCTTTTCCTCTGTTGCAGGAGGAGCGTGCGGCTACGGCAACCTGTACAGCCAGGGCTACGGGACCCAAACGGCGGCTCTGAGCACCGCTCTGTTCAACAACGGCTTGAGCTGCGGGTCGTGCTACGAGCTCCGATGCCGCGGCGACCCGAAATGGTGCCTCCCCCACGCGATCATGGTGACCGCCACCAACTTCTGCCCCCCTAACTACGCATTGGCCGGCGACAACGGAGGGTGGTGCAACCCTCCTCGCGCGCACTTCGACCTGGCTGAGCCCGCGTTCTTGCAGATCGCCCAGTACCGGGCCGGGATTGTTCCCGTGAGCTTCAGGAGGTAAATTACATGACTCGAAACTAACGATCGAGCTTGAGCTTGCCCGTTTCCGATGCGATAACCATCATCGGCTGCCGTTGTGACAGGGTCCCGTGTGTGAAGAAAGGAGGCATAAGGTTCACGATCAATGGCCATTCATACTTCAACCTGGTGCTGGTCACCAACGTGGCTGGTGCAGGGGATGTCCGATCGGTGTCCATCAAGGGTTCAAGGACTGGGTGGACGCCAATGTCGAGGAACTGGGGCCAGAATTGGCAGAGCAATTCGTACCTGAACGGCCAGAGCCTCTCCCTCAAGGTCACCGCCAGCGACGGCCGGACCCTCACGACCTACAACGTCGTCCCGGCAGGTTGGCAGTTCGGACAGACTTTCGAAGGCGACCAGTTCTAGGCGAATGAAAACGATCTATCCGAGGAGGGTGTAGACCGATGTATAACACATAAAACATGTATCCCTGGTTCATATATGAGACGAGGCTGATAAATGTACAATCCTGGAATCTACCTCAAAAAGGAAATGGAAAAACCAGTCATTAAAAGTATCATCGCTTGTGTGTTCCTTTTTTATGTACTCACAAAACCGAACGCTTAGAAAGTTGCCTTGATTAGGTATATGCAGAAATACGAAATACATAAATTCCGATCGGTGTTTGTTTCACTGCTGAAGGTCGATTCTTGGAAAAAGCTACAGAACAAGAGGGAACGAAATTCTCCTTCCATGATACTTCCTATGACCAGCTATCACTGAAAGTTGATAGCACCAAAGCTAAACTAATCATCTAAGATGAGACATAACAAAAGGTTTGCCCTAATACCACCATTTCCAACTTGGAAAGGGGAGATGGGGGATTCGAATCTCCACATTCTCAAAGGGGTTGGGATGGGGACGAATTAGTTTTGGGAGTGAGTTTCGACTCCCATGCCTACAAGGAGGCGGGGCAAAAGTCTGAGAGTAAGAATTAGAGTAAGAATAGAATAGGACTGACAAAAAAAAAAGTGAAACAGGATGGAAGGACAACAAGGATGGAAGGATTACACAGCACGTGGTTGAAGTGAAAAAACTGCACGGTGACAATAAATGAGACAACTTCAGATACATGTATCTACAATTTGGGAATCTCCACTTGTCGAGGGGCATATTAGCCCCGTTCCAAAATTAGGAAGACGCGATTCCCCATCAAAATTGGAAGAACAATACATGCTCAACACCACCCATTAAACAACTTTGGACTGCAATGTTTTCCCCACACGCGAACACTGCTGCATCTCTACTACAATCGCCGATCCCCCCCTAACTAGAAGTCAGCACCGGAAATTATACAGAGGCACATTCACATTTTCAATAATTTAACAAGGAGTACTTCACCCTCAAAACAATCTTTCCCTTCTCCACACCTAGCTTTCCGCCAGTGACTATCCAATGACCCGGGGGGTCCTGTGGTCCCTTGCTCATTTCTGACATATCGACAAACTTCACCAACTTGTTGCCACCAGAAGTGTTTTCGCTTGAACTCGAATGGGAGGCACCAGAGTTGGCACTGCTTCCATTGTTACAAGCTTTCCTCGACATGTCTTGCGGTGAATGGTCCCATAGTGATCTTCGAATTGTGCAACCGGGTAGCCGAGAATACAAAAGCTTCATGTATAGAACATTTCTTGTCCCAAAATCCCACACTCCAAGTTGAGCTCCGGTGACAATGTAGATACCAGAAAGATCGCCATTGAAGCTCTCTGTATTTTCAATTGGTGCTGTACTAACATGTGAAAAGTTCTTCCATTTGACTGGCTCGAACCATCGACTATCTTGTTCCTCTGGCCCCTGCCACTTGGGAGCACCAATTGCGACATGGGCATCCCAGTGTGGCTGAAGGATCTTTGGAAGAGATGCAAAATGTTGAAGCTGTATGCATAGCCTATTCTGCTTGCTTCCTTCCAGACGTAACCGCAGGCCTGTGACAGGTTTCCTTCCTACTGACACCTGCATGTTTGTTGAGTGAATCTCAGCTGAACTTAATTTACAAGCTTAGTGTTAGTCCAAAAAATGAAAGGGCAACGCAATATCAGTATGATTACACACCATAAAGAATATCCTAAATTTCATCTTTAAATCAATATCAAGCTTGATGGGCCCACCAAAACAAGACAATACATTATTTAAAGCAAGCCAGGGCAAGTGATGCACTGCATTGCTTCATCAATATATATCAGGGAACAACTGAAAATTTCACCATGATGCCATTTGATTCAATTTTTTTAAATAATTATGGCCCTCGATATCATACAACAACTGCCCACAATAACTCTTATTATCATGAAAAGGACCTCCTAACTCTATATTCTGAGCACAGAGAGAGTTGTTCATATACTTGCTTGATAGAATTCGACAAATTAGTCATTATCAGAAATCACCCCGTGCCTAATACCCATGTAATTGCATGGAGTGTTGACCGTTACGAAACCCAAGAGGTTTTACTGATTGATAGTCACACAATTTACTTGTAGTTGTACATTCAATCAGCCCTTAGATGGTACAGGCTGTCGAAGATTTATTAGATACAGACAAGAGAGAAGGTTCAACAGCTTGATCATTTTGTTTGTGACTAGCAAGTGCAAAATACTGCAACCAAGAGTATCAAGGCTCAAGCGCAAGCGTCCATGCATGACTCTGTTTGAATGGTGACGTGTTTTGCTCCAAGCACTACGGATTTTTCTCTCTATGCAGATATAGGAAATATAGCATCGCTGCCGATACCTGCTCTTGGCTGACATAAAGTTTCTGCCCCATTATACTAAATTGCAAAGATGGACAAACAGGTTCTTTTCTTTGGGGGCCCAGAATTTTGTCCTGGACAGGAGCCCATATCCGTGGAATCTGGAACTCTAAAAAATATCTCAGCTCTTCAATCTGTGGCTTGTCTGCAGAAGTGAAACGAGAGTTCATGTGTGCTCAAAGAAGAAACTAGTGAACAAGAAAGAAGAATTTTCAATCATCTCCAAAGCAATCAATCTCCTCACATTCAAGATAGAGATTAATAGCTCGAGTCAAATGCTCCTTTCCAGTTATTCCATCAATGAGAGCTGTAATTGGATAAAAGGTCATCTCGATGATATCAGGAGAAGACTGCACTGTTTTTGCCCACTGGACATGATTTTGTTCTAAATCATCTCCACCCCTCCTCCGGAATATCACTGTAACATCCTTCAATAGTATTATAAGAAAAAACTCTCAGTTCATGGCATGACAATAACAAAATAGCACCCATGTAGTCACCCATATGGAATTAATATTATAATTTCAAACAGTTACGACGGAAAAAAGGCAACTCATTCTCCAAGTGGTTGTCACATTTATAAACAAAGGCACTGTACTTTAAATTTGCAATTATCTGTCACTGATATAAAATACCATCACCAATACAAATTGGAGGATTTAACAAGTTGCATGTTTCTTAGACCTGAAAAAGAAAAAAGGTTGGATGGTTCAACATTGAGTGGCCCATAAATATTGCCTAATTCATCTGGAAAAAAGGAAGGGCCAATGGGTCTAATTTTCAAACATGCTAAGAGCATTCTCTTCCTGGAATGCCAACTTCTGGAACCAAAAACTATTAGTCGGTTGTCTTACATTATGACATTGGCCAACACAGTATGTAAATCAATAACAAAAAGTGGAATTTATTAATTAATTTATTTAATGATAAATAAGATTTCATTAAGAAGGTACCAGGGGGTACCATCCCTGTGCAGAACAACTTCAGATAAAAGCCACCCATATACAAAATTATGCACAAGAGACTGTTTCTAACATTTCCAAATAACTAGATGTCTGATAGTAAACATTCCTGCTATACTGCAATTGAAGAGTGCACAAACAATCACCCCCCAAAAATCCTCTTATGTACTATGTAGAAAGTTAATCTCCAACACCATTTTTCCATTGTTTCTCTTCCAACAGTCAGTCCCCCTAGCTCTCGTTTCTTGCCAGTGTATACACACCATAACTATGATTAATATATTTATTCCTCAAGAGGTAATTATCACCCACATCACTTTCAGTCTATCACTCCAAAAAGACCATCTGCCATCACATTGACAGAAACTTGACATTCAGATTTTAAGATGCAAATACAAATTTCTTTATTTGATTAACAGGACAAAAAGTAAAACTAATCTAGGTTGTGCTCCAATGCATTTAGGATGCTGGCTCAAATCATCATGTAATAAGAGTAAAGCTTGATAATCATTAATCTGATACCATCACACAGTTATCAGCTCGTGTACTAAAACTAAGGCACCAAAGAGAAAGGACTTCTCCTCATCGCAACATATCTCAAGTATCCACATCTCAAGTTCTCTTATGTAGATATAACAGATCATCCTTTGTTTTATCGAATCTTAAGTCGTAGCACAAAGAATTGGAATCTAGATTCCACGTCCTTCGCAGAAGTGATCTGAAGTTTTATCGCCATGCTTAAATTCTGTTCCACCCGCAGGCTTATAGACTGCCAAACTAGAGTCTGTCTTGATACAGGTTTAATGGGATTATCCAAACAGCACTGAATCCAATGGGATCCTTGTTTTCTAGGATTACTGAGACCTTTAGTGAAGACCCTTCAAAAGAAGGTTAACAATATAAGAATAACTGTCATAAATCTTAAGCCCTATTGGGCTCTAGGGTAAGTTCTGGTATCCGCATGGACTGTCTCCAATTCTTTGTTTATGGAAAATGTCAAAAAAATAAGACGACTAAGACAAACAAGATCAAGATCTCGCAGAGTTTTGATTATTTCCTAAGAAAATACTTGATATTGGAACAAAAACCACCAAAGAGTCCTCCAAGAAGATCAATTTCAAAAGTCAAGCAAACTGGCACTCTGAATCTAAGAAAGTGCATAATCATGGGAGGCAGAAATTGTCAGCAAGCAAATTAGATTCATATTTAGTCATCATGTTGACAGGATCTAAAAATCCTTGAGGGAACTTTACTGCATGATCATAGAGGTGACCCCTCATTGCATAATAGGCATTCTTGATCTAGAAGCTAGATACTGGAGAACAGAGAAAACATATCAATTACTTCCACAACTGTTTTAATTCAAACTCTCACTACCGTCTTTCCTGGGAAGGAATCATAGAAAATTTCTGCCGAATGGGCAAAAATAGAGGGACTTTATTTCAACAAATAAATCTCGGTACAAACTAAGCAGAATAAGACAAAAAAGAGGCACTTAGGTTCCGTGTCACATAAGCATTCCATCAGAAAGAATAATAAGAAGGTTACTTACTTCTTTACCGGATAGAAATGGTGCCCCCGTAGGCTGAGGGTATACTCCCTGGCTATTAAATAAGTGAGGTTCTGCACCCTGTTGAGTTTAAGACAGGTCCACAGAAAATAGTACCGTGAATAATCAAATAAATGTTACTACAATATAAGAAAATGAGGAAATAGTCGGCACTAGCCTTGTCCTTAATCTTCATTTGACCTGAACTTGCATGACTCTCTGTGTCAGAAAATCGCTGGTTTCCAATTTCCTGAACATAACTTTTTATTTCCATAGGTGTCAGAGGCGATGACTGATGCTGTTTGACATAAATCACATCTTTCCCACCAATTGTCACAGAAGTAATCACATGTGTCCCAAAGTTCTCAATGAAGCTGCCAAAATATTAAAAATGATCAACACTAATGACATCAGAATAATAGTTAGAAAATCCAAATGTTACCTTGCTAAAGAGGGTGGGTCCCATGAAGAGGGAACTGCTTGCTTCACATTTTCTTGCAACACTAAAGGAGATTTGCTAATTTCGACCTTAGCAAGTGGTATATAGAACCCATCTGTATAGAGGGTCTTTGTTGCCGCTGCATCAATATGCTTTGAGCCAGTAAAGCTAAATGCAGCATTGAAGCTCCCTAGAGGAGGGCTTCCTAATAGATTTACCTGTCTATTGAAGTATTCCACCATCTGCACCCACTCATCCAAACACATGATACAACAATTGAATGAGCACAAATTTTAGAAAATATCACTATATATCTCAACATATAATTTGAACGAATTCCGATCATATAGTCTGCACCTCATAAGCAAAGTGAATTTGAATATTCTCTCTATCGCTGTTCTTTCATTAAGGCTTTGCGCAATCCATTAATCCAATCAAAAATCCAATTTGTGGATTATCGGATGGGCCTTTAGCTACAGATGATGTGCTTGAAAATCTTCCCTTTCTCTTGTAACTTCTTTATGTTCTCCCATATGAAATAAGATAATTGTTTCTATCTTTCTAAAATTTTTGGATTTTATTGACTTGTTATTTGATCTTATCAGTTTCTGACCAATCTAAGGATGTTTTAACCACCTCAGACTGCCAGCTCAACACATGGACAAGTGACATATCACAGAGTTGCCAGATTGCCAAAACTGAAGGAAGCAAACAGAAACAGTGCCATAAACGCAGACTTTGTTCCAGCAAATGGATTTTAGCATATCCAACACTCAATTTCATGAAATTATGTAGCTTGGGGAATACCATTGCACTCTTCCTAGTAAGGTGGTCGTTAAAGGTGTGCTGAAGCCACACTCTAATCAATTGCTAAAAATGAGCCGGCACTGTTTAACAGTAGCTCATTATCTAACAAAGTACGCCATTGTACGAAAAACAGAAGATGGAAACTGAGTAAAGGTTCACTTCAAATTGATTTCCTTGCCAATTTGAAGAACTTGGAAATATCAGCTAACACAGTAGTACTAGTGGCAGAAACATCCCTCGTTCCACCATCACAAGCACATTGCTGCAACAGTGTCTTCCCTCAAACTTTCCCCTTCTCAATTCACAATCCCTAAGTGGACACACGTTCAGTGGGAAATCACTCCGCCACGACAAGCATCGAAGGGTCCCCCGAGATTCGATATCTAGAGAACAAAACGCTCGAAATCTAACTAAGCCACAAGCCGAGAAATGCCGAATAATCACCGCTCCATACCTGGTCGTAGGTGTAAGTCTCGGATGGCCGGCGGCCGCAGGGCAGGTGCGAAACGCCGACGTCCCTGGAAACGCCGGGCACGGCCAGGCCATCGCACAGCCGGAGCTCCCAGGCGTGCTCCTCGTCGACCTGCACCACCCTCGACCCCGCGGCGCCCTTGCAGTACAGCAGCCTCGTGTCGAAGTTCACGTCGAAGCCCCGGCCCAGCGCCTGCACCGCGTTCGCCGCGGTGTGCAAGGCAGCCGGATTATCTCCCATCGCTCATCCAAAAAAAAATCAAAAAACCACCACCGCCTCCACCACCACCACCGCCCCCGGTGAATCGCACTGAGGAAGAAGACAAAAGCTTCTCCGATCCCGCCCGCAGGGGGCAGGTCAATCCCGAAACCCTAGGAGATCCTCCTCGGCCCCCGTTCCCCCACGGCGTAGGAGCGCGCGCCGGGATCGAGCGGCTAGGCGGAGCGAGTTGACCGGTCTACCGGGAGCTCCCGAAGCGGATTCGCATTGCCGGCGGCGCGGCGGGCTCCTCCAGATCTCGAACGGCGGCCGCCGCCGGAGAGCATTCCCGTCGTCGTCGAGCTCCTCGTACGGCGGAAGGACCGGGAATCTGGCCGCGATCTCTCCCTTTCTCTCTCTAGAATTGGGCAGCTTTCTCTCTCCTCTGTGTCTACCGTTTATACTGTCCACACGGGGCATTGACTCGTCAGTCGCCCCCGAAATTTTCCTCCGTTTTCTTTTCCCTTTCTCTTTCTCTTTCTATTTCTCTTTCTTTTTCTCTTTCGTTTGTTCTTTTTTTTTTTTTTTTCCGGGAAAATCGCTGGGTCAGCGCGGGCGCGAGAGGATCCGAGCCGTTGGATTTCCTCGAACGGTCCGGATGAGATTGCTCGGGGTGTCGGGCGATGCCTTGGTCAATGCCTTTCTTTCTGGATTGCTTCTGCCTTGGGGTAAGGCGATGTGATGTTTAGCGTGTCGACGTTATCGATCCCCATTGATTTTTGAATTAACATTATCAAAAACTTAATAAATTTATTATAAATCATTTTTTCGATCATCAAAAATTCAAACCGATACATATACGATAAATTTAATTTTTGTTAGTTTCTTATAAATAACACGTGTCAGTTAACGGGTATATTGGTTATATTGATTTGATGGGTATATCGATTTGAAGTTTTTTGTAGTATTGATTTAATTTAACAAATATTAATAGAGAGTAAATTTATCATAAATATATCAATTTGGAGATTTTTATAATTAAAAAATTAGTTTATATTAAATTTGTCATTGTACCAATTGAGGATTTTTAATAGTCAAAAAATTAATTCAATGTGAAATTATCACATATGGACTAGTTTGAGGTTTCTTGTGATATTAATTTTTCATTTTTTATCTTGATTTTTTTTTTTAAAGTCTGTGATGCGTTCCGCACCTTCGATGCTTGTACCTATTAAGAGGAATGATGTAGTATTCTAAGTATGTGATGTGATGGGGCGTCTTTAACGAGTTTTCATTGGGTTGAGATCTTCTAAGTTCGATTAGGGTTAATGATGCATTGTGGATGGACCTCCTTCAATGATTTTGAGTGGGAGGGCTCGAATTCTCGACATCAGTTGAGGTTACCCTAAATTGATCGGATTGGCCTCGCATTTTTGGAGGCAACCACACCTGCATCGATCGGAAAATTCATTCACTCCCTCCTCCCTCCCCTTTTCTATCTAGTGCTCCGCCATGGCCACATCTCAACCGTCGCTCGCCATTGCAACGCCGGCTTATTCCACCACGCCGGCCTCCGTGAGGACTGCTCGGCGCAAGGCTTGCCACGAGACCAGGGCGACTTTAATAACCATTAGTTTGCTCCGGTGAATGTCAAAATTTCTTTTATGTTTTCTTTCTCTCATTGTTCATGTCTCCTCGTTCAAATCTAGTGACATTGTCAGTAACTTTTGCAAGGTAAGTATGAGAAATTACATGTTGATGAGAAACGGTATAAGATATTGCGTGAGGTTTTCCGTACCAGTAACCTTTTATAATAGAATATAAGTTCATACCTATTAGTGATTATTAATTTTCTTTTTCTAGTGCATTTAGTAGCTTTGAAAGGTCAAAAAGAAAGTTCAAATCTATATATAGTGAGTTTACCCGCACTAATGATGTATTGATAAAGCTAATTTGACCTGATGACCATTATTCTTTGAACTTTGATGACATTTGACTAATTCTATCAAACGGGTGAGGTCAAATTGAAAATGCTTTAATCCGAATTGACCCATTTAATTCGTATTAATCCATTGTTATACTACACATATTTTAGCCATGCAAACCCGATCAAGACTCAGCTCGGACCTAACTCATACCCAATCGGATCTAGACTTCAATTCTCAATATTTTTTTTTTTTAATTGTTGTATTTGAAGAATGGATGGCTCTCTAGATCCGCTTGCCAAGTCTGTGAGGGGGCCTCGGGTGCTCATATTGGGTCGTGGGTTCAGATTTCATGTGACACGTGTGCAATGTGGAGACGTATTCCCAACCTACTACATTTCATTGGCCAAGGAAAAAACAAGTAATCTACGTTTCACTATTAAATTTAAAATTTAACAATAAGAAAAAAATCAACATTCCATCATCAAATATTTTTTTTTTTTTTTTTCTGTGGGGTAATTTTGGCCATATATTGGCAAAATGGAACAGCTCACGTGCTCCTCCTTGTTGTTCGATAGTTCAACTTCAGTCCTTGAACCCATTTTGTCGCATGTCCAGCACGGCTGCCGCAGTCGCACCTTCGACCGAGCTCCCACGATGTCGGATCCGACGTCGCGAGCGTTACATCGGACGTGGCCCATCGCTGTGGTTGCGGCCTCACCACAACTTGGAGCCCCTCTTGTGTTCGTTAAAAGAAGGGGCGGCCAGAATTGTCGGCACGGTCGAGGCTTGACACTTCATAGGCAATGGACGACAACGGGCTAGACTCAACAGTGGGTGAGACATGATGGCGGGTAAGACGCGATGCTAGGTGAGAGGCGAGAGGCGAGGGCAGTGTTGGCTTGCTTGATGAAGAAGAACAAGCCTGAAAGGCCGGACGTCTTTGGACTTAAATGGGTCGAAAATGGGAGCTCTAGAAACCCATTAAGGCCCAATCTAATTTATCTTCAAATTTTGGAAAATTAACACATATAGTCCTTAAATTTTGGTATAATGAGCGATGTTGTCTATTTAATGTGATCCTTAAATTTTAGTCTATTAGGTAATGTCATCTCTGAAATTTTAATTTGTTCAATGTGATTTTTGGATTTTTAATACATATTTAGTTTAGTTTTTGGACTATATGAAAATATTTGATATTGTCCATAAATTTGAATTAATTGAATGATAACTTTAAATTTTTTCATATAATCTAGAAACTATATTGAATTTTTATCAAGTTTTCAAGAATCATATTAAATAAATTAAAAGTTCAAGGATGATATTGTACATCGGGCCAAAGTCATGGATCATTTATGTCATTATTCCTTAAATTTTTTAGCCCATTTTGAGTTGGTCCATTAAAGTTCAAATAACCCGTACATGACCTCATTAAAAAGTACGAGTCGTGACACCCCTGGCGATGTTTTGAGACCTTTCACCGTTCTTAAACCGATAAAAGAAAAAACGTTCATAACGAAGTCAAACTTGACCTTTTCTTTCTCTTCCACATGCGAATTTGTTGCTTCTATTATCTCTGTGGCACTAATAGTTGTCTGCGGCATTTCCTTCCTGATTTATATCGTATCACATCAGATCATATCTCGAGTTTGAATTGATGAAAAAAACTCGATCTAAATAGGTTTCCCAGTTTGAGTGATTCGTTATTCTTAGTGGCTTTCTAAACGGGCTTGTTACTTTGGATACAACTATAGATTGAAATTTTATTAGGATATTACACATCAGAGCTAACAAGAGTAGTGTTAGGGTTTTCTTTATAGGTGAATTTTGTGAGAGATTGCGAGATGACATTTGTACATTGACACTTTGGACCGAACCATGTAAATCTTCGATGTCCTTATTGTTTATGATTTCCATGGTAATTTCTTCTTTTCACGTTAGATTTGAAGTGCAAAATTCATTATCTTTTATATTCTTTCAGAACATTTCGTTTTACAAATTCAACAATGTATTCATCTAATAGTATTAACCCGCAACCCTATCAAAACAAAACACAAGGTCTGACAACTTTCATAAAAGGGATAAGTGTTGTAGAAGTCCTAAAACTTGTTACAAAAATGCAATTGAGTCATAAAAATTGCAAAAAGTGCAATCAAATCCTAAAACTTATCAAAATGGTTCAATTGAGTCCTAAAGTTAATATCGTTAATCTTATTGACGAAAAATGCTGACATGGCGTCGACGTAGCATTTTAAATGATTTTTTTTATTTTCCACCTAGATTTTTAAAATAATTTTTAATTCAATTTTTTTAAAAAAATTATATTTAAAAACTAAATTTAAAAAAAAATGTTAAAAAAAAAAAAAAAAAAAGAAAAGGGCAACTCCTTCGCCAACGTCGGCGCCGCCAATCGGCGGAGGGATCGGGTCGCCGGCCATCACCCAACTAGGGTGAGGCCTCACCGGCCCTAGGCGAGGGCCGACGACCCTCGCCAGGCGCGGGTGCGGCGCCATTTGGGCACACTAGCCCTCACGGGGGCCGGCGTGCCCAAATCTAGGCGCCTTGGCCCGCGTCGGCGAGGGTCGCCGCCTTCACCCCGGGTCGGGCCGTGGTCGCCGACCGTCGCGCCCCTTCGGCGATGGGCGGTGGCGGTGGCGGAGGAGTTGCCCTTTTCTTTTGTTCTTTTTCTAATAGTTTTTAAAAAAATGAAATTTAGTTTTTAAATATATATTTGTTTAAAATTCAATAAAAAAATATTTTAAAAAGCCAAATGAAAAATAAAAATCATTTAAAATGTCACGTCAGCATTTTCCGTCAATAAGACTGACGGTGTTAACTTTAGGACTCAATTGAACCATTTTGATAAGTTTTAAGACTTGATTGTAATTTTTGCAAGTTTTAAGACTCAATTGCATTTTCGTGATAAGTTTTGACTTCTACAGCACTTATCCCTTCATAAAATGGACTGATTCCATAACATGTTTCATATATGCTCATAACAGGTTTTCCGGATTGTTTGACTCTTGTCTCAGGTTTCACTCTCACTACAAAAACCAAATTCATCACCCAAGAGAGTACGAAATGAATGCTTCGATAATCGAAGGATTTATTAAGGAATCCAGGGATGATTTCCAATGATTCCAGTACACTTAATCTATAGTGTCTCCTACTTCTCCTAATACATGAACGCAACAACTAGACACTCACCCTCTATATGCGTCCTAATACAATGTACTACATTCGAACAAGGTTCATCCCCTTCCTTGAAAACATTTTGTCTAATCCTAATACATGAACCAACCACGGACATCAAGAGAATGTTCTTCAACTGTACTCGCTCTTTGCCCTTTCATTTCTAGCCCGCACATTGCACATGGTTGTGCATGCACATCTCATCAGCACCGCTCTCGATGAGCCCGCGCCAAGCTCGGGGTCATAGCATTCTCCCCTGCCTATTTTTGAAGTGCCCCCCGTTTTGCCTTCTTGTATTACCACATCCGCTCCACAGGCTTCCAAGAAATGTCACCTTCCGTACCTCCCTTCCACTTGACAAGGTACTCAAGCCCTATGTAGCATCGACACGGACATGCGACACGTGACACGATATGACACGACATGTCGACACGTCATTTTTAAAAAAATAGAGAATTCTGACACGTTTCGACACGTTATATATTAAATATATATTTTTATATATAAATGCAAAAATAAATAAATAAAAATAAAAAGAGCATATAATTAATTTATACTAAAATTATTAATGCAACATTTGTTAATATCATTCATTGTTTTAATTTGATAGGGATTGAACAAGAAATTCAAAAATTGCAAACATGAAAGAGTAAACTGGAAGGAACATGTCCTGTTTTCTTATACTTGTCGGAAATTAGTGAGATTTTTTATGGTCCTAGACAAAGTTCAGAGTTTATGATATAGACTAGCTTAGAGCTCCTCTGCAAAACAAGGTTCAAGAAAAATGAAAATCTAGGACAAGAACTCTTGAAGTATGACTAAAAGAAAAGAAAATCACTAAATTCACCACGGAAAATGTGAAAGATAATTCACAAGCTAGTAACATAGACCAAAAGAGATAACTCACAAGCGATGCTTGCGAGAGGTTGAAAGAAGCAAAAAAAATTATAACTTCAAGTATGTGGGGGCAACGGAACGACGCCAACGAGAAGATGGGCGTTCCATTGCCACTCACGGAAAGATCAGAACTTATAAATGAGAAACTTGAGAGTAAGAATTTTCTTCTTTCCCATTTATTTTTGTTATTTCCATTATTTTTCATATATTTACATTTTAACCCCTCAAGTATTGAAAATTTTTAAAATTGACTTCGTGCGTGTCAGAATTTCGGACTCGCGTGTCGGAGCGTGTCGGTAAGAGTTGACCACGTGTCGAATTTTCTGACACTCGTTGACCACGTGTCGAAATGTGTCGGAGCGTGTCAGACACGTGTCGGAGTGTCGAACACGATACGAAAGCTTCCGGAGAGTGTCAATACTTTTTAGCTCAAGCCTACTCGGCTTACCCACCACCTATTGGTAAGGATTTGCTCCACGTCCTTGTCATATTCGTTGTGTTGTGTATCGACGGATGCTCGATGATTCTCCTTGCAACTCAGATCATTGTTATTGAAATGGTGGATTCCATGGTTAAATCACAACATCTCCCACTTAAAAGCAACTTTGAAGGTTATGTTTATTGCAAACGGGTATTGCCTCACAATGAACGTGAAATGTTGTTGCGTGAAGATTACTAAAGTAAAAAAGAAAAAAAAGAAAAATCATATTGGTTCAATCAGACGAAAGAAGTTATATTTTCACATTTTTAAAAAAAAAATGTATTTCATCTATTGATAACTACTAGTTCTTCATGTAATAAAGTAGCTTCAAACTAGAGAAAAAAAAACAATTTTCGACCTATCAATGGTCAATAAGCTTAATCTTTGCTACATATGAAAGTGACTTTTGATAAAACAAAATAATTCTGACCCCGTGTTTTGCAAAAAGCTTAATCTTTGCTACATATGAAAGGAGTTTCAAATTTCAACCAACCTTAGTCAATATTTTTTGGATTGCTTATGCGTGGGGGTAAGTAGATAGATTTTGACGTCATGTATTTAATGGTGGTTTTAATTTTGATTCTTTCCGACTATCTTTGTATCTTTCTGTCAATATTATTGAGTTCACTTTCTATCATGATTTGATTCTTGATGGATACAAAATTATTCTTCTTTCTTAATGAGACTTCAAAACCAGTTTAGAACCGATTCAACTCAGAAGGCTAACCGGTTCTTCCTATAATTGGTTGGTTGAGTTCCCGGATTGAACCAAACTAGGTGCTCATCCCTAGCTGGTCGGTCAAAGTTTTTTAAACTATATTTTTTTACTTATTTTTTTTTCTTCTCTCATTGTTCGTTTCCTTCTTTTTCACATATACTGACACATTGTTAGTGACTTTGTAATAAGCACGTCAAACATCCGTAATAAGCACATCAAACGAGCATTGGGTTGGATAAAAATGCATAATCCGAATTGACTCATTTCCATACAATATTAATTTAGCAATCAACACCGGACTTGACTTAAATCTAGCTCATACTTGAACCAATCAAGGGGAAAATTACGAAAAAGTCTTAAATCTTTTGCAATTTTGCCAATTCAATTATAAACTTTTTTTTTTTTTTGCCAATAATCAAGTTCTAAATCTTTTACAACTATGCCAATTCAGGCCGACATTGACATGGATGCTAGCTCTCCAACCAATGTTGACATGGCCAAATTTTTAATAACATTTTTTTTTTGAATTTCTTTATTTATTTTAATTATTTATATTTTTCCCTCCTTTTTTCTTCCTCCAGTCGGTTATTGGAGCTCGGTGACCGGCCAGAGACAAGAGCTAGGGAGGCGCAACCTCCCCAGCCAATGGTGAGGCTCGCCCCTGCTGGCCACTAGTGAGGGAGAGGTCAAGCCTTGCCAAATTTGGCTTGACCTCTCCCAGCCATATATGGCAAGGTCGAACCTCTCACCAGCCTCGTCTTTGGCCAGTCGTCGAGCTGCGATGACTGGCTAGAGAAAGAAGAAATGAGTGAAAAGAAGAAAAAAGATAAAACTAAATAAATAAATAATTCAATAAAAATAAAATATTATTAAAAAATTGGCCATGTCAAAGTCAACCAGCCAAATTTGGCTGAATGGACAAAATTGGCAAGTTGCAAAAGATTTATGACTTTTTTGGGGTAATTCCCCCTCCCGATCAAGATTTCAATTCTTAGCAATTTTTCTCTTTAAATTGTCGCCTATGAAGAACAGGTGACTCAATGGACTAGGTCGCTGAATCGATGGGGGAGCTCGGGTACTCAAGTGGAGTTGCAGGTTAGAAGTTCGCATGGCACATGAGCAACATGGGGACGTGGGTAAGCGCCGCATTGATGAAAAAGAACACATGCATGGACAAGTTCTGGAATCAAGTCCTGGACAGAGGCATGAAGATGGTTGAGAGGCTAAAGGGCAGTGCATCTTGTTCAATCGACGAGCAATGGGCTCGCTCTTATGAACCGGTTCGCTCCCAGGCATCGTCAATTCAAAGATCCTCGGTCAATGAAAGTTGTCCCGACAACACATGTTACAAATTGCAATTTTCCAAACCAGAAAGATCACTTTGTTTGCTTACAGCCCTTGCTTTCTTTCTTGCAACAGAGGGCCAAAAATCTGTAACAATTTACCAACCTAGATTAAGGCCTCAACCTTAGCTTCTAAATTTCACTGATCAAAAAGCTTCTTCACCTTCATGATCACACTGACCTGGAAATCACAGGTAGCCACCTCAACCCTGGCCAGATCTTATATATTTCCATATATATGACTGGGTTTTTGTGTACTAAAGTGTTTTTTTTTTTTTTTTATCTCATCTCTTTTATTATTTTTGGCAATTCATTGTGCTCGTTGAGTTTGAGGGTAAATGATGTATTGATTAAGCTAATTTCTGCAATGTAATTAGGAAATGTTCCTTCATTTTCGCACGATTTCTCCAACGCATCCGAAGTAGAGCTGAATCATTGATCAGTTTTGCACCGTCAGGCGTTTTCTTCCCCCAATGTGAAGCTTTTGAGAACAATAGTAGTTTTAAATAAAACGTTCCATTTGCAATAGTAGTTTTAAATAATTCGAGGCATATCAAATCGAGAAAATGAAGTTTCACTGGAAGTTTCTTTCCCTTTTATAATTAGCAAAAAAATAAAATAATTATAAGGACGAACATTATGAATGGAAAAGATTATGGAAACATCGAAAGCCCTTAGGGGAAAAAAAATAAAAAAATTGGGTCCATTTAGAGAGGATAATAAATTTAAATAACTAGATATTCACCTTATAGATGCTTCTTTATGCAATATATTGCATTTAGCAAGATTCATACCACTCCCTTGAACACATTTTGGCTAATAGTAATACATGAACCAACCACAAACTTCAAAGAGAAAATATACTTGAAGACTTGCTCTTTACTCATTCATGTCTAACTCAGTATGTTGCACTCGTTGGCGCATGCACATCCCGCCTGCATCTCAGGTCCGGCTCGCGCGCACGCTACATGCGCTCAGCTCTCGGCCAGCCCGTGCCAAGCTCCGTGGCACCTAGTGGCTCGATACTTGTCGATAGCCTTCTTAAATTGCCGCATCCACTCTGCAGATTTCCATGAACTGTCACCTTCCGTAGGCAAGGATTTACTCCATCCTTGTCATCCTCATCGTGTTGTGTAGAGGGCTCGATGGTCCTGCTTGCGACTCGCGTCACTGCCATCGAAATGGCAGATTCCGTGCTTGAGTCACAGAATCTCTCATGACCTCAAAGGCCACGTCTGTCGCTTATGGATATCGCCTTTTGGTGAACATTCTGTCGCTCATCTTATCAAAGATTGATGAAACATCTGACATTAAAACCACGGTCGTGCTTCATCAGGTTGAGTCTGCTTTGTGTGGATATTCTGAAAACCTGATCGACAGGCCACTTCTGGGAGAAGGTCAATCCTTCCCAATGGAAAACATAATCTGCAAATGAATGAGGTTGATTAACACCATCTAAGCTATCTTCCAACTTCTAAAGACAATATGTGCCAATCCTGAAAATCTTGTCAACAATCTTGTCTTTCTTTTTTTTTTTTTTTTTCTTTTGTTGCAATTTAATCACTGATCAGGGAGCAGGCCGGACTCTAAGTCATTCTGGTCTCGAGCGTTAAGGTCTCCAGCGTTAGGGACCATCGTCAGCTCGTCGGCCCTCTTGACCTGATGCTTCCAATCCGTCTGAATCAATGTGTAAGTCATCAAGCACACACAGGAGATCTGGGATGCCAGGAGTCCGAACCACAGCCCGCGGAACCCGACTTTGAATTGGAACGTGGTGAGCACCGCGACGGGCAATCCGACCAAGTAGAACGAGAACAGGTTTATGCGGGCCCCGACGTTGGGTCGGGCTGTCCCCGTCAGGACCCCACAGGATGCGGTTTGAGGGGAGTTCCCGATCTCACAAAGGCCAAGGATCGGGAGTGCAGAGGAGACCAATTTGAGGATCTGTGGATCGTCTGTGTAGATCCGGCCCCACACCGACCGGATGGCGATCATGAAGACGAGGGCGGTGAGCCCGAAGGCGACCGCTGCGGCAATCCCGATAATAGTTATGAGCTGGGCTCGGGACGGGTGCCCCGCGCCCAGGGCCTGCCCAATGCGTGCGGACAGGCCCGAGCTGAGTGCAAACGGGAACGTGTACAGCAACCCGGTCGTTTGAATCAATATTCCCATTGCTGCGACTGAGGCCTTGGGGTTGCTGACCCGGCCACAGAGGAGGAGCATGATCTCGTACCACCACCACTCGAGGCACACTGAGGCACAGCTCGGCAAGGCCAGGGCCAGAAGCGGCCGCCACCCCTGGAGGATTGATGGGAGGCTGGCCCCGTGCCACGGCTTCAGGATTGTGTCTGATGTGGCCAGGTAGATGAGCAGGCCGAGGTTGAGGTTAATTGTGTTCCAACCGAGGGCGAGCGACACACCCTTCACACCGAGGCCCAAGTAGACCACCAGGAAGTAGTTGATGGGCAAGTGCAGGATCACCGACCAGACACAGGCTATTGTGAGGGGTGTGGTCACGCCCTGAACCCTCAGAAAAATTCTCAATGGATGGAGGCAAGCCTGGGCAAAGAGCTCAGGAATTGAGAACACCATGTAGACCTGGGCAATGCGGGTGATCTCCAGGTCCTGGCCGAGCCAGGCAAAGATCGACTCCATGTTGAGCCAGAGGGCCGAGATCGGGAAACACACAAGGAGCATCAGGCACAGGGTCTTCTGGTACGTCTGGCTCATGACTGACCACCGCTTCGCCCCGAAGGCCTGGGCACAGATCGGGTCCATGCCTATCGCAAGGCCCTTCAGGATTGAGTTGCCCGTAATGTTGCTGAAGCCAAGGGCTAGGGACCCGCCAGCCAGCTCCTCCTTGCCGAGGTGGCTAAGGAAGAGCATGGAGATCACCGACCTTGAGAAGATGAGCAGTGTGGTCATCACGATCGGGCACGCGATCTTCATGAGCGACTGTAATTCCTCTCCAGCCTGTGAAGACTTTCCATGGAAATTTGCCAATATTAGGCACAATGACAAAAGTAGAAGTCCTGGATTATACCACAACTTCAACAAATTCAATCACAATATAGAAATATACGTCACCCGGGAAAGGCTATGCAAAGAAACAGTACTAACAATGAAGTTTGAGACAAGTCCACGGTACTGAGCTGAGCCGGGTTGACAGGGATGTGAAAAATAGAGGACATACAAGTGCACCAACAAATTTCAATAGCAATTTATTACACTCTTCGACCCCAGGGACATTGCTAAGAGATTATTCCCAGACAAATAACTAGATAGGACACTGTAGACTGATCTTCACCTTCAATATTTTCTTTATTATTGAGCAAGAAAGAAGATTGATCATCTCATGTTCAAAGGTAAAACTAGTGTCCTTAAAACCGACGAGCCAAACAAGAAAGAAGGAAAAGCTTTCTTCAATTCTGGTAGAATCTCTGGAACTGTCATATTTAGTTTGGATATGACCTTATGCTTTGATAAATGATCAACCTAGGGGTTAATCTCTATAAATATTCGACAATACAGGCTCTCTGAAACATAGGAGTTGATCACTTTGATATGGGGGGTGGAGTCTTTGACATGAATAATGATCCCCCAAGAACTCAATTTAATGTTCTTGTCACACGCAAAAAATGAAAATTGGCTCTCTCCAGCAAAAGAGTAGAAGTTGAGATCTCACCAAGGTACAAAGGACACTACAAGTAGATTCTATCTGCCGAATATTATTAAACTATATCGGACTCGTTAGTGAAACTAAAATACATATGAGTTTTAAGTGTATGTGCAAAATTTCATCAAAGTTTGGAAGTTGTCACGGAAACTAGCTAGCATATACCAACTATTGAGTCGAGATTAGGTTCCCAATGAGGAAAACTAAACCTGCAAGAGATCCTATAGGGTTCTTGCAATGCAGTCCCAAATACTCAGAATCCGACACTGTAGATTGAGTCAGGGAATCTGTAAACCTAACCGGCAGTCGCCATCCCAACACCACTGAGCCATCTTGTGCTAACAATGTGCGCTAAACAAAATCTGTCCTAGAGAAATTAGTATTTGTACTGGTGCGTCCTAATCCTCAGGGGACAACTCATCGCCTTATGGTAGCCCCACAGCAAATTGCCAAAAAGTAAAGTCGAGTTGAATATTTCTGCAGAAAAAGCGAAAATGAACTTTTGGAATGAGATAGCCAGTGGGAAACCCAGACCATGTGTATCATTTTCTGGAAAGTTCCCACTGAAATACTTATGGAAAAAGGTCACCCCTGATCACGCTGCTACACAGTGAAAAAGAGGCCTCTAAAGCCCAGTCTCCGAAAAAGCGAAAAGCATTAGTTCATTGGAGAACAAGATAGTGGGAAGAAAGAAAGAAAGAAGAAGACACTGCAAGTGTACAACCACATCATCCTTCCATTTTCCTACTCATGTTGCTGCCTGTACACATACGAGGATTCTCAAAAGGTTATGCAGATCACAAGCACATGCGATTTGATTGGCGCGTGCGAGCACACGCCTGTGCCTCATTGGATTTGGTCAAAACATTGTGTCGGATCCACCTCATCTTAGGATTCACATACATTGAACTTCCGTGCACTCAACCCATGTGATGGTAACTTCTCGATGACTGGTTAGTGGACTGAGAAGAAAAGCGCAAAGGGGACGTAAAGTCATCCTAGAAAACATTCTACCTTGTTTCCTGGGATCATGTTTGTCGTTCATAGGTCTTCTTCTAGTCAAACATTGATTTTAGGCAGGCTATCTATGCCCTCAGAAGCCCTGGGATTTTAGGCAGGCTATCTACGCCCACAGAATCGCTGGACTCAAAACGAAAGGAATGATGTTTGACCCATCATTACTAGCATAAATCTAAAGAGTCTAAAGCATGATAGACAAATGTCGAATCTACAGTTGAGCATGTTGCGTTGGGACTTCAACGCTGCTTAGTTCTCTTTCACTCTGAGGGTAGATCTAACAAACATCAATGAATAAAACATGCTGAACAATCAATCACGATAATTAACTTCTCTTGTGATACGATGACTTGCAATCACTTTTGAGTAGAATGAGACGTAAAACTGAACGGAGCCAGAAGATCAAGAGGTGTGGAGTTTGGCTCTCCAGACTTTTAGAATTGACAATGTGATATACTGATATTATAGTAAAATAATGATCGATATGAGTTTAATGTTGAAACGTTGAATTGACCAAGGATGTTGAAATGCTGAAACATGTCCTAATGTCAAATTCGAAAGAGAGCTAACTTTGTTTGAGTCATCATTCCACACTTTCAAGTCGAAACACTTTCGAAGGTTTTGCATAAACAAGAAAGCCCCCGCATCTTATGCCTTGCTCATCGGAGCATCTTTCAACATTAAACTCATATTGATTACAAAAATTAAAAAATTTAAAAAGTTGATTCTAATTGGAAAAGTAGCCTTAAAAGAACACAAAGCGCACATCTGAACGATTTCTGTAAATCAAATCTTATGTCGCTTGAAATTAAAAACCTATTTCATTTTGACAAAACCTTTAGTTTTTACAAAGGAAAAAGAAGACAAAGTTCCATCACCAATAAAGGGGCAAAAAAGGAGAACTTTTGGGGGAAAGATTAAGGAAGAACTGAAGAAGTCCTTAGAGTAAGAAAAGACCTGTCTCCTGTAGCTCCATCTCTTTGAAATCTGCAGATATTAGAGACAGAAAACAGAAGCAGTGCTTCGTCTTCCCCTTTCTTTTGGGCACAAAAACGATGTCATATATAAGAGAAAAGGGAATAAAATATAGAAGTAGAAAAAAAGACTTTTAACTTGCAGTTCCCCCTAGGGCATAGGGAGGTGGGATCCACGTGGATTCCAATTGGCTCCAAACCCACATGAAAATGATAGCTTCAAGAAACCAAACAAACCAAAACACTAGGAGGATACTTACGCTTACCGATCTTACGTTTGACTCCCCCAAAAATGCCAAAAAATTTCAACTTTTCCTTCTTATTCTTCTTTTTTTGTTCTTTTCGTTTTTCAGTTTCCCCATTTTCTCCCACGAATTTGGTCCTACCCCAGGATGTCATTGTCATTTGTCACACATCAAACGAAAATGGTAAGATCCCAGGAGAGAGAGTTCTCTCTTTTGGAAGAAAAAAGAAAAAAGATCATTCTTGATGCCCCATGAACGGCAGAAACCTCAAGAAACAAAAAACAAATTAACCTATTCATCGTACATGGAGGAACCAATGCAGAACATCAAAAACTTCCACATCATTCCAAAAAAAAAAAAGAAGAAGAAGGAAGAAGAAGAACAAGGAGATGGTAATATGTGATAAATAATTAATTGATCACCTGGTTCAAGGGGAGCTTTTCAAGAGCGGCAATGACTGGGAATCTCTGCGAAAGCCTGTGCAAGAATCTGCCTTCTCTTGATCCTCTCATTGTTTCTTCTTCACTATTATACTCACCATCATTGCCGTCGTCTTCCTCTTCTTCTTTTGCTACTTCTTCCTTTAAGCCATCAAAACGGTCTCTGCTTATAGTTTCAGCAGATTTGCTAGTTGAGCACATGTTTTTCCCCCTTTAGGGCTCACCAAATGGGCAGAGAGGGACACTCAAATTAAGAGAAGCAAAATGGACTGGTAGCCAGAGGGGAACATGAATAATTCTGAATGTAGGTCTATATGACCGCTCAACAAAACCTGCAGAATTAACGCTTTACATATGCCATTAGGAATAAGAATTTAAAACCCGGCAGATGAAACTGAAGTTATTTTTGTTTCTTCAAGCCACAGACTACATAAAGAAACAGAAAGCAAAAAACAAGGAGATGGAAAGGGAGCTTAAGAGTGCCACATACAATGTGACCTTAGGGAGAGCCTCGGCAGTGGAAAAATGGAAGAATCACGAAGGAGGAGGAGGAGGAGGAGGAGAAGGAGGAAGTAAAAGAAGAGAGAAAAGAGAGTTGTGTTGCATTGGGAAGTGGAGACCACTGCAACAAATTTGCTTGGAACTTCACATCCGTTGGCCTCGATTTATAGACACCAATCAATGGAATAGTTACTTTTGGGCAAGTGGGAAAAAAATTAGAATTCTTTCATCTCACATTTAATTTATATATAGTTCTGATCACACTGGCGAATTTTTTCATTCAAACCATATATACTAAGATTGATATTACGACACTAATGCGCTGCGATATGGTTGTTACACAAAATTGTCCAAACTGTTGTAATTTCTGGTGTGATTGGAAAGGCTTAAAGTGGGGTTGGGGAAATGTCACAGAAAAATGAGTGAAGACAGAGAGCAGAACTCTTTTGCTTAACCCAAAAAGAAAGATAACCCCCACTTCTAGTACTGCAATGGAATTTATAATATATGGGGAAAGCTCTCTGATGCACTCATGGTCCAAAATTCTGACTCTGAACCAAGGAGAGAGACCTCTGGTTGGGGTTGTTTTCAAGTGACGGTGAAACAAGCATATAGAAAACTTGTTTGATGGGACAGGTACGATACAAGGAGGTGGGAAGATACGGTGTGAACCCATTTTGTTTTTGCCATGACTTCTTTCTTACTCTTTTAGGGTCAACATCTTCAGGGATTTTAGGTAGGTATATGTATATGAATGTATATATCTATATAAATCATAAATCATACATTTACTTCCATTCTTAAACGTAGCTCAGTAGCCCATTAATACAATGTAAGCCATTTTATGACTCCATAAAAAATAAATGATTTGAAAAACATTTTCCTAAAAATGATCGATTGTATCTCATATGAAAATAAATAAACGAAAAATATTTTCATTGTTAACGAAAATGTTTGGACATAAATTGTTGTTGGTAATAAAAACATTTTCATAGACTAATTATTGCAAATGATATAAACAATTATATTTAGGAAAATATTATCCAAATCTTATTTTCGACAAAATTAACGGAGCATAAATACATGTCACTCTTTTTTCTTTTCCTGCAATAATTACATACTATTCTAATATATAGGCTGCAATTACAGTCTCTGGTTTTTGGGAAATTTAGATAGTTTGAGCTTTAATGGCAATTTTAGGAAGGATTTTGCTAATGGTTAAAACCCTACTTAAGGAAAAATTATAAATTTCAAATGACTGTTTCTCTCATGTTATGTGTGCTACAACACTGCATCGAAAATCGAAACCTTTCCTTATAAAATAAATTGATAAGTGCCCCAAGGGCATTCATTAACAATACCCTATTTAGGCATTTAGATAAAATAAACAAGCCTCTTCAGGGTTTCATCCACGTTGCTTGTATCATACGAATGCCCATGTTACTTTATTTTCACATCTAAGGTCGAATATAATTGAGTACCCAACCCACAAACCTCAATGCTTGTAAATGATTTAGGGTTTCAAGTAGTAGGACGATTTTGGATCAACTACTGAAAGCCCTGTATGGGATTTCGGATGCCTTTAGAATTTTCTTGTAAGGACATCATATATCTAATCGCGATGTATTAAATAGTAAAATTCCCATTATTTCCTTTAGTGTCCTTAGGTTATTCAGTAAATATACATGATCCCAAAACAAGATTAGTGATAGCCTAATATTTTGAGTAACAATCACCATCTTAAGCCTGACTTCTCATTTTAGGATTGCTAGATTTGGAGATCCACAATGCTGTGAGTTCCAAATAAACGATCGTGCTTGGAAATTTGAGATGGTTTTATTATGTATTTAATTTGAGACAATTGTTCATTAAAAGTCATTCCTACGGGATGGGTTTAGTAGTCGGGTTTGGAAAATAACAGCAAGTTAACCGGACAGATCCGGGACGAGGCGTGCCGTAGTTTCTGCAACGTGCCTATGAACCCTAATCAATTCGAAAGTGGGAGAAACGAAAAATCGGATTATGATTTATTGCGCAACGGGTGATGCAATCTGTCTAATTTGAGCTTTTCCACTAAGAAATAAAGTGGTCGCCCCACTTAATAGAACACGTAAATGGTCCCCAACGAATTGTTTAGTGCCGACTTTCGTTGCGCTAGGTAATGATCGCGTGAGCCGAATGATTCGAGCAAAGGGGGGAAGCGAGAAAAAGGGAGTGTTGGATGCTTCAAGACAGACGACCGTCAAAATCTTTCGCGACCTACCGGATTCGTGGCGATGTTAGGTGATGGATTAAAATTTTCACGACCAATGATCATGGGACGGATTAAAATTTAATTTTGTGGATCACCTGGGAGATTTGTCGGTCGTTTTTTGAGGTATGAATTCGATGTCTTGATGTGGATGTGGAGTGATTTGGTCGGAATTTTTTTAGAAAATTTC
The DNA here is from genome assembly GCA_014182565.1 of Eucalyptus marginata. Classification (NCBI taxonomy): domain Eukaryota; kingdom Viridiplantae; phylum Streptophyta; class Magnoliopsida; order Myrtales; family Myrtaceae; genus Eucalyptus; species Eucalyptus marginata. The sequence continues at coordinate 10,951,481 of CM024585.1, forward strand.
CGTCATGAGGATTGCCAATGAAAGAAGGTCATCGCAAAAGAGTCTTGATTGCGATGGCTCCTTCGATTTTGAATGACTGACCATTGTTCGTATGATTAGCAATTAGCCGTTTGCGGAGATTTTTTTTTGTTTTGTTTTGTTTTGACAGGTAATAATAATGATAACCTTATTTTTTTTTAATGAGTGGCTCTCGGATATCGACTGATGAGCGCCTCTTCAATAAATTATGTAACACCACTCATAACACAAATTTTGCTTTTATCGCCTTGTTATTAAAACAATGCTTCATTTATTTCACAAAAAATAAATGATTTGAAAAATATTTTTTTAAATGACTTTTTAATTTTCTTAAAATAATTAATCAATGAAAGTATTTTAATTATCAATATCAATTTATATTTAAATATTTTCATAAATGATGAAGATATTTTTTTGTTTGCTCATTCTTTTCTAAATAAATGCACTCTATGTTTAAAAACAAACATATACTATTTGATTATTAACTTAACAACTTTCCAACTAACACATGCGTGGAGGAAATCTCATACCAGAGTGTGCTTCCCCCCAACTTTATTGTGCTTGTTTCCTCGGACTTTGATTCTGCTTAATTTGTCTGCTTGTGATGGGTACGAGGTTTTTGTCTAGGAATTTCTGAAAGATCGTGCAGAAATTGACTACCTGGATTCATTGCCGAAGACTCCAGCTCACATCTTGCCTAAATAATCCAAGAACACGACGATGAAGCAACTACGAGACATGAATAATACTGACTCCATTTATTTCGTGATAAATAAATAATTTAAAAAATATTTTCTTAAGACTAATCTCTTGCATCGTTGGAATAGTTAGTCAATGAAAATTTTTGCATTATTAACAATAATTTACATCTACATATTTTTGTAAACGATAAAAAAAATATTTTTCATTGATTCATTTTTATAAACAATATGATCGATTTATTTTTTAAAAAATGTTATCCAAATTATTCATTTTTCGCAGAATAGATCCACCTTTTTAGATAAATGACACAATTTTGGAGCAAATGGGTTAGAATGATGTAGGGGGACGTTAGGGAGTGATATTATAGCATGTGGGACAAATTGTTTTTCTCAAAATCATTAGAATAATATTGTTAAATTATAGAATTTATAAAATAGTTCCTGTCAATATATATTTACAATTATTAATATCCTCTGTCATTTATTATCAACTTGACCTTACATATGAAACGTAAGATGTAGCTTTATCAATCAAAGTTGACATAATATAAAATTTTAACAAACAAATGGTGCTTGTACCCATCTTCATTCAAAAGTTTAAGGAATTAATAATTGATGTAGATATATTAACTACTTCAAATAACCTATTTCTATGCATGGCAACAACCATAAATCACCAATTCAGGACAACGTGGCGATCGTGTAAATCCATGGTCTCTCTTTAAAAATTGAGTCATGATGACAATTCTTTGCCTAACAAACATGTTGATCATGAGATTCTCCCTTAATATTCACTGAAACACAAATCCACATTGGGGCTCACTAGTCAGTCATGATGCAAACTTTTAAAATGCGCAGTAGAATGGCGATATCTCATCCCAATATCACGAAGAGAGAAGCCCAAATCTAACCCATTAACATGTCCAGTTAAACCTATTTTACTCAAAATACTTAATTGAATGAGTGGCCAAGATAGGGCTCACCAGTGCTCAGCCCCTCATGACCAAGAAGAGGGCCACTAGAGGGTTGCCATAGCCACAATGGGTGGCGCACAACCTTGATCTGGCCATGTGTTGCCTCACAAACAAGTTTGAAAAAAGAGAGGAAGAAATCGACTCATTGAGGCTTGGGCTGACGGACGCTGGAATTGACAACAACGAGAGAGAGAGAGAGAGAGAGAGAGAGAGAGAGAGAGAGAGAGAGAGAGAGAGAGATATAGGGCTTCATATTGGGAGTTTGAAATTCATCTCTAGCAACCAATCTAATTGGGTAGCTAGAGACCTAAATTTTGGTCACACAATGCCAATTTTAGAGACCGACGTTGGAATTGACAACAACGAAAGAGGGGCGATGGGCAGGGGGGGAGGAGGAGGAGAGAGAGAGATTAGGGCTTCATATTGGGAGTTTGAAACTCATCTCTAGCAACCAGTCTAATTTGGTAGCTAGAGACCTAAATTTTGGTCACCCGATGTCAATTCTAGTGACCGGACACATGTTAAGTCATTTAATCGCTAAAGTCTCTTTTCTACCAATCGAATGTAGGTTGCTAGAATTGCCTCTAGGTTTTGGTTGCCTACAAATCATACTTTTGGTAGTGACTCTACACCATAACAAATCTCATATAGGTAAACCTTAACGATAGTTGTATCAAATGACGCAATGTGTGACTCTTAATAACAATTGAATATAACTTACTTTCTTGCCACGTCACTTATAATTCTGGTATTAATGATCTGGCTCTACTATATTTGAGCAACTCATTATAGTTTTTATTGCATCATTCCGTGAATAAATTTCGTAGGGCGGTGTCTTTATGCCCTGGACATCATAGGGGAAAAGGGTACATTCTAGTCGGGTTTGCATAACTCCTCCCCCATGAAGAGACAAAGTTCTATCTCAACGGGACACATGTTGGTCACTTCGAGGCAGACATGTGAACTTTCAAAATTTTATGATTAAACCTTGCCTCATTGCGAAATGATTACTCTAAGCTATAGACCACTGAAATTATTTTGTTCCTTACTAAATTATATTTGTTGAGTAGGGTGTCGATTTAGCATATCTTTTGGATTGTCGAACTTGTGAAACTGTTTAAATTAACTTAAATATTCTAGCATCGGGTTGTCTCATGTCTTGTACTCATAGCTTGGTCTCATCTGATGTTGGGAAGTGCATCAGCAAGCTCTTCCCAACCCAGCGAAGCACACGCTTACCTTGTGAAGAGAAAAGGAATAAATCGAGAAAATAAAGTTTTTAAAAAATCAACATTCTAAAATAAGCATGTCTATCTATGAAAGGTAAAAAGTTTTTGAACAAAATACTTTACTAGATTTAACTTCGACATAAATAGCTTTTATAAGTCTAAAAGAGCCTCCCACTTAAACAAGAAATCCACTAGGTGATGCTTCTAGAATCGCATTCATATATATATAAATATTAAATTATCACTTAAACTTTGAAGTTAATACCACATAAAATCTCAAATTAGTACATCCAAGTCACATTTATCCCAAACTAATTTTTGTGTCACAAAAAATTCTGAATCGATACTCCTCTACTCTCCCTTAGCTTCTGTCCAATATCTTGTTAAATTGGTGACATGGAAATACATGTAACAAACAAATTAAATGATTGGTGTGTGATGTGGATCTAACGTGGAAATTCAACATTAATGAGTCTATTAAAAGATGTCATTTTGGGAAAGCTAGATTTGAAGAAAATGAAATGAGATTGGAAAATTTGCTCAAATCTGCTAGTTTTGCCTTACGACTTCTTTCCCGTTATGTTAAGATATCTAATTTTGCCCCAATTTTGTCATTAAATTCTAACATATTTTTTTATGGTATACCATAGTGAGATTTTTTGTGAGATGAAAAATTAATTTGGAATAAATGTGACACAAATGTACCAATTTCGAATTTTTTGTGACATGAAATTTAGCTTGAAGGGTGGCATAGATGTACCAGTTTGAAATTTTTTATAGTAAAACTCTAAATGCCCTAATTTTTCAAAACAAGTTTTTATTTTTATTTTTTATAACGGCCATTAAAATGAGGCCATATGTATTAAGCTGTTCTGGTTGAAATTCTGTAAATACAATGAAACTCAATTTTACCACGAGAGAAATAAATTAAATATATGTTCTGATCCAAAAAGTAAAGCTAATGATTAGGTTGGTGGAGCTCGTGTCGACAACAGCGAGTCTGTACTGTTCTGTGACCATGTGCTTTTAGATAACCACCCCCATTTTTGGTTAAGAATGACTGAGCTCAACAATCTAGGATATTCAACTATTATATATTATCATAAATTTTAACAATTTGAAAAGATTAATTAAGGGCGTGCTTGACTGAAATAATTTTAAAAAATTAATTTTCTGTATTTTCACATTTTTAATTTGGTGAGAATGGACAATTAACAAAAAATCATTTATAGTTAAAGAAAATATGTATGTTTAAAATTAGGAAGATGAATTTCCTAACCTGAAAAGGAGGAAATTTTATGAGAAAATTGTTTACTGAAAACCATTTTACTTTTTCGTTAATTTTTTCTTGAAATAAACACACCCTAAATTGAATCTTAATTCTAATGACTTAATTGGGTTTTCTCATGTATTATACTCATATGGTCTCATATGATGTTGAGAAGTGCATTAGCAACCTCTACCTAATACTGCGAAGCACATTCTTGCTTTGTAGAAGGGAAGGGAATAAATCAAGAAAATGAAATTTGAAAAAAAAATCTACACTCTTAAATGAGGATGTTTATACTAAAAATGCTATGAACGGAAAATAGTTTTTGAACAAATTACTTTACCAGGTTCGACTTTGATATGTAGCTTTCATAAGTTTAGAAAAGCCTTGCAATTAAATGAAATTGTCACTTAGATTTTAGAGTTGATACCACCAAATATCTTAAATTGGTACATCCATATGACATAGCTAATTTTTGTGTCACAAAAAAAAAAAAAAATCAAATTGACATACTCATGACAAATTTACTATTTGTTAGTTTTCGTTTAATTTCCTAGTACATGTCTATTAAACAACTTGGATAATCAACATGTGATGTGGATCCGATGTGGAAAATCAAAATAAATGGGTCTCCCAAACTACATTGTTTTGGGGAAGCCAGATTTGAAGAAAATGAACTAAGATTGAGAAATTTGCCAAAATCTACTAATTTTGTAACGAGAGCTCTCTCATTTTTCAAACATACGTTGAAATCTCCAATTTGTCCTGATTTCGCTCTACGATTTTGGTAAATTTATACGGATATACTAGTTTGATATTTTTGTGATACAAATATTAGTTTGGAGTAAATGTGGCATGAGCATACCAATTTTACATTTTTAGTGGTATAAACTCTAAATGCCCTAATGTTCAAAACAAGTTGTTTATAACAGCCATTGGAATGAGGTCATATGTATCAAGTATATTCAACTTAATGTTCTGTTCCAAAGAGGAAAGCTCATGATGAAGATTGTGGAACCCGAGGACCACTCGCTTAAGAAAATCACCCCCATCTTTGGTTAAGAATGATTGAACTCAACAGTTGCAGATGTTCAACAAATTTTATATATATTACCACAATTAATAACAAATTCAGAAGGTGAATCGAAATGATTTTTTATCGGGGAGACTTCCTTGCTAATGAACAGACGGATGAATGTAGTGGACGAAGATATTTCTGAACAATTAATTCCCCCCAGTCCCCCTTTATAAGCAAGTTGTACTTATTATTTTATTTTATCTAACTTTAGGACTTTAAATTTCGTACACAAGATTTCAACAAGCATTTATTCCATCCAGAAGTAAATGCTTCCTTTATAAACCCTGTTTTTTCCTTTAAGATTCCTTACAATAATGATGGTACTTTTAAATTGAATTACAAACTTATTCCAGGAGCATTTGAAGTAGGACCTACTATCCTGTGAAGGTGTGTTTTGATTATTTCATATTTTTTCCCACAAAAATTTACTAATTTTCTATAAAGTGAAAATAAAATAAAATTCTAGCGGCCCTAATTGTTAATGTTTACCATTTGTCAGATAATCAGAATGTTTGATCTTGAAAGCTCAAATTACAAGCAAATTCTTGTAAGTAGAAACTATCCCAAACGCTCGCAACGAATGAAAATATTCTCACTTCTTTTTCGCCAATGTTTGGACATATTGTGACGCCCAAAGTCTTCTGATGGTTGGGTGAGATCCATGATGTGAATGTGATTCATAACTAAGAAATCATCTCAAAATAATTACAATCTTGTATAGTTATTTACAGTTCTCTTTTTATGCACTCATCTCACGTGAAATGTGTAAGGTCAATTAAATAGAATCAGAGTAGGACTTCCTATAGTAGATGCATGATTTAAGGAAGGATTTGGCCCAACACAATCTGACGAGAGATGGGGAGTGATTACTAGAGTGAGAGGGCTCAAGCAAAGTGCAACTCTTGCCAAGTTTATAAGATGGTGAAATGATATGAATGGATTTGAACTTGTGCTGAATAGAGGGAGACTCGCGTTGGATGACATAATTGGTTTTAAGGGGAGAAGGGGAGGGAAGTTTGTGACACCCAAAGTCCCACATTCGTTGGGTACGGCTTTGTGATTTGATTCTCAAATTAAGGTTTACATTGAATGATTGCCACCTTATGTGGTTATTTAAGTACAACTTTTGGGAGTTTGACGCATGTGGAAGGGGCTAAGTCATTCACATATTGGGCTCAACAAATTTTGTGGGATAGGAATTTATCATAGATAGCTTCACGAATAAAAGATTATAAGACAATGAGACGATAAACTATGAGATGATACATGAATACCTTTTATATTCTAGCATCGAATGAGGTGGACATCACTGATACTTTTTCTTTGATTTTAAAATTCAAGGGCTCAAGCACAAGGACATGAGCACTTGTGGCCTGGGAAACACCCTATAAACCCATGAACCAGTTAAGTCCAAATCTTTGACTTAAGTACATAGGTGTCTTAACCTAAAGTAATTTGCATACAATTAGTGGGATTTGAACAAGCGCCCTTCAATTTTTCAGTAGAAAATCCCTTGATGTTCCGACCAACTACATCAAAGCCTAAGGGTTTCAGCTCAAGTAACAGTTGAGAATCACAGTCGCATGTGTACTTGGTGGAGGCAATAACTTTGATAGTTGGACACCATGAGGTGATAGTGGTACCAACTTATTACCTATCGAGTATACAGAACAGAAACACACCGAAAGGAGGCATAAACAAATGAAATCGATGTGCAACTTACTCCTTTCGCTGTCCAAGACATAAATTAATACATTCTTTTTAGTCCCAATTCCACCGGGCATTTCCAAAGTACTTTTTAACCTAAAAAGTCTACATAGGACCATTTTTCTTCCTAATCCTTCCCTTGATTGAGTCATTACGGTCACGACTCTCTTAAAAGTGGCTCTTACAATACTCCATCGGCCTAATTAGCTTCCTTTGCTATTGCATATCCAAGCTGTGTTTTTGTACGGCAATGTCTTTTCATTCCTACCATTTATTGACTTGTCCGTGACTGGACTGACCATCTCTAGAAATTATAGTCAACTTTGAACCCCCATTGATTCATCCTTGCTTGAGAGCAAATGGGTGGAACTTCTTTTCGAACATTATCATCTGTAATGAAGATTTAAATATTTGACACAGAATTTTGTTTGCTTTTCTTTTGAAAAAAGTTCAAAGGAGCTAGTACCTTAAGCCATTGGTCCCGAAGCCTATAATCTATCACTAATCCTTGATTATAATTATTGTTAGCAATTTTTTTATATTGCCTTTTGTTTTTTCAAGCAGGAATCTGACTAGGAGGCCATTATCATAATTGCACGCCTTTTATATGTTTTGGCCAAAATGATGATGCTTGAATGTCATCAAATGTTTTCAGTCATGTTCCCATATCTTGGAGCCATCCTTTGAAAGTAGAATATAGATAAATAAATCTCAGTGAGAAAATACTATAAGCACTGTTATGCTTTTTCGATGCTCTTTGGCTGTTGAAGTTCAATCATACGCGCTTGCGTAGGCAGGAATGATGAATGTTCGTGTTGGTGTCTCCCTTTCCTTACACAGACTATACTGTTAGGTCTCAATGTCGACCTGAGGATTCGGAAACATATGCACAGTGTTCTTATGAGAGATGAGTGGTCCTGTAATGAAAGTAATTAACTCCAACGTCTCAAACGAAATGGAAAAAAATTTAGACTTGTTCGTTCTGTAGATACCCAACAATTCACTTTATGGTTATCAATCTTGAAAGGTGATATAGGGGCATTTGATCAAGATCAAGCAAGTAAGCTCCAATTCCGGGACGGGTTTGGAATGGAACTTGAGATCAAATCCCTCGAGAGACGCTCCGGACTTGTAGAGTGAAAATTAACTTATCAAGAAAGGGAAAATTTTGGAAGTCTGAAAGTATTACTTGGCCAAGGCATCTATAAATGTAATGCATAACCTAATAAATTTTTTGGTTTTACCTTGAGAAAATTACATGCAAGAAAAAGCTATTGAAGTGGAGCCCGTCCGGGGTTTGGACGTGATCCCTTGCTGCGAGAGGGTGCTTATTGTTGCATGCACAGCATACGTTGAGCATGATATAGTAGAGAGGGAGCGAGCAGTTCTAGCATATACTCAAATGCCTGTTGACAGATGAAGCGTCTTAGGTTGCTCGAAGTCATTGGAGGATGAAGAATATGCGTAGATCGAATGCAAACTTTCAGATCTCATATCAGCAAAATCTTCCTAAAAGAATCCTCAAATCTAAGGGGTATATATTGCGAGCGGGTCACCATGCTCAGCAGACAGAATCTTGCGATGTGAAAATCTAAGTTTAGTCAAATAAATGGTTGATATGTCGTGGCATGTCGTAAGTATGGCAGCCTATAATTGGTTGCAATAGATTGTGAGGACAATGACACTAGAGGGTTAAGCATGGGTCATCATCAAGCCCATTAGAAAAGAGTAGGAAATGGATTGAATCTTTTTTAATGAATACCATTTCAAGACCACCAAATTAATGCTTCCTACAATTTAGCATCTCAATAACACAAGGATAACCTTGGATCTTGTGAGTAATACTGAGTTATTCCTGCATGAAGCAACCCCCATGAGGTGCACCTGCAAACAAGTTCCTAAATACTCACATTTTAGTAATAAATTTGCAAAATCTAAATAAGAAAAAAAAACATATACTCTTCTAAGCATTCCTTTTTTTTTTTTTTTAATAAACCAAGGGTATGACGTGAAGACCCGGCTACAAAAGGCTCAAGGAATACCTTACAAACCCTAAGAACCAGTTAAGTTGAACTCTTTGACTTATGCAAGTGGCCCTTACCTAAAACAATTTGTTAGTAGATGGTAAGATTTGAATATGCAACTTTTAGTTAATGAGCGGAAAATCCTGGATATCACAACCAAATGCAAACCATAAAGGGTTAAGCATTAATTCTTTCATTTTGTTTTCAGCCCTAGCGTGCTCGGGAAATATAAGGTGGTAAGGGCCTCACTCCATAGCAAAAACTGACATCACAAGCGCATATAACAAGAAGGAAAATTGAAACTTGCCGAGTACAATTTCTAGAAATATAGTTTCCATTTATGGTAATCGTTGGAATAGATGGGTTAGTTACATTTATTAACGGAAGGATCACATTGCATATAATCGAATGAGTTAAAGCCCTCTTCACAAAAGAAGAAAAGTTGAAGCACAAACTTATAAGGGTTAATGTCCTGAAGAACTCCAAACTGGTACACATGTGATAAATTTATCCAAAACTAATTTTTTGACCATTAAAAACTTTAAACCGATACACCTTTGACAAATTTACCTCAAACCGGTATACTTGTGACAAATTTATTCTCTATTTGTTTCCGTTAAATTTTACAGTCAAATTACTAAGTTAAATGACACGTGACAATTGATTGGTGTACCAGTTGGGATTTTACTCTCCGTTTGTCATAGTTATACAATTTATATAATCTTTTGTGGTATTAATCCAATTTAACGGGGGTTATATTTATTATGGATGTACCAGTTTAAGATTTTTGACAGTCGAATAAATTAGTTTGGGGTAAATTTGTTACAATCATACCGGTTTGAAATTTTTTATGATCAGTTAGGGATAAATTTATCATAGATGTACTAGTTTGAAGTTTTTCATAACAAAAAAATTAGTTTGGGGATAAATTTGTCACACGTGTACCAGTTCGAGGTTTTTCAGGGTATTAACTCAACTTATAAAAAAGGAAAATTACACCAAATGCCTAAAAATCTTGTCCAAGTGTAATCAAGTCTGAAACTATCGATTCTTTTGATATACTTACCGTACTTCTTCCAACGTTCAGGACTTGATTGCATTTTGGGCAAAATGTTTGAAGAATGTCGGCCGCCCAAACATACTTATTCTCGATTGGTCCCTGCGACATATGAAAATAATATCGGGTCTCCAACGTCGAGTCGAGCAAAGTGGAGAAGTTGGCAGCTTTGGCTTTCGCGTTTTTGCATATTATACTTCCCCTTTGAAACTGTGCATCATTATCCGAAACCCTAAATGTCTGCTCGTCTTTTGCTTTGTATTTACTACTGCCTCATGGGGAGAGAGGGGAGAGAGGAGAGAGGGAGCGCGCGTGCGTGCTCTTGAATCCGTGGCCACGGGACAAAGCAAAACTCTCTGTCCGTACGACGTTCGCCCAATAAAAGCGAAGGCATATGCGATTCAGTTCCGAATGTGTTGGCTGTTAAAGTGTCCGTGACCTTTTTTTGTAACATGCAGCGTATGGAACTGAGGATGAGCAGCTTTCGGGGGGGTTAGAAAGAATATATTCTACGCGTCGATCACATAACTAATCTGTTGAGATTTCGAGCTTGAACTTTTCGAGATAAAGTTGCCATGGATCCCCAATTTTTTTCTCGACCCCTGCGATGAAATCCTCGAATTATATATTTGCTTGTTCAAGTTGGTCCCTCCATAGTATACTTAGACAAAACGGGTCGCGTGAACATCCAAATCAGCACCGCGTCATCAAGCTGCTCTATCGGGTTTCTGACGTGGAAAGAAAGATAAAAAAAATTGCAAGTTAGAGAGAGAGAGAGAGAGAGAGAGAGAGAGAGAGGGAGGGAGAAAGTGATGGGGTTTGTGCTATACCGGAAGGGGAAGCAGAGAGAAAGAAGATCAAGCTCTGCATCTTGACTCTTCTTAGCTGATTGCAATGGTAAAACCCCTAGGCAATCTAAACCCGCGAATGCTTGTGCAAAAACCAAAACACAAGGTGTTGAGGCGAGGTTCGAAAGGAGAAGGAGATGCATGAGGGAATGTGATTGTGCGCGCGCATCTGGTCAGTGAGTTTTGTTGGGTGAGACCTTTTCTGGAGCGAGGGCTGCAACCTCGCCGCCGACTTGAGGAGGTTTCTGCGGTCCTCACCGGCGTGTGTCAAGGGTCGCTGAGGGTTCGTGATTGGGATGCAGAGACTCATAGTAGAGCCAATACCCCTTCTGCAGCAAGAACGCATTTTGCAGTCAGATATATCCAAACTTGTTTTCCTTCTACAGTTAGGTACCTCCAAACGCGTTGACTGTCCTTATGTTGAGTAGATTGTTCATCATTTACTTGGTCCATTTAAACTCTTCGACGATCACATGTCCTTATTTGTCCACAAGGTCCATCCAAACTAGTTGACGTTTTCATGTCCTTTCGTCTGTTTACATTCTATTGCTCCATGCAAACTTTTCGACAATCATACGTCCTCTAATTTGGTCGCCATCCACGAGATTTTCCCAAACATTAATCTCTCTTACGTGGAGTAACTTGTTCATCACTTGCAAGGTCTGTCCACTCATCAACATATTTCACATTCGATATCCCGTTCACTTTTTGCAGAGCAAAGGTCCTTCCACACTCTTAGACATGGTTTTTGCTAACATCATCTGTATATGAATCTATATACATAGAGACAGTGTGTTCTACACGCTCAATTTATACTTAAAATGTTTTGTTATCCTGAAAATAACATAGGATTTTTACTAACACGTGGAGTTTATCTTCGAAAAAACATAATCGAGGATGAATGTTCTATATCATTACATGATAGTGTCTCATTCTATACCATACATTAATATGTACAAGATGATGGTACATGTCTATAACCCCCGAAACTGGGACAATTGGTTGGGGCGTTAGGTGTTTTCCAGTTTAGATGCCACTCATTCGTATCACACTAGATTAGGATTACCTGCATAAGGTGAAAGTTTGAGTTTAACTGATTCATGGGATTTGCAGGACTTTTCATGATATCCCATAAAATTGGATTTCCATGTCTATGCCCGTAAAATGTCAAAAGATCGTACATGTCAATGACTTCATAAACATCGTGCTCGATAGATGTTAAGATCCTAGTTATATGCATTTGGGACATGATAAAGTGATGGAAGATCCCTTATTCTGTACTGATATTCGCTAGAGCAGTGGTTCTTTGTTTTTGTCGGCCTATAGCATGATTTGTCCTTTTATTATATGTTATCCAAGTTGCTATCATTCATCATCTTCGCTTGGTTCCGACCCATCGATTTTCTAGGACATTGGACAAAAGATGTAGCAACTCGCTTTTTCCTGACAAAGGCCAAACACACGTTTTGAGGTAGGATTTTTTAATCAATTCCACAGCCTATAATCAAGTTCTGTCCACACACAAAATAAATAAATAAATAAATTTCTTATCTTGATATCATACAAAATCCCCCGAATCAAAATCTTTTGGTCTTGATCACTTTTGCTAATTAGGTTTCTTTTCGAAAAGAACTATTCTATAATTGTACTTTTAGTGAAAGTGACTGTTGAGTGTAGAAGATAATATTAAATGCCTCGACTTTCTGTGGATTGTGCTGCCTTCTTCTTCTTCTTTTTCTTTTTCTTTTTAACTTCACCCAAATTATATGCTCACCTTATGATAATTAATAAGTGTAATGCTAAAGCCTATGGAAAAGATTAGGTAGAAGAAGGTACGATATATGAGCTAAATACTTTTTGTAACTATACCAGGAATCTTTGATAGTGGAGCCCGACCTGTTGTCCCTCCCACTAATACTCCCACACAATTATGATTTTAGCCCCCAACTTTTATGCTAAAAATTAATAAATTAAATCTTATCACTAAGTAAGGTTATCATCTACTCATGCTTCAAATTTTAATTTGATTTGTTCCTGATGAATGGGGGACTTCCGTCACCTGCTCATGCCATGACAAACGGTGCTTTTCAAGCTGCTTCTTAGTTCACAACAACATCTGTCAATGTCAATGAAATGGTGGGAAATCAAAATTAACTCCTTTAATTTTTTAAATTGAGAACCAGGCACAAATTAAAGAGTTTATTGGTCATTAGCCAAAAGGAAAAGAAAATGGAAAATTACCGGAAAGTCCTAAATCTATTGTATTTATGCTAATTCAATTCCAATGATTTGTCAATATAGTCCATCAACTCAATTTTGATGGGAAATTGTTGATGTGGTGGTTTAGTCAGTGCTGACATGGACAATTTGAATTTTATTTTTATCTTTCTCCTTTATCTATTTTTTTTCTTTCCTTTTCGCAGGTGGCGGCCTCAAGTGAAGGCCACAATCCTCGCAGTGGCCAGCGAGGGCTTGCAGGCCCTTGCTGAGTGGCCAACAAGGGTCATCGAGCCATCACTAGCCACAAAAAAGAATAAATAAATAGTTCAAAAATATTAAAAAGTCGCAAAAATTGTTCATGTCAATGCTGACAGTGCATCGAGGATGATTGGCATTTACGCTAGTGATTTCCTACCAAAATTGACTAGATGGACGGCATTGATATATTATCAAAAGATTTAGAACTCAATTGGCCATATTAAAAAGTTTAGAACTAAATTGGCGTAAATGCAATATGCTTAGGATTTGTTGGTTTCCAAATAAAGGAGAAAGCAGCTGAGTTAAGTATTTGATAGGAAGATGGGGTCTTGTTGCACGTACGATGCTTCTTTGGGGGGCAAATAATTAGTTTCCAATGTATTATGTTCTACACTTTGGCAGTGAAAAGTATCATTGCAACAAGCACATATATTCGATTTTTTTTTTCTTTTGGCTTGTACTAGATTAATGGCACGTAATATCAACTTATAGTCCCAAACTTCGGTCAATCATGGCCAAGAATTCACGAATATTTTGCTTTACCGCCTGTCTATATATATAGCAGAGAAATGCTTCATTTGTGCCTATCAGGTTTGAATATGACGAAGGACCATTTCAATAATATCAAGATTTATTTCACATGTATCCAAATTGCATGGAGGCTATGTTCATCTCTGCTGGAAGAATATTTAAAAGTCACTTTCTTCTAATATTTGAGAGGGTTTTCATGGCTCAGCATGATCAAATAGTATATTGTTGGAACCCTCTATGTGTAATAATTTCAAATGTGGCAAGTTTCATATAATTTGGAGACTTCTAGATGAAGTTATGTCGTACATACCATATGTTGCTCAGTTTACACTGAGATGTGCCTTCTAGTATTTCTAGATTTTTGTTGAGTACTATATGTTGACTTTGTTTCTTGTATCTTTTTAAGACAATCGTTGATCTTGGTCTTTAAATATGACATAGTAGATGCCTTGGTGCAATGTAGTGGCGGGCCTCCGCTCGCCCCATCGAACTATAGGATCATTCCGAGCTTTCAGAGAAAACAAAGCTTTAGTTTCGAAATCATAGACTAAAAAGTTGAAAGTGAAAAGAAAATTTATAATTTCTGAAAAATCTAGTCCACGATCTAGGGTCTAGAGTCTTCCCTTTCCTGGACCATTTGGTGGGCACCGTATATGGACCATTTGGTGGGCACTATATGTGGTGCATTTGGTGGGTGCTGTGGTCCTCCAAGCTCATCTAATCCGACTCAAAAGGGCATAGGTAGCTAATTCCATTGATCATTAGGAAATAAGATGGGAAATCAATGTTATTCAAGTCCTTTTTGCTGATATGTTAATCGTAATCAACCTTTTCCCCTCAAAATAGCAATGATTCACCTTTTTTTCTACAACAATGGGGTTTCCCAGACTTTTTGAACACATGAATGATCTTCACCTGATGTGACAGTCCCCTCACCTCATACAGATCAAGTAATTCCTGGAGACAGACAAATCTACGCTCCTCGGGATAACTTTAAGAGAATATGCAAATATAATGATCCAAATGCAAGCCTTGAGCCACAAAGGTCAAACACACTCATCACTTGAGCAACTCATAGGGACTATAGTCACAATTGATTGACCCTGTGAGCTTCATTGACGTTTACAAAGTCTTTAACTCCTTGTGGTAGTTGATTGAGGCGTAGGAGAATTTTCTATTTAGGTTCGAAAAGTCACCAATTCGAATCACACCAATTGTATACAAACTACTTTGAGTCAAGTTGCCAATACATGTCAAAGGTCTGGACTTAATCAATTCATTAAACTACATGATGTTCCATAGGTCTCAAGATAGTTGCATCTCCACGTTCCATGCCCTTGGATTTTCCGAAAAGAAAAAGAAAAGGTTACTTTTGCCGATAAAATTATACAAGGCCTAAGTTTTTGTCCGAGTGGGTACTTGCCCAACTTGGAGAGTTGGGCCTTGGCAAGTTGTTCTAAACAAACCTAGCAATTTTTCAATAAAAATTTAGAAGGCCTTGGTTTTTCCCCAAGTGTGTTCTTGCCCCACCTAGATAATTGGGCCTTTGCAAGTGGTTCTTGATTTTACGATTTGTGAAATCTGACACTTCTTTCCCCGGTTTCTTTTCAGGGGCTTGAAGAAATATGTAAATAAATGGGATGAGAGCCTCTAAATCTAATGTAACATGTATTAGGGGTAAGCATAATCCGGATATACGGTTGGAATTGAGAACCACCCACTAAAAACCAGTTCCAAAAAATTAGAATCGTGAATTGCCATTGGTTTCATGGATCCACCCAGAAACTAGACCGCTGGTCCGATCTGATTCTTAGATGGATCCATGAAACCGATCTCCAATCTCTATTGCAATCATCAATTAATATCAAAGTGAACCTAGTTTCTATTTTAGAGCATCAAAGCTTGTTTGACCTTATATTCGAGTTGAATTGCAAGCCATTGACTTTTACTAAGGATTGAAAACTATAGGGTGGAACGAATAAACAATACTCATTGGTTAGAACTTAATTTCTTCAAAGGTTATTGTGTGGTCCTCTTAGAGTTCCCCAACATTGGGAACATACGGAGATTTAGACTCTACGTTAAAAGTCCTAACCTCCATAGAAATGAAAACAATAATCGCTTGATCCATTTTCAATGTCCACTTAATTAAACCATGTGGATGGCCAAGGAAAGAATTGAGTAAGATCTTAAAATGATCCGTTAGCTCTTAATTTCATATCATAACGACAAAGCGCCGCAACATTTATGGACATATCCAATCAGTCCTCTCATTTCTCTTTGTTTGTTTATTTTGTTTTGGTTAAAAAAACAAGTTATAAATAATTAAAATTAAAAATGAAAATAGAGTAGGGGGTTAATCTTATTACACACAATTAATAATGTTTAATAACTATAAATATACATATATGTACACACACACACATATATATATATATATATATATATATATTTGGTCGAAAAACTACAAAATAATTAAGTAATTAAGATGGAATTTCTTTTTAAAATATATATAAATATACCGGTCCAGTTCGAGTGGGTGGATGAGCGGTTCCACACTTAGAACTGAGAATTGGACCGGTACTCATCGATTCTACTAAATTGGAATCAAGAATCAGATCAACTCCCATTGAAACTGTTGGTTCTAAGTGGTCCAGGCAATTCTGGTTTTTTTTTTTTTTTTTTTTTTTTTCACACCCCTAACATCTAAATCTAATGCAACATGTATGTAAGGTCCTTTCATCCGATGATAACAATTTTATGTGAAAAATGAGGTATCGTTTTTACGCTTGACATTTAAGGGGAAAATTACCCAAAAAGTAGTGAACTTATTATATTTTGTTAACTAAGTTTTAAATCTTTTAATTGTGTTAATTGAGCCCTAAAACTTCTCACATTTTATCAATTGAGTCCATCCATTCACTTTTAGCAGAAATCGCTAATATAAATACTAGTTGCCCTCTGTGGTATGGTCGACATCGATATAGATATTTCTTAATAATATTTTTATATTTTTTCCTTTTTTCCTTTTCTCTTCTTTTTTCTTTTTCCCTTTTTCACTCTACCGGCCATCACCAAGCCTTGACAAGGGTTGCCCTTACCAACCCAGGCCTAGGTGTCCCTTGCTCGAGGCCGACAACCTCCACCGGCCATTAATGGGGCCTGGTGATGGCTTGCAGAAGGAGAAAGAAAAAAGAAAAGAAGAGAAAAGAAAAAAAAAGTAAAGAAGGAAAATAGAAGAAAGAGAAAAAAAAATATTGAAAAAATGAAAAAAAAAAATTGTTCACATTAATGTCAAGTGTGCTACGTAGGATAGTCGGCGTTTATATCAGTAATTTTCGATTAAAACTAGTCAAATGGACTCAATTGCCAAACATAAAAAGGCTTATGACTCAACTGGTATAATTAAAAATTTTAGTACCGAATTGGTAAATGTGTAATAAGTTTAAAATTTTTTGGATAATTTTTCCATAGTTTTGAGTAATTGTGTTTCTAGAAGAAACACTTTTGGGTAATTTTCTAGCATCATTTACCATGGAATCGTGCGTAGTTGGTACATTTTCTTTGTAATAAAAATGGAAAAATATTTAACATCTTACATATACAATTCTAACTATAGAAAAACATCTGATCTCTGAGTATTAGATCTAATTAGGTCCTGCCTCATCAGTATTTTTTTTTTTTGAGTCGTAAGACGGTAATTAATGGATTGAACGTCTCCAATTTAAAAAGGGAATGAGACCTTCCTGCATCTCCTTTGACCAAAACAATAGAGGAATAAAAGAATCTTTAAATAAATAAAAAAGAACCATTTTAATTGAAGAGAAAGGAAAAGAAAAATATGTAATTAGAGGATTAGATTGCATCAAGAAAATTTGAGCATCCGATACAAGAACTAAGCAATCTCCGTTTTTTTCGGTATCACCTTATTATACATCTAATAGACGTGTTGTTTTACATGTAAGATGGGGTATAAGACCAATCTCTTACTGCTAATCTACATGGTTTGTTTGAGTCTCATGTTGATGTAATCTCTGTCTATTCGATAGTCAAAACTTTTTGAGTTAAATTTTCTACCGTGCTATTGAAGCACGGGTAATAAGTTCAAATGTTGACACTATTTATAATATCAATAATATCTTCTAATATATTAAAGTAGAAAATGATTATTGCTTGAAAAAGATTTTCACAATTAAATCTTGCACCAAATACTATAGTTATAATGATTTGTGTAAAAATCGAGGTATTGTACTTATGCTTGTTTTAGTTTGGCTAAGGATAGTTGCTATTGAAGATATGCACAGAGTATATTGAAATAAGACTGTTTTTTTTTTTTTTGGTCGTAAAATAAGACTGTTTGTTTGTTCATGAATCACTCGTGTCAAGGTGAAATCCTTTTTGGTAACACTCTCGGCATTCGGTCCTCTAGGAAAAAAATCGAAGAACATGAGCCACGTTAGGAATCTTAGTACAAGTGCTTTTAGATGGATTTTGAGCTAGAATGAAGAGGGATTACTAGCAATTCATCACAAAAATAAACCCACCAATAACAATACCTTAGAAAAAAAAAATACTTCATTCATTCCTTAGTGAAGCATTGTATTATAAAACAAGTTCTTCATGTGTACATTCGAACCTAATCCAACAAAGAAACTAACATCAAGTCCTAGACAATGAAACTACTGAATGACTGAATCGGGTGCATATCCGCGTGTATGATCCCATCATTCTTCATCGCAAGATTACGGTCGGTCTCTTCTACTTCGGCCTTGGCCAGTGCAAGAACCCAATCGAGCAACCCAAGCGAGCAACACAAGTGGAGGCCTATGCGCTCGTCCGATTTGTCTAGACATTGATTAAACAATGCTTGCAACATTATAGAAGTTAAGTTCTTCACCGGGATCTCACGGTGCTCCCTCTCTTCACGGACGTACACCGTCAAGCATCCTCGTCTCGCTAGCTTCTTGCCGGCGAGGCAACGCAACTTTCTTCCAATGACAGCCATCAGAACTGCCCAGTGGAGAACGGTGACTCCTTTGTGAATTCAATCTCTAACCAGTTGCAGAGATGTTGAGATCGGAATTAAATGTACAAATTGTTTATAAAGGGATCAGGAAGAGAGAGAATAAACCTTGTGGAATTAGAGTAGGATTCGGTTTCCTTTTCTGATTATATTTGGGATGACGAAGCCTAGTTTAATTTTAAGGATTTAGAGGAGATCTTAAGTTCGGAACTCTAGTGGGATTTTAAAACCGGTTTTACAAAAGTATCTAACAATTAACAGAAAAAAACTACCCAGTTGAATGATTCGCTTTTTTGTTGCTGTAAGAATCATGTAAAACCTAGGGTGTATTTTAGTAAAAGTGGGGTTGGACACCAGATTTAAAGTACTTTTTGTAATAGCATAAACTAGCTTCTTAGATTTGATTTAGATCTTTATTTTTGAAAATTCCAGTCTTACTGGGTATTGAGACTATGTATATGTTATAGACTAATATCTAGTTAGAAAGATTACCTCTTTAAAAATTGATATGAAAAATTGAGTCTGGTTTCCTTTTTTGGGCTTTAATGTAAATCTATATTTTTGTTATGTAGCTTAGCTATTCTTTATTTCCACTTCATCGCTTTGGCGTATCTGTTTTTCTATTTAACTTTGCAGAACAAATTTTTTCTTTTTATTTAACGAATTAGTGTGTATCAATCTAATTTTCCCTTTTCTAAAATAAAAGAAAATGAATTCGATACAAAAGAACTTGAAAGGGAAGTTGACTCCTACATTGATCTCGAAGATGGTATAGACTCTCTCTCTCTCTCTCTCTCTCTCTCTCGAGAAAGTTTGTGGCTATCACCAACCGGTCATTCTTTAGTGAGTCGCTATAACATATATTATCGTGATCCGATTATCAACAAATTAAACCCCAAAAAAAAAAATAATAATGCATCAAACTATATATTCTAGTCGAACATCAATTCTTCATGTTGATCCATTTGACCTTTTGTCTAAGATATGATTTTTATCTTTCTTATTTCCCATTTTGTCTAATTCACCTATTGTTTCACATGCGAGATGGAGCATCAAACTGATCTCTCTTTATTCAAGACTCGTATTCATGTAATCTTTCTACCTAAGTTGAATATTCTAACATGCTTACCGAAATACAAGTCATAAGTTTGAACTTTGACACTAATTGTGATGCAAATAGTACTTCTATTAGATTAAATTGGGCAATAGTTACCGCTTGAATAGCGACAACGATTTAGGCAAAAATTGAGGGAATGTATGTACACTTGAAATAGTTGGACTAACAATAGCAACTTATCACATATATGTAGAGATTCTATTTGAACAAGACAGTATCTTTTTTGGTTCAGAAATCAGTCGTGTCAAGATGAAACCCTTTTGTTCGGAGATCTTTCTTGGAATGCGATCCTTAAAGAAAAAAAGAGAAATCAAATAACATGAGACGCATTAGAAATCTCTTAAGCGAGTGCTTTTAAATGGATTTGACCTAGGATGAACATCTGGACTAATATACAAGCAATTCATCACAAAAATAAATCCATCAATGACAACACGGAGAAACTTCATTCATTCATTCAAATTAAAAAACAAGTTCTTCGTATATTGATTACAACCTAATCCAACGGAAAAAACTAAGATCAAGTCCTATAACGCTACAATGAAATAGCTATATGACCAAATCGGGCTCATATCAGCATGTACGATCTTGTCATTCTTGATTGCAAGATTATGGTTGGTCTCTTCTACCTCGGCCTTGGCTAGTTCAAGAACCCAATTGAGCAATTCGGGCGAGCAACACAAGTAGAGCCCCGTGCCCTCGTTCGATTGGTCTCGGCACTGATTAAACAACGCTTGCAACATTATAGAACGCAAATACTTTACCGGGATCTCGAGACGCTCTCCCTCTTCACCAACGTACGCTGCGAAACATCCTCTCCTCGCTAGCTTCTTGCTGATTTCTAACTTCTCAACCAGCCGACGCAGCTTTCTTCCAAGGACGGCCATTACAACTCTCCGATGAAGAATGTGACTCCTTGGTGAATTTGATCACTCACCGGTGGGAGAGATACTGAGACCGTTGATGTACAAATTGCTGGAGGCTTAGCGAAGGGACTATTTATAAAGGGATAAACATTGTGAAATTAGAGTAGGATTAGGTTTCCTTTTCCGATTAGATTTGGGATGAAGAAGCTTACTCTAATTTCAAGGGTTTAAAAGAGATTCCAAGTTTGGAATTCTAGTGGAATTTTTTAAAACCAGATAGAGAATATAAATACTTTAATTCATCTGATTTTCGCCATCTAAGTTATTCAAATTGTTAATGTTGCGATCTATTATCAAATTAGAAAATAGAGACTATATCTTGAATTAATTTGCGGCCTTCCTGCATCTCCTTTGACCAAAACAATAGAGGAATAAAAGAATCTTTAAATAAATAAAAAAAGAACCATTTTAATTGAAGAAAAAGGAAAAGAAAAATATGTAATTAGAGGATTAGATTGCATCAAGAAAATTTGAGCATCCGATACAAGAACTAAGCAATCTCCTTTTTTTCGGTATCACCTTATTATACACCTTCTTCTTCTTTTCTTTTTCTTTTTTTTTTTCTCTCTTTGCCCCGCGACAAGATAATTAGTACTATTGATACATCATGCTATATCATTGTCTTTAGGATTTTAGAAATAGTTTTCAAAGTTTAATGTGATTTCGTTTGATTTCGTCATAATTAAAGATCAAGATAATGCAAGAGTGGTTTAATGAAAGTATCTAACAACTAACAGAAAAACTAACCAGTTGAATGAATAAAATTACCATCTTCTATTTTGTTGTTGTTGTAAGAATCGTATAATCCTCAGGTATAATTTAGTAAATTTGGGGTTGGACACCAAATTTAAAAGTTCTTTTTGTAATAGCATAAATTAGCTTGTTAGATTTTATTTAAACCTTTACTTTTTAAAATTCCAGAGTTGTCCTATTTATTGAGACTATATATTTGTTATATTCTAGTATCTAGTTAGAAAGATGACCTCTTAAAACATTGATATGAAGAATTGAGTTCGGTTTCTGTTTTTGCGCTCTAATGTGAATCTATATTTATTACTTAGTTTCGCTTTTCTCCATTTCCACTGCATCGGTTTGGCATTTTTTAAAAAATTAACTTTGTAGCTCGAATTTCTCCTCTCTCTCTCTTTTTTTTTTTTTTTTTTTTTTTGCCGAACGTAAGTTGAAAGGACTTCCACAAATTTGCTTTAAATTTTCAAGTTACATAGCATAAACCATATAATTACATGAGGCCATAGTCCGTGATATCTATTGACGATGCAGTTACTCATTCCTTGATGAGATGAATATTTAAATGACTTAAGTGTGATTAATTACATAAGATCATTTGCACATATTAACTTTATTTATATTAATTACCATATATAATCGGTATTAACAAATTCTTGTGTATGTATTTGTCCAATTCAGTTCTCACATCAATCTAATCTTGCCTTTTTGGGAGCAAAAGAACTCGAAAAAGAACTCCTACTACATTGATGATCAAGATGGTATAGATTTGCTCTCTCTATTGTTACTTTTAAAGAGTTTGTCGATTCACGTTTGGTCATTCTTTTGTGATCACTAACATATAAAATTGGATTCGGATCTTAACAAATTAAACTCCCGAGAAAAGCAGTGTGCCAAACATTGTCTTACAATCAAACATCAAATTCTTCGTGTTGACCTATTTGGCCTTTCGTCTGACATATGATATTTATCTATCTTATTCGTCGATTATCAAATTCACATGTTGCTTTGCATGCAAGATGGAGCATCAAACTAATCTCTCTTTGTTCGAGTCTCATATTCATATGATCTCTCTCTACCCGAGTTGAATATTTTGACGTTCATGAGTTTGAATTTTGACACTTTTTGTGATACAAATACTTCTGTTAAATTAAATCAGGCAAGGTTACCGCTTGAAAAGATTTTCACGGTAAAATCCTACACCAGTCTATAGCAACAACATGAAAAATGAGATATCTTATGTACGCTTGAAATAGTAAAGAATAGTTGCTTGTCACATATATGTTTGACATTTTATTTGAACAAGATGGTATCTTTTTTGTTCAGAGGCCACACATATCAAGATGAAACCCTTTTGTTTGGGGATCTCCCTTGACATGCAATCCTCTAAAAAATTGGTAAGTGCTTCTAGATGGATTAAACATATGATCAACATCTCCATGGCAAAAACCCCGTGCAAAGGATTTGCCCTCAAATGCTTTCTCTTGCTCTTCTCCCCACGTGAAACCCACGTGCTTCTTGATAACCTCAGTTAAAGGTGCGGCAATGGTGCTAAAATTCTCACAAATCGCCGATAAAACTCGCCAATCCATGAAAGCTACGCACCTCTCCTACTTTCGTCTTAGGCGTTGGCCATTCACGAATTGCTTTGACCTTTTCTTCATCAACCCGTATACCATCAGCACTAACAACAAATCCTAGAAATACTAATTTGTTGGTAACAAAAGAGCACTTCTTTAGATTAGCGTATAATTGCTCGGGTCCTTAAAACCTGCAAGACAGCTCGCACATGCTTAATATGGTCATCAAGGCTTTGACTATATATCAAGATATCATCAAAATAGACAACCACAAATCGACCAATAAAAGCACGCAAAACATGATTCATAAGTCGCATAAACGTGCTCGGTGCATTAGTTAATCCAAATGGCATGACTAACCACTCATATAACCCATACTTGGTCTTAAATGCAGTTTTCCATTCATCACCTTCTTTCATCCTAATTTGATGATAGCCACTTTTTCAAATCAATTTTAGTGAAAATGCAAGAACCATGCAACTCATCCAACATGTCATCTAACCTAGGAATAGGATGTCGATACTTTACCGTAATATTATTGATTGCTCGGCAATCGACACACATTCGCCAAGTTCCATCCTTCTTTGGCACCAACAAAACAGGACGGCGCACGGGCTAAGACTCTCTCACATGCCCTCGCTCCAATAGTTCGCTAACTTGCCGCTGAAGTTCCTTTGTCTCCTCGGGATTGCTTCGATATGCGGGTCGGTTAGGTAATGGCGCACCAGAATCAAGTCAATTTGATGTTCTATGCCTCGAATCGGTGGTATCCTCCAGGAAGTTCATAAGGAAAGACGTCTTCAAATTCCTGCAATAAAGACACAATAGGACTAGGCAAACTTGGGTCAAGATCGTTAGTAGAAAACAAAACCTCCTTGTACACAAGTACAAGCATTGGTCGATCTAGAACTAAGGCTCTCCTCACTTCACTTGATTTTGCATAAAAATTATTTTGCCTCTTTTCTTTCCTCTCTTTTTTTTCCCTCGGTTTTTACCACAATATTTTCTCGGCCTCTCCTTTTCCTTGCGTTCGGACACACCACGCAAGCCCTCAGATTTCTCACCTTTTCTCTCTCTCGGCTTCTCGTTGTAACTTTAATCGATCTTGATACACCTCACTAGGTGTCATTGGTACCAAGGTATAAGTCTTTTGATTCATCACCAATGAATAACGATTAGTATATCCATCATGATGTACCTTTCGATCATATTGCCATGGTCTTCCAAGTAAGACATGACCCGCTTGCATAGGTACAACATCACACTCTACCTCATCCTTGTATTTCCCTATCTCAAATGGAATTCGAACTTGTTTCGACACCTTCACCTCACCACTATCATTTAACCATTGAAGTCTATAAGGCCTAGGGTGCTTTGTCGTTTTCAAACCCAACTTATCCACCATAGTACAACTTGCCACATTCGCACAACTACCTCCATCAATTATCATACTACGATCTTACCATTCACCACACATCTTGTATGAAACAAGTTATCTCTTTGTTGATGATGCTCCTCCTCTTTACTTGCACACTCGTGAGAACGCCTAACCACCAATAAGTCTCCTTTTATAGCCACTTCTCCATCACTACAATCCTCCAACGGTGGCATCTCATCATCCTCTTCTTCCCCTCTCACTTTCGGACTCAACATCACCATGTCCAGTCATGATCATCACCCTCCTATTAGGGCATTGATTTCGCCATATGACCCCTGCCCAAACACTTAAAACATTTAATCTCATGAGTTCTAGTGTTAGGTTTTCGGTTTTACCAAGCCGGATTCGTTCCAACTTTACCGTCCCTCTCCTTCTCCTTTGAGGTTTCGGTTTTGGTGTTGTTTCCTCTCCAATTTGGCTTTTCGTCTCTCTTCCAATTGATCTCCAATTTTGATTTGAACCTCCTCCACTTTTGTGATTTCGGTCCATCTTCAATTGCCGCTCAACTTTGATGGCTTTGTCCACCAATTCCTCCAATTCAACATAGTGTTGCAGCTCCACCACCCTTGCTATGTCTCGACTCAAACCACTCAAAAATCTTGACATTGTGGCCTCACGATCCTCCACCACATTAGCACGGATCATGGCAATCTCCATCTCCTTGTGATACTCTTCCACACTCTTATTGCTTTGTGTGAGATTTTGTAACTTTTGAAACAAATCTCGATGGTAATGACTTGGTACAAATCGCCTCCTCATCACCGCTTTCATCTCATCCCACGTCTCTATCGGTCTTTCACCATTGCGCCTTCTACTAGTCACAAGTTGATCCCACCAAATTATAGCATAATCAGTAAATTCAACAGCTGCAATTTTTACCTTTTTGAGCTCGGAGTATCGTTGGCAATCAAATACCATCTCCATGCGTTTCTCCCACTCTAGATACGCATCGGGATCATTCTTCCTTGGAAAGAAGGAATCTTCATCTTGATATTGCCAAGTTCATTATCTCTCGATGTCTAAACCCTCGGGCTCCATTCCACCTTCCAAATCGAGCATCTCGATCATCCTCCATGTCAGCCTCATCATCATCATAATGCCGCTGCCTTCTAGGTTGTGTTCTAGAGGCATCTCGTTGATGCTGCGGCCTTCCTCGAGGTATCTCTCGGTCACCATCAACCCTCATGACATTCCCCATCATTCGGCCACTAAGCTCCTCCACTACGACCCTCAATTGTTGGATGCTTTCCATGAGCGCTTCATCCCTTCGTATGGAGTCAACCTCCCTTTGATTCACGCTTTCTTCGCGCGACATATTTTAGACCTGCAAATAAACGTTAGTCACAAAATCCTCACCAATCACTCCCTCACGTGTTTCTCTCAAGGTGTTTGTCACTCCCCTCGTGTTTAACTCAAATCTAGGCTTTTTTTTTACCCTCAATTAAACTCACACACTCTTGCCTTTTTTTTCCTCTCGTATTCTCTTTTCACAAGCTCTTTATTGGACTCAAAACCTATCTCTCAACCCTCACGAAAAATCAATCAAACTAATCGACAAGATTAGATCACCGCTGATTTTGTTTCAGAAGTAACAATTTCAAACCAACAAGTACAACTCAAAATTCCAATTGAAACGCAAATCACTACTGATTTTGTTTCACGGTCCACTAACAAACAAGTCGCCTTCTTGATTTTTTTTTTTGTTCGGCTATATTTTTTTTTTTTTTGCCGAATTTTTTTTTTGCGCACTTTTTTTTTTTGTGCGTTTTCTTTCTTTTTTTTTTTTTTTTCTTTGAAGAACTTTCTTTTTTTTTTTTTTTTGACGAACTCAGATACAATTTAATATGCTAGGAAAAAAATTAAAACTAACAAAGCAAACAACTACGTATGGAAGCACAAAACCAATCGGATCCCTAAATTGGCTAGAATCGAAACCCTAGCTCAATAAATATCAAATTGCTGAATATAAATAGAAAATTAAAGATAAATAGACCTTGTAGAAGCAAGCTCGATCCAAACCGATGTGAATTGCTGCGGAAGGATCGTTTCTACGAAGGCCTAGATGGTGCGAATTGCAAACCTCGACCTCCAATCAAACCCGTGATTGGCAACCTCGGTATGAACGTGACCCGTTGACGAACACGTGTCAACCAACCAACGTTATAGACGCCACGAACGAAAGAATTCGCTATCTCGCTCGATAAGTCAAATCAACCGTCACAAGGGAATCTTGATTAGGTCAAGTCCTCAAAAGAACAAGAAAAGAGAATCTCTCAATTATTTCTCAAAGTAAAATATATCCGTCCCCAAAGAAATTCAGTCGTCTTATATATAGGCTTTCTAGCCATCACACAAACCCTAAAACCAACCCTAGAAATATAATGCGTCATATTCTAGAATATTCCTAAACAAGAAGATATATATATCTCTCTCTCTCTATAAATATATATCTATATATATTTGACTTGGTCAAATATTTGGTGTCCATATAATCAAATTGCGCCAAGATTTCCAAGATTCTTCAAGATTTGATCCAAGGTT
Source organism: Eucalyptus marginata (assembly GCA_014182565.1). Classification (NCBI taxonomy): domain Eukaryota; kingdom Viridiplantae; phylum Streptophyta; class Magnoliopsida; order Myrtales; family Myrtaceae; genus Eucalyptus; species Eucalyptus marginata. Next base: position 10,978,768 of record CM024585.1, read on the forward strand.
ATCTCCACGCTGAAGATCACGAACCATGACACCAACAAGCTTGCCTAAATTGCTTGGCCCGCGCCGAGTGATCGAACCAGTAGGAATAGACAATGGGTCCTTAGCACCTCCTCCTCGATATGGCTCGATGTCCACATCAACTACTAACACTTCCTATGTTGGTGCTATCATATTTTGATAAATGTTAGTGTGATTTACTGCAGTATGTCCTATTTGTATGCTTTGCCCTGGAGGAACTTGTGTTGTTAGCAATCTTCTTTCTTTTGTTCTCTTTCCTCTTGAATACAATGGAGGAATCAACATTCAACATTCGTGCTGCTTCATATTCTACAGGTAGATCATCTCATTGGCAAGGATCACCTCTTTAACGCAACATTATATTGGTTAAGGCTTGGTGCTATTACGAGAGTCGTATACTTGGTGCTCATCATGGTTTGATTTCCACATATACCTTGGAGACATTGGTTTTGTATGTCTTCCATCTGTTCCATTCATCTCTAGATGGTCCCCTTGCGGTAAGGTCAATGATGTGGATTGTTCGCAGAATGCTGTATAGATTTTGATGTTATTTCTATACTTATTTGTGGTGATGTTAGGTTTTATACAAATTTTTGGATTACTATAGCAAGTTCAACTAGGATAAATACGGTGTCAGTTTGAATGGTCATGTCCTTATCTCATCACTACCAAAAATTGTTGGTAAGCTATAATGTCCACCAATTTTGTGCAAGATAGATGTGTCTCATGTGCTTTTGAGATAACTTATTGGTTTCTTTTACAGTTGAGACACTAAAACATAGGGGAGAGCTACTGCTCACTAAGGATTTCCTGAAGGACTGTGGAACGTTTCTTTGTTCCTTCAAAATGATTTGGAGCAAATGCCCGGACATTTGTTTCAAAGCATCTTAATATAGTTGATCCGCTGAAAGAGAACAACAACCTTTGTCGTAGTGTAAGCAAAGGTATTGGTCTTTTAGGCTAGTGTTACTTCTTGATGTTCTTTTCTTTGAATGTGAATGTTATGTCCGGGCATTATTTTTCTCCTGGTCATTCTCAAGAGATTGTGGCTAAGCTGTTTGAGGGGGATAAACTATTTAAAGCTGGGAAGAATGGTTGATAATTGGATATATATTTCAAAATTGTTGATAAGCGGTAGCAAATGACAATTTGCAACTATTTCCACTATTTCCCATTGCAATCTACGGCTTCCCTTGAGCGCACTCAAAATCATCAACAACTTCAGAGTTGCGCATTTTTTCTACTTGTTTCTCATAATAACTGACAAATTCATACAAAGTCATAGTCTTACATGCCATATTTGAAAGATATTATTTGTGCTCTCACTTCTTTGTGTGGATATGATTCCTGTAGAAAAAGTATCTCGGCCCAACATAGGACACCATTTATAACGCAACTGATACATGCTGTTCAAACACTTGTGATTCCCCAAACTTCATTCTTGACACATATATTTCCAAACATTCTCCATTTCCAATTCAGATTCACAATGATATAAAAGCTATGCCAGTATTTATCGCGAAAACCCGACTTTTCAAGAAGATTCCCAATATGATGCGTGGCGTTTTTCCTAATATGCCACACACATAAACGGTGATTAGTATTTGGAAGAACAGTCTTAATGGCATTTGCCATGACATGATCTTGATCGGTGAAAATAGTCTTGGGTGTTTTGTTACCCATTGCCTCTAAAAAAAGATTGAAATGCCTAAACGAAAGAAGCAATTGTTTTATCCAATAAAAATGCACAATCAAAGAGGACAATCTTCCAATGATAATTCAAGCCAACGAAAGGAGCACATGTCGTATGGTACTTATTTGTACGATAAGTTGTATCAAATACCACTACATGTCCAAAACTTTCATAGTCTAGTTTGGATACACCATCAGATCATAACAAGTTGGTTAATCTCTGTTCCTCATCCAGTTGAAATATATAAGAAAAATTGCTTCCATTTGATTGTAAGCAATTAAAATGGTTAATGAGACTTTGACAATCACCTGCACTAATCAAGTTCCTTCTCTTCAATTGTAAGAAATTTTAACAATCATGTAAAGTAAAGCCAATATTCTCCTATCCCCCTACTTCACCACTAAGGTAGGAATACGCTTTTGTAGCCCTTATATCAGCTCCAACCATAGAAGTCAAAATAATTTTATTAGTATTCGTCATGTGTCAGTATGATCTTATGAGGTGTTTCTGTTTATCATCGATGAAAGGATGATTATGAACATCCTTAAACTTGTCCACTATCCATACTCCATTTTCGATTTTGAATTTTATACAAGCTTGACATCTAGTTCTCTTCACCGTCCTATAAATATCTCTTTATTCATGAGGTGGGATCGGTGGAGAGTGTCATTCACAATTAAAAAGAAATGTGCATGTTTGTAATATTCATTTACTATTGTTAGCCTTTTGTCATTTTCTCACTCCAAATCCCTTGGAAATTGCATATGCATTGTATATCTTATATGCTTCATCCTCATTAGCAAATTGTCATGCTAATTCTAAATTGAAATTATTTATCAACATTATACACAATGATATTATCCTCTGCAGCCTCTACAAATTTTGAAAGAAAAAATCCAATCATTTAAAGAAGGTAGACAAAAGGAAAACTAATTTTAATTCTAAAAGGATGAGTCACACCCATTTATCCTTAGAACAAGTCGAGCTAGCAGCAGAGTACTCATAATAATCTGTCGAAAATTTATACAAATGTAAGTTAGTGACTTCAACTGATTGTGAATTGTGCATATTTTAGTCATAGTAGAAAATGCCATACCCACTTATCTACGGGGCACTCCTGGTTTTGTTCTTACTCTTGGTTTTGCAGCCAGTATGAACTTTACTTCCTCTAAATGCAAGCTCAACATACCACCATGAACAAGCTTGCCATTACATAATGAATTCAATATAAGAATTTCCAAAGATACAACCCACGATAAAAAAATTCAGATTTAATTTCACACAGTTGAATTAACTTATGCATGCATAGTCAATAGCTCAAAAAGTAAAAAAAATGAAGCCCCATGTTGACACCTAATTTTGGAAAAATAAAATTGCATTTTGAACAAATAAAAAGAAAAAAATGAAAATGGGGGAAATTGATTTGATTGAATTATGCAAGGAAATATGGAATTCTGATGGATGTCCGGATTTTGTTAAATGCAGCAACAATTTTGAAATCAAGTGAAAAATGGGCAAGAATTAAGCTGATTGCCAAATCATACAGATTTGATTTTATGTGACAAGAAATGGCAACTCGGGAAATGCCATGTAAAGAGACCGTTTTGAATCACTATAAAAGAGAGGCTCATTTTTCATGACAGAGAAGCGATTTTCGAAAAAATTCAAAGCAAAAGTGAGGAAGGTTTTCTCTTTCGTTTCTTTTGAGTTCAATTTTCTTTAGGAGAGTCAACAATCTCGAGAATTCTCCGATTGGTCTATTGGATGGTGCAGTCCTCTTGACGACGTCCCGCATTCATCATGCGTCATGGATATTGATGACAAGCATAAAGCTAAGTCGAGCTTCCTTTTTTTTAAGTTTGATTGTGTGCGATTCCAATTTGCTATTCAAACTAAGGTGATTTTATTTTTTTTTCTTGCCTAGATTAAACTCCTACATCTCCGACGATAATTCCAGCAGCGAGACATCGAAGTGGCCAACGTACCTAAGCACCGATTGCCATCCGGTGATTTCACCGTGATAAAACCAGGTTGTTTCTCTCCCTATTAAAGTTGTTCACTCCATATTTTCACCTAATTTACTTTGTTTTGTTCTGATGTTGTGGTCACGAGCAATTCAATGCCGAACAAAGGCCACACAATTCCATATTCCACCATAATTGACAAGAGAGAGACGACAAAGAAGGGCGTCCACTCAAAAAGTTCTCGGAGGAGACTAGTGAATGGTCAAATCAAGAACTAGCCATATGCCCACCAACGCTGCTGCAAGTCCCCTCCTTTAGGTAGTTTAGTTTTAGTTTTAGTTTTATTTCTTTCTTTTGTTTATTTTATGTTATTTTATTGTGTTTTAAATTTTGTTATTATTGTTTAAGTTAGAATATGGTTTGTCAATGTTAATATTTGTGCATTTTGTAGGCATTATCCGCAAGAATTTTGTCTGGAATTATTGTAATTATTAATTTAATCGAGAGACATCGGATCATTTTTTTTTAATTATATTAATTTTTGGGCTTTTTGGTAGAATTTCAATTGTTAAATTACGATAATTATTTAATTTGGTCCGTAAGACTTCGGATCAGATTTGTAATTATTTTGATCTCTTTGTTGTGATAATTAGGGTTAGAATAACCGTTAATTTGACTTGTGAGACAACAGGTTATTTTTTCGACTATTTTAATCCTTCCTTGGTTGATTTTGTTGATAGTTTAGATTTAATATTTATTTAATAATTAATTATTTTTAAAAAAATCAAAATTCTGCATGAGCATATAGGTTTAGTAAATCAGACATGTAGGATTAGGTTTATGAAATTTTCGCCATCTAGTGATTGTTGCTAAGTTCATTGCTCGTCATTAGAACTAGGTCATTTGATTAAATTGCATATTTAATTGTTGCATTTCTTTAATTTCGAATTTCATGGAAAATACAAAAATTTAGAGTAAATTCATTTCATGCTTTAGGATGGATTGCATGCTTATTCATGTTATATAGTTTAGGTCATATTGCTACGTCATATCACTTCATGTTAAATTAGTAGCATGCATTGCACGACTTTCATTAAATAAAGTGAAAACAAAAATTGAGTGATTGCTTATTAATTAGAAATCATATCTAGGATTGTTGATATGAATTTTGACCTAACAACGCAGTTACTTTCGTTGCTTTTAGGTAAGTCCTGCATTATTTTATTCGCTTTCTCGGGTGTTAAATTGGTGGTTTGTGCACTCGCATGATCGCCTCACACGTTAGGAAAATGAATTAAAATCAAATCAAGCTGCCTGCAAAACATTTTTGAAAATTAAAAAGAAATGGTACCGAAAGGGCACTAGGATAGTCTAGTGTAACCAAGTCCCCGTACCCTTAGTCTCTGGTTCGTAGGAGTAAAATAATACTCCCATTATTTTACTTAGGTGTCTAATCGACCTACCATAAACCGATTAGTGGCGACTCCTAGATAATAATCTTTTGCATGTTAAAACCCTAAGTCGTGATTTGGTATGGGCTTGGGAGAGCCCGAGCTAAGCTTAAAGGCTTAGTAGTCCATCAACCTAGTTTTAGGTGGCAAACATCGAAAAAATTAGGTCGCGACACCCCACATTGAACAATTCGGCAGGAAAAAAAAAAAAAACTAGACAGATAGCCCAACTTTGTTAGAACCCATCAAAGACTTTCGAGAGAAGGGAAAAAAGAAAATTTACAAGACAAGGAGGAAAGAGAAAGGAACTGTTAGCAATAATTGTCACATGAAAACTTAAGATGGATATTGATACAAAAGTATGAATCAAATCCATCATTCTGGTCAATGTCAACACAAACCAGAGTAATCCCAAGCTTAAAGACCAACGTAAATGCTAAAGCATGAAAATGTAAAAGCTTAGAATTAGAGATAATCCAACCTGCTTTGATGAGAGTTTGCTACCTTATTTAAGACTTTTAGAAGTGATGCTACCCAATGCCAATACTCAGTCCATATGGGAATGTAAAAGTAATTTCGAGAAGAACGTAAACTCAAAAAGGAAATTGTACATTCAACTTCATGAATTCGAAAGCATCACATTTGCTAAAAAGAACTATATAGGGAAGTATCAAAGAAAACAAAACCATAGAAGGAATTCAAAAGGACAATGAAAAACAAAGAACGCACTTTTATAATCATTGTGCTGCTGCGACAAAAATGAGCTGGTCATGCAATTGTTCTTTTGGATTGAATCCTTTGTGGTAGAAATTTGGGTGTCTTGCACACAAGTCATTATAAAAATTATTATCCAAGAGAGCGAATTTACCTTTTAAAACTTCTCCCAAAATCTACATCATATCGAAATAGCATTGTCCAAAACACCAGTTATTGCTTAAAGCTGAAGTTATTAGGAAGAAGTATATAAATAGAAGTGACTTTTAACCAAATGAACAATTGATATATGCTTCTCTTATTCTAAAGTTTCCAACCCTAACAACATAAGAGAAGGCAATTTAAATAAAATACCTCGTTGGCCATTTCACTTGGATGTGCTGCATATGCTTCTTTATAAAAAACAGCTTTTCTAACACGCTTTCCCCAACCAAGAGCCGCTTCCTCCTCACTTTGATATTTCTCCCATCTACAAAACACAAGTGATCATAAAAAAGCATTAAGAGCAAGAATCTTGAAAGATGGAGGCCCATATTTTCTCCTTACTTATAGTTACAGAATAATTATTCTGATAAATGATTTATTCCTCTTACCAAAGAAAATGAGAAAGGATCCATTCCTTTTTTTTTTTTCCAAATGATAAATATTGATAATCTAGCATTCAAAAACTAAGTGGTTATTTCTTCAAAGCAACCAGAAGGGTAACAGCTATCACCACAGCAATCACCCCCCATTTCAAGCCATTCCCATCACCATGACAAAGTTTAGTGACATCACAGATTTAATCTAGTTGTAGAGAGCAAATATCATGTTATAATTGACATAATGTGAGTGCACGAGTTATAGCAATCCAAGGGAATTTGTTCGGTAGTGAAAAGGATTCAAAGTGCAAAACGTCACAAGAGCATTATAGTTTTCACATCAACAACGATCCTAGCACTAAAGAATGATCACTTTATCACCAATTGTAACTTCACGGAGAGTGAGAATTATAAATTATTCCCAGTAACTGAAGAAACACCCTTACCAGAAGGATGAAGAAATAAACCATGAGATAGAAGCAATAGCTAATTAAAGGGAGCTTAAAGAAAGTCAAAGACCTCTACAAGACAAGGGGAGAGATGCCTCAATTTCATTTGTTGCTGGACCTAGTCCAAAAATTTTGGCTCCCAGATATATACATTCTTATCTAGTTAAAAAGAAAAGAAAAATTATTTTGTCCCAACGAAAAAAACTAAGCTCAACAATCATGCCACCTTTCTTTGAAGAATTAGACAGTATTAGAGGCAAATAAGAACGGGTAAGGAAGGAAAAAAATTGAAAAATATCTTATATTACCTCATTGGGAGAAGTCTATCCTATTCATTTCTTCAGGAACAATAATAACACTATCATCTTTCTTTATAGAGTTTGCAACACATACATCCTTGCTCAAAACATGAGATGATTCACCTCCCCCACGCTCTTCCATCAACTCATTGTTCCATTCGAGGGACTGATATGTAAAAATGGAGAAAATTATCTCGAGAAATCAATATTATTTGAGAGAAAATTCCATTAAACTTATTGAAGTGAAATACATTAAAAGAGCATCCAGATCAAAACAAAATTCATCAATGTGTGGAGAAACATTTTTCATTACAGATTCTTGATGCAGTTATTCATCATTCCCACTTACGTTTTATATCAAATCACAAACTACGCAATTATGTTTTAAATCAATTTCTTACCTACTAGAGGATTTACACTACAAATCATTGAGAGATAACCTCTCTGTCCCACCCCCAACCCCAAAAAAAAAAACAAAGAAAATAAAAGCCACTAGACCCAAGTTCACTCAAAGAGAAAATTGTGCCATTCTCCAAAAAGGTGTCACACCATAAGTTTTGAAACGGCAGAATTTTAATTTAATTTACTAGTCATTACTTTTGCATGAAAGAGGTACATAAAAGAATTAGTTCATAAAGTTGCAACCAGCGAAACATCCACATAAAGGTGTTCAAAACTCAAGCAATTAAGCAAAATACCCCACCTTCACTGAACCGAGCAAATCATTCTCTCCCTTAGCGCACTCAGTGGAAGCCCTCTGTAAAATCTGAAAGCAAGAAAAGCATTAGAATGTTTGCACTCAGTCGAAGCCCAAAAGAAGGGCCTATAAATGAACATACTTAGTCCCAAAACAATAATGGTTTTCTTGCTTTGAATTGTCCCTCCTGCCTCTTGATTGGAGCAAGTGCAGACCATGGACAATTATCACTCATGTGCTCTTCCTCACAGCAACAATAATAAGGTTAAAACTTTCATATCAAAGGTCACAATAACAAATACTCTGGTGGGAACGGCAGGATGCGACTTGTTTTAGGAGTCAAAAGGGCCGACGAAGAACTCTCCCGCTCAGCTTCCTGATAAGCTCTCCGACTCCAGCTCGACCTAGAAGCCAAAGCAGCCACTATCACCAAGCCTCCATGCCTCTTGAAATAAAGGCGATAGAAAAGACAAAAAAGGCAAAGGAGAAAGAGAGGTCTCACGGTATCCATACGCCTCTCTCTCCTCACCACAATATCCCTCACGGCTGTCACGGCGTCGTAAAAACCCCAAAACTTAGCACCGCCACCAGTATATCTAGCCTTGCAAACCTCTTTTGCTTCAAAATCCTTGGCTACATACTCGAGCCCGAAATCGGGACTGAATAAGGAGTAGAAGACAAAGCTTGAGAGGCCAGTCGGCGGTCGGCGATTTCTGGAGCTGCGGCTGGAAAGTCGATGACGGCGAGGAGGACAGAGGCGAGGAGGGAAGCACTTAGGGTGAGTGAGAGGGCTCGAGACAGAGAGGAGGGGAGCGCTTGGGGTGAGTGAAAGGGATCAGGACAGAGAGGAGAGGAGTGCTTGAGGAAGAGAGAGGCATAAGCGGGAAGAAAAAGCGCGTGCTTTGTTGAAAAAAGAAGAGAGAAAATGCAGCAAGCAGTAGAGCAGAGGAGAGAGAAAAAACAGGCTTTTAGTTTATTTTTTTAATCCATGTCAACTGACACATGTCAACTTGTTAGTGGGCTAGCTAGCCTTACGTGTGCCACATAGGACAATGATGTGGTGATTAGCAACAGTGAAACGTGACTTTGTGGAATAAGTTTATATATAAGTATTAGTATGAGTTATTAAGTAACATTTTTATTGCACAAAAATCTGGATCAGACATTTACTGCTCCACGATTAGTTGAAAATGGTTTAAGAAACATGAGGTGTTGTGAAAGTTTATATATAAGTATTACGTTGCAAATTGATTTATGGAATAAGTTTTAAAATGATTTGGGAAACATTTATTGAAAGATGTTTCAAAATATTACTAGTTTATGAAATGAATACTGAAATCATGTGAGAAATATCTTGTGAGTGTAGATATATATTTCTGACTGATGAATGGAGTTGCGAAAGATGATATATTTAGAGTTTGCGAAAGAATTACATTGACTTTGTGTATGGTTTATAAAAGGTGATTTGATTCAACATGGAAAACCAAGTTATGATACGGATTTTGAATTGATTTTGTGGAAAGAACTGATTTGTGAAAAGCTATGTTTTGGTTTGTGAAACTAATTATGATATAGACTAATAAAGGACTAAGTGTTACACGATAATGTAAATTTGTAGGAGCCACCAGTAGGGCATTGTCCTATTGATATACATTGGTCAAGGACTAAGCGTTACATGATAATGTAATTTCGTGAGAACCACTTCTGAGACCTTATGCTATTGATATGTATTAGCCAATGGCTAAGTGCTACGTAGTGATGCAAATCTCATGGGAATCACCTTTAGAGTCTTGTACCACTCAAGGGCAAAGTGCTATATGATTATGTGAGTCTCATAAGAGTCACTTTTAAGGCTTTGAAATGTAATGTGATACGGTTTGGTTAATGAAATGGACCATCAACATTTGATTTGAGATTGATCAATGAACTAGACCATTGATTATCTATTTTGATATTATTGATGAAAAGGGTATTTCTACTGCGAGTATAGTTATGTTGTACTATTATATAACTCATTTTAATCTTGTAAGTTTGATATATACTAAATTTGGGGTATTCGGTTTTGGTATTGATTTAAAAACATGCATAGTAGGTGCTCAATCTGCTTAGAGAGAGAGAGAGAGAGAGAGAGAGAGAGAGAGAGAGAGAGAGATATCTGAGATGACATTTGTTATGAATTAAAAATATAAATATTCATTTGGTAGTTTTGGCTATAAGTTGAGATAGTTTGATATATGTCTGAGATGACATTTGTTGGATTTAGTTGAATTAAAAATATAAATATTCATTTACTGGATTATGGAGACTCTGATATGTTGTTTTGACTTTGAGATTGAGTCCTTTAGGTGAAAAAAAAGAATGGTCATGTCATTATTCCTATTCTTATAAGGTTTGGGGTGTTACAGTTTCCTACTTCATGGTGAAAGCATATGCGAGATAGACTAGGAAATTGAAGTCCTTGTGCCCGAGTGATCAATTGAGCATGAGGCAATTGTGGAGAAAGGAGTTCAAGGTACACATTTGGCCTGTATAAGCTTTTGAGAAGAGATTGTCTTACATGGAGAATTATTCCCTAAAACAAAAGGTGATTGTTGTAAACAAGAGATTCTCACCATCAAGATATAAAAAAGAATGTCATGAGTTTTGCTGAGAGTCCACCATGACCAACACATCTCGAATGTTATCATAGCGGATTAGAACTTTGAAAAAATTCAAGAACCGACCTTAACCAACTTGGTTCCCGATTCCTGAAGAAGAAGAAGGTAGGTCGGTTCTTTTATCGATTATGGAATTGGTTGTTTTAGTTCTAGACTGATTTTAGGGTCGATCGATTCGGTTTTGTTCCAAAAATAAAGAACCGGTTCTAATATGGTAGGTTCAAGGTTCCAGATTAGTAACATACTTACCTTGAAACTGATTACCCCAAGTTAGAAAATTATGAAAAATTGTCCAAAAAATCCTAAACTAATTGTACGATAATCAATTTAGTTTTAAACATTTCAATTGTGTTAATTTATTTATAAACATTTTGACAATTCGCCAATTTAGCACTTCTAGAAAATCTTGGCCAAAAACTGCTAACATGGATGTCGGTCTCCTATGTCGCATAGTTAGTATTGATATGGACAATTTTTATTTAACTTTTTTAAAAAATTGAATTTTTATATGTGCTTTTCTTCTTCTTCTTTTTCTTTTTTTCCCCTACTAGTCTAGACTCAGCAACCCTTGCTGGCCCCATGATGCCATCACTGTGGTTAGTGAGGGTGTCGTGGCTTTTGCCGAAGTTTTGGGGGGGAGTGATGGATACTGTGAAAAAAAGAGAAAAGAAAGAAAGATAATAAAAAATCAATAAAAAATTTAAAATATAAAAGAAAATTGCAAAAATTGTAGGTATTAGTGCCAACTACGAGCCGATTCCATATAAGATGATTGATGTTCACGTCAACAATTTTTTACCAATGTGAGATCTAACAAAATCACCACACAAATTTTTTCCTCAAAATCAGCATGCAATAACATAAAGTGGCAAATAAGATGTGGCAAAAAAGAAAAAATCGATACTTCATCGAATCAACGCAGAAATATTTAATATTCAAACGGTCGATAGAAACTCACCGAAGTCTAGATTTTATACGTGCGTGCTGCTGACAGAGGAGTAGTCATTAAGCATGTTTAGTTAAAAGTAATCTACTTTTACAGGATGGCAGGGCCGATATCGCTCTTCGGAAGCTCCTTTTCTTCATGTTGGGTGGTATTCCCCATCAGACTGCTTTCAAAGAAATCTATTTTATTGTCCCCGACCGAGGACCTCGAATGTTAGTACAGGCTCTTAGTAGGGAAAAAGTTGAGGCTTAGCCAAAAACATGGAGATAAAACTTCTTCTTGGCTCCGATAATTATTCTCATTGTCGTTGTTAATGCTGGCAACATCGGAAACACAGCATGACGAGACCATGGATGGTACTAGCAGTGAGGGATCGATAATGATTGGAGGAGATTTGGGGTCGAAGAAATCGAACATCTTCATGGGTGTTTCGCTTTCTTTTGATCCATGTTATTTCTTTTTCTAGAGATGGCACAAAATTAGAAGTGTGAAAATCCCATAAATTTTAGGTCACGAATTGTTGAGACTGATCAAACTACAGTTGCACAAAATCAAGTTGTGAAGTGCGTGCTGCGATAGTACAAAGTATCTCCTAATTTGGGTTGGATTAGGATAAAAAGAATCAAAGAAAGTGCGATGAGTGCGTGTTTGTGGTGGGAGGAGATAAGACTGTATGTTTCCTAAAATATGATAATTTCAATATAACTAAGTACAAAGTTATTAATCCATATGGTTCTTTAGTATTTCTTATGAAAACGTATTCAATCAGGAATTAATTGAATATATTAGTCCTTCCCAAGTTGATTGAGGTGACACACAACATGTCTATATATCAAAGACACGTCTCTAAGCATATTTAATTAAAAGAATTCTAATTTTTTACTAGAGAGAGCTGGGCGGATTCCTCCTCCAGATTATGGTTTGATTGAAGAGGAAAAACATTAGAGAAGCCTATTGGAGGGGTCATTGCCTCGTTATGCACTGCGTTGACAGTTGACACCTTGTTCGCTATGTGACGTGTGGAACGGGTCCGGCCCGCAGGATGATAGTGGTAGTCGGGCCCGACCGATCATCATCGCTTTTGTCGATTGGGCTTTAAGGGGGAAGGTTCCATTGGCGCCCTAGAATCTATCAATACGGCAAAGCTAGGACGAGGAAAGATCCACCGTTTAGCGACGAAATATTTCATAGCCAGGTGTCGTTGAAACTGTTCTCGCAACAAAATATCTTTCATCGAAAATAAATTTTCTATTTTTATTTAAGAAAATCAAAATTCTTTACTAATTTTGAACAAAAGAAATCTCATTATTCGATTCAAACTGCATAGTACATTTCTAAACTGAGTCGAAATTACAAACTCGATTATGTGATAGAATGCGAACAAACCATTTGAAACTTAATAAAAGTATAGAATAAATACATTAGAAGTGTCAAAAGTTGTGTACGACATTCATTTAGTTTTTTTTTTTTTTTTTTTCGGATCACTTAAATTCCACTTTAAAAAAAACGATTATTAAAGTGCTAACTCCAATCTAGCTCGCTAGAAATCCGACATAGCAATATCTTATTAATTTTTCAGTCTTACGTACCTCGCTTTGTGCTTAGTCAATATATAATCCCTAAACGACGTCGTCCAAAAGTTGTAAATAGTGATCATTTAAGTGCCAAATTTTATTTAAAGTAATCATTTGAATGCTAAATTTTGTTTAAAGTAATTACTTCAATACCAAGCATGCCATGTGAAAATGTCACGTCGATTGGAATTTTTAAAAAATTTGCCAAGTAATATTATAATTTTAATTATAAATGACACGTAATTAATTTAACCGAAATTTCTCATCATTAGCACTTAAGTGATAATTTTTCCTCCGATTTAACACTTAAGTGAATCGGCAAAAACTTTAGATACTAAAGTAAGTGCCTACATAATTTTTGACACTTCTAGTGTACTTATCCCTAAAGTATCATTCAAAAATGAAAACTGAAAGAACAAGATCCTTACGCAAAAGCTTCTAAGCTCAAGCCACCGCGTTGCTGGTACCACGAGCAACCTTGCGAAGAACTGTAAAGTGGAACTTGCAAGAGACCGTGTCCCAGAACATCCCGATCTCGTCCCCGACCTCCAACTCTCGCCCCTTGACAAACTGCTTTCTCCAGTCCCCGTTCAGCACGGAGCTCCCGGACGATGCCCAGTGGTGGAACACAAGCCGGTGCTCGCCACCTGTGTCTGCATCCCTTACAACGACCTCCATCCCGTCCCTGCTCTTGACCCGGCTCACCATCTCCTGGCCCATCCACTGGAGCACGTGGGTCGTCACGCAGCGCAGCGGAAGCAGGAGCCGCGACGAGTCCCCGCAGTCACTTTCCGTTAGCTTCTTCCTGATCTTCCATGGGTCCTCGTAGAGCACCAACTGCATGGAGACACCAGGAACGGGCCGCTCGTTCTTGTTCAAGGCGGCACTACCTGATGACCTCTTCCCCTCTGCCCAGACAAAGGGGGGTTTCTTCAGAGGCCGGCGTCTCGGGAGTTTTAAGATACACGCCTAAAAGAAGTCTCCTTTTGTCTCCTTCCTTCTCTTCTTTCATGTTCTCTTTCTCTCTCTGTCTTTTATTTCATAAATTAATAATTTCTCAGAATTATGATTGAATGTAAACCATGGAGGTCGCCATAGGGTGGCTTTCGTATATTTTAAATTGAAGGAGCTGTGTTTTACTTACTCAGGTCTATCACCGGGAGCTCACTCCCCTGGGGTGTCGCCATGTTGGCATTCTGGATCGGAGATGAGGAGGAGGAGCTGCCGGGGCAGCTGTGGAGGGTTGGGTCTGAGCTGGATCCCGTCATTGCCACAAAGTGTGTGTAGAGAGTAGAGAGAGAGCGTGGGCTGGGGAGGGTGGTGGTCTGCTCTTAGCGTATTTATAAAGTGGAGAGTGAGAATAGAGGGGGACAAAGGAGGAGATCCAGAAAGCATCACGGGGCACTTAAGTAGCAGCACGAGAGAGGAGTGGTCAAGTCTAGTTTAAAAAATTAAGGGGTGAAGATCGCAAGAAGTGTAAAAAGTTATGTATAATAATAGTCTTACTATTAGAAATTTTCACCGGATCACTTAAGTACAAAATCAAAAGAAAAGCGATCACTTAAGTGCTTTTGCAAAAAATAATACGTAGCTTTTCTAATTAAAAATTTTATTATGACTTGACATATTATTTAAGAAATCCAGTCAGCATGGTATTTCCACGTGACGCGACTAGTACTAAAGTGGTCATTTTTAATAACAGCTAGTATTGAGGTGATCACTTCAAATAAATTTTGGTATTCAAACAATCATTATTTATAACTTTTAAACGACAACATCGTTTTAAGGGTTACATAAGACTGAGAAATTAGTAAAATATGATCATATCAGATTTTTGGTGACCTAGATCAGAATTAGCACTTAATATCTTTTTGAAAAAATAAAACTTAAGTAGTTCGAAAAAAATTAGCATTAAAGTGAGCATCATACGTAACTTTTGACTCTTTTAGAAAAGCAAGAGTTTTTCTTTTTTTCGGATGACTTATGTGACTTGGGAGTCTAGCGAGTCTCAGAGGAAGAAAATATTAAGTGATTATAAAGCGCGGAGTTAATTGCTGACGTGACGCGCGTATTTTATTTTTACCCAATAATAGAGTGACACGTGTTGGATGAGGTGGAATAAAAAAATGAAAATCTTTTTTTTTCAACTTCCTGCACCACCCACTCTACTCCTCTCCTCTGCAAATGGTTTGTCGGCCATGGATGACACGGCCTCCTCCTTCTTCCGGCCACCGCCTCCTCCTCCATCCTGCTCCACCTGCCCAGCCACTTGAGAATCCGGTGCGGCTGTCTCCACCACACAAGCCAGAGGGGACTTGGAATAGTCATGGAGTCTCTCTCTTTGGTGTCTCCTTCCATTGTCCTCCCTTCAAGTTCCCTTTCGTGAAGCCCAGCCATGACAGATTTGGAGCCATGGCAGCATCTAGATCTAGAACTGCGGAGCCATGGCCACACAACAAACCTTGGAGCCAGATCTGTCGTGGCTATGGCTTCAAAAACGAGGCCGGCCCTCGCTAGATCTGGGCGAGGGATAGCCTCGTCAAGACTTGTTCCATCTTTTTTGAAGGCTCAACCATGATGGGTCGATCGAGATCTGGAGGACGAGTTGCTCAGCCATGGCTCGGTCAAGATCTGGAGAAGGTTTAGCGCTCAACTTTTCTAAAGCTTAATGATGACTAGAGGAGGGAGTGGCCGAGATCTAAAAGTTGGCCAAGTCTGTTGCGGCCATGGCCATGGCCCCGTAGTTCCAGATCTGGATGCGACCAAGTGACACCGGAAGAGGTGGAGATGGTGGCCGGACAATTGTCCTTTGACAAGAGGATGAAGAGAGAAAAAAATATTTTTATTTTAATTATTCCGCCTCAGCTGACATGTATCGATCTATTATTGGGTGTGAATAAAAAAGCGCACCACGTCAGCGATTGACGTGGCACTTTGGAACCACTGATTTTCTCGTGGCCACGGGACAAAACAAAACTCTCTGTCCGTACAACGTTTGCCCAATAAAAGCGAAGGCATATGCGATTCAATTCCGAATGTGTTGGTTGTTAAAGTGTCCGTGACATTTTTTGTAACATGCAACATATGGAACAGAGGTATGAGGATGAGCTATGAAGCACCGACACTCTCTAAGAGCTTTCATGTCGTGTCGGACACTTCGACACGTGTCCGACACTCTCTGATACTTTCGGACACTCTTCGACACTCGGTCAACACGTGTCCGTACGACGTTCGCCCAATAAAAGCGAAGGCATATGCGATTCAATTCCGAATGCGTTGCCTGTTAAAGTGTCCGTGACCTTTTTTGTAACATGCAGCGTATGGAACTAAGGAATGAGGATGAACTATGAAGCATTGACACTCTGTAAGAGCTTTCGTGTCATGTTGGACACTTCGACACGTGTCCGACACTTCGACACGTGTCCGATACTCTCGAACATTCTTTGACACTCGGTCAACACATGTCGAAAAATCTGACACCTAATCAACTTTTTCGACATTCTTCGACACTCGAGTCGGAACTCTGACATACGAGTTTCCAACATGTGATTCCGATATCAAGGTCAATGTTAAAAATTCAATAAATGAAATGTCAAAATATATATATGTGAAAAATAAAAAACAATAGTAAAAATAATAAATGGAGAAAGTAGAAAAACCTAATTTTCTCTTCTATACTCAATTTACCCCTTAAGTTTTTTTCTCCTCTTCCAACATATCTAACATGCGAGTCCAAAATATGAATCGCTTGTTTTTTCTCTAAGTTTTATAAATTATTGAAATAGAGTTGAATTTGTCAAATTGAAACAACAAATGATATTAATAAATGGTGAATTAATGTTTTTAGTGTATATTCATTCTAGGCTTTTTTAATTATTTATTTCGCTGTTCAAGACATAAATTAATATTTGTCAGATTGAAACAATGAAATCGATGTGCAACTTACTCCTTTCGCTGTCCAAGACATAAATTAATACATTCTTTTTAGTCCCAATTCCACCGGGCATTTCCAAAGTACTTTTTAACCTAAAAAGTCTACATAGGACCTTTTTTCTTCCTAATCCTTCCCTTGATTGAGTCATTACAGTCACGACTCTCTTAAAAGTGGGTCTTACAATAAATACTCCATCGGCCTAATTAGCTTCCTTGGCTATTGCATATCCAAGCTGTGTTTTTGTACGGCAATGTCTTTTCATTCCTACCATTTCTTGACTTGTCCGTGACTGGACTGACCATCTCTAGAAATTATAGTCAACTTTGAACCCCCATTGATTCGTCCTTGCTTGAGAGCAAATGGGTGGAACTTCTTTTCGAACATTATCATAGTCTGACCATCTCTAGAAATTATAATCAACTTTGAAGCCCCATTGATTCGTCCTTGCTTGAGAGCAAATGGGTGGAACTTCTTTTCGAACATTATCATCTGTAATGAAGATTTTAATATTTGACACAGAATTTTGTTTGCTTTTCTTTTGAAAAAAGTTCAAAGGAGCTAGCACCTTACGCCATTGGCCCCGAAGCCTATAATCTATCACTAATCCTCGATTATAATTATTGTTAGCAATTTTTTTATATTGCCTTTTGTTTTTTCAAGCAGGAATCTGACTAGGAGACTTCTAAATGAAGTTACTAAACGATGCAAAACGTGTAATTCCATGATCTCCATAACCAGAACAATAATCCAAATAATTGAGTAGAAAGATTTACGCACCTATTTTGGAATCCATCGTTCTTGATGCGGAAGCGGAAAAGCGATAATTTACGCGCAAGTCCTTCTCCTCTATTACCCTCTATATCACTGGCTCAATGAGATGGCCCCCTCACCCTTTAACATTAGGTAAACACTCCTTTTGTGAGGATATTTGTGAAAATTAGGGTTAGAGGAGAGACTTGTTTATTATTTATAGAGCTTTCAATTAGGCTCTTTCATTACAGGCCAGGCTCAACTCGACCAACACTAGCCAGCCCCATATTAGACTAATTAAAAAATCTTCTATCTCACCTTAGACCAATCTCGTATAACGGTAAATTACAATATCAATTAATGTAGCCCACATCAGAAAACTCTTACAGTTACATCGTACATACCATATGTTGCTCAGTTTACACCGAGATGTGCCTTCTAGTATTCCTAGATTTTTGTTGAGTACTATATGTTGACTTTGTTTCTTGTATTTTTTAAGACAATGGTAGGATTTGTGTTTCGGATCGTTGATCTTGGTCTTTAAATATGACAGTAGATGCCTTGGTGCAATGTAGTGGTGGGCCTCCGCTCGCCCCATCGAACTACAGGATCATTCCAAGCTTTCCGAGAAAACGAAGTTTTAGTTTCAAAATCAAAGACTAAAAAGTCGAAAGTGAAAAGAAAATTTATAATTTCTGAAAAATCTATTCCGCGATCTAGGGTCTAGTCTTCCCTTCCCTGGACCATTTGGTGGGCACCGTATATGGACCATTTGGTGGGCACTATATGTGGTGCATTTGGTGGGTGCTGTGGTCCTCCAAGCTCATCTAATCCGACTCAAAAGGGCATAGCTAGCTAATTCCATTGATCATCAGGAAATAAGATGGGAAAGCGATGTTATTCAAGTCCTTTTTGCTGATATGTTAATCGTAATCAACCTTTTCCCCTCGAAATAGCAATGATTCACCTTTTTTTTCTACAACAATGGGGTTTCCAAGACTTTTTGAACACGTGAATGATCTTCACCGGACATGACAGTCCCCTCACCTCATACAGATTAAGTAATTCCTGGAGACAGACAAATCTACACTCCTTGGGATAGCTTTAAGAGAATATGCAAATATAATGATCCGAATGCAAGCCTTGGGCTGCAAAGGTCGAACACACTCATCACTTGAGCAACTCATAGGGACTATAGCCACAACTGATTGACCCTATGAGCTTCATTGACATTTACAAAGTCTTTAACCCCTTGTGGTAGTTGGTTGAGGCATAGGAGAATTTTCTATTTAGGTTCGAAAAGTCACCAATTCGAATCACGCCAATTGTATACAAACTGCTTTGAGTTAGGTTGCCAATATAGGTTAAAAGTCCGGACTTAACCAGTTCATTAAACTCCCATGATGTTCTATAGGTCTCAAGATAGTTGCATCTCCACGTTCCATGCCTTTGGATTTTCCAAAAAGAAAAAGAAAAGGTTACTTTTGCCAATTAAATTATACAAGGCCTAAGTTTTTCTCCAAGTGGGTACTTGCCCAACTTGGATAGTTGGGCTTTGGCAAGTTGTTCTAAAGAAACCAAACAATTTTTCAATAAAAATTTAGAAGGCCTTGGTTTTTCCCCAAGTGGGTTCTTGCCCCCCACCTAGATAATTGGGCCTTTGCAAGTGGTTCTTGATTTTACGATTTGTGAAATCTGACACTTCTTTCCCCAGTTTCTTTTCGGGGGGCTTGAAGAAATATGTAAATAAATGGGATGAGAGCCTCTAAATCTAATGTAACATATATTAGGGGTGAGCATAATCCAGATATGCGGTTGGAATCGAGAACCACCCACTAAGGACTGTTTCCAAAAAATTACAATCGGGAACTGCCGCTAATTTCTTGGATCCACCCAGAAATTGAACCACTGGTCCGATCTGATTCTTAGATGGGTCCATGAAACCGATCTCCAGTCTCTATTGCATTCATCAATTAATATCAAAGTGAACCTAGTTTCTATTTTAGAGCACCAAAGCTTGTTCAACCTTATATTCGAGTTGAATTGCAAGCCATTGACTTTTACTAAGGATTAAAAACTATAGGGCAGAACAAATAAACAATACTCGTTAGTTAGAACTTAATTTCTTCAAAGGTTATGGTACGATCCTCTTAAGAGTTCCCCATGGAATGGTCCTCTTAGAGTTCCCCAACACTAGGAACATACGGAGATTTAGACTCTAAGTTTAAAAGTCCTAACCTCCATAGAAATGAAAACATTAATCACTTGATCCATTTTCAATGTCCACTTAATTAAATCATGCAGATGGCCAAGGAAAGAACTAAGTAAGCTCTTAAAATGAGCCGTTAACTCTTAATTTCATATAATAACGACAAAGCACCACAACATTTATGGACATATCCAATCGGTCCTCTCATTTCTCTTCGTTTGTTTATTTTGTTTTGGTTGAAAAAAAAAACAAGTTACAGATTATTAAAATGAAAAAAAAAAAGAAAAAAGAGTAGGGGGTTAATCTTATTACACACAGTTAATAATGTTTAATAACTATAACTATGTGTATATATATATATATTTGGTTGAAAAAACTACAAAATAACTAAGTAATTGAGATGGAATTTTTTTTTTTAAATATGTATAAATATACCGGTCTAGTCCGAGTGGGTGGGTAAGCGGTTCCACACTTAGAACCGAGAACTAGATCGGTACTCATCGGTTTCACTGAATTGGAATCAAGAATTGGACCGACTCCCATTGAAACTGTTGGTTCTAGGTGGTCCAAGCAAAACCTAGTTTTTTTTTTCACACCCCTAACATGTATATAAGGTCGACATGTAAATCTAATGCAACATGTATGTAAGGTCCTTTCAATTTATGTGAAAAATGAGGTATCGTTTCTACGCTTGACATAGTTAAAGGGAAAATTGCCCAAAAAGTATTAAACTTACTATATTTTTGTCAACTCAGTTTTAAATCTTTTAATTGTGTTAACTAAGCCCTAAACCTTCTCACATTTTACCAATTGAGTCCATCCATTCACTTTTAGCAGAAATCGCTAATATAAATACCAGTTGCCCTATGTGGTATGGTCGACATCGATGTAGATATTTTTTAATAATATTTTTATATTTTTATATTTTTTCCTTTTCTCTTCTTTTTTCTTTTTCCCTTTTTCGCTCTACCGAGCATCAGCAGGCCCTGACGAGGGTTGTCTTTGCTAGCCCAGGCCTAGATGTCCCTTGCTCGAGGCCAACAACCTCCACTGGCCATTGATGGGGCCTAGTGATGGCTTGCAAAAGGAGAAAGAAAAAGAAAAGAAGAGAAAAGGAAAAAAAGAGAAAAGAAAGTAAAGAAGGAAAATAGAAGAAAGAAAAAAAAATATTGAAAAAATGAAAAAAAAAATAAATTGTTCACATTAATGTCAATTATGCTTTGTGTAGAATAGTCGCATTTATATTAGCAATTTTCGGTTAAAACTAGTGAAATGGACTCAATTAGCATACTTGAAAAGGCTTATGACTTAACTGGTATAATTAAAAAGTTTACTACTGAATTGGTAAATGTGTAATAAGTTTAAAATTTTTTGGACAATTTTTCCATAGTTCTGAATAGTTGTATTTCTAGAAGAAATGCTTTTGGGTAATTTTCTAGCATCATTTACCATGAAATCGTGGGTCGTTGGTACATTTTCTTTGTAAAAAAAATGAAAAATATTTAACGTCTTACATATATAATTCTAACTATAAAAAAACATATGACCTCTAAGTATTCCATCTAATTAGGTCCTGCCTTATTTGTTTTTTTGTTTTTTGTTTTTTTTTTTTTTTTTTTTGAGTCGTAAGACAGTAATTCTAACAGATTTAACGTCTCCAATTTAAAAAGGGAATGACCCACTTTCTTGAACAGAACATAAATGGTATCCTCGCAATTTACGAGGTTTAATACGTGAATCTTATCAATTTTGTTAACGAAGCTTTGAAATCCTTTCTAAGTAACCAATTAAGAAAATATCACAATTTACAATGTGTTAATTGTTTTATTGAAGTATGTAATTAGTGTCCTAATAGTTGTTATCAATTAAAATTAATTAGCGCTTTAGTGACACTTGTTAATAAGACTCAATTTATTTAAAAATGTATTTATGACACTTATCAATTAACTAATTTGAAATGTTTTTTAATTTCCAATATATTGACATTTATCATGATATATGCAATAAGGATTCATAACTTTAATATTTGGATGGATTTGATCTGGGATGAAAATGCCTGCTTATACTAGTTTTTAATAGCAATTCATCACAAAAATAAAACCCATCGATAACAATACATGCAGAGAAAAATATATATACTTCCTCCATTCGTTCCTTAGTCAAACCTTAAATTTTAAAATAAGGTCCCCACATGTTCACTAGAACCTAATCCAACGCCGAAACTAAGATCAAGTCCTATGCCACAACAATGAAATTACTATATAATTGCATTGGGCACGTTTCGACATGTATGATCCCATCATCTTGATCCATCTGGTCCATCTCTTCTACTTCATCCTTGGCCAATTCAAGAATCCAATTGTGCAACCCAGCCGAGCAAAACAAGTAGAGCCTTATCTAATTGTTCTCGACACTGATTAAACAATGCTTGCAATATTATAGAATTCAAGTGCTTCATCGCAATCTCATAACACTCTCTTTTCACTGACATAAGCTATGAAGCATCCTCTTCTTGCCAGCTTCTTGCCAACTCCTAACCCTTCGACGAGCCAACGCAATTTTCTTTCGAGAAGGGCCATCGGAACTTTCCAACCGAGACACAAACTCAGTATTGGATTTCATCTCTCAACAGAAGGAGGGATGCTGAGATCTGAATTACCATATAAATTGTTGGAGGCTTAGCGAATGGATTATTTTTTGAAAGATAAGGAAGACAGAGTAAAAAAAAAATTGTGGAGTTAGATCGGGCTTTGCTAGCGTAAGAATTTTTGGGATACTGTGAGAATAGCAGTTTATTATGAACCACAAATTCTTGAAGAAGTAAGTCCCAAAATAATTTATAATCATTTGCAATTTGATTTTTTGTGGTCGAAAATAGACTGTTATTCTCACCGTATATTAAAAAATGCTACGCAATCATTTCTCAATTAGATTATGATTATGTTTGTTATTCTCATTAGAATTTGGACAAAGAAGCTTAATTTAGTTTGAATGGTTTTAAACAAGATTTAAAATTTGGAGCTCTAGTGGAACTTTAGAACTGGATAGAGATGTCCAGAACTAATTCCGTGCAGAATATAACCGGATATAAGTCCTCCTATTCATCTGATTTTTGCTTACATTAATAATTTTTCAAATTTGCTGATGTTGCAATCTATTATTAAATTGAAAAAATAGAGAAAATCATGTAGAGTTATCTTGAATTAATATACGGCCTTTTGGCCTCTCCTTTGACCAAAAAATAGAGGAATAAAAGTATCTTAAAGTAAAAAAGGACCAGTTCAATTGAAGTAAAAGGAAAAGAAAACAATCTGAAAAATTGTGTTGATCTTTGATTCTAGTGATTTTACTAATTTCCAACAACCGTCTCTTTATTAACGACAATTGAATAGAGCATTTTCGTGGTGAAGGTTTTGATGGAGAGGACTCCCAGCAAAGAAAGGGTGAAGACTCTTTCCTCCACCTTCCAAACAACGATAATATATATATCCTTGACAATTTCTATTTTAAAACTGTGAAGTGCAAACTTTCCTGGATGGTGAAACCCTCCCTCACCTTGACCCAAAGACCGATAGTCAATCTATGGTGGCGATGGCGCTTGGTCTCTCTTTCATATCGACGGTATGATTTAGGTTGTTAAAGTGAAATAAGATTAGATGATTAAGATTGCACCAAAATAGTTTGAGGATCCCATGCAAAACTAAGCAATTTTGGCAAGCGTCTTATTTTTCACCTCTTCGCCCCCTCTACAACATGGACAAAATGATTAGCAAGATTGTTACATTATCCTATTTCCTTGTCTTTAGGATTGTAGAAATTTTACTTAATGTTTTAGGTGATTTTATTGATGTAGTTATAACTAGAGGCAACACACTTGCTATACTCATATCTATAGTTTCGTGGTTATGTGAGAAAAAGAAAGAGGGTAGTTTTGTTATTGTTTGTGGAAAGAAAAGTAGGCTGTTACTTTGAAGAAGTGGATAGCAATGAGGGAAAAGTGCCAAAAAAGTCCTCAACATATTACATCGGTATTAATTTAGTTATAAATATTTGAATTTGACTAATTTAGTCTTGAACCTTTTCATGTTGGTACCAATTGAATCCATCTGACTAATTTAGGTCGGAAATTGCTAATATAAATGACGGTTGCCTACATGGCCCGTTTGGCACTGACGTAGACGTTTTTATATAATGTTTAATTATTTTTTCGAATTTTTTTATTAATTTTCTCTTTTTTTTTTCTTTTTTTCCTTTGTCTTTTCCTTCTTTTCCTCCCCCACTTTCTTTCTTCCATATTTTCCCCCTGCTAGCCTTCATGATGACCAATACAAGTCGTCGATGAGTGTTGGGAAGCCCTTGCCAACGCCAAAGGCCGGCAAGTGTTGGCAAGGGCTGGCCTCGCCTGGACGAGGCCCCTCAATATTTGAGCAAGGCCACTCTTGCCATAGGGTTTTCTTGCTAGAACTAGTAAGGGGTGGCCTCATCGGCCTTTAGCGTTGGCGAGGCCAGCGAGGGCTTCCTAGCACTTGATAGCCCTCGCCCACTGAAAGCCGGCTATCACGGAAGCTGGTGGAGGAAAATAAGGAAGGAAAAAAAAGAAAGAAAAAGACAAGAAGGAAAAAGAAAAGGGAAAGGAAAAATTAACAAAAATTCAAAATAATAATTAAATATTATATAAAAAATGTCCATATTAGCATAGGATGATTGGCATTCATGTTAGTAATTTTTTATGTAATTTGGGTGGATGAACTGGATTAGTACCATTGCGAAAATGTTTATGACTAAATTGATTTAATTAAAATATTTTAAGACTAAATTTATATAAATGCAATAGGTTTATGACCTTTTTGGCACTTTTCTCAAGACGAGAAATCCCATAATGCAAGAAACTAATTATCCATTAATAGAAAAGTGACCTAGTCAAATGCGTAAAATTACCATTTTTGATTTCTTATTTTAAGAAAGCTATAAACTTTATGATCACGTTTGGTCATCTAGAATTCTAGTCAAAATAAGACTAGATAAGATAATATATAAAATCTATAAATTTTGATATATCCAATCCATTGTTTGGTGAATAATAATAATAAATTCGGATATATTTCACATCATATCATATACATTATTTAATATAAATAAGTATTAGTGTAATGGTAAAAAAATTTCGTGACACTCTTGCCTACTTCATTTTTATTTGCTTTTTCACCCCTCTTTTTGAATTATTTTCTTTTTATTTCTTTTTCCACTTCTATCATTCTATAAAATAATCTTATTTATAATAAACTGTACTAATATACCTAAAATACTATATATAAAAATTTATATTTTTATATCGAATTGAATATATAAATAAAAATAAGATTAAATTTAAAAAGTATTTTTTTTGTTTTATTTTTGTTATTTTGAAATTCTTATATTAAAATTGAAATATAATTTATATTGAAATGTAATTTTAATTTTGTAAATTAAAGAAGTTTGTCACTCAAGAACTATAACTTTTCTACTATGGATACTAGAAATTCTTTCCACATTTATCCCACCTCCCTTATGGGGCAATTTTATTCGAGTTATATCCCTCTTATATCCGATTTTATCTTATCTTAAGTAGGCATTAAACACAATCTTATCCTATCCTGAATTTTATCCTAACTATCAAATGCAACCCAAAGGTATTTTTAGTATATTTGGGGTTGGACACCATATTTGCAAATTCTCGTTAAATTTTATTTAGATATTTATTTAGGATTTTTTTAATTTCAAAGTTGTCTAGGGTTTTGAAACCTATAAAGGATAATGTAGTCGATGCAATATAAAAATAGGTATTAGGAGCTAATAAGAGGGTGGAAATAGTGCCAGACTTATTATATCCTATTATTAAATAAGAAAGTTTACCTCTTTAAATATTTATATGAAAATTTGAGTTTCGTTTCTGTTTTTGCCTTTTAATGTGTATACAAGGTTTCATTTTATTTTATTTTTGTGGGAAATAAATGATTTGCAAAATATTATGTTTTTAAATAATCACTTGTATAGCTAGAAATAGTTAGTTAATGAAAAAATATTTTCATTATCAACAATTTACGTCTAAATACCTTTGTGGAAGATAAAAATATTTTTCATTTATTTATTTTTGTAGGCAGTATAAACGATCATTTTAAGAAAAATATCTTTCAAATGAGTAATTTTTCATGAAACAAACGCACGCTTTGTGTATGGTGTGTGAAACTATGTTTATTATTTAGTTTCCTTTTCTCCATTTCCACTGCATCTCTTTGCTGTTTTTTTTTTTTTTTCATTTCAAATTTGGTGCTTATATTTCTTTGTCAAGCATAAGTTAAATAGACTTCCCCAGATTTGTTTTATTTTCAAGTTATATATCATACGCCATGTAATTGCATGAGACGCATAAGGCATATCATGAACTTGGAAGAGATAAACAAATTGAACAAATGCATAGATTATAACATGTCTGCTATTAGTATGTCTATATATTTCTTTTATTTTATCTATATTTGTCCAATTCAACCCTCTCATATCAAAACCCTTTCTAAAATACCACCTTTTTCCATAGTTGTCTATCTAATTTTGCCTTTTCTTTGGAAAAGAAAAAACATAAATTTGGGCGGAGCAAAAGAACTCGAATCTTATATTCACGTAACTCTCTCCACCCAATAGTCAAAGCTTCTCGAGTTGAACATTCTGTCATGCTACCCAAACACCAGTTATAAGTTCGAATTTGACACCATGTGTAATATCAACAATGATTTTCTATTATGTTAAATAAGGCAATAATTACTGCTTGAAAAAATCTATGGAAAACCTTAAGAAATTAATATCTCAAGGCAACAAGTGTGGCGGCTAAAGACAGCCATAATTGCTCCTGTATATAGTGTTTAATAATATATTGTAAAATTCTTTATAAGAGAACGAATGTGAATAAATATAGGGAAGAGAAGCAGTGCTAGGGCTCTAATTATGGTAACAAATTCAATTATGGAATAGAAAATATACATAAACTAATCAGGAAAATAATCATGGAAAAAATATCTGCTAAGCTGTAGCCTTGCTATCGAACAACCCCCGCAAGCTGATGTAGCAGGAGTCACAGTAAGCTTGATCTGAAGAAGACAAAAACGAGGAGTGGAGAGGCCTTTAGCGCAGACAGCAAGACTACAGCTCAGCAAAGTTTTACTCCATGATTATTTTCCTGATTAGTCTATGTATATTTTCTATTCCATAATTGAATTTGTTACCATAATTGGGGCCCTAGCACTGATCCTCTTCCTTATATTTATTCCCATTTGAGAGTACAAAATATTATTAAACACTATATGCATGAGCAATTATGGCTGCCTTTAGCCGCCACACTTGTTGCCTTAAGATATTAATTTCTTGAGGTTTTACGTGGTATTTGAGCCAATTAAACTTGTGGTGGAAGTGACTGTTGCTGATGCGTGTTGCCTCCAAAGAACCCAAATTGTTGGTTGAACCGATTGTGACGAGCAACATTGTTGACACTTCACATTGTTGCGTCTTTGATTTTTTGTTGCCATTGAAATTTCAGTATTGAGAGTTGCCCGAATTATTGAAGTTGTGCTGCTGTCCATGAGGATTAAAATTCCTCTGCCCCCATATTTGAGTTGGGGCTGTGGAAATTGAAGCAGGGCCACACTGTGAATGGGAATTTGGACCCAAGCTGATGTTGTGCGCGACGAAGGCAGCTGATTGGGTGGTTTGTGATTCCTGGAGCTCCAACAGTGCTTCATGAGCCAAGAAAAAGCCATGAAAAGACTCCCCGGTCATTTGTTGATGCCAAGTGTGACCCGAAATTGCAACAACCAAGCTTTGAAACTCAGCTCCTAAGCCTCGAAAGATATGCGTTCGATACCCTTGTCGTGAGATGATCTCACCAATGGAGGCTAATTGATCATATATAAAAGTAGCCTATTGAAGAAATTTGGTCATGATTTGATTATCTTTCCACATCATTTGAGTTGCAGCTGCAATTGGGTAGCTTGCACACTGTTTTGGGCAGCAAAAGATGCAGAGAAGAAATTCCATGCAACATGAGAGGTGTTCATATTACATAATTGACTCACAATTGAATTAGCTGTCGTGTTTAAGATTCACCCAAGAGCAATTTGGTCTAGTGTATACCAGTTATCATATTCTAGATTGGGCACAATATTGGAAGAATCATCTGTATTGGTTTGAGTAATTTGTTGTGAAGGACATGGCAGCATTCCATCAACGATCGAAATTAGTTTATTTGCTTGAAGGAAGGGGAGGATTCGAGCTTTCCACACCACGTAGTTGTCCTTGGCGAATTTCACCCCAAGATTTGGACAACCACATGACCCCATGAGATTTCCAGATGGCAAAATAATGGGGCGAGTGAGAGACAAGATTGTTGAACTGGACAGCATTGAGATACTAATAGCAGCGGGAGTCGTAGGACTCGATTTTGTTGAGGAACTTAGATCGGAACCCATGGCTATGATGCTTTCACAATTGATAGCTCCGATACCATGTAAACCTCAAGAAATTAATATTTTAAGGCAACAAGTGGGCGGCTAAATGTAGTCGTAATTGCTCCTATATGGAGTGTTTAATAATATTCTGTACATCCCTTTGTAAGATAACGAATGGGAATAAATACAAGGAAGAGGAGCAACAAATTCAGTTATGGAATAGAAAATATACAAATATTAATCAAGAAAATAATCATGGAGGAAATCTTTGCTGACTGTAGCCTTGCTGTCTAACAATCTCCATAATAAAACCATGTATCGAGTCCTATATAAATAACAATTTATGTGATGATTGGGGTATAATGTTTGCGCTTGATATAGTTGGGCTAAAAATAATTGCTTGTCAAAGATACGCCAACATTCTATTAGAACAAAATGAGAAGTTTGTCCAAAAAATCATAAATTTATTGTATTTTTTTCAATTCAATTCTAAATTTTTTAATTTTACCAATTGAATAACTTATTATGTTTTGTCAATTAAGTCAATCCAACAAATTTGGTTGGCTGACGCAAATGTTGGTCTTCCTATGTGGCACAATCAACGCCAATGTGAACAATTTATATATATATATTCTCCTCTCTTTTTTCACAGACCCTATGGCCAATGCGTAAGGGCCATGAGGACAGGGTCGGGGCCCTCACTGAGAGACAAGGACCGCCAACCATTACCAAAATTGGTAGAAAAAAATAAAAAGAAAGAAAGAAAAAGAAAAATAATAAAAATTATTAAAAATTCATTTTTAAAATAAAATTATAAAAAAATTGCCCACGAAGTACCGTCAATCATACATGGCACTACTGATGTCCACGTCGTCAATTTCCAATTAAAATTGGTTAGATGGAATTAATTGGTAAAACTCTAATAAATTTAAGATTTTTTAGAAAAAATTTCCGAAAAAAGAGTGCCTTTTTGTTTTGAGATCAAACATATCAAGATGAAACGTATTTTTGGTAATGCTTTCGTCATTCGATCCTTAAGAATATTATCCAATGATACGAGTCATTAGGAATCTCTGTGTAAGTTCTTTTAGATGGATTTAACCTAGGACATTGCAAAAAATTGTGAAAGTGCTGGCTTAGACTAGTTTTTATTGGCAATTCATCACAAAAACATACCCATGGCATTCCTAATCCGACGGAGAAAATAAGAGCAAGTCCTATACCACAACGATGTTTGGATGCCTGTAGGCGTGTATGATCTCGTCCCCCTTGATAGCAAGATTGGGGTCAGTCTCTTCTATTTCGGCCTTAGCCAGTTCGAGAACCCAATAGAGCAACCAAGGCGAGCAACACAAGTAGAGGCTCCTAGAGGTGTTAAATGGGTCAATGACCCATTTATGTTTAAATGGGTCATTAATGGGTCAAGCCTTATTTACTAAAACACCCATAAATGGGTTTTAAAAATAAAGAGAATAAGATATATGAGTCTTAAATAGGTCAACTCTGCACCCATTTAAGACTCATTTATCAACCCATTAAGAATGAACCCATTTATTTTCACCCAAAACCTCACAATTTCTCTTTTCTCTCTTTAACTTTATAAAAATATTTTTTTTTATAAAAACCAAAATTATAATTATAATTATTTTTTATTTTCTTTTTTTATTTTCTTTTTTCTTTCCTTTTTTTTTTTCTTTTTTTTTCTTTCTTTCTTCTTCCTCCAATCACGGCATGGCGATGGCCGGCAACCGGCCAGGCGAGCCTCGAGCTCGCCGACGTCGGGCGAGCTTGAGCTCGCCCTCGCCGGATCCGGTGAGGCCGCCGACGCCCGGCGAGGTGCAAGCTCGAGCGCTCGACGTCGATGAGCCTCGAGCTCGCCAAATCTGGTGAGGTGGAGGCCTCGCCAACGTCCGGCGAGGCTCGAGCTCGCTAGATTTGGTGAGGCGGAGGCCTTGCCGACGGATCTGCGAGGCCGCCAACACCCGAGGCCGCCAACGCCCAGCAAGGGGTGAGCTCGAGGCTCGCTTGTGGCCGGTCAAAGAAGAAGAAGAACAAAAAAGAAAAAAAAAAGAAAAATTATATTTAAAAAATAAAATAAAGATAATTAAAAATTTATTTTTAAAAAATAAAAAATAATTAAAAATCGATTTTTAAAATAATTATCTTAAAAATTATAAAATTTTCCATTAAATTTGTGTTGTATAAAACTATTTTTTAGCATTATATATATAAGAAATAAGCTTGGAAGTATTTTAGTAATATAATCTTTAAAAAAAAAAAAAAAAAACATAGGAATAAGTTTTTCTAAATTTGGTTAAATATGAAAATATTTTATTAATATGGGTTGGGTTAGGTATGGGTCGAAAAATTTACATTAAACATAAATGGTCATAAATGGGTTAATGGGTAAATTTGGGTTGGACCATTAATGACCCAACCCAAACTCAACGTAACTCACCCATTTAACAGCTCTAAGTAGAGCCTCTTGCACTCATCCGGTCGGTCTTGGAATTGATCAAACGACGCTTGCAATATTCTGGGATTCAAGTACTTCACCGGGATCTCACAACATTCTCTTTCTTCGCCGACATACACTGCAAAGCATCCTTTTCTCGCCAGCTTCTTGACGTTCCTAACTTCTCAACGAGCCAACGCGTTTTTCTTCCAAGAACGGCCATCAGAACTTTCACAAAGGATTATCGAATGGATTATTTATAGAGGGATCGGAAGAGAGTATACTTGTTGTGGAATTAGAGTAGGAGTCGGTTTTGACCAAAAAAAAAAAAAGAGTAGGAGTCGGTTTATTTCTTTATTAGAATAGGAAAGAACAAGCTTGATTTAATTTTGAAGCGTTTAAAAGAGATTTTAGGTTTGGAACTCTAGTGGGATTTTAAATCCAGATAGAGATGTCCAAAAAACTAACCATGGCCAGAATATAACAGGATGTAAATCATTTAATTGAGCTGATTTTCGCAATCTAAGTCTATCTGACATTAAGATTTTTCAATTTGTTGATGTTGCTATCTATTATTAAATTAAAAAAATAGAGAAAATCATGTACAATTATCTTGAATTGATGTACGGCCGTTTGGCCTCTCCTTTGACAAAAGAAAAGGAATAAAAGTATCTTGAAGTAAAAAAGAGCAATTGTAATAGTAGAAAAAGAAGGAAAAAAGAGAGAGAAAAATATGGAGAATGAAAATAATTGTTGATCTTTGATTATTATGCTAACTTCGAGCGACATGCCTTTGTTACTAACAATTGAATAGAGTATTTTCAAGGTGAAGATTTTGATGGAGAGAACCCCTGGCGAAAGGGCGAAGAATCCTTCCTCCACCATCCAAAAAAACAATGAAAAGTTCTTGCAGATAGAGAATCCACATCCTTAACTATTTCGATTTTAAACTTGTAAAGTGCAAATTCTTGCAAGTGGTGGAATCCTTATCCACCCATACCTGCCACAGGCTAGTTGGAGGTCCCCATGAGAGAAAGAGAGAGAGAGAGAGAGGGAGAGCCATTTTGTGACGGCGATAGGGGTTGATAACTTGATCTCTCATATTGACGGAGTGATTGATTTAGATTGCGAAATGTGAGAAAAGGTCAATGGATTAAAATTGTACTAAAAAAGTTTTAACATCCAATGCAAAAACTTAGCAATCTTATTTTTTCTCGGTAGCATCTTATATTTCCATCTTTTTCTCCTCTCTTTATGACGTGGGCAAGATAATTAGCAAGATTGCTACATTATCCTAAGTCCTAGAAACATTTTTTTTTTTTTTTTATCGTTTTAGGTGATATTGTTTGATTTAGTTATCATTAGAGGCAGGGCAGTTGCAACGCACGTGACTATAGTTGGGTGAGTTAGGCATGAAAAGAAAATGAATAGTTATTTTGGGGAAGTTGATGGGTACAAGAGGTACAATAATGCAAGAGAGGTTCAATGAAAATAACTACACATTAACCGAAAGGCTACCTAATGCATAAAATTAATATTTGCGTACTTTTTAGATGTAAGAATCATATAAACCTCAGGAATATTTTAATAAATATGGTTTGGACACCAATTTTTCTCTTTATAATATTATAGATTTTCCTGTTGGATTTAACTTAAATCTTTATTTAGGACTACTTCAGAGTTGTCCAGGTTTTGAGACAATTTGTTTGTTATATTCCGTTACCAAGAAATCTTATCTTTAAAAAAAAAATATGAAAAAATGAGTTTTGTTTCTTTCGCTTTTTTTTAACAAAACATAAGTTATAGACTTCCACAAATTTACTTAAAATTTTCGAGTAATATAGCGTAAAACATATAATTACATGAGGCCCATAATTCACGAACGGTGCGGTTAGTTTTCATTAGTGAGATAGAATGTTTAAATGACTTCGATGTGATTGATTCTTGTGAAATTTGATGGAATCATGACCAATCATTCTAAAAATTTAAGCTATTAGATGAATGTATTGTTTATTATTTAAATAATCTAACATTCCCTCTCGGGTGTAGACTAGACTTTGACCTTAGCCTAAGGTGTTGAAATATTTGATTGGAGAGACAAATATGGGTTTGAAAGATTCGAATTCAGGATCTCCTAACTTTCTAATACCATGTAAGATTTGGTGGCCAATTATTCTAAAAGCTTAAATTATTAAATGAATGTGTGGTTTATTATTTATATATTTTAATAATTCTATCTAATATTGCCTAAGGAATAAAAAAAGCAAATAAAAAAGAATACACGTGGAAGCATAAGAACCCGAAAGGGAACTTGACTCCTACATTGATCCTCAAACACCCCCCCTCCCTTCTCTTCTCCGGGGTTCACTTTTAGAAAGTTCGTAGATTCACACGCGATTGGTTCTTTAGTGATATGCTGCATAAATAACAGTATTTGAATCTTAACAAAGTAAACTTTTGAGAAAAATAATGTGCCCAGCATTGTATTACAATCTAACATCAATTATTTTTAGGGAAAAAGCCACCAAAAACCCCAAACTTTGCCCAAAGTGACAGATTTACCCCGAACTTTTTTCGTGACATGAAAAATCCTAAAGTTTGCTAATCGTGACACATTTACCCTAAACTTTTATTTGTGACATAAAAAACCCTGAACTTTCATTTGTGTGACACATTTACCCCAAATCATAGGGGCATTTTGGTCTTTTTAATTTTTTTTTCTTTTGTTTTCTTTTTTTACTTTTTTTATTTGTTTTTCTTCCCCCGCCGGCGTCCGGCAAGGCCGCCTCGCCGGCATCAGGCGAGGGCTCCACCATGGCCGGTGGAGGGAAGAGAGAAGAAAAAAAATTAAAAAATAAGAAAAAAAAACAGAAAAAATAAGACGAAAATGCCCTTAATGGGGTAAATGTGTCACAATTTGCAAAGTTTGGGGTTTTTCATGTCACAAAAAAAAAATTGGGGTTTTTGGTGGCTTTTCCCTTATTTTTATCCATCTTATTTCCAGTTCATCAAATAGACATGTTGTTTTAAATGTAAGATGGGGTATAAGACCAATCTCTCATTGCTAATTTGCATGGTTTGTTCGAGTCTCATGTTGATGTAATCTCTCTCCATTTGATAGTCGAAACTTGTCAAGTTGAATTTTTTACCGTGCTATCGAAGCACGGGTAATAGGTTCAAATGTCAACACTATTTATAATACCAATAATATCTTCTATTGTATTAAAAGAGAAAATGATTATTGCTCCAAAAAGATTTCCGCAATTAAATCTTGCACCAAATACTATAGTTATAACGATCTATGTAAAAATCAAGGTTTGTTTGTTCATGAATCACTCGTTTCAAGATGAAATCCTTTTTGGTAACAATCTCGGCATTCGGTCCTCTAGGAAAAAAATCAAAGAACATGAGCCACGTTAGGAATCTCTTTTTACAAGTGCTTTTAGATGGATTTTGAGCTAGAATGAACAGGGATTACTAGCAATTCATCACAAGAATACACCCATCAATAACAATACTTGTAGAGAAAAAATAAATAATTCATTCATTCCTTACTGAAGCATTGTATTATAAAACAAGTTCTTCATGTGTACATTCGAACCTAATCCAACAAAGAAACTAACATCAAGTCCTATACAATGAAACTACTGAATGACTGAATCGGGTGCATATCCGTGTGTATGATCCCATCATTCTTCATCACAAGATTACAGTCGGTCTCTTCTACTTTGGCCTTGGCTAGTGCAAGAACCCAATCGAGCAACCCGAGGGAGCAACACAAGTGGAGGCCTATGCGCTCGTCCGATTTGTCTAGACATTGATTAAACAATGCTTGCAACATTATAGAAGTTAAGTTCTTCACCGGGATCTCACGGTGCTCCCTCTCTTCACGGACGTACACCGTCAAACATCCTCGTCTCGCTAGCTTCTTGCCGGTTTGTAACTTCCCAGCGAGGCAACGCAACTTTCTTCCAATGAAAGCCATCAGAAATGCCCAATGGAGAACGGTGACTCCTTTGTGAATTCAATCTCTAACCAGTTGCAGAGATGTTGAGATCGGAATCAAATGTACAAATTGTTTATAAAGGGATCAGGAAGAGAGAGAATAAACCTTGTGGAATTAGAGAAGGATTAGGTTTCCTTTTCTGGTTATATTTGGGATGACGAAGCCTAGTTTAATTTTAAAGATTTAGAGGAGATCTTAAGTTCGGAACTCTAGTGGGATTTTAAAACCGGTTTTACAAAAGCATCTAACAATTAACAGAAAAACTACCCAGTTGAATGCTTCACTTTTTTGTTGCTGTAAGAATCATGTAAAACCTAGGGTGTATTTTAGTAAAAGTGGGGTTGGACACCAGATTTAAAAGTCCTTTTTGTAATAGCATAAACTAGCTTCTTAGATTTGATTTAGATCTTTATTTTTGAAAATTCTAGAGTCTTACTGGGTATTGAGACTATGTATATGTTATATACTAATATCTAGTTAGAAAGATTACCTCTTTAAAAATTGATATGAAAAATTGAGTCTGGTTTCCTTTTTTGGGCTTTAATGTAAATCTATATTTTTGTTATGTAGCTTAGCTATTCTTTATTTCCACTTCATCGCTTTCGCATATCTGTTTTTCTAATTTGTCGAAAAAAGTTAAATAGACTTCCACAAATTTACTTTAACTTTTCGAGTTTATGGCATAAACCATATAATTACATGAGACCATAAATGGCATTATCTTTAATAATGATTTAAATGATTTATATGTTATTAGTTACGTTTGATCTTTTGCACATAAATTAATTTCATTTTCACAAAGTACCATATATAATCCGTATTAACGAATTAGTGTGTATCAATCTAATTTTCCCTTTTCTAAAATAAAAGAAAATGAATTTGAATACAAAAGAACTTGAAAGGGAAGTTGACTCCTACATTGATCTCGAAGATGGTATAGACTCTCTCTCTCTCTCTCTATTTTTATTTTCAGAAAGTTTGTAGCTATCATCAACTGGATCATTCTTTAGTGAGTCGCTATAACATATATTATCGTGATCCGAATATTAGCAAATTAAACCCCTGAAAAAAACAATGCGTCAAACTATATATTCTAGTTGAACATCAATTCTTCATGTTGATCCATTTGACCTTTTGTCTAAGATATGATTTTTATCTTTCTTATTTCCCACTTTTTCTAATCACCTATTGTTTCACATGCGAGATGGAGCGTCAAACTGATCTCTCTTTATTCAAGACTCGTATTCATGTAATCTTTCTACCTAAGTCGAATATTCTAACATGCTTACCGAAATACAAGTCATAAGTTTGAACATTGACACTAATTGTGATGCAAATAGTACTTCTATTAGATTAAATTGGGCAATAGTTACCGCTTGAATAGCAACAATGATTTAGGCAAAAATTGAGGGAATGTATGTACACTTGAAATAGTTGGACTAACAATAGCAGCTTATCACATATATATAGAGATTCTATTTGAACAAGACATTATATTTTTTGGTTCATAAACTAGTGGTGTCAAGATGAAACCCTTTTGTTCGGAGATCTTTCTTGGAATGCGATCCTTAAAAAAAAAAAAAAAAAGAGAAATCAAATAACATGAGCCGCATTAGAAATCTCTTAAGCAAGTGCTTTTAAATGGATTTGACCTAGGATGAACATCTGGACTAATATACAAGCAATTCATCACAAAAATAAACCCATCAATGACAACAAGGAGAAACTTCATTCATTCATTCAAATTAAAAAACAAGTTCTTCGTATATTGATTACAACCTAATGCAATGGAAAAAACTAAGATCAAGTCCTATAACGCTACAATGAAATAGCTATACGACCAAATCGGGCTCATATCGGCATGTACAATCTTGTCATTCTTGATTGCAAGATTATGGTTGGTCTCTTCTACCTCGGCCTTGGCCAATTCAAGAACCCAATTGAGCAATTTGGGCGAGCAACACAAGTAGAGCCTCGTGCCCCCGTTCGATAGGTCTCGGCACCGGTTAAACAACGCTTGCAACATTATAGAACGCAAATACTTTACCGGGATCTCGAGACGCTCTCCCTCTTCACCAACGTACGCTGCGAAACATCCTCTCCTCGCTAGCTTCTTGCTGATTTCTAACTTCTCAACCAGCCAACTCAGCTTTCTTCCAAGGACGGCCATTAGAACTCTCCGATGAAGAATATGACTCCTTGGTGAATTTGATCACTCACCGGTGGGAGAGATACTGAGACCGTTGATGTACAAATTGCTGGAGGCTTAGCGAAGGGACTATTTATAGAGGGATAAACATTGTGAAATTAGAGTAGGATTAGGTTTCTTTTTCCGATTAGATTTGGGATGAAGAAGCTTATTTTAATTTCAAGGGTTTAAAAGAGATTCCAAGTTTGGAATTCTAGTGGAATTTTTTAAAACCAGATAGAGAATATAAATACTTTAATTCATCTGATTTTCGCCATCTAAGT
Organism: Eucalyptus marginata; assembly: GCA_014182565.1. Taxonomy (NCBI): domain Eukaryota; kingdom Viridiplantae; phylum Streptophyta; class Magnoliopsida; order Myrtales; family Myrtaceae; genus Eucalyptus; species Eucalyptus marginata. Next base: position 11,016,108 of record CM024585.1, read on the forward strand.
TATTCAAATTGTTAATGTTGCGATCTATTATCAAATTAGAAAATAGAGACTATCGTGTCAAATTATCTTGAATTAATTTGCAGCCTGCCTGCATCTCCTTTGACCAAAACAATAGAGGAATAAAAGAATCTTTAAATAAATAAATAAAAAAAGAACCATTTTAATTGAAGAAAAAGGAAAAGAAAAATATGTAATTAGAGGATTAGATTGCATCAAGAAAATTTGGCATCCGATACAAGAACTAAGCAATCTCCGTTTTTTTTGGTATCACCTTATTATACACCTTCTTCTTCTTTTCTTTTCTTTTTTCTTTTCTTTTTTTCTCTCTTTGCCCCGCGACAAGATAATTTGTACAATTGAAACATCATGCTATATCATTATCTTTAGGATTTTAGAAATAGTTTTCAAAGTTTAATGTGATTTTGTTTGATTTCGTCATAATTAAAGATCAAGATAATGCAAGAGTGGTTTAATGAAAGTATCTAACAACTAACAGAAAAACTAACCAGTTGAATGAATAAAATTACCATCTTCTATTTTGTTGTTGTTATAAGAATCATATAATCCTCAGGTATAATTTAGTAAATTTGGGGTTGGACACCAAATTTTAAAGTTCTTTTTGTAATAGCATAAATTAGCTTGTTAGATTTTATTAAAACCTTTACTTTTTAAAATTCCAGAGTTGTCCTATTTATTGAGACTATATATTTGTTATATTCTAGTATCTAGTTAGAAAGATTACCTCTTTAAACATTGATATGAAGAATTGAGTTCGGTTTCTGTTTTTGTGCTCTAATGTGAATCTATATTTATTACTTAGTTTTGCTTTTCTCCATTTCCACTGCATCGGTTTGGCATTTTTTAAAAATTAACTTTGTAGCTTGAATTTCTCCTCTCTCTTTTTTTTTTTTTTTTTTTGTGCCAAACATAAGTTGAAAGGACTTCCACAAATTTGCTTTAAATTTTTGAGTTACATAGCATAAACCATATAATTACATGAGACCATAGTCCGTGATATCTTTTGACTGATGCAATTACTTATTCCTTGATGAGATGAATATTTAAATGACTTAAATGTGATTAATTACATAAGATCTTTTGCACATATTAACTTTATTTATATTAATTACCGCATATAATTAGTATTAACAGTATTTGTCCAATTCAGTTCTCACATCAATCTAATCTTGCCTTTTTGGGAGCAAAAGTACTCGAAAAGGAAGTCCTACTACATTGATGATCAAGATGGTATAGACTTGCTCTATCGTTACTTTTAAAGAGTTTGTCGCTTCACAATTGGTCATTCTTTTATGATCACTAACCTATAAAATTGGATTCGGATCTTAACAAATTAAACTCCTAAGAAAAGCAGTGTGCCAAACATTGTCTTACAATCAAACATCAAATTCTTCATGTTGACCCATTTGGCCTTTTGTCTGAGATATGATATTTATCCATCTTATTCGTCGTTTATCAAATTCACGCGTTGCTTTGCATGCAAGATGGAGCATCAAACTAATCTTTGTTCGAGTCTCATATTTATATGATCTCTCTCTACCTGAGTTGAATATTTTGATGTTCATGAGTTTGAATTTTGACACTATTTGTGATACAAATACTTTTGTTAAATTAAATTAGGCAATGGAAACTGTTTGAAAAGATTTTCACAGTAAAATCCTATACCAGTCTATAGCAACAACATGAAAAATGAGGTATCTTATGTACGCTTGAAATAGTAAAGAATAGTTGCTTGTCACATATATGTAGACATTTTATTTGAACAAGATAGTATCTTTTTTTTGTTCAGAGGCCACACATGTCAAGATGAAACCCTTTTGTTTGGGGATCTCTCTCGACATGCAATCCTTTAAAAAATTGGTAAGTGCTTCTAGATGGATTAAACATATGATGAACATCTCCATGGCAAAAAGACTCTGAAGAATGCTGGCTTATATTAGTTTTTACGAGCAATTCATCACAAGACAACACCTGCTGATAAACTTCAATCATTCATTCAAATTACAAACCAAGGCTTCGCATGTACATTAAAACCTAATCCAACGGAAAAACTAAGATCAAGTCCTATACTGCTAGAATGAAATTACTAGACGACCAAATCGGGCTCATACCGGGATGTATGATCCTATCATTCTTGATCGCAAGATTATGGTCGGTCTCTTCCACTTCGGTCTTAACCAGTTCAAGAACCCCATTGAGAAACTCACGCGAGCAACACAAGTAGAGTCCTGTGCGCTCGTCCGATTGATCTCGGCACTGATTAAACAATGCTTGCAACATTACAGAATGCAAGCACTTCACCGGGATCTCGCGACGCTCTCCCTTTTCACCGACGTATGCTAAGAAGCATCCTTTTCTGGCTAGCTTCTTGCCAATTCCTAACTTCTCGACAAGTCGAGGCAGCTTTCTTCGGAGAACAGCCATCAGAACTCTCCAATGAAGAATGTTCACTCCTTAGTGAATTTGATCTCTAACCGATGGGAGAGATATTGAGACTGTTGGCATACAAATTGTTGAAGGCTTAGCGGAGGGACTATTTATAGAGAGATAAACATTGTGGAATTTTAGTAGGATTAGGTTTACTTTTCTTAATAGAATTGGGCGAAGAAGCTTAATTTATTTTTAAGGGCCTAAACAAAGAGAGGTCCCAAACTGGCCACGTATAGAATCGTTTGCTCAACTATATTCACTAATTGCAGATTTAGAAACTATAAATAGATGGGCTTTAGTGATAAAATAAAAGGAAAAAAGAAAAATTTGGATACAAAGTAATGGATGTTTGCCCTGCAAATACCATTAGTTTTTCTTTTCTTTGTTTAAGTAATTTATCTTATGAGAAAATTCAACCCAAAAGTTTAAATTCATGGACGGAGCTAAAGCTCATACTCAAGTATTGTGGGTTATTTTGATAGATGGAGAGAAATCACACATATATAAAAATTGATATTCCTATAGCTATGATATTTAAACACATTTTAGTTCCTTTTTTTTAACGAGGGATGAATCCTTATTGACCATTGACTTGGATGGTTTGTGTAATTGAGTTTTTAGACTTTTTCTCAGCAGAATATCAAGTCCTCTAAATTCATATGATCTTCGCAGTCTTAATCGTTAAAACAATAACATTTTTCAATCACTTGACGTTGCAATCTATTGCTAAATTAAAAAAAAAAATTGAGAAAATCATGTAAAATCATCTTACATTTATGTACGGCCCTTCTCGTTGACCCAAAAAAAAAAAGGAACTAAAACGTATCTTAAAGTTAAAAAGAATGAGACAATTGAAGAAAAAGGAAAAGCCAAAAAATCTAAAAAAAAATAAAATCCAAAAAGTACTGACAAAGATGTACGTCCTTTTTTTTTTTTTTGGTCGGAAAAGGATAGATTTCTATTCAAGTTTTAGTAGAGCTTCATTGACAGAGCATATCTAACATAACATGAGATGGATAATTGGGCCAATTTGGTGGGAATAGAGGATCCACGTCCTTGACTAGTTCGATTTTACAGTCGTGAAGGGCAAACTTTTTGTACTTGCCATGACCTGTCCCCAAGAGAGAGAGAGAGGGAGAGAGGGAGAGAGGGAGATTTGTGTGTGTGACGGCAGTCAATCAATTTCTCTAGTTGACGAATCGATTTAGACTGTGAAAGTGGGTAAAGATTACACCAAAAATTTTGGCATCTAATGCAAAACCTAAGCAATTTTTTAGATTGTGTTTGGTTATCTGGATTTATAACGAGGATAGAACTTCATTAGATAAGATATGAAATATAGGAATATTGTTATATTATATACACTATTTGGTTGTTGTAGTCATAAAACCGAATATATTCAAATCATATTATATATTTTGGGTATAAATGACATATTAGTATAAATGAAAAGAAAATACAAACGAATATGGTAAAAATCTTTCACAAAACTCTTGCATTACTTTATTTTTATTTTATTTTTTATTTTATTTTCCTATGCTTTTTAATTAATTTCTTTTTTATTTATTTCTTCCTCGTCCATTAAAAATAGTACTAATATACCTAAAATACTAAAATACTTAAAATATGTTATCACTATATATTTATGTATTGAAATTAAATTATAAAGATAGAATTAAATTAAAATATATAAATAAATATAAGATTAAATTAAAATAACTAAATTTTTATTTTTTGTTATTTTGAATTTCTTTTATTATAATTCGAATATTATTTATATTGAAATATAATTTTAATTTTGTTAATTTAAAAAATATGTTATTGTAGAAAAATAATTTTCCCATTATAGATATTAGAAATGCTATCCATATTTATTCCACCTCCTCCATGAAATAATTTTATTCGGTCTATATTTCTCTTATATCCAATCTTGAGTAGGTACCAAACGCAAAATAGGATAAATTATCCTAAATTTTATCCTGATTGCCAAACGTTAATGTTTTTCAATGGCATCTTATTTTTGATCTTTCTGTTACCTCTCTTTGTGATGTGGAAAGAATCCTATTTAAAAATATTTTATTAATATTTTAGGTGATTTTGTTTAATTCACTTAAAATCAGAGGCAACGTACTTGGCGCATGTGATGTACATGAATATAAATTGAGTGGTTTTGTTATTTGTTCATGAAAAAGAAAATAGGTTGTTTTGAGAGGAAGGTTAACGTAAGATTGGTTTTATTGTTTCATTAAAATTACTTTCAGTTAAAAAGAAAAATTACCTAGTCAAATGCATAAAATTACCATTTTCAATTGTCTTTTGTAATCATATAGACCTTAGGGGGTATCTTAGTAAATCTGAGGTTAAAAACCAAATTTAAGAGTTAGATTATATTGTTTTATCAAATACGGTAGAATATGCAATTTAAGGACTTATTAAGAAATGTCTAGATTAAGGAATTTTTGCTTTGATACTATGCTGAAATTGTTCAATCCAAAAGATTAAGTGAACCCATGGAAGGATGTCACTATATATAAAGAGTATATTAATCTCATAAACACGCACAAGATCTTTATTTAGATTTATTTCATAGTTGTCTAAGGTTTTGAGACTATATATTTTCCTTTTTTTGTCGAAAATTTATTATATCCTATCAACTAGTAAGAAAGATTACTTCTTTAGATATTGAATTGAAAAGTTGAGTTTTGTTTCTCTTTTTGCATTTTAATGTATGTACAAGAGCATGTTGTATGAGATAAGTGTGGTAAAAGTCCTAAAACTTGTTATGAAAAGATAATTGAGTCATGAGACTTTCATGCAAGACTTGATTGCACTAATTTGATAAATTTTAGCACTTGATAACATCAAATTGAATAGTTTTAGGAATTGATTACATTTTTTTTTAAGTTTTAGAACTTAATTGTACTTTCATAATAAGTTTTAGAAAATTTTCAGTATACTTAACCCTATTTATTGTTTAGTTTCTCTTTTCTCCATATCCACTGCATGGTGCATGGTTTTGGCATTTATTTGTTGTTTTTTTTTTTTTTTTTTGAAATTTTTATTTCAAAATTTGCATGTCTAAATTTTTGAGTTATATAATATACAACACAATTACATGAACCTATAATTCACGATATTGCTAACGATGTAAATAGTTTTCCTTAATGAGACAAATATCATTAATTAATTATTATGTTTGTATCTATTCAATTCTATCCTCAGACCACAATTCTATGAAATACCACAATTTTCCATATTAATCTATCTTAGTTTGCCTTTTTAGAAGAAAAAGAAAAAGGAATTGGATATAGAAGTGGAAGGGGAACTTGACTCCTTCATTGATCATGAAGATTGTAAAGACTTCCTCTTTCTATAATCATTTTTAAGAAAGGGCATAGTTTCTCAATTGGTCATTCTTTAATGAAATGCTCCATAAATGATAGTGATTCGAATCTTAGGAAATTAAAATTTTTGAGAAAAAACAATGTGCTCGATATTGTATTATAGTCAAACATCAATTCTTTATGTTCTATTTGACCTTTCGTCTCGTATATAATTTTCATCTATCTTATTTCTTCTTTATCAAGTACATGTGTTGTTTCACACGTGAGATGGTCAAGTTGATACTTGTTGCTTATCTATATGTTAAATGGCAGAAACTTTGGAGTCAAATATTGTAGCATGTCGCCAAAACATTGGGTATAAATTCGAATTTTGACATAATTTGTAATCCCAATAGTATTTTTGTATTATATAGCATCATTCAATGATCATTGCTTAAAAAGCTTTCACAATAAAGTCACGTGTCAGGTCCTATGATAATAGCAAGTTAAGTGAAAATTGAGATTTCACATCTATGTTTGGAATAATCAAGATAAAAATAGTCGCGCATCCACATGAAACCCTAATTTTGCAGCTATCATTTTCCCTGGAATCTTGGGTAATTGGGACAGTACCACATTTTCTTTTCTTTATATCTTAAAAAATTGAAAATATTTGAGGCCTTATATTTTTGGTTTGTCAATATAAAAAACATCTGACGTCTAAGTGTTTCATCTTTTTAGTTCATGCCAATTTCTTCTTCTTTAAAGGGGGAATAGCATCACTTTTTTTTTTGCAAAGAATAGAAGTGGTATTCTTGTAATTCCCTCCATTTAATAGAAAAATCAAGCAATTTATGAGGTTTAATGCGCCTATCTGGTCATAAATTTTGTTGACGAAGCTTTCGATCCATATTAACAGGGTAAGTATGGTTCTAGGTAGAATAGGGAATCGGAGAAACGAACTAGTGGGTGATTTTCTAGGTTTTGTGGTATGCAGGGTAAGTTTTGATTATAGGTTGGTTTCATGATATGCATGGTAAGTTTTAGATTCAAAAAATTAGAAAATTGATTATGACGAGTAGGTTCTAAATTTTATAGCTGAAACTTGGAAACTAGAGCAAGTCTTTATGTTTTTCTTATTATACGTCTTTGACTAATTCTATAGTATTTTATAACATTTAATGATGAGTGTGTAATTCATAACTATTAGTCTAAGTTTCCATTTACGATTATATCTATGACCTAAACTTTTACTTTGTTAATGTTCCATATATTTCATGTATCTAGATATAAGTTATGTTAAGTGGATTGTAATAAATGGTGGTCATTAGATACATGATTTAGTAAAATCATTTACTTAAGAATATAGGTAGAAGCTGGGTAAACCCTGAAATATATAACATGATAGATTCTAGGTTTTTAGATTTGCATGGTAGGTTTCAGATTCCAAAAATTAGAAAATCAATATCAACATATCGGTTTCAAGTTTTAGGTAAAACTTAGGTGAATGCAGGAACCGCTCACCCCTACTTATTAAGTTACCGATTTAGAAATTTTCATTGTTCACTTAAATTGGGCGATCAATGTCTTAATAGTTGATATTTATTTATAGTAAGATTTGATTTCCATTAAACATTTATCATCATATACATACAATAATGTATTCACACCTTTCATTTTTCTGGTATTGTTTGGGTATTAGATCCTTTTAGCTCGATTGTTGTCTGTGGATGCAAGCAATCACTATTTTTCTTATTAGGCCATATTAACAAGTTGCCCTACTAAACAGTCGATGCATGAAAACTGCAAAATTTGCTCAGTTGGTCATTTAGCAAGTGTCCTCAAAACATATGCCAGACAAAATCATTTTTTAAAATTACCTGTCGGAATTGTGGTGCACCAATCCACATATAATACACGATTAGTTGCATAAAACAAGCTAAAATTATAAATTTTCAAAGCCCCTCGATTTTGGTTGTATCCCTATTGAATTTGCTTATGGCGAACATCGGGCGGGTCTTTTACATATTAATAATAATAATAACAACAGATAAATTAATTTTCTCTTTTCCGCGTGGAATTATTGAAAAGCCATAGATGGGGACAGAGAAAAGAAATACTGACATTTTTAGTCACCCAATTGAAAATTTTACCCAATAAGTAAAAATCACATCGACATTTTATTTATAGCCGTGTCATTATTACTGACACATTCCTATTTAGAAAAAAAGAACAAAACATAAACAAAACAAAATGAAAAAAAAAATAATGAAAAAAAAAATAATATCCTCCCTCCGTAAATAATAAATAAATAAAAAATAAAAAAGGAGAAAAACAAAAAAAAACCACCTTCAGTTCACATTCTGCGTTTCTGCACTTTGCACACCAGTTTTTGATCAAAAATCCCTGTCGCCCTCGACCGATTCGTGTCGATCGGTTTCTTCCGGTTCTGCGAATCCCAATCTTCGCCGCCCAACCCGCCGCCGCGACGATCGCCGCCGCCGCCCTCTCCGGCGAGCGCCTTTGAGGGAACGGTCCTCTCTCGCGGAGGCTGTCCGTTTTGCGAGGGATCTTGTCTCCCCCTTTCCTTCTTCTTTTGGCGCTTGCGGCTTGCGGTTTCTTTCGCTTCGCCGCCGAAAACGGAGTATCCTCGGCACTCCCATGGGCGATCTTCTAGCCTGGTCGCCTGAAGCCAACGGCGCCGCCCCCGTGGAAGACCGCTCCTCGTCGTCGTCGTTGTCTTCGTCCTCCTCCTCGTCAGGGCAGGCGGCGATTAGCGCCGAGCTCCTGCGGAAGGCCGAGGAGGTGACCGGGGGCATCATCGCCCAGATTCAGCCGAATTCCGTGTCGGAGAAGAGGCGAGCAGACGTGATTGAGTACGTGCAGAGGCTCATCTGCAATATCCTCGGATTGGAGGTATGGCTAGGGCGGCGCTCGTGCTCATTAAAACGCGGCCTCGCGGCGGGCGTTTGTCTGTACGCGGTTTCGTTCTGGTTCTTGCATTGGCTCCGTCCGGCAAGTCGAATGCTGTTGTGTAGGATGATCGCTCGCGATGATTGTGCTTTCTTAGAGTTCATGCATTTAAAGTTCGCAAGATGAAATCGGAAAGATGAATTGCGTGCTGAATGTTGCTTATTGAGCTCGTCAAAGTTAAGATCGCTCATTTTTGGTGTGAAGAACTCTGATTTCTCTTGTCTGAAGAATTTTCCATTTAAGCTCCAGCAGTAGCTATGTTAGTGAGGTGCGATGGATGTTCAGATTGGCTGGAATCTCTCATCTTAGAGTATATTGAATGCCTGCTGTGTTCAATAGAGTAAAGTTAATCGTTTCTTTTGGCGGTTATGCGAAATTGGTTTTGTAAATAAGGAATTATACGATGCATACTGAACTTGCAATTTTCAACATCAACTGTAGATTTTAGTGAGACAACTTTGCAATCTTTCTGGTTCAAAGGTAGGTGATGAAATCAACAGACTGTAATTGGTCTACTTTCCCATGGATCGTGCATCTGCATGTTCTTTTTCGGTAGTAAGACTACTGTTTGGTTTCAATCAGACAATCTTGTGCATGTAAAACGCACTTTACCAAGGTGTAGTGAGCTCGATGATGATTTTTCACATTTGTAAGTACATGACCATCTTCCGTTCTTTCTTTTGGTTTTGTTGAGATAAAATTGGTGCTTCTTACAGGTATTTCCATTTGGTTCGGTTCCTTTAAAGACTTATCTGCCTGACGGAGATATTGATTTGACTGCCTTTGGGGTTCTTAATGCTGAAGATTCGTTAGCTAGTCAAGTCTGTACGGTTCTTCAAGGAGAAGAACAGAATGAAGATGCTGGGTTTGTGGTGAAGGACGTCCAATTAATTTGGGCCGAGGTTCTTATATTTAATCCAATCTATCCAAAGGATGCTGCACTTCTAGATTTTTAATGTCTGGTTGACTTGATGAAATGTGTTGTTTCTCTATTTAATGCTTGGTGATCTCTCTCATTCATGATTCTTGCATTTGAGAGGGCCACTACTATGAGTGTAGGAGGCGTAGAAAGAGACTATGAGAGTCAAGACAGGTCTAAAAGGGTAGACTTGGACTCGGAATGAGCTTGACACTGCAATTGATTAGCTAGCTGAGCACCTCACTCCTCGACTCTTTTTGTCGACATAAAGAACACATAGCGCCTGGGCGAGTGAAGTCATGGCTTTCTTATATAATTTTTTTTTTTAATAAACTAAATATGTAGAATCATTGAATGATGCTAGAGTAAACCAAATGTAGGATTATCAAATGTTATCTTTCATGTTGAAAATTATCAGCAACTTCTTATCATGTTTAGCTTATGAAAGCTAGCATGAGTCATATTTGTCTTACATCTAGAAAGTTACGTATGTGTTTAACCTGAACTGCATGATCATTTCACTTGTGACGATTTAACAAATTAACGTCAACAAATGTTGGCCATGTGCCTGATCCCAGTTGCTATGAGCTTATGTACGTTCTTGATATTGTTCCTTGCCAGTTTTGAATCCTCCCTCAAGAACATACATAAGCTCAAACCAACTGGGAAGATTTCAGGCACATTGCCAACATTTTTTTCTTAAAAGTGGTTTTATTTAGAGAAGGCTGTGTTTTCCCCAGAGCGACGAACATAATAACTTTTTTTTTTCTTCCTGGTATACTTCCAGAGTACATGAAGTGTACCACTTCTTTTTCTTGCTTACATCATAAATGGTTTACTATCAAAAAAAAATTTTTTTTTTATACAAGGGAAAAAGGAGCACAGAAACATGTTATTGTATGTACATCAGCCAAAACTTGATGCATATTATCATTCTGCCTGTGTTGGAACTTGGAAGCTGTAATTTCCCCAAATGCACCTTGTGCTTTCCCTTGACTGCCCCAGGAATAAGAACACTTAGTTCTCCATTTTCTGCTTCAGTTTAGTGTTTTCTAACTTTTGAGCCCCGCCCTTTCTTTTTGAATATTTAAAACCAGACAGAACTGGTAGATAAAATCTTTCTTATCTCTGATGCACTTTCTATTTGCTGCTTGGAATTTCTCACAATTTGCTGAATCCTAAACTTTTCACCCACATCATTCAGAGGATGTTCATTTTGCTTTTTATTCCTTCAACTCTATGTAGGTCGTCATTTTGCCCTTCTTACTTGATATCTTTGTATCTCTACATTGAGTTTGTTATTGCATTACATTGCATTTTCGTAGTTTGATTTCCTTTTATTTGGGGAAGGTAAGTTAAAGCTTGGTGTCGCCAAAGAAATGTGTATTTTTGCACCTTTTGGTTTTCTTGCAAGTTTTGTCTGCTTTTATTTAATGAACTGATTAGTATTGTTCATCGATCATTCTTTGACCTGCTTAAGTTGTTGGGGACCAGGGTGACACTACAACTGTCCTTTTTAAAGTATTAATCTACATGATAATGGGGAAATATTGAGTGGTTGCTGTGATTGATGTCAAACAGAAATTGTAGTTGGTGGCTTGTGTTCTGCTTCAATGATTCATCATACTGGTTCACTCTCAATTAGAATTAGGGGGATTTTTTTTTCATGTGAGAGGGGTTTATCTCTAGTATTAAAATCATTTGATCGGTGATGTAAGAATTCCAACATGACAGTGTCCTTCTTAGTTTTTTTTTTTCTCCCGGCCGTCTTGTGTTTTTAGTAATTCTATTCCGAGATTACATATTGCTAATAATGATTAAGCTTTTTTCCACTAGTGGGGCTGACTTTTATGATTGTGAACTTTTTCAGCTATATGCCTTTTATTAAATTAACTTGTTCCCCTTCATAGAATATTTTGTAGCTTTCACCAAAAATGTAAAGTGGAAAAACCAAGTCTTATAAATGTGAATACTCATATGTAATTGACCTTATTAAATAGGGTGTTTGAGTTTTCTCATAGCAATTACAACTATGAAAATGGGTGCTTAAGTTTTACAAAAACTTTTTGGAGTACGCCTAACAATTGCAGCCGCTCTGGTGGACCCAGCTTATAGGAAGCTGCTGCACTAGCTGTAAAATATGAATTGCCAAAGATATGCTACAAAACATTACAACGTGATTGCAGTCCAACTCAATTACAGCACAGCTAAGCTATACCAAAAGGACTCTAACTTTATTATCCCAAGTTTGTGGCTTTAGTCTTGTAATGGTTTTACTTAGGATATTGCTGCTGTCGTTACTCATTGCAGGACATCTAGGTAGAAAAGAAAAACATAGGTTGATCAAGGAGTATAAATGTTCATTGATTCATTTAGGATAGAGTACCGTTATTGATATGCCGTGTGTGTGATTGGCTGAAATTCCATGCAACACAAAAATATGCACAAAAGACCATTTCTTGCATCTCAACGAACTAGAATTATGAAATCGAACATGCCTTGCTCTACTGAAAGTGAAAATGTATAACCTCTAAAAACACTCGTAAGAGGATTCGACTTGTAGAAATGCCCCCTCAGTATTTTCTTATCCAAATGAGCCTTGAGGAGAGGAACCATATTAGTCGTTCTCATCATGTTGCATTGTGTTTGAAGTCACCAAATTTACTCTTGAGAGTGCAAAATCCATAGTCCAATCTGTCTGGTCCAACTACAATGTAACAATGAGTGAATCATGCTCTCTTTCATTCTTGCACAAAAAAATCTACTCATCAGTTCTGTCTTTTGAAGATTATTCAAAATGAGGGTATGTCTTCAGGGTGCTTCCCAAGAGAAAAGAGACACCTTCAAAGGTAGGCTGACTTTTCAAGTAGATTCTCATGGGAAGAATGTGAAAAAATTGAGTTAAATTTACATCCGAGTAGAGATGACATTAGAATAGTAGGATTTGACAAAAGAAATTTGAGAGTTACAACAATTGTTCCATAGCCTATTGTGCTCTCACAGATCTTTTGTCACTTGGGCCCTCCTTGAAATGTAAACTCTTACACCACTTCTCCATTGTTAACCTTCAATTGATCAGCCACATTATCTCCCTGGTTCCTTGCTTATGCAATAACATCTGAAAATGATCTTTCTAGGCTGTGTAGCGGCAGTCACCGTACCATCTTTAATTGCACAAGAACGAAATCATACCATTTCCTCATAATAGAATTTCTGTGGCTGAAGTGATCCCATCCTTGCCTTATGTCCTTCCAAATCCTGAACCCATCTTCTCCTTGACCAACACAACTATTTTCCTTCTATCTTCCAATCGAAAATTTTCAAACGGGACCCCTCTATATGAACTATTGTTCTCCTTGTTAAACCTCCAATGCTATTTTCCAAGCAAAGATTTATTGAAAGAGACCAGTGATTTCTCCCCAAACCTTTTTAAGGTCGTATTACAATTATCCAAGTAATTAGATGAATTCTCAGCTCATCATTCCAGTCTCCATAAAACAATTTTTTCTTTATGCTTTCATGTTCTTCCCTCACCAAGACAAGAGTTGGAAACAAAGAGAGTAAAATTCGAGAATAGAAAACGGGCACTTCAATACTGTTAGCTCCCTTGGATAAATAAACCATCTTTTTCACACTTAAAACTCTTCTCAAATCTCTGTATTGTGGGGTTCCAAACAGTCTTTTCTTTGTATTGGATCCCAACGGCAATCCTAGATACAATATAGGTAATTGCTACTTATACTGTGTAACAGTTGCTCTTATTGCTGCTCAATGAGCTGAAGTTACGGTGAGTATATATTGCACATGGGAACAAGAATTGGAGGGTGTCATTTCACCTCTCTTCATTTTACTTTATTCTTTCTTAAGAAAGAAAATGTCCTACAATTTGATGTGACCCTCTCTCTCTCTCTCTCTCTCTCTATAAGACACACGCACACGAATGGCTAATTGTATATGTAGTTAACATTACACTATTTAAGTCTTGCTCATTGTAAATGCTAGTTGTGTTGCTCTTTTAGCATGTGTACTCTATCACACAGTGACATTTTGGCATTGTTCTTATACTACTCTCTTGCATAATATGATTTTTGAAACCGAAAATTGGTCCTTTGATTTTCTCTTTGCGTAGCTTTTTATTAGAAGGTTGAGATATTTGGAATTCAGCCTTTCTTGATCTCACTTTACCATAAATCCACTTTTATCATGTGATTACTGCATTAGTACCTCATTTTATCCTATAGAGCAATGTATTATGCTGCTTTTTGAGGCGATCACCTTAATGCTTGATCTTGTAGACTACTGTTTTTGGTACTAGTTGATGCCATGCATGCATGCTAACGTTATTTTATGTGCTTTTTGCATTTTGGCACTCCATGATGATATCAATGTGTGCTCACCTAGTCAAGTTTCTTTCAAGTATTTTGAAGAAAATGATGTTTTCTGGATTAACAATTAATCTTCCGATTGCAGGTCAAGCTTGTAAAATGCATCATACAGAACATTGTGGTAGATATATCGTTTAATCAGCTAGGAGGGCTCTGTACTTTGTGCTTTCTAGAGCAGGTAGCTTGTTTAATGCAGTCTTTTTACTATTAAGTGATTCTCAATGTCCTCATTTTTTCAACTAGTGATTGTTCTTTCTTCCTTTTTCTTTGCGGGGTGGGGGCAACAATGGCTTGATTGGTATTGAAAATCTTGCTTAGTTAGAAGATGTGCCATTTTTTTTATTACTGTGGATGTTTTGTGCTTTTTTGTTGATTTCCTACTTTTAAGGATGACCATTGGAGTCTCATGGTGGTTAGTGAAGTTCATTGTAGTTTTTTTTTTTTTTTTTTTTTTGGTTTTGTAATAGTCTTTTTCATGGTGCTAGGAATTGGATTGCATATTTTTGTAGGCTTCTTTTCACTTCTATCATTTTTGAGTTAGTAGCCATCTCAGTTCATTTCTCTTTCAATTTATGACTTTTAGTTTTCCATATTTATAAAATCTGACTTTATCAAGAAAAAATAATATATAGCAGTATATGTGTCAATGTCTATGCATTGCAGGAAATCTCTGTTTCTTTCTGTTTGCATCTATTTGCACATAAACATGACTACACATGAACATTGTTAAGCATGCATAGGCACATGCGAACACACATGTATACACTTATCGCATGTATGCAGTGGCATGCACAAATTTTTGCGTCTTCAACTGGATGGTTTCGCTGACCAATAGCATTACTCATATAGGTGTGACCAGTATATTGAGGTTATAAAACTGCTAACGTTTCCTATGTTGGTGCTATCATATTTTGATAAATGTTAGTGTGATTTACTGCAGTATGTCCTGTTTGTATGCTGTGCCCTGGAGGAACTTGTGTTGTTAGCAATCTTCTTTCTTGTGTTCTCTTTCATCTCGAATACAATGGAGGAATCAACATTCAACATTCGTGCTGCTTCATATTCTACAGGTAGATCATCTCATTGGCAAGGATCACCTCTTTAAACGCAGCATTATACTGGTTAAGGCTTGGTGCTATTACGAGAGCCGTATACTTGGTGCTCATCATGGTTTGATTTCCACATATGCCTTGGAGACATTGGTTTTGTATATCTTCCATCTGTTCCATACATCTCTAGATGGTCCCCTAGCGGTAAGGTCAATGATGTGGATTGTTCGCAGAATGCTATATAGATTTTGATGTTATTTCTATACTTATTTGTGTTGATGTTAGGTTTTATACAAATTTTTGGATTACTATAGCAAGTTTGACTGGGATAAGTATGGCGTTAGTCTGAATGGTCCTGTCCTTATCTCATCACTACCGGAAATTGTTGGTAAGCTATAATGTCCACCAATTTTGTGCAAGATTGGTGTGTTTCTCACGTGCTTTTGAGATAACTTATCGGTTTCTTATACAGTTGAGACACTGGAACATAGGGGAGAGCTACTGCTCACTAAGGATTTCCTAAAGGACTGTGTGGAACATTTCTCTGTTCCTTCAAATGGATTTGGAGCAAATGCCCGGACGTTTGTTTCAAAGCATCTTAATATAGTTGATCCACTGAAAGAGAACAACAACCTTGGTCGCAGTGTAAGCAAAGGTATTGGTCTTATAGGCTAGTGTTACTTCTTGATGTTCTTTTCTTTGAATGTGAATGTTATGTCCGGGCATTATTTTTCTCCTGGTCATTCTCAAGAGATTTTGGCTAAGCTGTTTGAGGGGGATAAACTGTCTAAAGCTGGGAAGAATGGTTGATAACTGGATATATGTTTCAAAATTGTTGATAAGCGGTAGCAAATGACAATTTACAATTTGCAAATTGGTACTGGTTTGTATTTCTGATTTGATTATATGTAGTTATGGTATAGTCGTTGTCAAAGGTTAGCTCTCATTTTATGGAAAGAAATTGAAGCTCATATAGAGGATGATGGGGAATCATAACCAGTATATGGAACTTCCCATTAAGTCATGAGGGATCAGCTTGTCAAAATTAGTTGCCAGGTAGATTGTATACTTTTAGGAAATACATAGGGAATATTTATTACGATGCAGAGCTTGGTTTAGCTATGAATTTTGGCTATACTACTTTAAATTTTGGCATCATTGTTGTCTTCTGGAGGTCCCAATCACTCTTGCACATGCTGACACATTTTAATTTCTCTCGAACTATGTAGGGAGCTTTTTCCGAATTAGGAGTGCCTTTTCTTTTGGTGTTCGTAAGCTTGAAAAAGTTCTCTCTGACCCAGAGATAGACATAGCTGATGAACTTAGTGAAATTTTCTCGAATACACTGGACCGGCATGGAAATGGTCAGAGGCCAGATGTTCAGGACTTGATACCAGTATCAGGACATACTAATGTTGACATATCTCGGGAAGAAGATTCATCAGGTAGAGTTTTGAATGAAGTACAGCAAGGCTCTGCAAGATATTCAGGAATTGTAGAAGTGGAGAATACCACAAATTCCCCTATGTCAGATGTTCTTTCATCTTCTTCTGGTCAAGCAGATGAGCTTGCTACATCCCAAAGTTCTGTTAAATCAAATGGCTCGCTTAAGGCTTTGTCTTTGAGCAGCTCAGTACACACTTCCTTGTCGGGTAAAGCATATCATGCTCCTCATCTTTATTTTCCACAATCATCAACAGAGACAGGGGATACAAGAAATGGGGATGCTGGCCAGGAGCACACTGAACAATCTGGAAATGCCGTGGTGACTTCTGTTGCTCTGCAATCAGATGCTGCAGAACCATGTGTAGTTGCTGATCGCAACGGGGATGAGAATGAGCTCAGTAGAAGTCATGCTGTTCCGTCCCCTCCTGGATCAAAAAAGCTCTCTTCAGATTTGAGTCCATCCTGGACATCTGATGATACTTCTTCTGGCTATCTTGGTGTTCAAGCCTCATCTCATATTTCTAGAAGCCCTGGACAACTGAATTCTCTATCGGATCTATGTGGAGACCTAGATAGCAACATGAAGAGTTTGGATTATGGCCGGTGGTGCTATAATTTCACCTTGAGTGGACAACTTTCTCACGCTTCTCCATCATACTTTCCACAGTTCCCAGTAAAAAATTCATGGGAAGTGGTACGAAGGTCAGTGCACCACAGGCATGATGTTTTTTCTCAGATAAGTGCCAATGGTTCTGTCACAGGGCGACCATTATATAACATAAAGTCGCCAATTGTAGCTAATGCTCCCTTTGGCATGGAAGAAATGTCAAAACCGCGCGGAACAGGAACGTACTTCCCAAACACGGTAATGTTTTCTTTGGCCTCCCAATAATTATGATATTGGGGCTGCCTATGAGCACTACTTGTTCTGATGCATGCAAGCATGACATGATGCCCCTGGGGTTTGCCCATCTATATCCAAAGTTTGCACTTTGTATATAGCATCCTTGATGTTGAGGTGCAGTTTCCAGAACCGACACTTTTATTCATGTCATTCCCTATGCGGACTGATTGTGGTACAGCCGATCAGGATTAGAATTAAAATGTAGGTTCGGACAATTTTAGTGTCGGGTAGATGTATTGACTTGGCATCTAATTGCAGCCGCTGGTACTTTTGAGTTTGTGAAACAGCTGTCTATTGTCATCTCAGTTTTATGTGATGTATTCTGGCAGAACCACTACAAGGATAGAAACTCAATGGGAAGGGGAAGGAATCATGCACCGGTGAGGTCTCCTCGCAGCAATGGCCGCACTTTGACACCCTCGGAGACTAATTTCTCTGAACGAAGTAATGAGTCTTCACAAACGCATGGGAAGTCTTGGCCCTCTGATTTAAACAATGGTTCTCCTATAAGAAAACCTTATTCTACTAGCAATGGATCTTTGCAACTTTGTGAAGGCTCGGTAGAGTTTGGTTCTTTTGGACATCAACCACCGGCAACACCTCTGCCTCTCTCCCTGGAGAGAAGTAAGCAACCAATCTCTGGGTCAGCACCAGCTTCGAGAACTAGTGCAAGCCATTCGACACCAGGTGCTGTGACTGAATGGCCATCGGTTAATGGAGTGAAACAAGATAGGTAACCAATAGCTTAATGCATTTGAGTTTGTTCATTAGGTTGTTGATGCACTCTAAAATCTTCTTATTTGCCTCGGTTGTTACATGCAGGATCTCTCTACAGTCTTACCGTTTAAAAGATGAAGATGATTTCCCACCTTTGTCAGAGTCTGCGGGGAAGGGATGAGCCATATGTATGGTTCAAACCCAATTCCAATTAATTGGATTGTAAATGGTAAACCGATTAGTCTGAGTTTGAGCTTTTGATCTCATGGATTCCTCAGAACCATCTGATGCTGGCGCTATGAGTTTTATATCTACTGTGTGATCTAGAGGCTTTTTGTACCATTTACCAATTTTTTTTTTTGGGGGGGTGGCTAGGTTCTATGTTAGCTTCACGTCACGTGCTACGTGTAATTTTATAGGGTGCTTGGGCCGAGGTTTGATTCAGGTATCGTTGTTACATGTTTAGGTGAATGCCGTGTACTTGTTGTTCCTACCGTCTGATGCAATTATAATGAAAACCGGTTCCTTTGCTGGATGAACCAGGCATATCTTGTGTGTGCTTCACAATAGACATCTGGACGGTTGCTTTTGAGTAGCGAAATTGAAGTGTACATGGTCCCTTGACATTTGTTCGGGCGAATGGAGTTTGGATGCAAATTGCACCATGCAGGATGTCATATTTATTGCAAAATATGAATTTTGTCCGGTGTATAAGCAAAAGGTTCGAAAGTTTTGAATGTGTAGGACACGTAGAAAGGTCAGTTACAAGGTTTGAAGCAATCCTGCCGATTGAAAGGGGTTAGTTTCAAATAGGCGCGTCAAATGGGTGGGTCGGGTCGGGTTTGAATCGGATCGAAAATGATTTAATCCATATTTGATTAATTTAACCCGTTTTGATCCATATTCATGTAGTGTAAATCTAGTGATTCATATCCGACCGGACTCATATCCGACTCGACCCGTGTTGTTAAAACCTATTAATATTATAGGAAAACTAATACATGCTATATGCTAATTGGATTGAACTTCAAATTAAATTAAAAATAGTAAATAAAATTAAAAAAAAAGTTAAAAAAACCTATGAATGGAAATATTTATAAAGAATTAGGCCATGCACATGTTTCTTTTGTTTTAAGTGAATATATTATTGAGTAACTGAAAACTATAATATGAAAAATCTTTAACTAAATTCAAGAAAGCTCATTTTTATGATTTTTTTTATAAAAAAAAATATTTCTAAAATTTTTTATGTAATACAAATTTAATGGAAATTTTTATAATTCTTTTTGAAATATTTTTTTTTTTTAAAAATCGAATTTTAATTATTTTTATTTTTAAAATATAATTTATTATTTTCTTTTTTTTAATTTTTCTTTTTCTTTTTTTTTCTTTGGTCAGCCGCGGCCCGCGGCCACGACAACGGCTAGTGACTGGCCATTGGTGAGCTCGAGCTCGCTTAACGCCGGTTAGGCCTTGGCCTCACTAGATCGGCGAGATCAAGCCTTGCCAGTCGTTGGGCAAGCTCGGCCTCACCGAATTTGGCGAGACTCGAGGGCGAGCTCAAGTCTCCCTAGATTTGACGAGGCTCGAGCCTCACTAGTCGTTTGCGACCACGAGCTCGTGTGTCGGTGAGCTCGAGCCTCGCCTAGCTCTGGCGAGGCCGAGGCCCTGCCCGACATTGACGAGCTCGAGTCTTGCCAGTCATCGACAACCACGAACTCGCGTGCCGACAAGCTCAAGCCTCGCCTAGCTTATTGCTAGCCGTCGCTGTGTCGGCCACCGCTAAGGAAGGAGGAAAAGAAAGAAAAAATAAAAAGAAAAGAAAAGAAAAGAAATTTAAAATATGAAAAATAATTATAATTTCGATTTTTATTAAAAAAACATTCTTATAAAGTTAACGAGGGAAATATTATGTGGGGCTTGGGTTGGAAATTTAGAAATGGGTTCGAAGGTTCTAACCCACTTAATATTTTAAATGGGTCGAAAATTGGTTACAAGTGCTGACCCATTTTCGACCTATTTAAATCAGATTCACATTTTTGACTCATTTTTAATTAGGTTTTTAAAAACCTCTGTCCCATATAAAACTCATATGAATAAAATATGAATCCAAAAATGGGTCCATAACCCATTTTGACACCTCTAGTTTTAGATTGCGTATGGATTGAACTCAACTTTGCTTTCAGAAGATTCATTCTGATCTAGATCAACAAATCACGTGTATTTCAGAGTTAGGAGACTTGGCTGGAGATGGAATCGAACACG
This sequence comes from Eucalyptus marginata, assembly GCA_014182565.1. NCBI lineage: Eukaryota > Viridiplantae > Streptophyta > Magnoliopsida > Myrtales > Myrtaceae > Eucalyptus > Eucalyptus marginata. The sequence goes on from CM024585.1 coordinate 11,036,537, forward strand.
CAAGGCGTGCCATATTTCACCATCTACGAAAGGCGTGTGAACGTCACTTTCTCCGCTCTTCTTTCCCCTAGGAGAGACGAACTTGTAATTTAACCAACAAAGGAGGGCGCTTCTATAGGACTTGCGTCGGAGCTTCTGTTTACACGCGTGAGTTGACCGCCACTTGCCATCTTCATCGCCTCTTTGGGCCCACAGACCCCCTCACTCTCTCTCTCTCTCTCTCTCTCTCTCTAGCCACGCGGGTGTGTCTGTATGGAAATGTTACACAACAGTGAGTTCCGTTGGTAAGAAGTTGTGTTTTTCTTTTTCTTTTTTTATTTGGCTGAAATCTGAAATTTCCATGGTTCAGAAATTAAAACTTAATCTCATTTTTTTAAAAGAGACATGCAATATTCGTATGATATAAGGAATACTCAATTGGTGGGGTCCTGGTTGCAAGAGCTAGGATTTCTCGAGTCTAGTCTGTGGGAACTCGAGCACGGACATCGTAGATTCAGGCCTAAGTGCTGGTGACTTGGGCACACAAGCCAAGTACCCATGCATAGCTATTGGGGGCCGGAGCACAAGCATTGGATCTTGGGCTTGACCTCAAAGGACTTGAGCCCAATCGTCAAGGAACTAGACCGAAGAGCTAATGACTTGGATGCAAGAGCCAAGTGGTCGTCGAGGACTTTGTCTAAGTAGTACCGACACTGATACGTGACACGTGACACGATAAGACACGACACACTGACACGTCGTTTCTCAAAAAATAGAGAATTCCGACACGTTGAGACACGTTGTATATTAAATATATATTTTTATATATACATAATAAATGATCATTTTTATGATTATTTCAATCAAATTAATTTGAATCAAATTCATAAATAAGTAAATAAGTAATTAAAAAAGCCTAGAATGAATATACACTAAAAACATTAATCCGCCATTTATTAATAACATTCATTGTTTCAATTTAACAAATTCAATTCTATTTCAATAATTCATAAAACTTGAAGAAAAAACAAACGATCCATATTTTGGACTCGCATATTAGATACGTTGGAAGAGGAGAAAAAAACTTAATGGGTGAATTGTGTATTACGAGAAGTGGGAGTCAAAAGAGAAGATAAGACTAGGTTTTTATTCTTTCTCCATTTATTATTTTTATTATTGTGTTCTATTTTTTCACACACACACGACCTCTTATTTATTGAATTTTTAAAATTGACTTTGATATCAGAATCACGTATCGAAAACTCATATGTCAAAATTCCAACTCAAGTGTCGGAGAGTGTCGAGAAAGTTGACCAGGTGTCGGATTTTCCGACACGTGTTGACCGAGTGTCGAAGAGTATCCAAAAGTGTTCAAGAGTGTCGGACACGTGTCGAAATTTTCGACACGACACGAAGGCTCTTAGAGAGTGTTAGCTTTGGCATTTGCAATAGGAAGTTGATTAGGGGCATGGTCATTGAGTTCACTTTCTTGCTAACTGAACCTTCTTTCACTAGAATAATGGATTGGAAGGCATACTCGAGTTTAGCTAGCAATCTAGTAGACATTTCAACTAAAGAGAGTCGGTATCAATTTATGCCTAATTGCTCCTAACAACGTATCTTCACAGACTAAGAACTACGAGATCGCCCATTATAAATTCCCATCCTCGAAGCTAGTTCCAGAAAGAACCTTTCGATCTTCATAGGACTTTGTCACAAGCATTGGGGTCCTCCGCCTGACCTCTGTGGACCCTGCCTTGGGTGACAATGACCAAGGAATGAGAGCCAAGTTTTAAGGCACACCATTGAAAATTTGAGTAGGGGCACCCATGTCATGAGCTCGACCTTAGTGGACTTGGGGCCAGCTTTGATGAACCTGAGCCAAGGCTTTGGTGGATTGTGTGCAGAAGTCCACCCAACATGGTCGTCAGAGACATAGTCACAAGTACCCAAGTCTCGAGATTAGCCTCTAGGGACCTAGACTAGCCTTGATGAATTCAAGCTTGACAAGCAAAGCACCAAGAATGGCATGTGGCAGGACCTCTTCCTCTACCCGACCCCATCCGTCTAACATGCTCACCAACGCTGTTGGGATCCACTTCCTCCAATAGGCCTTAAACATTGACAACATGCTATTCTACAGCCCTAGTATTTTTAGGAAGGACGACATCACCTCCTTCAACATAAAGCTGCTCGCAAACATGGCAATCGTCTTCGTAAAAGTAGTGTTCATCCTCATCACCAAGTGCCTCCTTGGTCAGGTCGGACGGCGGCCATTGCTGTTGAGTAGTATCAGTAAGATGATCTTCTCACTCACCTCCTTTAGATTGTGTCTCACCATCATCGACCACAACCACTCAAAGCTCATGTGGCTAATGACCATGTATATTGCCTTTGTGTTTTCCTACATGGTCTTCTTCTCCATCAGGATGGGACCGATCACATTGGTGTAAAGCTCAGAGATCTTTCCGTTAAAGCTGCTCGCGTTAAATAGGCAGCGAGTATAGTGTTAACAATGTACAAGGCGATCACCCTCGGTGGTGCCGCCTTCTTGTTGGCAGCAATCGCGAGTGCTCCTCTATACGATGATGCCGGAGACAATGGAGTGGGCGCTGGATGAGATGGAATAGTTGTTTGGCAGATACGCCAACGGTTCGCGGCAAACGAGGTGCAGATGCTAAGGACTGGCGACGCGATTGAGGCAGCGGCGAGAGGCAAACGGTGAGACTTCACTTGTAATGCATGTACAATTGATATTGTGTCTAGGAATCTGACAACTCACTCTAGTTCATTTTTTGATTTTATATTTTAGTTACTCAATTAGATGGAGTCAAGATGTAGCTATGTATAGATCCTGATCCTAGGCTTGATATTTTCTGGTTACTCAATATATTTTCTTTGGGCGTCGATATTTTAAGTTGCCCATACACTAATTTAATCGATGATCAAAATATTGCAACGTTCCCATCTTTCGTGCAATGTCATACTAGTTGGAAAATTTATTAGAGAAAAATTAGTTACTCAAATAAAAATTGACTTTTTGATATAAGAATTGGTGAATTTAAAAACATTGGTAGATATTACACAAGTGTCGGTCAGCAAGTTATCACAACAAGTGGTAATTTATAAACAATCAAACAAATTTTAATAACTCAAATATATGTTGGTAATTGACAAACTAAATGGAGAATAGTTGATAAGTCACTTAAATTAATGACTAATAATCTGATATAAGAGTTGGTGAATTTAAAAAGTTGGAAAGTCATATAAATAATAATTATTTTTTTATCGGTCCTACTCTACTATTATTCAAGATTCATTCTCAACTTTTTGCCGTACTTCCTTATAAGGCATGGGAGTTGAAACTTATAAGTGAAACTAAATCATCTCCTTCCCGATCTCTTAATAAGATGGAGAGTCGAAACGCCCAGCCTCTCCTTTCTAGCCACTAGGGCAAATGCCAGTAGTTAAATAAAAGTTAAGTTATTAGGAAAACTAATAATTTACAAACTACCACTCAAACCTTATAAAATAGTTATAATAAAAGTGGGTGGCTTTAAATTGATTGGTAATTTAATTGAAGAAAATTTAATAAGTTACTCAAATTATGATTGGTTATTTGATATAAGATCTCACAAAAACAGATTTTGATAAGTAATGAGAACAAAAATTCATACGTAACTAAAAGTTGATACTATAAATGCCGGCAACTATTTCAAAGAAATGCAAGTAACCTGATATTTACCGGTAACTTAATTAGCGTAAAGTTCAGGAGCCTCTCGTCATCAATTTCATATAAGATTTCAATTTAATTATTTACAAACAGATTCTATTAAATTCATGTATTATGCGGTAAGCTAATAATGTTATAATAGGAAAAACAATTTGCCGGTAGGGTGTTTTTATAAATAATATTCGAAACTCATCAGTTTATACAATTTCAATTTTTCTTTTTTTGGTAGTAGACAATAAAAATTTTGCTATTACATTGAGTTCCACAAAATTCCTTCCGTTCGTTTTCCCCCTTGCAGCGTCGGCTCTCTCTCTCCGCCGCGGCCATGGCAGTACACCGGCGGCTTCCTCCACCGGCCGGCCGCCTCCACCGCCGTGGCAGCCACTGAAGACGAGCCGCCTCCTCCTCCTCCTCCTCCTCCGTAAGTCCTTTTCTTCAGACGATTCTTCGGTGGTGCTATGTGTTCTGCTTTACCCTTTTATCGATCGTCCCTTAGTTCGACGTTTCACTTGCATCCAGTGACTTCTAGATCTCGTTCATACGTATTTCCACTAGAAAGTCGATAAATTTGCGTAACATTGGTTGTGGGTGTTTGAGTTTCGATGACGAATTTGGCGAGTGCAGTGACTTCTGGGTGCTAAATATTAAGATTTTTTGTTCCCCTGCGCTTTCGAGTTATCTTTCTCTGTTGGGTCTGCACGTTATTTCTTAACTTCAGCATTAAGGATTTCTTGGGTTTGCAATAGAGTGAGTTTATTGGTGTGCTTTGAATGAGTAATTGGTGTCTGTTCTCTTTCAATTTGGTTGAAATGCTAGAGGTGAACTGGTGCTCGTTGGTATGTTGTGGAATTCTTCTAATGCTGATTTTGTTGCTGGAGGAATCCGCATTGCTTTTTTGCCAATGGTATTCGTGAGAATCTGCTGCTTTATGGATACAGATTTGCTGCATCCCCTGATTCTCAGATGTTTGGATGGTCCTTAGAGATCCTATCCTTTTCTATGTAGCGCAGCATTGGGTTTGTCCTTACTGGGGTAAAGCCTAGCAAGCCACGCAAATTGAAGTACCTGGTTATTCAAGTATGGTAGCACGCAAATCATGGGTAGTGCACCAAATTTTTATGGATTGCAAGAAACTTCCTTTCTCTTACCACTGCGGTATCTTCTTTTCTTCCGCAACATCCTCATCTTCTTTCCCATGGATATCTCCCCTTCGAGTTCCAGGATGTACCTCCTCATCCGAGCCATGCCCTCCCCCCGCTTCTTCCAGCATCCTTGTGGAACCCCGCAGGAAACCCAGATCGATATCTCACCAAGATGCCATAGACTTGATGGACCACGAGAGAGATCCGCAACGGGCGCTGGACATATTCAACAGGGTGGCAGACCAAAAGGGTTTCAACCACAACAACGCCACTTTCGCGACCATACTTCAAAAGCTTGCTCGTTCGAACAAGTTCCAGGCTGTCGATGCTGTTCTTCGACAGATGACCTACGAGACCTGCAAATTCCATGAGGGTATCTTCCTCAATCTCATTAAGCATTTCTCGAGATCGCACATGCATGAAAAGGTGCTCGACATGTTCCATTTGATTTCTCCAATCGTTCGTGAGAAGCCCTCTTTGAAAGCCATTAGTACTTGTCTTAATTGTCTGGTGGAGTCAAATCAGATTGGCCTTGCCAAGAAGCTTCTCTTGCATTCAATGAAAGTTCTAAACTTGAGGCCCAATACGTGCATCTTTAATATCCTTGTTAAGCATCATTGCAAGAATGGAGACATCGAATCTGCTTTTGAAGTTGTGAGAGAGATGAAAATGTCCAAGTGTTCTTACCCAAATTTGATTACTTACTCCACCCTGATGGATTGTCTATGCAAAAGCGGGAAGGTCAAAGATGCTCTCCAACTGTTTGAGGAAATGATAGCAAAGGACCAGATTGTTCCTGATGCCTTGACTTATAATGTTTTGATAAATGGGTTTTGTCAAAGTGGAAAAGTTGATGAGGCAAGAAAGATAATGGAGTTTATGAGAAATAATGGGTGCAATCCCAATGTTTACAATTTTTCAACCTTAATGAATGGGATGTGTAAGGAAGGGAGGTTGCAGGAGGCCAAAGATGTTATCACGGAAATGAAGGACCTGGGAATGAAACTTGATGCAGTTGGGTACACTACTCTGATTAATAGCTTCTGCAGATCAGGAAGAACTGATGAGGCCTTGGAGTTGATCAAAGAGATGAAAAACATTGGATGCAAAGCTGACATTGTAACTTTTAATGTGCTACTTGGAGGGTTGTGCAGAGAAGATAGGTTTCCAGAGGCGCTGCAGATGCTTGAAAGATTGCCTTTTGAAGGTGTTCATCTTAACAAAGGAAGCTATAGAATTGTGTTAAATAGCTTGTGTCAGAAAGATGAAATTGAGAAGGCAATGGAGTTGTTGCTCCTGATGCTCGTTAGAGGGTTTCTTCCACATTATGAAACATCAAATGAATTGCTCAGCTCCCTTTGTAAGAAGGGAATGACTTTTGATGCCGTCAAGGCATTATTTGGATTGGTTGAGCTGGGGTTTACACCAAAGCCTGATCTTTGGTCCCATTTAGTTGAGGTGGTATGCAGGGAAAGGAAGCTACTGGTCACATTTGAGTTGCTGGATAAGTTGACTGGACAGAAAGGTAAGATGCTCCCTCCAACGGCTGAAATTGATCAATGAGATCTTGTCAAGAATAGGGAATGCTTTCACGACCATATCATGATCATGAGCATTTACTCTTCTTGGACAAAAAAGAGGATGTGCTGCTTGTTTATCCATTTAGAAGTCCACAAATTCTACAATTTTTAAATGCCTCAGTTGAGTCTCTTTTTGGAGCAGTATGCGATGTTATTCCCAAGTGCTGTTATTCCTAAGTGGGTAAAGAATATCATGCACCTCAAGTTTGTTCCCTGTGCTAATAGACCGAAACAGCAAGACAAGGGATGCATGCCAGGAGCACTGTAGACAATCGAAAAATTGTGTGGTGATTTCTTTGGCTCTGCAAGCAGATGGCACAGAACAATGCATCTCTACTGATTGCCACGGACTGGGGATCACCCCACTAGTTTCTGTCTCCTGCTGGATTGTAAAACCATCCTTTTCTTTGAGCCTGTTGGCCTTGACTTTGAAGATACTTATCCTGATCTCTTACTTCTAAAAGCCATGATCAGGTCAACTCTATCAAATTGAGTGGATGACTGTTAGAGCCACAGAAAAAGTTTGCGGTAGGTTTTGTTGTGCTATGAAAAAGCCTACTTTTTGCTGCTGTCCCTTCTGGATTTCCTTACTGGTAGTCCGAAGTTCGGTGCACTACAGGCAGGAGTTTTCTTTACAGATAAATGCCAATGTATCTGTCCCAGTGTGACCAGCCCATCCGATCAGGTTGCCAATCTTCTGCACGTAGGAATTGGAGAAAGCGCAAGGAATAGGTAGACAGTTCCCCAAGATTGTAATCTCAGCTTGTCATATTTCCGCCCTATTTTTTCCACCCAACACTCCAGAACACGGCGTTAAGTAGTTGCTATGTTGATTTTCCTGTTGTTTGTGTTGCCTAGACTTTGACACAGAAGCTAGCTACTGCGTGTCCTGGTTTCTGATGCATGTTTGTCTCTAGACATTGTATACATGGCTGAACATGAAATCTTTAGCGAGTGCTTATCTTCACAAAGCAAACACAAGACAGTACATAATGCTTGTGCATAGTATTCTAGGACATTCCATCATTGCACTTCAACAAGATCTTTTGATTGTTCTTCAGCCGAAGTTTCATTCCATTGGCCGCGGCTTGACTTCGTACTTGGGCACTCTCAAGTGTCCCGCACAACGACCTTAGTTTTGTCGTATCTATTTGGGCCCAGTATATGAGTGGAAGCAATACTATATGCTGGAGAGTCGAGGTCCCCAGCAGCTTTGATGGACTTGACATCGCATTGCAATGTCAGGTTCTTCGAATTCGTGCAGCACCCTTCGAAAATTCCCTTCTGCAGTCTACATACTTTCACCCATTTTTTTTTAATGCAAGTTACTCTATTTTTGGTTTGTCTAGTCAAGTGCGTTTGTTTTCACAAATGTTTTAATCGAAGTCCTTCCATCACTAAATCCCACTAGGCGTCACAGTGTGATGTGGATAAGATTTTTCCAATATGGATGTTCACGTTGATACAGTCGCTGATAAAGACAAAAATGACCAATCAACTCCTTTTTTGGTGTCTCGGTTGCATCCCAGACGTAGTTGTTAAATGGAGATACCTATAGGCTGTGTTTGATTGTCGGGATAATAATCAGGATATGATAAGATAAATTCAGATATTAAATCCTCTGGATAATAAAGGTGGACATATCTAATCATATCAAGTGTTTGGCACACTTCAAGATAAGATTAAAAAATAAATACGATATTCAATTAAATTAAAAATTTTAAAAAATAGAAAATTCAATTAATTAAAGGCCATGGAAAAGCCCTAGATCTAGGAATCGTGGCCACCATTGAAAACGGCGAGCACCAACATCGCTATGCAACGGCGATGCAAATCAGTAAATCTTAGACGACGACAAAGAGGGGGGGGGGATTTTAGGCGACCACCAAAGTAGTCTTTGCATTGCCTCAAATCGATCGAGGTCCCAAATTGTCAACGATACCAAAGATTTACAGCTGCTTTATCACCATCACCATCTTCCCCTCTTCCCTTGAGACATCCAACGTACTTTGTAAGGATTCTAGCATTGTCAATGAAGTGGCGCAAGTGGAGCCAAAGTTCTAGCCATCGATGTTTGAGGTAGCACAAGCAATGCTTCAATTAGTTCCATAGATGTCTATGAGAAAACTTCTACCCTATTCGTCTTAAAAAGCTACTCTTGGTCATCAGATTCAACAAGTCCATGATCCAAAGGAAGGGGCACCCAATTGCTCGCGCGTACGAGAAGTGAAGATGGGAGAAGAAGTGGAAGAAGAGGGCTAACAATGAATCGAGAGGCGGAGGCATCCATTTGACGTAGATGCTTATGATATCTTCTCTTTTTGTTAAGTTCTTTCTTTCCTTAAAAAAAATTCTTATCCAATCCGGGCTTATCCCACCCCCTCCCCTGGATTTTTTATCTGGCGTTTTATCCGGATGTATCCGGGTTTGTCCGATCCGGTGGACATTCCCAAACATTGGATAGTATAACAAATTATCCTATCCAGACTTAAATCCGGACTATCAAATGCAGCCATAGTGAATTCAAACATTGGTTTAATGAATTGTGGATCGAGAATCGAATCATAAGTGTCCATAAAATATTTAGAATTAGTATTTTGTATAGAGGCATTAATAAATTTTGTGAATAATATTCTGAAATATGAAATTTTCACTAAGACTTAGGATCTATGGAAAAAAAAAATCTTCATTTTGAGTAGATGTGATGATTCCCATTCATAAGAATATAAATTTTCCACCGTTTTAATATGTCATTCCATATATTATTGGAATGTAACCTGTACAATTTACTTTCAATCACTTTGTAACCATCAAAGTGTAACTTGACAATATTACATCATTTGATAGATGGACATTACATTTGAATCACTTGAATTGTAAATTTGCTAGTGAATTGATATATTCGCTTGCAATTTAGGAGATCAATAATTCGCCTAATTAATACATATTGATAAGACTCTGAATCCATTCGTACGATATGAATCGAGAAATGACTGATTTTAATAACTACAATCCTAGACTTCAGTTTTCATTTTTTTTTAGAAGCACGATTTTCAATTGTTAAAAGAACCATTAGGGAAAAAAGTACACTTTACCATGCGAAAAAATTGCATTTCATATGCTTCCCTAAAGTTTATTTTGTTTTATCTTTTGCCAGTTGAATCTTTATATGTGTTGCTTGTTTATTTCTTCCATCGAGTAACCAGTAAATTGTCATTCATCCTCATGAATTACAATATTTGGTAGTCCTAAACATATTGTAAGTGTCCCAATTTAGTCATAAACTTCTCTTTCGACTAACCGAGTTTTAAATCTCTTGTATTTGTGTTAATCGATCATCCGATCAATTTTGGCCGGCTAACATAAACATGGACGTCTATGATGCAATCGATCTTGACATGGACAAATTTTCATAATATTTTAATATTTATTTGATTAGTTATTTTTTTCTTTTTATTTTATTTTTCTTTCTTTCTTCTCCCTTTATCTTCATCCTTTGGCGAAGGTGAGTCTCACCCGCTCCTAGCAAGGCTTGACCTCACTGTTGCTGGAATTGCCATTATCCTCATCCTAATCGAAGAAGCTTTAGGCAACAAGACGCTCTCTCCTCTTCCTTCGTTGTCCTCATCCTTCATTCGCCTTGTGAAATTGCTCGAATCATTCACGTGGCTAGCCGCAATATCGATCATCGAATCGAATCACGTCTGCTCGGAAAATGGTGAGACTCGAAGGACGGCTTGTCTTCATCCGAGACGCGGTCTATAGGTTGCAACACGTCCTCCTCAAGGGCATTGAGAGTGAGGCCCAGCTCCTTGCGGCTGGCTCAATCGTGTCGCATTGCGACTACGAGGATGTGGTTGCTGAGAGGTCGCTCGCCAACCTCTGCAGCTACCCTTGCGCGCAAACCTCTTGCCCTCTTGATCGCCTGCGGAAGCAGTGGCACTAGATTTTTGGCGTCGATCACACCGGCCACTGGCAAGGTCGAGCCTCCCAAGGGTGGGCGAGGGTCACCCTCATCAAAGCTGGTAGGGCCGACGTCCCCAGCTAGAGGATGAAGGTGAAGGGCAGAAAAAGAAAAAAAAAAAGGAAAAAGAAAAAGAAAAGAATAAAAATTAGAAAATATATTATTAAAAATTATCTATTTCAATATAGGCCGCGTCGCATAGGATGGGTAGCGTCCATATCGGTGCTGGCTGGTTAAAATTGACCGGATGAGCTGAACTGATACAAATACAAAAACTTTAGCATTCAATTGGTAAAAAAACATTCCGAATTGAATTGACACAATAATAACATATTGAGAACTTTTCTAATTCTCCCATGTTTGTTTATATTATCATTTTTCATTTTTCTTCCATTTGTAATGTGAGGCATTGCATTAAATATGTTAACAAAATCGGTTCTACTTAAAAGGAAAAATATATTGGCTATGATGCATTGTTACATGACAATATAATTGGTCAAAGCGATGATATTGTAATATTGTTGGTTCATAATATCCAATTACTCATGACAAGCAACTTCAACCTATTAAATAATATTCTTGACTGAAAAGCTAAGGAATAAAAAAGGAGAACGTCAAGATGAAATAAAAAGTTTGACAAAAGAATAAATTATAGAGGGAAAACTATAATTGAATGAAATATTGGACCGGGAGATCCTTGTGGTCGGAAATTTCTACAAGCAATAATAAAGCTCTATTTGTTTCACATAAAATGAATGTTGTGAAAAATATTTTCTAAAAATAATTTTTTATATTGCTTGAAATAATTAGTCAAAAAACATTTTTATTGACAACAATAATTTATATTTAAATAATTTCGTGAGTAATGAAAATATTTTTCGTTCATTCATTTTTAAAAAGTTATCTCGAACCATCATTATTAGGAAAATATTTTTTAAATTATTCCTTTCCGTGAAACAGGAATAAAAGTCGCTGAAAATATTATTGCTTAAATAACTAGGCAGGTTATTGGCGTGACGTGGTAGGAAGAAGTCTAGTTTGGAAAATTACTTTTAGAAATCTATTTCGAAGATTACTTTCCTGCAGAAAGAAAACGGTAAAAATAATTTTCAGCTACCGCTTCAAAGTGACACGTCTCAGCTTATTGCCGTGCATGTCTTTAGCTTCGACGTCACGCACATAAAAGGTGTCTGTCTCATTTGTATCATATAATGTTCGTCAACGATTGATCATGTTAGAATTCCGGATAAGAGTAGACCCAAAAAAAAAAAAAAAATTCATCTTAGAATTCCCGATTGCAAATTGAACCAGTTTCGATTAAAGATATGTACATTATTGAAAAAAAAATGAAGATAAATATGACAAATGAATAAAAAAATGTTTTAGTCACTATTCAACGGTTGACATGAGCTAAAACCTATATCTGGTGACACTTTTCCTTTTTTTCCCCTTAAAAAATGAGCCATTATTTGATAATGTGGGCCATGGAATTTGAATTTTTTATATGATCATTATCAATTTAGATAAAGTAATTTAGTAATTTATTTGAATTATGGAGATGAAGCAATGGAAGCTAGTGACCAAAAAAAAAAAAAAAACAACCATCAAATGAAACTTGGAGCGATTTGAATCCCATGCTCGACTAATTCTAATTGTTCACACAATCACTTTGCTCATATACATTAGGTATATCAAGATCGATATGAGTAAAACATGTTGCAATCTTGATGTAACACCTATGGCATCCAAATTGGCCATCTAACCATTCGATGAAAGTCATGAAAGTCAAGATCATGGTATTCGTAATGACCATGAGATTGATCCTACATCAACTTTAGCGTGAAATCTTAGAAACAATGTGGAGACCATCAAGAAAACACATGAGAGCTAGGCTTCAGGTCGAGTGAGAAGCTAGAGTCGAATATGGAATCTGATCTAGCTCTACTTGCCCAATTGAAAAAGAGTATTGAAAGTTCTAAACTTTAGGTATAGAATGTAAGCAAGTCTAAGACCTTTCGATTGATTTAATCGAATCCTAATTAATCTTTGAGGTAGCGCAATCAAGTCCCTTTAGAAACCAATAGCCAAAACTATCCTCATGGCATGCAAAATTTACTTGTTGAGGTGAAAATATGAGGGTGCATACCAAATCTTAAGAAATAACAAGCATGTGTTCTCAATGATCCTATTTATGATTATGACATAATATCGAGCTACTGTTATTAAATGTCACATCATCATCAAATTACAGTGACTTATTTAATTATTGAGATACATGTGAGAGAGTGTCAAGAGAATCCCAGATTGAAGAATCGAAACAGTGCGAAATTATTAATGATTTAAGCTTTAGTGTAAGCATCAACGAGTTCAGACTGGGATGTGACTTTTTTCGTAAAAATCTCTTTAGGTAAAGGCATCGGAATTCCACTACCCCTCAACGCACGCATCATCTTCAGTAATTTCGAGATGACATTCTTTGTCATCAACTAGTTATCTTATCCGATCAACAGGGGAGAATCACATTTACTCAAATCATCTTTACACGCCATGAGAAATTCACCGACAGGGTCATCGCAGGTGATCTGGGGATCGACAATAGAACATATTGGATCGGTCGAATCGAAAGCTGCGAGCGACCATGTCGACGTCCGTCCAACGCGGTAATAAGTGAGGTTTCGAGGACCTCGTCCGATACGGTACAGCAAGCCACGTAGGGCGTGGGCCCGGCGGAGAGCAATAATTGAATAAATATTCTCTCCCCAGGCAAGCATCACCGAGGCCTTTCTAATGCCCCACCAACTCTATCTCCCCACCACCATCGCCACCACCATCTTCGGCTCCTTTGTCTTCTGCTGCAGTTCCCTCCACCATCTCTCTCTCTCTCTCTCTCTCTCTCTTTATAACCTTCTGCTGATTGTCTCTCTCTCTTGGTGATTCCTCTCCCGTCCACAAATGATACTACCAAGGCGTAGCCACAGGTTCTTCAAGTTCAGAATCTCCAGCACCCATCTCCTCCTCAGCGATCACTCCCTCCTCTGATCTCGACATACAAAGATCTCCTCTTTCCCTGTCTCCCCCTCCTCTCTCTCTCTCTCTCTCTCTCTCTCTCTCTCTTGCACGAAACTTCGTCCTCGTCCACATATCGGACGCCCCCAGCTCCTTTCTTTTCTTTCTTGTCGAACCCGGATTCTCCTCCTGGTCCCCTCTTATCTAAGTGCCTCCACTGTGCTCGGCGCTCCGCGCACAGGTCCTTTCTTTAGTTTCGTCCTCGTCCTCGTCCTCGTCCTCGCCACTACATATATTGGGAAGGAGAATTGTCTGTCGCCCGAGAAGACAAATGATCAATAAGGACTACGAGTTCTCGCGCGGAGTGGTGGAAATGGCATGGATCATGCTCTGCGTCGATTACTCAAGGCTCTTCTGGCTGTTGTTCGGGGTCTTCTCCTACGAGAATCACGAAGGAAAGCCTCGGATCTTCTTCTAGCGACCGCTTCCCTCTTCCCGTCCTTAGAAAAGTTTGTCCGTCCGCAGTAGTAATAAAAGTAGTCGTAATTCTCGCTTCTTCTCGATCTCTAGCTTTAGTGAATAAGATAGAAAGTGTTTGTAAGTGTTGGAAGACAAGAGCCCTCTCGAGAGGCTTCGTTTGGAATCGCCGTTAGCCATGCAGAGGATCGGAAGGGCCGCCGGAGGGTGTTTGGATGCGGCGAACGTGTGGCCCGAGTATGCCGAGACCGACCCGACCGGTCGATACGGACGCGTAAGTAGCTCTCTATCAATTTTTCTGAATAACTCCTATTATGCTTTTGATTTCCCATCTTTAATCTAGACCCTATATTTAGTTCTTATCTCATGCATGTAGAATGACTAGTCCTTGATAAACACCCCTGAATTTAGAGTCTCATGGCAACTATTTGGGGTTCGATTATATCCCGACGTGGATATACTCGCTAGAGTCCAAACTTTTCCGACTATAATTTAAAAGAAAATCGAATCCGCTTAGTGGTTTCCATGTATGAGAAACCCTATAGAAATTAACGAGATTATCGAAAGGGTCAGACTAAAAAAGTTAACTGACCAAAAAGGAAGAAAGTTAAAAAGGTTAGGATGCTCCGTATTATAAAAGGAAATCAAGTCCCTTCGTATCCGTCCATCTGGAGATCAAGATGTGACTTTGACTAATGATAATTAAAATCAATTAATTAACTAATGAGTAGGAATGCTCTGTACACAACTTGTACTAGATTGCAGCGTGCGCCGCATTGTCGTATTAGGAGAGCCGGACCCAATAAACAATGTTTTTCATGTGTTTTATTGGTGAGGCTAATATATTATTAGGAAGGGCACGCCACCTTTGGTTTTGGTCAGCGGCAAGAGGAAGTGGAAATCAATATACGAACAACCACCTGCCACTTTTTTTCTAATATAAGAGATGGGTTTTGATTGACCAATTTTGATGACGCACGTTTTAAAGCTTTATTCAACCCCATTATTGCCTATCAATGGGGTTAGAATATCAGTCGGAACACCTCAATATATTGTCCATGTTCAAGCACATAAGCATAATATATACATAATATTTATTCTTGAGCATATGACATATTCGAGCCTTAATGATTCTATGCGATAGATACGGAAAATCGATGGGGACATATGCATATCCTCAATTGATATGAAGAATTGATAGAGATGTGGAGAATATTGTAAATATTTTGCATAATACCAAGGCCTATATTCGCAAGCAGGGTAGGATTGAATTAATGGTAGGCGCACGAGAACTATTTTCGTTGTAATATCACATGGCGCACTTTAAAAGGGTCTCTATCCAAGCATGAGGTCGAATGATCTCTCAACAAGTCTTTGTCTTATCACGTTCTAAATAAATTTTGAAATTGTACGCGTGCTATCCAAAAAGAAGGGAAAAAAAGGAGGAGAAAGAATCAGATGCAATTTTGAAATTATACACATGCTAACCAAAGGAAAAAAGAAAAAAAGAATCAGATGCAATCTGTTTTATGGATAATCTTCATTTGCATGTATGATCAGAATCTATTATCGCATGTTAAGTTAGTTCATTTTACCAAATATTCGGATGGATTTGATTGTGTATTTAGCGATTAGTGCATGTGATCGAGGAAGGAACCGAGAAAAACCCCAAGCCGCCTCGCTGCGAAAATGACAAGTTCTGTAGCAGATAGAAAGGCTGCTTTTCACTGTTTTTTTGACTTGGAGTAATCGAGTGCTGGGGCCATGTAAAGAGTTAAATCTGACGAATTGATTTTTGACCTTTACTTGAGTAAAATTAAGTTTGACTTCGACTAACTACGTCCAAAATGCTTTAGGATCAATTTAAAGATCCCTTTTGGAGCGTCTAAATACGAGGAGACACAAATATGAATAACGTTAAAACATTCCACATTGCTTGTATATGGGTTTGTATATTCTTTGTATATAGTTGGATCTTTTAACATGATATTGAAGTTAGATTCCGACTTGCACATAAAAAAATTATTAAAGTATCCCGCATTGCTAACTTTTTAACAAGTGATTTTCAAGACTCACATAACTAATATGATCCATGTCTCAGAGAGAAAATTAAGGTCGCTAATGTTGCAGTTTTGCGCTCCCTTTCGATGCTTTTTATTGCAGTTTAGGGAGGTCTTGGGCAAAGGAGCGATGAAGACGGTGTATAGGGCATTTGATGAGGTGCTTGGAATGGAGGTGGCTTGGAGCCAAGTGAAGCTCCACGATATTTTCCGCTCGCCAGAGGACCTCCAGAGACTCTACTCGGAGGTTCACCTCCTGAAGAATCTCAATCACGAGTCCATCATGAAGTTCTACACTTCATGGGTCGATCCCGATCGGAGAACCTTCAACTTCATCACCGAACTCTTCACCTCCGGCACCCTCCGAGAGTAATAACACCTCAACAACTTGAATCACCTTCTTTTGTTTTCTTTTCAATGTTAAAACTTACTTTTTACATGATGTTAACATGAATTTGAAATATCTGCATAACTTAGGATGTTATGCTAGGTTTATATGGTCACGAGACAGTTTGGTCCATATTCAGGTTGCATGTAAATTGACCTCGTTATGTTTCTTGATAAATGAAATCTCTGTTGGTGAAATATGTGCAGGTATAGGAGAAAGTATCAAGGAGTGCACATGGCAGCAATTAAGAACTGGGCTCGCCAAATCCTGAAGGGCCTCGCTTACCTCCATAGCCATGATCCTCCGGTCATACATAGAGACCTCAAGTGTGACAACCTCTTCGTCAATGGCCATCTCGGCCAAGTCAAGATCGGCGATCTCGGTCTGGCCACTATTCTTCGTGGATCGCAACATGCCCACAGCGTCATAGGTACTCTCTCTCTCTCTCTCTCTCTCTCTCTCTCTCTCTGTATAGTGGGCGTACATGCACTCGATATGAATGAATTTTTGCGTGATCTACATTTAACGGACTTCGATAAGATATAGTCTAGTGAAAAATATTTATTGCACTATGTCCCCTGAGGTTTATAATCTCTTTGTATTAAGTTTGCTCCGAAGTTTATTTGGCGTCATTTGCGTTGAAATTTATGTGAAACTTTGTTTAGCTTGGTTCGTCCATGTTGAAATGTTTGTTAGCTTCAGTTCTATTTTGTGAAATGACCAAGGTTGCTTCGGCTGAGTTCATATGTTTTCCTCATGTAATTACCAGGTACACCAGAGTTCATGGCACCAGAACTGTACGAGGAAGAGTACGATGAGCTAGTTGACATATATTCCTTTGGCATGTGCTTGCTTGAGATGCTCACTTCCGAGTACCCGTACAGCGAGTGCTCGAACCCGGCTCAGATATACAAGAAAGTCACTTCGGTAAACGTTTGAAATACCCAAATTAAGCTCAAATAAAACACACGCGTGCTAGTATCGGAAATTATAACTACTCCGTTCGTTAATTATTAAATTAGGGAAAGTTACCGGAGGCCTTTTATCGGATTCAAGATGACGAAGCACGCGAGTTCATCGGGAAATGTCTGAAGAAGGCGTGCGATAGATTGCCCGCTCAAGAGCTCTTATTGGATCCCTTTCTTGCCTCCGACGATGGAGGACAGCTCCTGCTCGCGCCAAAAGCTTCAAGTGGAAGTTCAACTCCTAAATCAACGGCGGCAGCAACGGATTTAACGGGGCCACCAATAATTGTGGCCAATCATATGAGGAATACCGACATGACTATCACGGGTTCTATGAATTCGGAAGATGACGCCATCTATCTCAGAGTGCAAATTACTGAAAAAGATGGTACGTGCATCAATTCTTGTTCTGTTTACGTTCAATGTACTAAGATTATTTGTAAGAGGGGCAACCTAGAGGCACCGGTTTTGGCCTGTTGACTCTTTTTCGGAGATCATCATGCTAAAAGACGCTGCTAGGAAAGAGAGTTCTCCACGAGCGGCCTGATCTCCAGATTGTTGATTTTGAACAGAAGATTACATCCGCTTATGACATTGTGGGAGATGATTTAAAACATTGCGATTAAATTGAAACCGCCTTCAAAGTATAGACACGCTTTGATGTCTAGTCTATCTTGCATGTAGGGCAATATGTTCAGTTTGATTTCCTAATTCTTTTCATTCCAATGAGCTTTTTGGGCCGACTTCATGATAATACATCGCCTTTCTTGTGTAATTAACAGGACATGCAAGAAACATATACTTTCCCTTTGATATCGTGAATGACACCGCGCTAGATGTCGCTTTGGAGATGGTAAGGGAACTGGAAATTTCCGATCGGGAGCCGATGGAGATCGCCAAGATGATTGAGGAGGAGATATCTTCTCTCGTTCCGACGTGGAAAAGATCCAGCCTCCCACTTAAGAATCACCACAATAGCTTCAGTTACGAAGATGATGACGATGACGAGGAAACACGCCCACCGTTTCGCACTTTCTCCTCTGGTTCTTCTTCCCATGCATCTCTCCCAAATTTCAACTCAGCATTCTCTGATGCGAATCTCAAGGACGTCTGCAACAACATGATGAACATCGACCTGAATTGCCTACAAGGTATAGTGTTCCATGAAAGAAAATCTGTGAAAACTTTTTTTTTGAAAGGCAGGAAAAATCTTTGTTGGAACTTTCTCCAGATTGTTGATTTTGAACATATTTGGGATATATGCACGTTGTTCTTTGCTATCATTGGGACACAGAACTTAAACGTGCAAATCCATGCAGATCGTCATGTCTTTGCGCATGATGAGGCAACTTCTCCAAGCTCAGTGAGCTCTCCAAAGTACTCGAATTTCAGCTACTGCTCAAGCAATGAAGATGATTACGATACAAGTCCCCGTGGCGACCCTCATTGCTTTGCGAAGACCCACCAATCGACACGATTCTGTCCTGAAGAGCGCAAGAGAGTGAACGATAACTACCAACGGAACAATGTGCAGAACGAAGCTCAGAGAGGTCAACATGCCATGAAACGCAAGCAAAAGTTAACACGGATCCAGTCGCTCGTGGACGTCCGGAGCCAGCTGTTGCACCGTTCTCTAGTGGAGGAGATCAACAAGAGGCGCATGTTCAAGACCGTCGGAGCAGTTGAAAACATCGGATATCAAGAACCTTGTGACTTTGCTGGCACTTCTCGCAGAGATAACGAGAAGCAACGATTTGAATGGTGAAGTTGCTACTTCAATTACGTGCCCAATCGCCATATATTGTATTGGTGGCGGTTTTCCTATTAATTGTGTTACTTGTGTGGTTAGTACCATTGGACGAACATGTAAGTGCTGAGTTCATGATGGTGCTTATTCTGTGTGTTTGAAGTGTTTTGCAGTTTTGTGATTGTATGAACCTTGAAATGTATGCATGGTTATGAACCATGATTTGCATGCGCTTGCAATGTAAAATGATTTGCCTGCAGGCATTAGACATTCAGCGTTTTCCAAGGTTTACATCTTTTAACTGAAAGGACAATGTTTGCGTTTGTTAGCGATAGTAGGAAATCTACTTGATTTTGAATCTCTTTCAAGATTATGTATATATCTCATTTGATAATGCATATGTTTGATTTGTTACCTTCAATAGTCATCTCATAAAGCCTATTGATAGGCTGATGTAATCCTCATTATGAATAATATTGAATTATATAAAAAATCCTCAAATTTGTCTTCCGCATTATGATTTTCAACTTGGTACCAAAGCCTCTTTT
Source organism: Eucalyptus marginata (assembly GCA_014182565.1). Lineage (NCBI taxonomy): Eukaryota > Viridiplantae > Streptophyta > Magnoliopsida > Myrtales > Myrtaceae > Eucalyptus > Eucalyptus marginata. The sequence goes on from CM024585.1 coordinate 11,056,126, forward strand.
CTTGAGGCAACCCTACTTTGCACTCGGTGCACCTTTGAAATTCCCCAATCCTAATTTCTTTCAACTGTATCATCCTCAATGGTGCACTCATGCATCCCAAGCAAATAAACCTATCCGTGCCGCTCGACAATGTTCACCCAAGTGCATCATTCCTATTTGAGTAAGCACCACGATTGTTGTGTTACGACGTCTCTCATGCGTCGCCAAGTCAAGCTTTTCTTTTCCACTAAGGTTTTTTCCATACCGTGAAGACGCGTATTCACACAGGAACTTTTCTTTCAGCAAAGCCTAGCTTATTCTGCTTGCTGTAACCACACCAACTGTATTAGCCATGTTTAAGTTATTGTCCCGACAGTAAAGTTCACTGCAAAGAACGCATGTTGCTCGGCTCCAATATCTTCGATTCTCGACTTTTCACTTCTCATTTTGAGAAGCCGACTCCACCACTAGATTCATCGATGTCTAACAATCAACATAATGAAATCTTCTTGCCAACGGAAGTTGGAGTCATCACATGCGTCACCACACACCGCCAAACCTTGGATATGTTGAGTTCATTTTAATTGAAGATTTTTGTGATGTTGTTCAAATTATTTTTCAAACTCAAGCTGATTTGTTTCAACTCAACTTGCATTTGATGGGGGGAAATGTTAGTGATATTAGGAGACCCACCTAATTTTGAATATCTCTCAAGATTATGTGTATATCTCATTTGATAGTGAATATCCTTGATTGATATGTTACCTTCAATAGTTATCTCATAAAGCCTATAAAGAGGCTAATGTAATCTTCATTATGATATATTGGATTATACTCCTCTACCGATGTTTCCATTGGGGCGTTGCATACATAGATATAACTATTAGGATGCTCATGAGTTATGTTAGAAAAATCCCACATCGGAGAATTAGTGCAGTGTAAAGTAGTTACTATACTTTAGTTGACTCATAACTTATTGACTCAAACTTTTGAGTGAATGTAGATCCAACTAAATATATTGATAGGCTTGAATGTGGGCTCCCTCTTAGGTGTTTGTTAAATATCTCAAAAGAGGGATTTGCTAACCAACTCGGTTTTCAGACAATGGGTGTTGTGATGTAGCAGCACAGGATCGATGTCAAACTTTATGGTTCGGTCCATTGAAAGAGACTAGTAATGAAGTTGGGCATTAGAGATTCAAATTTTTATAAAAGGATACTTAAATTAAGGAGGAGAAAACCCAACATGAAAGCTTACAAGTGAGGAGTAGATTATTAAAATGCACATGTGAACTCTCTGAGAGAAGAGTCACACATTGGAAAATTGATGGGTCCAACTGAATATATTGATGGGCTTGGACTTTGGCTCCCTCTTGGTGATCTCCCTGGGTGTAGGTATCAGACTTCTATTGTTCGCTCCCAATAAATAGTATTAGAGCCGATGGTTAGTGACCAATGTGGTTTTCAGGTGATGGGTGTTGTGTTGTAGCAATGTTAGCTTGATGGCAGATTTCATGGTTCCGTCTGAAGAAAAAGACTAGAGATGGAGTTAGGCATTGATGGAGATTTAAGATAAGATATCTTGATGTAGAAGGATACCTGGATTAAGGAGCAGTACACTTAATACTGAGCTCACATGTGAAGGGAAGATTGTTGGGATGCATGTGTGAGTTGCGTTAGAAAAATTTCATATCGAATAATTAGTATAGTGTAAAGTAGTTGATATATTTTCATTGGTTCATAACTCATTGATTTAAACTTTTAAGTGAAAGTGGGTCTAATAGAATATATTGACGGGCTCAAACTTGAGCTCTTTCTTGACAATCTCCCCGAATAAAGACATCAAACTTCTGCTGCGCATTCCCAACAATAACCTACATTTATATTTAATTAGGTTTGGTATGTAAAACATGTACTTTTCAAGTAGGCCATGTTAAATATAATGGCAATAAGGAATAAAAATATAAGAATTTATTAGCGTTCAAATTTCTAAAAGCAATACTTGTTAGTAATCATGCATATTACGCTTAAGCTTAGACATTGACAGGTAGATAATATGGGCATTCCATACATTAGTGTATGTTCAGTCTACGATGCAGCATCATTTTCCAAGATAAGCGAAAGAAACATAACACTTCCGCTTTAAAGAACTTCAATCATTACTGTGCATGTGGAGGTGGTAATTTTTAACTCAACTTGAGAATATGCATAGCTCACCTAGAATCTCACCCAAACCCAAGGGAAAAATTGTCCAAAAAATCCTAAGCCTATTGCATTTTTGCCAAATGATTCATAAACCTTTTAATTTTGCCAATTGGGTCATAAACATTTTCACTTCTTGTCAATAGAATCCATCTAGCCAATTTTGACTGTAATTTGCTGGCGTGGGCGCAGGCCGCTCTATGTAGGACAGCTGATGCTAACGTAGACATAATTGATTATTTTTAATTTCTTTTCTTTTCTTTTATCTATCTTCTTCCTCTGCCAGTTGGTCAGCCTCTAGCAATCGGCTAGAGGTTGTGACCAGCAAGGTCGCCCTTGCCGGGAACTAGCGAGGGGTGACCTTGCCGACCTCATGCGAGGTCACCCTCGTTAGGATTTGGCAAGGGACAACTTTGTTGGCCTCGAGCGAGGCTCGCTAGAGGGTCGCGAGGGTCAACCTTGCCAACCTCACAGGAGGTCACCCTCTAGGATCTGTCGAGGGACGACCTCGTAGACCTTAGGTGACACTTGCCTTTGCTGGATTTGGTGAGGGTGAGCCTCGTTCAAGGCCCGCGAGGTCGTCCCTTGCTAGATCTTGGCAAGGACGACCTCGCGTGAGGCTGGTGAGGCCGACCCTCACGGCTTTTGGGGAGGTTTGACCTCACTAGATTTGGCAAAGACGAGCCTCACCTAAGCTGGCGAGGTCGCCCCTTTCCGATTCCCACCGAGGCGAACCTCATCGGTTCTTTGGAGGTTGGGCGATTGGCAAAGGAAGAAGAGAGAGAAAAAAAGAAGAAGAAGAAATTAACAAAATTTTAAAAATATTTAAAAAATTCGAAAAATATCTAATAATAAATTTGTCCACGTCAGGGCTTGAAGTAAGATGACCGGCGTCCATGTCAACAAATTGTGGCAAAAATTGATCAAATAGACTCATTTGGTAAGAAGTGAAAAAAATTATGATTCAATTAGTAAAATTAAAAAGTTTATGACTAAATTGACAAAAGTACAATGTGTTTAAGACTTTTGGACAAATTTCCTCAAACCCAAGTTGATTGAAAAAATCATCAATCAAAGTTTGACGGAGGATCTGATCAAAGAGATAATAGGAAAATAAATGGATGCAAATATGAGAAAAGTAAAAGAGTATTTTTTGTATTGATTGTTTTTCACTCTGCACTGTTTTACAAAGCGAGTCTCTTTATATATACACTTCAGGTAATATTCATCTTGTGCTAAAGATCAGGAAAAGATCAAGGTCGTATCTTGTTTTGATATATATACTTCAAGTAATATTCATCTTGTGTTGAAGATGAGGAAAAGATCGAGATCATATCTTATTAGGATAAGATCATATCTTTGACTTATTCAACATCCCCTGCAAGCTGACGGTGCAATACGAAGAGTTAGCTTGGACCTCAAAAGTCTAAAGTGTATGGAAGAGAGACCTTTAGTGAAATGAAATGGATGTTGATTTGTCCACAAGCTAGGCGTTCACAGATAAAATGAAAATTAATTTCCTTGTGCTTTGTTTGAGCATGGAATATAGCATTCGCAGTGAGGTGCAAAGCTAATATATTGTCAAACCAAAGAGTTGGTGGATGTTGTGGAAGAGCATGAAGATCTTTCATATATATTCAATCCCCATCACTTCTGCAGTTGTGTTAGCTAAGCACTCATATTCAGCTTTTGTACTTGAGCTGGCCATGGTTCGTTGCTTACGAGAACACTAGGAAATAAGATTGCGACCAACAAAGATACAATAGCCTGATCATTTTTCACTCTACACCATTTTACAAAGTTAGTCTCTTTATATGTACACTTCAAGTAATATTCATCTTGTACTGAAGATCAGGAAAAGATCAAGATCATATCTTGTTTTGATATATATACTTCTAGTAATATTCATCTTGTGCTGAAAATCAGGACAAGATTGTATCTTTCCTAAAGAGAAGGAAAAGATCAAGATCATATCTTTGACTTGTTCAATATAGACCTATCATTTTCGAGTCTTAGACAATCTGCGCCCAAGATAACCCTTGAGGAATTCAAAATTGATCCAATCCGAACTGGAAAAAAACAAAATAGACATTATCCCCGATCATGAAGTAAGCAAATCATGATGAATGTGAAGCACCATGATATTGATTTTGATACGATTGGACGTGAAATCGAAGATAAAAAGAGCCTAAACCATTCGAAAAGTGGGCAGATTTGTAACGGAGCACTATCCAAGTCGAGCTCATCAAAGAAAATCAAAGTCATTAAGATGATACAAAAGCTGATTGACCTGAACCGAACTTGATCCATATTCAATTCTGAAACGATCGATACCTAAAATCTAATTGTACTTGAATGATCTTATTCAAAATCAATTTGATCTACCCATTTGTCATCTCTACACTACAAACACATGGAGCACAATTTAATTCATTTGTGACCTAATGATAGAAAAGACCTTTATGTGTCAAAGGATCTCCATATCAAAAACAATAAATGATTAGGTACGAGAAATCACAAGGGTAGGCTCCTAACTTTTTACCCTATTAATGAGAGATATGACTCTAATTAGTAGCGATTGCTTTTAATCACGAAAGATGAGCATCACTAGTAGAGTAACCATCACAACTATTAAACCCTAACTAATTGAAGCATTCCGGAATATGGGTTTCTTCCATTGAAAGAAGTGTTACCCCAATGGTCCGTGGGCGGGATAATCGGCATATATTCATGAAGAATTGGTCGAATCGATTGGGTAAGCATAAGGTGCGCTTTGTTATAAAAAGGACAGGTCCTTATAAATTTCCTGAAGAGTAAAGTAAGCTCAGCCTATCTGTCGACTCTAGAGCAGCTTAAAACCCATCTAAGATTCCAACCTCAATGGGAACTAGACGAAACACGGGCCGGCCAAGCCTATTGAGTACCTATCAAGGCTTAATTGAAAGAGCGAAAGGGTAGTTCGTGATAATGAACCTGTGAGCTGATGACTAATAATTCACATTGACAACCACCACCTAAATTCACATAATTCGACAATTATATGATTGGACTGATGATCAGAACCACTCAACTTTTCAAGCAAACGAAAAGAGCCAATTGCCTGTCTGGTGAACGTGTCGGCCCACATAAGCAATCAATCGATGTCTCCGGCTTTGTGACGTTTCAATTGAAAAGACTCGCCGGTTTTCCTTGGATGAAACCCCACGATCAAGATTCAATCAGCAGTGCCTCGTACGGATACGACTCCTCTTTCGTGGATCAATTAATTAGGCTGACGAATAAGATCGGACAAGGGCCCATGTGAATCTTTGCTCTAAGGCAACCCGGATTTTGCCACTTGATGTACAATGAGAGTTCACTGTCAATATAGAAGAAATTATAATTATTATGTTAATCAAAATATTCGGCCAATTCTTTACTATATTCACCATGTTAGTCGAAAGCACTAGAAGTTAGGAAGTAACTGACTAGTGTTTCCGAAGCCATTCCTATGACTTTCTTGCAAGGATTTTATATATATTTCATCTTCAATTGGAGGAATCCTCCAACTACGTCTCTAAGTGGATTACAATTATGACATCATCCACATATAAACTTAAGTACAAACAAATGTTGGAGTCATCAATACTACTACTTTTTTAACTTTTTCCTGCTCAAGAATCGTACTTGAACTTGCCAATTCCTTCCTAAACTGATCGGTTGCTTTCAAGTTTTGATAATCATACGTCAATTCAAGTTCTATATCAAGAACCAATCCACATTGAAATCAATCATCCTTGAGAGAGAGAGGTGTGGGGGGGGGGTGATAAATCATCAAAAATGACAGATTCAAAGGAAGAGAAAAGAGAGATTGGTGTTGAGGTTTCGTTGAAAACTTCTTCATAAGGATGTTTTTGGTAAAGAGGGAGAAAGTAATGTGGCTAACCATGAACTCTTACTATTGAGTTGTTGGTGTGTCAATCGTTTAGATTATGCCAACTAAAATGTCAACTTATCTTTAAGTGGAGAGATGACAATTTGGCCCCTTCCACGTAAGTCAAGCCCTTGAGAGGAATACTCAAAATAATCACATGACGCCATAACCATTTTGGGATATGTGTTAGTTTACATATTACTCAATGAGACCTCTCCCATCCCATGGGGAATTGAAATGTACAAATTCCTACTTAAATAATTTATGTCCTATCCCCCTATTTGATGTGTGATTTGATTCATTTATACTCCATTCTTCTCAAGACCTATTAGTAGTTGGACATGGTCCAAGCTCCCTCTTTCTAAGGTAGTCACTCCTTACCCTTGTCGGATTGGGCATGAGCCTAATCTATTTACAACTCAGATATCTATTAAATTGGGTCTTGCTCCAATATCATCTACAATGACATGGCCTGTTTTAAGCGAGTCAAATTTCCAAAAGGATTACTAAAAAGCAATCACATTAAAAAGTGACCATTTAGGGATAAATATTACCTCATTTATCATACAATAAGGCTTCTCCAATCTGATATAGAATTTGGAATGTCACACCAATCCTTTATTTGGTGCCCTAAGCTTTTCTATAAATAACTAATTCCAATAGAAATTAGCGATATGTGCTTTTATAATTTGCAATTTTAAAGACTGAGTAATAGAAATAGATGTATTGAGCTCTCTATATATATATTTGAAAACTTAATTGATGATCACCGCAAAGGGATTCATATCTATCTCCGGATGTGATGCAACCTTCATTTCATGCAACAGTAGTCGAAAGAGATGCCAAAGAAAATGGTGCCGCTTCCTTTCCCGATAGGATGTGCCAACCGATTCTTTTCACGAGAAATTTGGATGGTGACTATCGGTGATGGGTTTGGAATATCATATACGACAAACGGAGGCCAAGGACGAGCTTGAAAGCAGGGGAAAACAAATACGAGGTGACTGAAATGGGAAGTGCTTGTCAATCAGAATCAAATCGAAGTCACACGGATGCTGTCTCTCCCCGTCATGTCTATTGTCTACTCTGGAAAATAAATGTTACGGTTTTTTTTCACGTGTGCTTGTAATGGACACAAATGAGAATTTTGTCTTTTTGTTCAGGACATAAGAGTCAGCAAAGCTTTACTGAAAAACTACTGCCAATCGAATGCAGTGAATATGTCAGTGTAAATATAATTATACCATATGCTTCCATGTTCCTTAATCTGACTTTTTTTTTTTAAAAATCGTGAGAGTGCATACTTCTATAGCTATGTGCCAATCTCAAGAGTTAGATAAGATGCAAGACAAAATATGAGATTGTTTGCACTCGATGTTATGGGGAATCAAATTTATATATCACGTACCTAACTTAGAAACACAAATTTTTCTTTTGATTCTATTGTTCACATTGTGGGTTGAAAAAAGAAAATTGATGGGTGCGAAACCCAATATGTGGTTGCAATCTATCTAGTCTGTATATATTGGGACGAGACACAAGCAAGTGGTAATAAAATAAAATTCATGTATAAAGGACCGATAAAATAAGCCATTTAAATATATCTCATTGAGTGGCCATAACACAACAGAGAGACAAAAAAATAAAGAATGCTCCCCTATCATATAGCACGTTGTAGCCATGTAAACCCTAGCTGAGGTAAAATAAGATCTCGGCATTGACCAAGCAGAGTGAAATCTTAAGCAAACCCATGAGAGTTAGATTGAGCAATTCAAAGATCCGAGATAAATTAATCATAATCACGTGGTGGCGCCGAATTCGTCGACAAAAACAAGGAATAACCAATGCATTTCTCTCTTATTAGAAAAAAAAAAACTCATTTAAAATTCGATCATACATCTTACTTAATTTGCAAAACGAGTGAAATATTTCACGAGTTTACAAATTTCATCGAAATAAATGATTTTTCAATAAACAATGTGTGTGTCTACATATGCTGTGATTGTTCTTGAGATGAAAAGAAAATATACAATTTTTTTTTCTTGTACGTTAGACCCGCATGTGGCCACAGACAGTCAAAATCTCGAGACGGTCGAATTATTTGTTGGATTTTTCCTTACAGAAAGCAGAAGAAACGACCGTGAGTACACACGAACGTGCATTCCGAGCAAGAAAGCCTGTAGCAGCATTGTCAATTTGACAAATGTGGAAGCAGTGCCCCAGAATCCCCGGAGTCTTGTTGAAGATATACATGTCCCTCAATCGTGCAAGAAATAAACAAAAACGAGAAGGAAAAAAGATAAAAGAAGAGGACACTTTTACAGCCGACAGTCTCTGAAAAATTGCCATCGACATTGATCTAACATAAAACCGTGCAATCACTGTCTGATGTGATTAATATAAAGAATGGAGCTCGTACTGACATGGAAATTAAAGAGAGTTGACCAGTTACCAATCGTTTATACTTTTTCCATCTGTTAATCCTGCATCTATGATGCTATTGACCATAGATTAACGAATAAAATGAACCATCAAATTAAGACTCGTCGTCGTCTAGGTCCGGTGCTCGGAGAGCTCCGTGTTTACTACATGCGAAACTTAACTAGCGATTGTGGATTTGATCGCGAGTCATTCTTGTCCTCTCCGCGTTTCTTGCTGATATGCAGCGATGGGCCAATTGATTAATCAATTGATTCAACCACGTCAAAGGGATTGCTTCCATGGAAGACTATCGATTCGCCAATTCTATATGTGCAAGCCCCTCGCGACCCGATTAGCCAGTGATGATGTTTTTATTTGCTTGCTCCATTGATATGATAGGCAATTGCATACGCAAGAGACACCCTAACGATGAGCGCATGGTCAATGGTCTTTGTTCTTGCTCTATTATAATTTGCCTTGTTCTACACACCAACTCGCGGCAGTGGCCAGTGTGCATTGAATTTCCTTCTATGCAATTTCCTATCTTTTCGCCTAAATTCGTGAGAAGAGAGAAGAAGACAACGTCGCAAGATTTCCTTCCGTGATTGTAATAAGATCGCTTGATGAACCAAAGTCAAAGTTTTGGATTCGTGTGATCAGAGGGTGGCCCAATAGAAACATATAGATGGTTGCCGAGTTTCGATGGTGAATCTGCTGCCGCTCCGCAATTATTTGATTTTAATAAGAGAAAACATTTTCCTAGATGCTGCTCAACTATCTCTTAGTGCGTCAACAAGGACAAAATTCAATAAGTATTATAATGTCTGGCGATAGTGTCTGGTGTTGACCTAAGACAAACGTGAATTGCGGTAAAAAAGAAACGACACCGGAAAAATTGTGGAATGAGGATAATTTATAGTCTAAATTGTACAATTTGGTAGGAGCAGTTTTTAGTTTCTAGACTATGCAATGAGTATCCAACCTAAGTTCTATGGTTTTACCTATTAGGTGGAGCAGCAACACGTTGGTTTACATATATAAGGCCCCTTGGAATTTCGTCTCCAAAGATGCCAAACTTTCAAATCACTAAGCACAAGTTGAATAAAAGACAACAAAACAAGGCTATCAAGCGATCTTGAACACAAGAATTTTTTTGTTGCTTTCGAAGTATGACGTTCCCATTCGCCTAACTCAATTATCGTATGTTGTAGCCTTCCTCAAATGATAATCCTTAGGACTGTTATAGTCTTCAAGATATTGTGTTTCGAGAGTACCTAAAAGTTTCTAGTAGAGTAGATGAACGGAGGAGTGACTAGTTAATAGTGGCGCAGATTGAGGCTTTCGTGACATGTTACAGTTAGGAATGAAGATCGATTGGGTTTGATCAGGGTTGTACTCTGCCAAAATATTAGTAGTTCCTAGCTAGGTTTTCAGAAATATTAAGGTCGAAGTCGAATTTACCAACTTTTACAAAATTCTATATGCAATTTTGCAAAGACTCTAGCCAGCCTGTTTTTACAATAGTTTGCCTGTGCATCACATTGACTGGACAGGAGAAGCAATTAGAGTTGAGTCCTTCACCGGACCGACAAGTCCATCCCAATTACTTGGTGATTTCTACCCTTAGCATTAATAACAAAAAAAATGAGAACTATAATATTTAAGGTACGTTTACCAAGATATGCTCACGCGAAGCGCGAGGCTAGGAATTAATTGTCTACCTAGCCAGACTGAGAAGCCATTGCTAAAGTACCATTGACCACTCGTAACGTTGTCGGTACGAAAAGGAGTACCGCTAGGATGGCCACTCTCTCACTTTTGGGAATGACGGAGCGATGGTGGCCACAAGTGTTTCAAATGAAAAACTTGAAACCAAGCAAATCGATTACCCTTTATATTCACATCTTTTTTTTCATTTAATATTTCCTCCTCTACTAAAAAAGAAGAAGAAAAACCTATGATTAAACCAACCTTTTTGTCTAATTGTTCCAACAATAGATATATTTTCGTAATAGGAATTCACGAAAAATAGAAGTCTACAAACGTACAAAATTGGACTTATTTAAAAAGCGGCGATACATTATCCGGGTAATTTATTCTTTACATAAGCGGTTCTTAGATACGCAATGACTATTTACGTTAGATAATTATTCCTATGTAAGTTAAAGACTACTTTGGAAAATGAAAAAAAAAATCACTTTTATAAAAAGAAAAATAGATTCTATTATCCTTGTACGCTATAAATTCTCCAATCTCGTGTAATGCTTCTTCTTGTTTTTTTGTCTGGTCCTATTTTGTATCTATTTTACAAAATAGTGTGTGCTACTGCTATGTGCAGTGCGTAGATTGTGAAACACTGTTTTCTCATTCATACATCCCCATCTCCAGCCCCACTGAAAAGGTGAGAAATTAAATTCTCCATGTAAATTACAACCATGAAAAGATTACACTAATATATATATAGGCTTGCTACCGTAAGACTATATCATTTGTATTTCAGTTCATGATTTAGATTTATTACTTTTACGTAACATCAATTTACATATCCTAACTCCTCCATATATAATATGTAAATCGAGTAAACTAGTTGACATATTTCCGGTATCATCCTTTCGAAATATTAGTATATTTCCCTTGTTTAAAAGTAATTCGTACTGTGTTTCTGTTTATCAATATCACATTACTGACTTCCTGTATGAGTAAGGCCATCAAATGGTGGAATGCGCAATGCATTTATCTGAGGAGGAAATTATGTGAAATGAACCAGCAAAGGAGGTTATCAAGTAACACGCTACAAAATGAAGGGTGAATAGACGGTTGCCAAAGCATTTTCTAGGAAAATTGGACCAAAAGTTCTAAACCTTATGTACATAATGCAATCGAGCTTTAAACTTTTCAATTGATTTAATCAAGTCCTAAATCATTACCAAAAAGTACAATGGAGTCATACTAAAAAACGCGAGAAAAGCCAGTCATATTAAAAAGTGTAATTTAAGGGTGTCATGTAGGCAATATTTAAGTGACACGTGACTATTTTAGGTGTTAATCATCCATTTGCATTTTATTTACAAGAAATATTTTGAACTTAGTTGTATCAATAAATATACTTAGAACTTGATGCCACTAGTTAGGACTTTCGACTCACTTTTCACTATTCATACTATACAAGAATTTATCAACCAAAAAAAAAAAAAATACTATACAAGAATTTACTTTCTTTATTTGTTTGAAGATAACTTTCTCATGTAAAAATATGCATAAATTATATAACATCCTAAGATATTTTTGACATGGGTCTTTCAATGATTTCTGTACTCGTGCTTGTGCAGGTATACATATATGTTTGTACGATATTTCTTTCAACTATAATGTAAACAATATATTTAATTTTCTAACTCCATCTTCCGGTTCTCGCGAAATAGTTTAACGATCATTTTTCACCACTTCAATATTATTCCTGCTTTTCAGAAATTGGCTCGGTAAAAAGAGAAAAAGAAAAAAAAACCGAAGTAGAATCACGAGACAGATGTAGTTATATCCACATGCACAGTCGACACGTGAGGCCCCTACCCACACATGTCATGTCACCATTACTCTATCCTTCGTTTTCTGGTTCGGTGATTATCTTTCTTTACCAGCATAACGCCCGTCCAGATCGTGACAAGAAATTCTTGTCTGCATAAATTAATAAATGATGGGAAATTATTTCTTGTACGGGGAGTTTAGAAAAAGTAGATGCACGCAATCGGCTGAAAAATTCCATATCCCTTAACCGTGCGCTTTACATGTCCGTCACAAGTTGAGAAGGACTTTCTGATATAATATTGGAGTGGAGTTCTGCCTCAATTTATTTTCCATTCGTATTTGTACCATTAATTAAATTTCACACGTCATTTTTAATCTAGCTAGTACATGAGAAGAGATATTAAAATATCCCATATCGCTCAACGTACATGCTTCACTTAAATTGGACTTTCAAACGCCAAAAACCCGCGATTTTTCTTCTTCTTGCATCTAGTATAGTCACATTGGAGTCATATTATGGTCTTACTTTTATGAAGTAATTAGTCGCTTCATAAAGTGAATTTTACAGAGATTGCCAGGCATTTGAACGAGTATGCCACGTTTAGCATCCATCAGATGTACACCCAATTGAGCTCGTCGCGGTAGAAATCGATTTCGAGAATCGGTCTTCAGAATGCAAATTTGCTAGATTTGGTACTTAAAGAATCTAGAAATAATCTTGTAATAGGCCACATATCAAAAGTCAAAGGTTTGATCCAACCAAATTTAATAATTTATCAGTTCCTTCGAACCGGACATATCACTCAGATCGAACCAAATTTGCTTGAACACATCGACAATGACCTGATGATACTCATCTGAATTCAGCGTAAGATAGCAAGTGAGAAGCTCTTCCAAGTCCTTGGAAGCCTTGATGTTGTTCTCCACGATCATCTCCACCATCGACTCTCTGAAATCTCTCGCCGGGTCCGATGACGACTTCACCACAGCAAAGCTGTTTCCGATCCGTGTTGGATTGAGTGATACTGCTGGCGAGCTCTTCCGTGCGTGGCCCTCGAGCTTTATCTTTGCTAGTAGTCTCGGGGACTTGGTCTTCAGCTTCACTCCCGGAGAATGAGAATAATTTGCCGAAGATCGTCTTCTTGAACCAATCTTGTGCTGTTCTTTCGCTGAGATGTTGCTCTCTTCTTGCTTCGTTGTACTGTTTCTGCGCTTGAACTTGAGTTTGGTCACGATGGTAGGAAGCTGCCGCTGAAAAAACGAGTCCTGCGTTGAGTTCGGCCCCTTGGTTTCCTTGTCGAAAGAATGTTGATCCACTAGGATTATGGGTTCACTGCCGGAGATAGAGTTGACTCCATAGCTGCAGGTGGAGGAAGAAGAGGAGGAACACGAAGTCGTCTTGTCAAGTGGTGGTGACTCGGCGACGAGAAGGCGGTCCCGACGGAATTCTTGGGTAGAGAGAGGCTTAGGCTGAACCGTCACCGTGGAGACATCGGGAGCTGAGTTGGCATGAGCAATGGAACAATGGACTGGTTTTGGGTCTTGTTTGGATGGTATCTTCCTTGGTGGGTCATGAGGAAAGTGAGAATGGGGCTGTGAGTGGTCTTGGAAGTTCTGATTTGCGTGGAGATCTCTTGTGAAGTAGTAAGACTTTCGTGGAAGAGAGTGGTGGTGGTGGTGGTGGTGTTTGGTGGTGGCGGTGGGTGGTTGCTTCTTCTTGGGTTTGGAGGGAGTGTTCTTATGGTGGTGGTGGTTTCTTGCTCTCTCCATGTCTCTCAGCTTGTAAAACCAGGCATTGGGCATCATATCTGACAGCCTGAACTTGTAGTTGCCCATCTCTCTCTCTCTCGGGGAAGCAATTCTCTAGAGAGAGTTTGGGGACTAGAGGGGGTGGCCTAGCAGATATATTGACCATTGGGAGAGAAGTTGTATGTCTATGTAGAGTGCGGAGGAAGAATCCTTGCAAAGACTTTATGGTACCAAATCACCCATAATATTTTTGAAGAGTAATGCCAGAAATTTAAAGAGTGTGTTAAAATTGGTGTATTTTAGTGAATAAAGAAATGGGTATAAATTGGACGCACCATATGGAACTATTTCCACACACAATAAAAGTTCAAATCACCCACCAAAATTGTACCATATTCGATTTATAAATTGGTGAGAATTTCATGGGTGAAGACACAAGATCTTAATGAATGGTAGATTAAGTGAGATCATGCATTCATAATGGTCATGTGATGCCCAAGTCTCACATTCAATGGGAGAGACCTTGCAAAATTATTCATGCGCAATATACACCTTCAAATGGTAACCATCTTGAATGTGGATTTAGCTCTTTTCAAAGATTTGATCCATGTAAAATGCATTTGACTCATATGTACCGATCTAGCTCATTATGATTGGAGCAGGACGCTCTCTAGTAAACGCAGGACATGAAGGTGGATTATGCCCAGGTCAATTTGACGAGAGTGCGAAGTGATGTCAGGCAAAATGGTTTTTCATGAGGTGTGGCTTGGCAGACTTTATGAATGAGAAGGGGCACGAATTATTGAATCAAACATCAAATTGGGGAGTATTGTGTGGGCGATATGGGGCCTAATATGATGAGGACATCAATGTTTTAAGTGGAGATTATGATACTCCAAGAACCATATAAAATGAGAGGGACTTTACAAAGTGATTCATTAGCAAAACCCTTCTCAAATGGTCACTGTCTAAGTAATTGCCAAAATATTCCTTTCAAAGGCTTGGCATTTGAAATAGGCCGGGTTGTTATGATTTGCCTTTAAACAACCGACATAATTTGATCATTGAAATAAATGACATGTTTGGAAGCAAGAATTAAAGTTTCTTGCATTTGGTCAATTGATGCAACAAAAATAACATGAATATAGAAAAATATTAAATTGGCAAACATGCAAACTTCCCAATACCAGATTAAATTCTCTAAGTTCATTAGACTGTTGAGCAAAAAGGATGTAAGCTAAGTTACTGTGAAGCCATAGCCAATCTATAGACTGCAAATCCTAACAAATCTAAGGAAAATTATAATTCAACAAGGAAACTGAATTAAGAAAAATAACCTCTACTCTACTAAATTCACTTGCTACTTAAATTAAGTAGGAGCACTTAAGATATCAAAATAAAATTTTGAGCTCTAAAAAAACCCTAAAGATGAGGGAAATAATCAAATAAAAAATCCAGAAAATTCACATTCCGCTTTATTCTCTCCTAGGTGGAAAAAACTCAACTCCAGCAAGTTGGGTCTACTTCATCGTCATCCTCCAGCTAGACAAGACTTGACTGGCGTGGTGGGGGGAAGAGAGAAAAAGGGAGTTACGTTTGCGTCCGAATTTTCCTTTTTTGAGAAAACTCCTTAAAATACAGGGCCAATTTGGTCTTTTCAAATAACTGCAATGGTGCCTGGGTGTAATTGGGATTTCCTGGTCAACGACCTAACCTAACAAAAAATCTTTCGTGCTTAATACCCTAAGATTTTCTTTTTGGAGGTTGGTAATGCACCCACCATTATTACTTCCATCAAGAAGCCCAACTCCCAGCAGTTGGCCGCTGTTAACCATTAGATAAAAACCCCAAATCGAATGATGACATTGCAAAAATTCATCTTTCTAAACCAACCAAATCAATCACATTGGGAAAGATATCTGCTGCTATAGTTGTAAGGCAACTCTCTACCAAACACCAAACGTGAGAATGACAACTACTTTCTCAGGTAAGATGATTTCGCATTGATGGCATCCTGCATCTTGCCATCACCGAAGCAATCACTTTCCTTTTTATTTTATCGATGTAACGATTACCCGATTTAGGATTCTGAAATCTGAAGAGACACGATTGATTATTTGATAGTATGCAGTATGACACATGATATCACCGACAAGAGTTTCGTATCCAAAATAGTTTCCGGGTTCCTACATAAACAAGACAAAGTTCATAAGGGGGACCGAGAGAGCAAAACGACATAAACCAGAAGGAGAATTTTACAAGCAAAAGCTATAGCCCTTTCAGGCACAGAATCTAATGAATCGAGCGGCTGATATCGGCTCTCCATCTACTCTGCCAAATTGATCATACAAGTATATCTATATATGTTTTCATATAGTTTAAACATTTTAGAATATGCAAGTTGAGGACGCATTCATTCACATGAACGAAACAGAAACTGGTTGGCTTCATTCTGTGTGCTAAGGCACATGTTGATTGGTCACTAGGTATAAAATCTGAATTTCAGAGCTTCATTATGGGCATCGCAGCAGGACGACGCTGACGTTGTGGGCATCGAATCTCTAGGCAATTCATACGCGACTGCTGCGGCCCCCGTGTTCATTAATTCACTGTGAAAAGAACGACAGAACTGGTCCAACCAACGTAGGAAAACCTGACACACACAGAAACTGGCTTCATTAAGCATTGCGACAGAATGCGATCTACCCACGAAGAGGTTTTGGATTTGCTCGACACTTCCCAACAAGTTAAATGTGAGAAATTCGAGCGCGTTTCCACTCTCTCTCTCTCTCTCTAATTCGAGAGTTTCATCATCAAACAAGCTTAGAGACAGCGAAAGATTGCTCAGAGCACATCTGTAGCATTGATGCACGCTCGAATCTATCATCACCTTCGATCAAAATATGTGTCAACACCACATCAGCAACTTGTTCATTATATTTCTCATGCCGAATTTCCACACATTGAATCTGAATGTAGTATGTACCATGAGTGCTACCGATTTGCAAAGAAATTCACTTAAGAACTCATTTGGAACTAATGGCGGTTTACAATATTATTATAAAGAACATGTAACTCAGATATTTATACGAAGGAAGTTGGACCTAATCCTTCAGATAAAACCAAGACTCCACGAAATCTCAACTGGGGTAGAGATCTAGAAATCCTTTGACAGGCTATATTCCTTGCATGCTTACCTGATTGTATATATATCTTGATTCTTGTTTCAGCCTCCCATGCGAGTCCTGCTACATTTCCAACTTACTTTTTTCGTTCTTGTCTTGTTATAAAGCAAGAAGAATGCCAATCGATCTGACTATAGACGCTTTGCGCAAGAGTATATTCGATAGATGTTCCCTTGAACAATTCAGATGGAACGGACAATTGGAACGATACTTCAGACACGTTACATTCACCAGTCAGGCGATTTCAAGAGCAGGTATGAGTCCAAGAACAATCAACTCCACTCGTCGCGCATTTTAGCCCCATTCCGATAGTGAAGTAGCTTTCATGCCAATGGACACCACCCCCAGAAACGTAAAAAAACACTCGAATTTCGGGGCATTCGGAAGCCGAAATCAAAATCAAATGGTCCCGTCGAAAGAGAGTCATTGAGTCCTGACAATCTTCTTGTGGGTGGGCATCCACGTAAACGAAAGGCGCAGCAAGTATGAACGTGTCCAATCCCTGAGGAAGCTGCAGAGGACTGGGGACCAAATGAAGGACCAAATGAATTTTTTTCTGTCTTGCCTGAGCGGTCTTTGTGCTCTATCCTACGATGATGTATCGACATGTCGATCCCTTCTCGTTCTAGGCATTTGGGGCGATGTCCTTTAAAACTGTGGAAGGGGACTCGTGTCCGATTTACCCTAGATTGAAATAGGCATGTGAATCCAAGACTTCACAGGAAAATTACCAAAAAAATGTTAAATCTATTACAATTATGCCGATATAATTTTGAACTCATTTTTTTAGCTAATTGAATCATAAATCTTTTGTAATTGTATCAATTCAGTCTATCCAACCAAATTTGATTGATCGGTATTGACATGGTTCTTGATTTGGTGCCAATGACTATTTTTAATAAAATTTTATTTTTTACGAATTATTTTATTAACTTTTTATCTTTTTTTTTTTCTCCTTTTTTCTCTCTTTTTCTTTTCCTCCTCCCTCCTTCTTCCTTTGGCTCCGGTGACCGACCAAATGGGAGGGTTGCCGGTGGTCGAATTGAGGTGGTTGAGCAAGCTTGCCTCATAGTCGCTAGACAAGGGCAAGCTCACCCAGTCATTGGCAAGGTGAACCCTCCCTAGACCCAACAACAGCGAAGCCCTTCTTGCCGGATTTGGTGAGGGCTTGCCGTACTAGTGGCTAGGCAAGCTCGCCCTCGCCTAGCGACCATGAGGCAAGCTCACCTACTAGTGAGGCAAGCCCTCGCTAGACCCAAAGCAATAATGAGGTGAGCTCACTTGGTTGCCTCAGTCCAACGACCAGCCCTCTCCTCTAACCGGTCGCCTAAGCCAAAAAGAAGAAGGAGAGAAGAGGAGAAAGGAGGCAAAAAAAGGAAAAAAGATAAAAATTAATAAAATAATTTGAAAAAATAAAATATTATTAAAAAAATTGTCACCGGCGACCATATCATTACCAACCAGCTAAATTTGGTTGGATGAGCCGAACTCAAGCATAATTGCGAAAAGTTTATGACTCAATTGGCAAAAAAAAATAAGTTTATGACTAAATCGGCAACTTGGCGCAATAGGTTTAGAACTTTTCCAGAAAATTTCCCAAGACTTTACCAACCCGACACATGTGCAACCATATGTTTTTTGGATTTTACTAAATGTACCCAATTGGAGTGATGGGAGAACTTTTACCAACACATGTGCAATCATATGATTCTTGAACATGTGCAAGCTTAACAAACTACCTTCGATGTTATGGGTACGTAGTTGATTCTTGATTCGACATATTTCAATTTTCAAAACATAACGTGAGGAGCATGTCTGAATGGCTTGCAAGCAAGAAATTCAAGCCCCCTTATCATTACCTACGAAACGCTAATGTGGTTGAAATTTCAGTCCAAGCTTTGACTTGCGTCTATTCCATCCGCTAGTTATCTAACTAGCATCTGAATATCCTTCTAGTACTATTGGTTGTCTTTATAGAATATACAATAATTTGGAGTTTTCTTTAAGTAATCAAGAATTTTACTTATAACCTTCAAACGCACAATATTAAGATTACTAGTAAATCTGGACAATTTACACATTATAAAGGATATATTTAGTCTAGTGCAATGCATAGCATACATCAAACTTCTCATTACACTAACATGTTTTAATCTTGCTAAAGGTTGTCCAATATTTTCATATAAATTTAATTGATACATCATATGGTACATTTGACTCTTTGATTAACAAATATTGATATATATATTTTTAATGATTTTCTCACCATAGTGATCTTGACATAAAGCATAACCCCCACTATATTTGATCACTTTGATACCTAAAATCATATCTCCCAAATATTTCATTTTGAGCTAAGAAGACAAATACATTTTAGTTTCATTTATACCATAAATATTTGTACCAACAATTAGCATTTATCTACTTATGAGCAGATTTTAATGCCACGCTCTTTGGTAAATTTTTAATCAAAGCACTTATCAATATTGTTATGCTTAAATCTGTATAACAATACCACTAAATCAAATTTCTTATGCCATTGTTACAATGCTTAATTCAAACCATATAATGATTTGTTTACTTCTTGTTTTCTTTGTTTTTGCTTATGTTGCCATTCTCAACAAATTGCACCTTATTTGCAATTTCTTTCATATAATTAGCCTCACTATCTTGTGACGCTTCCTCAGTTAGAACGTGTTTTTATCAAATTATCCATAATCAGGTTCTCGATTATGTGGAGAGATTTTTTTCGATAATCATTCCAAGTTGAAGGTATTTTTGAAATAATTGCAATAATTTGAAGGGGTTTAGAAACTTCAATCATAAGATCTTCAAGTTTGGTAACATATGTTTGAAGTTCCTCCACTTGCTTATAGACAGATTTTCCATTAATTATAATAAATTCAAAATACTTCAAAGAAGTAGATCTATCCTTACCTTATTTGTCAGTAATATATCGGTCTCCAAGACATTTCAAATGTCTCTGGGAATTGGTGTAAGATTGAACAAATTTCATAAAGACGATTTGATAGGGCATTGAGAATCCTTCCTCGGCACCTCCTTTCATCATCATTTTTTTATTAAGATTATATGATGATATCATACCACTTTTATTCATAAATTTCAAAATACTATAGCCAACATATGATAATCTATCACCATAAGGAAGACCACTCAAGCATATAAACAAAAACAAAATTTTCATTAGTACTTATCTATCAAGATTGCGAGTATCTGATGCAGTTACTATCTCTATTTTCATGAAAAAAATAATGATACCTTATGATTGCTAAGGAAATTTGATTGTTGATAAAGATAGAGCAGTAATTTATAGTCCTTTAATGTTTTGATGCATGATGGTAATTATTGTCCTTGAGGAATTATTTACCCACACTATTGTTCCTATTAAGTAACAATTGCATCGAAGAGTGTATGATTTGGTTCTATTAATAGATAACCAATCAATACATCTCCTAGGCATAGGTACTTTATCTCCATCATCATTCATTTTCATGATGAGCCATCACCACTTTTCATGCCAATAATTACTTCTTTTCATATCCAAGAGGCACCTCTTTTTATAATCAAGAGTCATCTTTTTTCATAATCAAGGGTCACATCTTTTCATTCTAACTAATTATTTCAACACATAATTCATCTACTACATGTTATAAGAGACGTGGCATATGCATTGTTTGTGTTTAGAGTGAGTGGCTAACGATGCACACACAGTGTACTAACCAAGAAAATTGAGGTACGGACACAGAGTGCCAAAATTTGGCACAGATGGACACTTAAGTGCCAAAACTTTGAAAATGTACATTTAAGTACCAAAATTGGAGTAAAATGAATCACTTAAGTGCCACTCCGGCCAAAATTCTGCCAAATTACTGACGTGGCAATTTTCCGACGAGGTGAGTGCAAAACGACGTTGTTTTACATACTAACGTGATGAGAAAATGCAAAAATAGCGTCGTTTTGTCTACGATGTGTAAATAATTAATATAAAAATTAATTAAATTAAATTAAAAATATTCTAAAAAATAAAAAACTTAAATTTAAAAAAAAAAAAAAAAATTGGGGGGGGGGTGTGTCCGAAGGGAGGCGGTTGAGGGCGAGCCCTTGCCGCCGCCGCCGGGAAGGGCCGGTGACGGAGGGGGAGGGTCGGCCGGGGTGGCGACCCACAGGTGGCCGACGGCGAGGGCTCGACCCTCAACCGCCTCCCTTCGGACACCCCCCTTTTTAGAATATTTTAAATAAACTTAAGTTTAAATTTAATTTAATTAATTTTTATATTAATTATTTACACATCGAGACAAAACGACGTCGTTTTTGCATTTTTTCGCCACATCGCATGCAAAACGACACCGTTTTGCACTCACCTCGCCGGAAAATTGCCACGTCGTAATTTGGCCGGAATGGCACTTAAGTGATCCATTTTATTCTGATTTTGGCACTTAAGTGTACATTTCTAAAGTTTTTGGCACTTAAGTGTCCCTCCGTGCCAAATTTTGGCACTTGGACTGTACTTCTACCCAAGAAAATCTCATGAGATCAGCGGATCATTTCGCTTTCTTGAAATGCACTCTCTTAAAACCTATGGTTTAGAGTCAAAACGAATAAATACAACTTATACGGAGGGAATCAGATTGGGCAGAAGATGAGATTGGCCCAGCCTACGGAAGGGTTACGAGAAACATGAGGTCCAGATGAAAATGGAACAGCTAAAATGGAGCTGGCCTTAACCAATACGAAAAGTTGACATGTCGTGATAAATGGTTGAGAAGGACTCGACATTCCTAATGTTTGTACTGAGGGTCTACGATAGATGACTTTTCAGTCCGGCCAATGAAATGAAGTTGCTATAATTGGAATAGCTTAAAACAAAAAAACAAAAAAAACAAAAAAATTAGTTCCACTTCGTCTTCACTTCCTAAAACGAGCACTATAATGTTCGATACGCTCTCTTCTTCTTCTGTTTCCAAATTACTCTCTGAAAGGAATATACATTTTTGCCCTCCTCAACGAGTCTTGTCACTAGGGGTGAGCGGTTCCCGGTTCCCGGTTCCTTACGAGTTCCCGCCTGGAACCGGAACCTACCTCAGTACGGGTTCCTCATTTTTGGAACCCGGAACCTACCCATCGAAACCAAGAACTGGAACCTACCCGTCACGGGTTAGGGGTCGGTTCCGGGTTCCAACGGGTTTTTTTTTTTTTTTTTTTTTGATGTCTTCCTCCTTTCTTTTATCAATTGAGTACCACAAAATTATAAAGAGTGGTACAAACTCAGTAACAAAGAAGAAAAAAAGCCAATAGATGTGCTGTCAACATTTACATAATACCAATGTTTGAGAAAGCTATGCAGCAAAAAACCCATGGGAATTTCCTATCAGCATAGTATAAGCCAACACACTAGATGTGATGTGTATGCATTGGAGTGATTGCAGAACACCAACTTTGTAGGACAGATAGCAAATGGATAGAAATCATAGTTCACAAATGAGCAATCTTAGACCTAGGCGACACGAATATACAAAAGAAATAGCCAAAGATTCGAGTAAAGGAGCGAGTGGCAAAAGAAAAAGGAAAGCGATCATTCGAATTTTTCAAAAAGAAATAAAAAGGGTTGCAAAATTGCTACTTAAACATGCAAAATGAAGATATCAACTGAATGAAGGGGCTTCAGACATCAAACTATCTCTAGAAGTGTAAGTGACCAACAGATAAGAAGTAGAGGTCCTTTTACACTCGGTTTCAATTGACATAGATATTTTCCACGCATATCGCCATTACAAGATTTGGACATTGCAGTACCTTTGTGTTCTCGCAAGACACGGAGCTGGGGTAACATTGAAACAGACTTCAAGATAAACATAAAAGGCCCAACAAATCCTGTTAGTGATATGATGGTGTGTTGAGGGGTGAATCACTAGAGACAGCACAACACATGGAATCCGACAATCATCATGCGGCAAACGTGATATGAAACTTCTTAAAAGACGAAAGAAATGAATTTCAGTGATAATGGCATAGTAAAATATACAAAGTCAAACAGTTAGAAGTAACAAAACAAGTAATAGGCATTATTGCATAAAAGAGAACAATGTACAAAAGGACAAAGTAGAATGTTCAGTAACCATAGAGGTAGATGTTGAATTTGAAGTTATATCATCTCCCAAAAAGAAATGCTACATCATGTATGCTTCTCAGGAAAATGAATATAAAGAACTTCATGGCCAAGATGGCATGGGCAGATAAATATATTTATCTTACATGACTACTGCTCCTAAAGCAATGATAATAAAATCCAAGAACTTCACCAATATCTACTACAGCAGAAATGTGAAAACAAGATGCAAGTCTCAATTTTTCTCAATAATGTAGAGCTGTAGATGTCAGTGATGAAAAAGCAGTTCACAGCATGGAAGATAACCTTAATTGCAACATCCTCTCCATATCACGTAACGTAGCTCTATAAACTTGACCCAAGCTGGCAGCTACTATCGTCCGAGATGAAATTTTGCTGAACACAGCTTCAAGAGGCCGCCCCAACTCCTCCTCTATGATGTTGAAAGCAACCTAATTGTCATATTGATAAGATTCATATCCTATAACATCCAAGATAGTGTGAAAAAGCTTATAAAACTCTTAAATTAGAATGCTTCTTTTCTGTTAAATTATGCCATTCACCTGATTTGGGAAGGAAGGAACATCGTCGTGTAGAATGCAGAGTTCATTCATGTAGTCTTCTCTAATAATATCTGGTCTGTTTGCAAGAACCTGTCAACAATGGAACAAGAATTCAGGGAAAAAGGGGATCAGACCACCAAACACGTACGCATCATCAAGAACATATTTTGCAGCAGAAATACAACGAACCAACCTTGGCAAATCTTCACCTTTTACTTCTTTTTGGAATTGAACCATCATTGTTCCTGGATTTTCCTTTTTAAATACCGTCTCTGACCACGAATTGAAGACTGGGACCGATTGTCATCATCCACCTGCGACCACAACACTTATCATAAAGCAAAACCAAAGTGTTGAACTTCAAAATGGAATAAAGAAATTTAATGAGAATTCTACAAATCCAAAACAGCCATACAATCGAACCATCGGTTCTCCATCGGGCGGGCGAGTAGCGTCAGGGCGGCGGGCCGGCGGTGTTAGGGGTGGCTGGCCGAGCAGCGTCTCGGGGGGTTGGGGAGAGCAACATCGAGGGCAATCGAGCGAGCATCGTTGGGGGTGGCTGTGCAAGCGGCGAGCGGCCTCCACCAAAGGGACGAGCGGTGTCCACTGGCGGCGTCGATGGCGAGCGGCGTCAAGGGCCTGAGCCGGCCGAGCGGCGTCAAGCGGCCGAGAGGCGTCGAGTGGGCTGAGCGGCATCGAGTGGGCATCGAGGAGCCGAGCGGGCCGAGCGGCGTCGAGTGAGCATCGAGGGGGCCAAGCGACGTCAAGCGCAATCGAGGTGGGGGGGAGGGGAGCGGCGTTGAGAGTGGCGACACTGGTTTGGACAGGGAGAAGACTCAGAAGAGAGTGAAGAAACCCTAAAACTAAAACAGAGGGGGAGTCGCGAGAAGAGGGAGAAGGAAGAACAAAAGAGGGAAGAAAAAATTGAAAACTAGGGTTTTTCGGTTCCGGTTCCGGTTCCGGTTCGATTTCGAGAACCGGAACCGAACCGGAACCGCCGGTTCTCAAAAATAGAACCGGGAACCGGAACCTCCCTCCTTGGAACCTAGAACCGAACCGGAACCTCCGGTTCTACCCTCCGGTTCTCGGTTCTACCCGGGAACCACGCTCACCCCTACTTGTCACTTTCAAGTTGCCATCTGCAATTAATTGAAGACATGTTGATTTTGATAGGAATAGGTACGTGGTCATGTGCAGCATCATCCGCAAAACTTGGTGACATCACAATCGAATGAGAGGTGAACATTTCTACTTCCAATTTTTCGGTGAGTGTTCACTTCTCCTCCTTTTTTGTTGCGATTTTTTTTTTCACTTACTTATCATAGTGCTAAAGCATACATATATAGAGACACCTTGACCCTTGTCAGAGAAAACGGTGAGGGTCGTCGACCCTCCACCAACACCCACAAGGGGTTTAGAAACTGTAATGGCCTGAGCACCAGGTTTCAAATTCCTTATGGCAGCAAGAGCTTAGCCACCAGCAGACCTCTTCGACCCTCAATGGGTGTAGAGATAGAGAGAGTTGTCGACCTCCCTTTAACATTGAAAAAGGCTTGGATACCCTGATATAGAGGAAGATGCGATGTCATGACTTCATCGACAATGCTCACCTTGGGCTTAGTTGGATCAAATGAAAAGTATATGGACAACATAAATTTTGAATCTTGCTAAAAACATATGTAGTGAAATTCTATCCATGAAAGCCAAAATCCACTTCTAAACCAATCCACTGATGAAAAGAGATATTCTCAAGAATTGTTTTGAACAAAATGAAATTGGATGATTTTAAATTTCAAGTAAAGAGAGAATGCCATTTCCATGTCGAATAGAAAAAGCATATGAAATAGTGAGATCAATATTTTTTATGAGGAGGACACCACATTCCTGATATTTGTAATAAGATGGTCCAATGGACGATGTCTTTTTAGTTCGGCTAAAAAAGGAAATGTGTATTCTAAAGAAAATTACATTTTTAATCTCTCGAGGGCCTTCATCACTTCCCAAGTTGCCATTTACAATCAACTCATTTACCCAAAAAAAAACATCAATATAATGAAGGATCAGATTTATTTATTTTTTTGGGTCAAAATAAAGCTGCATTTCATTCAACTAGGAAAACCAAATGGGCCCATTAAATGAGCTCCAGTACACAAAAGGTCCAAAAGAATTTAAGGAGGTAGAGAATAACGTACGTGGGCTTTAGCGGCCTAGTCTGCATTGAAATTGGTCTCCCTTCTATAGTGCTAGATCCGAATACATGGAAAGCACACTAACAGAACAACACATTCGGAGAAAAGAGCTCTGACTGGAACTGTGCAAGGCATTGACCTGACTCCAACACTAGATTCTCCTTTTCTTTCTACCGCTGAAGGAGAAATTTTATGATTAATAGCAGGGCATGCGTTTCTAGTTGCAGGGAGGATGCCACACGGAGTCCCGGACAGAATGGGAAAATCCATCAAGAAGCCTTCCTTGGTGATCTCGGCACACGCAAGCTACTGCTCCTTCTTCCCTTCCCAATGTGTAAGCTCCATCCATATTTATTTTAAGATACCCAAACATCAGTGGACACCAGATCTGAGAGGAGCTGGTTGGGTTTTGATGGATTATCGTGTTGTGCAGGCCCCAAGAGCTAGTGATTCTCGAGCTTACAAGAGCTATCCACAGTGGATGTCAAATTTGGGCGTTGATTTATAAATACGAAATGGTTTTGTGCCTTCCATATTTGCCAAGAACTGAGGCTACGACTTCCAAATCAGGTGAGTTATCTCAACTTTCTGTTAGATCTGCTAACCAAGCTTCTATTCTTGATAATCCTTGTGATGGAATATTTATTTTGAGCTGTGGGTGTGTCCAGCCTCTGTTTGTCCATGGGCATAATAGGAAAAGGTGTTTGATTGTTTATGAGACTTCTTCATTGCACAGTGCGCAAAACAAAACAAGTACGATCTTTCTTTGATAGAGATTTTCCTCAGTGGGTAAAGCATTTTGGCATAGGGACCACATAAAAATTCTTACTTTAGGAACAGTTTTCAATTTCCAAATTCTTCTTCATAGGCTGCAGGGCACTTGATAGGAAGATAATGTTAAATCTTGACTTATGTTGTGTTCAACTGCTCTTATGCTATTGTATCCATTCTTTGCAAAATACTTGCCTCACTGAGTCCCTGTCCATATAATTTGGTTGATTGCTATGTGGGGTCTAACTGGGATTGAAAGAATTTCATTAACTATTTGAGCATCAAAGCGTTCCTTAAGACGCTGAGTATTCCGTGTATTCTCCTCTAAGTTGATGAAATCAGCCACTAAGGAAGGTTCATCTCTAGGTGCTGGCCCTTTAATTAGCCCCCTTCTCAACCATTTGTCTTCTCTAATTTTTATTTTCTTTCCATCCCCCACTGACCATTGCACATGATGAGCAATTAAGTCTCTTCCCATTAGTAAACTTTGCCATCCCCACAAAGGTCCTGTGCCTTTTTCCGCACGGCAAAAGTCCCTATGTGGAACGTAGGTTCCTTTTAGTATCTGGCCCCAAAAAGATGGCGAATTCTGAAAAAGTCTCCAAGCCTATTTACTCAATATTGCTTTGTTCAAGGCAATTAAGTCTCTAAAGCGTACCTCTCCCATGTCTTTCCTAGTTGTGAGAATTTCCCATTTTTTTCCAATGCATACCTGGTTTAGCTACAAAGTTCTTCCACCAAAAGGATGCAATTCTCTACTCAATTGACTTACAAATCAACATTGGGACTTTAAAAATAGACATTGCATATTGTGAGAGAGCCTGGACCACTGTTTTAATAAGAATTTATTTTCCCCCTTTAGATATTAATTTCTCTTTCCATCCTTCCAGCTTAGTATTCACTCTCCCAAAATCCATGCAAACATTTCTTTTTAGAACATCCCCAATCCAACAGAATTTCTAAATATTTGCCTGTTTTATCAATTACAGGGACTCTCGGCTCTCTAGCCAAATTTACTTTTAGGCTTTGAGGACGATCTGTACAAAAAATATTCCAGACTTGTTCAGATTAATCGCACATACATTTGCAAGCTTCTTGTGTCATCCATGAACTGATTTGTAATTGAATCTGTAAAGAAGATTTGATGTGACTTCACTTACAATGCTAGCATTGGCCATTGTAGAACCAAACGGACAGTATATGGACCATATAAAATTCTGAACCCACTAACAATATAGTAATGACGTCCCATCTACGTCGGCGAAATCTGACATAGAGAACAATCCAATCTTTCCTTTCTCTGATCTTTTCTTATGAGGAAATGTTTTTGAAAGGAATGAAACTACATGGATAATTTTGAATTTCAATTAAAAACAAAGAATGCCATTTTTAGGGAGAGCCCTATCGTTAAATGACAAGAACTCTTCTTCTCTTACCCTAGAGAGAGAGAGAGATTCCGCGGTTACAAACATGAAATCCTAACAATGCTAGTCTTCGATGGAAATGGAAAATTTAGGCCTTTCAAAGGCTTCTGAATGGCCCAAGAACAATTTATTAGCCAAGGTCCATATGTTCTATTCTATAAGATTGATCAGTTGGATTGTGTCTTGCTACGTGAAGTACTGATGGCCCATTATCTGACATTTCACTCTGAGTCCAATTAGGTCATTTGATGGTTTGTGTTCCTGCTAAGAAGTTGAGAATTCGAAAGGAGAAAGAAAGAAGTAACTAAGGGCGTTTAATAGAACTGAAAAATAAGTATGAAAGAGTTTTTTGTTTGTTCAAAAAGTGGTAATTTTCATTACTAAGCCCCTAAAGGGGCCATAGAAGGATCAAAGTCCAAACATAAAATTAAACATAGAGAGTAAGGGGATTGGTGACCCATTCGAAGGGAGAGAGTTACTTCGGTGGGCTCGACAACCCAATCCGCAGCCTGATTTGCTTCTCTTGGTTCGTAATCCACCGAAATTCCTTCAATATGGGCGAGGAGTTCTTTGCGGTCGTTGATGATGGAATGGGCTGCCCATGGACTTTTCAAGAGTTTGATAGAACTGAAAATAAAAGATTTTCTGACAACAGATAAGAAAAATAATTAAATCTATGAGTCTCTACCGAAACGTAGAATAGCAAGCATTATTGAAAGATTTAGAAATTATAATTAGTAAGATTTTGATTTCAACAATTAATAATCATTAAAAAAATGTGTGATTTGAGGTTCTCTAGCATACTTAATGTGGTTATTAAATGCACCCTAAGTTTCTAACACAAACATGAGAGTCATGATACTAGGGGTGTGCATTGGTCCTATCCAACTCAGGAATTGGATCAAACCATATCGAACCGGCTGGTTCTAGGTGGTTCCTATGCAAATTTGTCTGATTCTTGGCTCCCTAGAAACCGGACCAACTAGATCAAATCGACGGTACTAGCTAAAGTATGTCATTTTTTGAGATACGATACTAGAAGTCTTAAAACGTGTTAAGAGAGTGCAATTACATACTAAAATTTTCAAAAAATACAATTAAGTCCTAGAAATTGTCAAATTAATTCAATCAAGTCATTTTTTTTAACTCTGTCCAAATTAGCTAACAGAAATGCTGATGTGATTTTTATTTTATTTTCTCTCCTATATGGTGCTGATGTTGATTAAAACGACGTTGTATTGGTTTAAATATGATTTTTAAGTACAAATTTTATTTAAATTATATTTAAAACAAGCTAACTTAAAAAACACAAAAAAAGAAATGATGAAAAAAGAGAGAGTAAAACTAGGCGATGGCTTGTAGCACTCGCCACTGTCGGCGCCACCACCCCACCATTGTCAAGAAGGGTCGGCGATGGTGGGCAATGGCCAGTGGGCCGAGCCCCAGCAAGTGGCCAGCAGCCCTCACCAACTATAGGCAAGGGCTTACACACCCTCACAAGTAGCAACCATCGGCCAAATCTAGGCAAAGGCTAGTGACCCTTGCTCAATTTGGGGGAAGGCTATGATTCTCCCTACAATTGACGAGGGTTGACAACCATTGGTCCAGGCTTGGTGACCCGGCCAATTGTTTGTAACAATGATTAGCATAGTGGCGGTGAGGACCAGGGCCTTGCCTAGTTTCCTTCATTCATCTTTTTTTAGTAAATATTTTAATCTAATTTAAATAATATTTAGGTATAAAATTCAAATTTGGATCAAAATGACGTTGATTTAGCCTTATTTATAATGTTTTAGTTATGCCAATGTCATGTAGAAAGGATAAAATAATAACAAAAAAGAGACACATTAGTATCTTTTGTGGGCCAAGTTGAGCAGAATTAACGGAAGAACTTAATTGTACTTTTTGAAAGTTTTAGCACTCAATTGCACATTTATGACAAGTTTTAAAACTTCATGTACACTTATTCCTTATTTTATCATCCAACAAGTTCAAAAAGTATAGATTATTAATCTCTTTCTATGAGTAATTTTCCCATGATTAGTAATCACATCTTACTCTTAAGTAATTTTAAATATATTTAGAAATTTTTAAGAAAGAAAGAAAATAAATAAATAAATAAATCAATAAATAATACCTTCTATTCCGGGATAACCTGGAAACTAAACTGGGATTGGTTTGGTCTCGTTACAATGTAGATTGGAATGATTCCCGATTCCAATCCTATCTATTCCAGTTATTGATTTTAGATTTTAGGATGGAAATCGATTACTCTTACATAGTACCACTTTTACATGTCTGCTTCACATGTCATAGTTTCTTCTCTAAATAGAGAATTAATGTAGGAGGACGATATCGAATAGGATTGGAAGGAATGATTAGAGCGGACGTTTGAATTTGGTCACTAAGTCAGCGATGCGATCATGTCATGTGCACATCATCCCCTTGCATGGAATCTCAGCTGTTCATTCGACTAACACAGATCAACAGCTGAGGTTCCATATGAGTGATCGGTTATCAATCCATCATCCACATCCCTGGGCGCTTACTGATGTTTTCCATTTTCTCTTCTTTGGTGTACAAACCATTGTGCAGAAAATGTACATGAAATTCTTGTCCAAAATTGATTCAATTGCCAGGTTTAGCACCAAAGTTGGGATTGTGATCAACAAGAGAGACACTACTATTCTGGTTAAGGAAATTATTATAGAGAAATTCGAAGTCGACTAGGATGATTTACATGCAATAGACATGATTAAACATGTAGGCACAAGCTTGTGTTGTATAATGTGCTTATTAACAAAGGTCATTGCAAAGGGCATCCGATGGACGACCGGTATGCATTATCTTCTACGAGGGAAACCATTGATTCCTCAGCTAACATAGAATGCAACTAATTATTAGAGGTGTACAGAAAATTCGGGAACCGCCTGAACCATCCAAAACTAGACGGACTGACCTAAAACTGGTGGTTGCTGATTTCCATAAATTGGATTTGGTGGGAACCAGTACTATTACCAGTTTTAGTTATAGAACTATTTACATGAACCTATAATATATAATATATATTAAAAAAAATAAAAACCCTAAATCCCTGAGCTTGCTTGTCAATCGTATTGTCTCATCTCAATCTCTCTCATCTCAACTCTCTTAAAGCAACTCCCTTGATCTCTCCATTTCTTAACTCTCAACTCTCATTAATTGACGGCTTCGCCTTCTCTCTCGCTCTAGGTCGCCTCTATTTGTTGTAAGTTTGAAACCGTAATTGTTGCCGCAGGGGTTGCAGCCCTATTTGTTGCTATAGGGGTTGCGACCCCTTACCATAGGCGATGGCCACGACCATTTGCCGAGTTTTGGTCCAAATTTGAATTTTCAATCTAGTTTTTAAATTTAATTAATATTTATATTAAAAATTAAATTTGGGGGCAAACCGATATCGTTTTGGGATAAAGATTGCGAGTAGATATTCGACAAGTCACATAGACCGGTTTTATTAATAAAATAACGCCATATCAGATTTCCTACAAACCTCACCATAGTTAGTACTTAAGAGTCATTTAAAAAAAAAGTGACACTTAAGTATACATTTTGAAAGTTTTTTGACATTGTGCCTATCCGTGTTAAGTTTTGACACTGAGATATTCTTCCCCCTCATTCGAATTCCCAAGTGGGTCCATGAAATAGTGGGCGGTTTCCAAATCCAATTTTTTGAAAGCGATCCTCAATGGTTGTTTCCTATTTTACGGTGGGAACTGCCCACTCAAAAACCGATCACCTTGCTAATAATGATGAAAAACCTTCTCTCTATCTTTCAATTCTAATGTCAAAACATTTTAATAATTTGTCAATATAGTCCTTCTGAACTGAAATCGACTCTCCATCCATGCATTGACGTTGAAACAACCTCTTATTAGCTATCAATGACATTTCATTTGCAATTGTGCGCTTAGATTAGACATCCTTGGATTCGAGGTTGTCGCCTCATGATCGTGCATGAGAGAGAGAGAGAGAGATCTAAATAATACTTTATAGACTGAAACTTTCCATAGATCAAGACTAGCACGTTGAGAAGAGCCACATTGGAAATCTACCATCACATGAATCGTTCCGTGCAGCTATCAAGTCGTTGACAATGATGTCGCTAGAGGCATCGTCGTCTCGATTTTCCTAGCTCCTCGTCTCTTGCGTGCATTCAGTGGACACTATGCCTTAGATACCGAACCGCGGCATCAATCACGCGTGCTATTGCTGAAGTAATAAGAGACGTTAGTCATGCGTGCAAATTGAGAAGTAGGAGCCCACGAAGGAAGCAAAAATTAAATATTATGTCTATGCCTTTTCTCGTTTGTGATGCAAACTATGTATTATGCATCATTATCAAGAAACAATGTGATTCATACTGCATACATCGCTCTTTATGATTAAATCCAAACCTTCGACCAAATTGATTCTCATATTCTCTTTAAATATCGCAAAAATCGTCATGCCACCCAACCGATTGATGGTCCTATGAGCTATGTCATGAATGACCTGACTATCAAGACCTTATCATACCTTCGATTGTCCTCTAGATCTCTTTTTTATGTCTTTTTCCTTTTTTTGAGCTACCCAACATTGTCTATTACCAGCAAGAGTTGGAGGAAAAGCTAATTTCACCGGTTAAAGCTAAACATGATCGAGATAGTACGCCTAAAACACTACCTGGTCACTGGAGTATTTGATTTACATTTTACTAATTTTTTTTGAATAAATTAAAAAGAAAAAAAAAAAGGTAGATGTAATCAGTTTGGTCTGACTCCCCCTTCGAATTGGGAACCAAAGCACCTGGACTTCGGTTCTATTATTAGGAACTGAAAATCTGACCGACACTCCCGAGAATCAGATTGAACTAGTTAGTTCAATCTAGTCTGGACGGTTCTCAGTTCGAGTGATTCGTTTTGCACACCCCTAGTCAAAATAGGTTAAATGGGTCTATTTAGGTCAAATCATTTTCGACCCTCATTGACTTACTCATTTGACCGGTCTAACGGCAGTCATATCAACTCTGAACTTTTCAATTGTGTTACTTTAATTCTAAATCTTTTGATGATTTGTTAAATTAATCATTCTGGCCAATTTTGGTCAAAAATTGTGAACCTCGGCGCCTATTGTCCTACATAACATGGTTGGCGTTAACGTTTTTGTAAACATTTTCAAAATTTTTAAACTTTTTATTGATTTGTTGTTCTCCTTTATTTTTTATTTTTTAATTTTTTACAAAGCAAGCGAACCTCACCGGCCATTGGGTGAGGGCCAAGACCCCCGCCAAGGTCGTGAAGCCATCATCAAATATGGCCGAGATAGTTGTGTCCCTTGCCCGTCCTCACTAGCCTAGGCTTAGGCTCACGATGCTCGCGCCGGCCTTATGGAATATACAAGAAAAAAATAAAATAAAATAAATCGATAATAAAGTAAAAAAAAAATTCATATACTTTTTAAAATTATAAAAATTGTTCACATTAGTGCCGGTCATACCACGTACGATGTTTAGCATCAATGTTAGCAATTTTTGGTATTTATGCAAAGTAACGAAGGAATGGAAATAATAGGCCTTTATGCCCATTTTAACTTTTCTGATGGAGTTTGACCACTTTAGTACCCAAACCGTTTTTTGGCCATCAGAGGCAACCTCCCCATGTGACCTCTCTTCTACTGTACTTTTTCACATTCAAGTTTACCAAAATCTTTAAAATACTTTATCTTATTATTAGTCAAAGGTATATATACTTTTAAATTTTTCATAATTAACTTAGAGAAATATTAGCATCCCTAATAAATTTGACTTTTATTTCAGCACAATACTAAAATTGAACTTAGTTTTATATATTATCTAAGAATATAATAATTTATACAACAAATTTAAAAGATTGTACTCACTAAATTTGGACATTTAATAATACTCTCTATTCGTTTGTTCTCAGTTAATAATTTGAGTTGATTTGATATATTGCGACAATTGTCATTATATCCAACCGATCGTCCTATGAGCTATTTCAATATATTAACCCTCTAGAAAGACCATATCATACCGTCAGTTGACCCTTAGAGCTCTTCTTTATATCTTTTTCTCTCTATTAGACTATCCCAATGCTATCTATTACTCAGCAAGAGTTGGAGGGACGACAAACTTCACTAGTTAGAGCTAAACATGACACAGAATGTATAACCAAAGAAACCATACATGATCATAGATTGTACCTAGGTCCTAGTACATGTCCTTACCATCCAAAAGTTAAGACTAATCAATTCGTTCACCAAGTTAGTTCTAGATGTTATGTTTCGCCTCGCTTGACACATTTTCCCACACTTTTTGCTGGTCCACTACGGTACTATCAATGACATTTTGTTTGTAATTGTGGGCTTAGATTAGAGGTGACATCCTTGGATTCGAGGTCATCGCCTCTTGTTCGCGTGCGCGAGAGAGATGTAAATAATGCTTTTATAAACCTAAACATTCTATATATCAAGTTGGAGTGGACGTTGAGAGGAGCTACTTTGGAAATCTATCATCACATGAAACGTCTCGTTCAATCATCAAGTCGTTGACAATGTTGTCCATAGAGGCTTTGCCGTCTCGACTTTCGCAGGTACCGAACCGCCGCATCAATCATGCGTGCTGTCGCAGGAGTAATAAGAGAGAGTAGGCATGCGTGCAAATTGAAAAGTAGGAGCCCACGAAGGAAGCAAAATTAAATATTATCGTCTATGCATACCCATTCTCATACGTGATGCAAACTGTGTATTATGCTTCAATATCAAGAAACAGTGTAATTTGTACTATATACATCGCTCTTTATAATTTAATCCAAACCTTCGACCAGACTGATTTTCACATTCTCTTTAAATATTGCGACAATCATCATGTCACTTAATCAATCGATGGTACCAGAAGCCATGTCATAATATGACCTGATTACAAAGACCTAATCATACCTTCGATTGTCCTTTGAGCTCTTTTTTATATCATTTTCCCTTTTTTCCGCGTTATCCCGGCACTGTCTATTGCCTAGCAGGAGCTCGAGGGAAAACTAACTTCATCAATTAAAGCTAAACATGATCGAGATAGTATGTCGAAAATAACCAAACGATAGTTTGTACCTAAGTTGATATCTGTTCAAAAAATCCTAAACCTGTTGTACAGTGGCTAATTCAATCTTAAACTTTTCAATTGTGTCGGTTTAATGTTAAATATTTTGATTATTTGCCAATTTAGTCATTTGAGCCAATTTTGGCCCAAGAAATTGCTAATATAGGCATATGTTGTATTATGAAGCGTGATTGGCGTTGACATGAACAATTTTTATAATTTTTTTGAATTTTTGAATTTTTTCTGTTTTTTTTTTCTTTTTCTTTTTTTCCCACAAAGTCAATGAACCTACCCTCGTTGGCCCTTGTGCAAAGGTCGTGAAGCCCTCACCAAATTTGGGTGAGGGAGTGAAAGGTCCTCGCCCGTGCTCACTATGGCTGGAAAGGGCTTGGGCTTGGGCTCAGGCTTGGGCTTGTGATGCCTATGCTAGCCTGTGGAAAATAAATATAGAAAAACAAAATTAATAAAAATTTCATAAAATTTAAAAAGATTATAAAAATTATCTACATCAACATCGATAATTCTACGTAGGAGATTCAATGTTTACATCAACAATTATAGTTCTTTGTGTGAAGTTGCGAATGAATGGAAATAGTAGACCATTTGATTACCCAAACCGTTTTTTGGGCTAACGGAAGTCAGCTCGTCATGTGACCCCTTTTCTACTTTTCTTTTTCGCATTCAAGTTTACTAAAATCGTTAAATTAGTTTCTCTTATGATTAGTTAAAGATAAATATAATTTTAAAGTGTTCGTAACTAAGAGAAATATTAGCATCCCTAATGAATTTGACATTTTATGTCAGCGCAATGCTAAAATTGTACTTTATTTTATATATTATCTAAGAATATAGAACTTCATGCAACAACTTCAAAAGATTGTACTCACTAAATTTGGACATTTAATAATGCTCTCTATTCTTTTGTTCTCACTTAATAATTTAAGTTGATTTGGTTTCTTCATTAATATGAAAAAGTCAGACGTGAATAAATAACTGAATTTTCATTTTCACTCCCAAACTAGTTTCCCTTTAATGTATTATTAAGGATGCGAATGGGACGCAGGGAATTCGTGCCCGGTGGGACACAGCCACCGACTGAAGAGATTTTCCCCACAAAAAAATGCCTTGCGGTCCCAAGATGGAATTATTCGTACATAATTGTTCGATAAATCAAACACGTATCCTATATTTATATACATGGAATTATTCGTACAATCGTCATTACATCCGATCGGTCGATTATCTTACAAAATTTTCCATAATATTACCTCACTAGAAAGACCTTATCATAGCTCGGTTTGTCCCTTAGAGTTCTTCTCCATGTCTATTTTCCCTTTTAGACTATACCAACGCTATCTATTACCTAGCAAGAGTTGGAGGGACGACAAACTTCGCCAGTTAGGACTAAACATGACCCAAATTGTACGACCAAAGAAACCATACATGATCATAGATTATACATAGGTCCTAGTACATGGCCTTGCCATCCAAAAGTTATGACCATAATCAATTTGGTCCCCAAGTTGGCTCTACATGCTTTGTTCAGCCTCGCATGCCACATTTTCCCACACTTCATTCTGGTGGCGCTGCTATAGTACCTTCAATAACCCCAATCTACATTTAAGTGGGGACCAAACTCGAAAAAGAAAAGCACTCGAGCATAACTTCTTTAGTTTGCCATCAATTTAAGGCGGGTCGCATTTCAATACCTGCCACGAGTCATCTCTCATTCGACATGGAATTTTTTATGATTACAAAAACGTCGTGATCTCACTTTCCTATGATTACCGTCGCACCACGCGATCATCACGGCGGTCCAATCTTGTCCTTCCTCCCTATTTCCGTGAAGTGACAAATGATGGCAATCAGTACGCCTCGATTCCCATTTCTTCTGACTTTTTCAACCAAGCTTGATCACTTTTGTCCCCCCAAATTTATGTGGGCTATCACAGGCCAGATCCTCATGGGACCCGTCTTCGACTTTTCTTTTCACTCTCCGGCAATTTAAGCTTCTTCTTTTTTCATTATCGAGTTAACCAAGATCTTTTAAAATTACTCTCTTTTTTCTCATGATTAGTCCTTAAATAAGGTACATATGGTTTTAAAGTAATATATTTGAGTTTTTAGGTCAACGCAATATTAAAGGAAAACTTAGTTTTATGCATATTTATGAATATAAAGCTCTATTTGTTTGTTTTCACTTAATAGTTTAAAGTTGATTTTATTCCTTCAAGAATATGAACAAATTAAAATATGAAGTTAATATATTCAAATTTTCATTTTCACTCCCAAACTAATCATCCACAATGTAATATTGGTGATGGGCATGAAACATGAGGAATCCATGCCTAGTAAATCTTAACCCCTTCTCTCTCCTCTCTCTCTCTCTCTCTCTCTCTCTCTCTTCGTCTTAATAGAGGTATTTGACTGCACCGATTTAATAAGTCATATAACTTTATTATATTTTTTAATGTTTTAAGACTTGATTACATTTTCAGCAATAAATTTTAAAATTTCCGATTGCCTATCCTAATAGTTGGAGTTCCAATGTTAAAGTTGTCGTCACGTCAAATTACACCTCTTGTGAGTTAATTTCACTTTCACATATGTAATTCAGGAACACTCTCTCATGTTCAATGCACAAATTAATGCATTCCTGCTTCCTTCACCATATCAAGAGTCGCTTTTTATCTAGACATTTTTGCTCCAGTGATCAATACCCGCCTTTCGAGCAAGTTTTATAAGGAACCATCTCCTGAGATGTGTATATTTGTTATTTTAAGTTACTAAATGCTTTGCAAAAATCATTAGTTAGTACATACTCAACTTGTCCAACATAAAGAAACCACAACAATGGTGACTGATACATTAAAATTCACTATTTTCTTTATGAGAAGTAAGTAATCACTCATTAAGTTTAGTGGTTTATAATTTATTTTTCCTCCCGCAGGCTGATTTTATTTCCTTAATTATGCCTACACATGATATGTTTTCCTTTAATTTGTAGTTTGTTTGTCTCTCGGACGCATACGTGAATAGAAAATTTTGGAGAAATAAAACAAAAATTCGTTAATAAAACTTATAAATGCTATAAAATTGGAAAAATGATTAGTCAAATTGGAATCACTTCTCCATTGCAGCAAGCAAGGTCCAATTTAAAAAGGACCAGAAATTGATTGGTCCTTCGATCGTGCGCTTGATGACGTACAAAGCTATGATCTTCTTTGTTTAATGTAGAGAATAGCGCGCTTAAAAATCTTATGTGGTAGATCTTGAGTAGCAGAGCACATCTAAGACATAGGTGGTTCAAGTCAACTCAACTGATTTTTCATGTAAATTAATGGTATATACTAACGCCTAAGCTCGAGTTATGTTCCCACTTAATTTTAAAAAAAAATTACATTAAAAAAAGAGCAAGTTTATAATTAAAAAAAACAACTATTCAAATAGGTTGGTCACTTATTCGAGTCAAATGTTTTTAGCTTGAGCTCGGCTACTACCTGACGGAGTTATTCAAACTCGAGAAGAACCAGCCAAGTTGGAATAATGTACCGATTACTCACTCGTGGTAATTCGACTCACTTCACTCTAGAAGTCGAGTTGCTTAGATATTGGTTATGGTTAAACCAATTGCACATCGCCACCGGTAAAGACAACGACACCGTTCTTCATGTCCTCTTTGGAAAGGGAGAGGCTGGTGGTCCGTGCGATGGCGAAACGTTCCGGAGTCGACGCCAACCACGTAACCACAAGACAAACAAGTCGTGCTTCATGCGACGGCATTGTCACTGTCCAAAATCCGTAAAAGGACAACTACAGCTCACTAGGGATGGGATCGCTTTTCCTCTTGTGCCCCTTGCAATGTGGAAGCTGCCCGGTCATTTCCTTTGGGAATCGACAGAGGAAAAGGCGTCTAGCGCAAAGGGAATAAATCGCCACAAAACTTGGAGGAGAGTACCATCAATGATGATGATGGCAAAGCCAAAGTAGGTTGGTTTAGCAGTCAGTCGCGTGTTCGAATTCAATGTCGGCAACACTAGGCAATCTCTTTTTCAAAATGAAGAAGACAACTCCATAATCCTTATCCAAATGAATTCATGTTGCGATGATCAAATTCTAAACCACACGTTCATTTGATCTTTTAAAACAATTAGTAATAAGTTTATAAACTTTTACAAGATACTATTCAAAAAACACGTGCGTTGCACATGATCCCACATCCACTTATTTATTTCTTTTTTCGTTTTACATTTGTATATTATTTATATGTTATTTGAAAAAGAGGAGAATAGTATGATTAAAGCAATAGAATGATGAGGATGAAATCAGTTGCATGGTACTTCAAACTATATGTTATTCGATCACTTCTTCTGTTGTTATCCTTCCCAATGTGCTCTCTTGGGTTAGTTAACCTCAGTATTTAAGACGCAACACTATCTCTTACATTGGGGGATCTGCTAATTGATTCCCTTTTTGTTCTAATCCAAATAATGAAAAAAAATTATTGACTCCAATTTTAAACAAAACAAACCATGGTCGTAATTAATTTTAGAGAAGGAAGACATCTAATACCAATCTTTGTAATTGGATTAATTCTTTGTCTGGGAATCGAATAACTTTTTAAGCTATCTTAAACTATAACGACCTAGTCTGACGAGAGCGGAGAGTGGTCCCTAAGACCAAAGGGTTCAAACAAAGAGCAGCTCTTGACAAGCTTTTAGGATGGTAAAGTGGATAAAAATGAACCGAATCGCACACTGAATAAAGAGAGAGTGTGCATGTATATATACATGTGTGAATATTGACATTAACTTTAGAAGGAGCCTTTTGATATAACAGCAAATTTTATAACTCAAAAGTTAAGCATGCTCAAACTAGAACATTCACAGATGGGTGACATCCTAGAAAAAGGGTCTATCTATATGTCAAAGGACAAAATCGTAAAGCTCAAAATAGGACGTCAAGGTAGACAATATCTCTAGTGAGTAAATCTAAGGACATTACACAAATAATATTACGTGCACTTATCTAGTTTCATCATCAACCATGAGTTTGAACGTGTATCAATTGATCTATCTTTTTAGAATATAAAATTGTTTGTCATTTTTTTTAAGGAAAATAAAGGATATCACAAATAGAATTGCAAAATGTGAAAAGTTACAAAGAGTTGCGAACATCTCATCTTACTTTTACTAAATAATACACATTTTGTACTACGTTTGGAATATTCCGCCATTCCCCCTTCTAGATGACCATTTTCTCACATTTGTTTCACACTTTCAATGGTGAATGTTATGACTATGTTTGGTCACTTAGATTTTTAGTTAGGATAAGCTGAATAAAATAGGATATGAAATTTAGAGTTTTCGTTGTATCCTAATCATTGTTTGATGAATTGTGGTGACAAAGCCATATATTTTTCTATCCTCTACTAGAATGAGCATGGGTTCTCGGTAGAACCAAAAATCAGACCAAACCGACCATAGAATCCAATCTGATTCGAAGTTCCTGCGATTCCAAGTTCAGTTCCTGATTCCTAAAAGAGTGGAACCGATACTATATGGTTCGGATCTTGGTTACTAGTTAAGAACTAAACCAGGAAAGAACCGAAGAATCGAACCTAGAATTGATGAATTGGATTTGATGTCACGCGATTGGTTTTGCCAAGAAAGTGAAACTCTCAAGCAAAAGTGAGACAAAAATTCTCCATAGATAGACCATCAAAGGTATTGTTCTGAAGTTGCCAAATGCTTGCTTTAGTTACTGTCCGCTAAAAGGAAAAGAACCTGAGCTTCACGAAATGTCTAGTTGCATACTCTCCCTCTAAACTTATCTATGCTAATGATAAGTTGTATTTAAGGGCTCATCATTCAAACTCAAATATGGAAGCAAAGACGGTGCAAATATGATGGATAATGTTCCCGTTCTGGCTTATTTTTGCAGGATCGATTTTTAGAGTAAAAATGGTGCTTCTCAAAGAAATCGTGTTTGCCCGTTCTTTCACAGGCTCTGGAGTTAAGCATCCACCACGTGTTGACATCTCGGACAAGAGCGCAAGCGCAAGTAAAAGAAAGTTTCTTGCAGGGTCTATTTACAAAGGAATTAAGAAAAATCGAGTCTGCCATTTGAAGTTCTGTGTTGGTGATTTTGTGTGCTTTCCAAGTGATGCACTAATCACCTTTAGTCTGTTGTTAACTTGTTATTGACAAATAGGGATTTTTGTTGTTGCGCTCACTTGAATTTTACTTAACTAAAAATGAGCAAAAAATGGAAGAAAAAAATGAAAGAAGAACAAAAATAAGAAATTGGCCAGTTTTCAAGTAGATCTTGAAACCTATTGACATGGTAGATTCAAAATTTCAAGATATCCCCATAGACTAAGTAGCATCGACACAGACACGCAACACGCGACATGACATGTCGACACGTCATTTCTTAAAATAAAAGAATTCCAACACGTTGGGACGTGTTATATATTAAATGCGTATTTTTATATATACTATTTAAAATAATAAAAAGAGACTATAATAAATCTATACTGATAACATTAATAAATTTATTCATAAAAAAATGGAAAGACATTTTTTGACTTTAACAAAAGTTATTGATGAAACAAATGACTAACGAGATATTAGAGTCAAAATAAATTTATGATTTTTTCCGGTGATCAAAATTTATTATTATTTAACATCTAGTGTTTTTCTTTTTCGAAATAACTTTTAACCCATCTATTTATTTATTTTTAGCCTTACCTATTCATTAATAATTTTTTTTAGAATTCAATATTTTTTTATAGTGGGGCTAAATGGACCCCACCCATTTATTTCATTCTCTGCTTTCTTCCCTCACCCCACCCACCGCCTGTCACTTCCTAAAATTGAAATCATCCCACACGAGTCTCCATCCTCCTTTCCCTCCAAAAAAAAAAAAAAAAAAATCACAAATTCTTTTCACCCCTCCTCCCCTTACTCTTCTTCCTAAAATGAAAAAAGGAACCTCAGTAAAGTAACAGCCCAAAAACCCTAACAATCGCCTCCTCCTCTCCCTTGCTCGGTCTCTACCTCTTGATCTCTACTCCCTCTCGGTCGCCTCATTGTAATCGCTTGCCGCCTTACCTCCGGCCCTCCCTCATTTGTTGTCGTAGCCTCGCGTCCAACCCTCTATTGTGGCATCGTGGTTCTCCATCTCGGCGTCGCAGTCGGTGGTCGCAACCCTCTCGGTTGTCTCGATCTCTACTCTTCCTCTAACCCTCCCTCGCCGTCGCTCACGGCCTCGCCTCCGCTCCCTCACCCTTGCCTCCGGCCTCCATCACCATCTTCCCTTCACACTTGCAAACCCGCCCCAGAAACCTCCGGACATGCGCGTCAGAGCGTGTCGGAAAGAGTTGACCACGTGTTGTATTTTCCAACACGTGTTGTCCGCGTGTCCGCGCGTGTACAACACATGTCGAGTGTCCGACACGACATGGAGGCCCTCTAAACGTGTCTGTACTTCATAGCCGATAGATTCAAGATTCCAAATCACAATAGGTTAAGTTATAGGTTTCAATTGAAACTTGGACTAACCCCGGAATTGCTCACCCATATTATCTATCCTGTCTATTGTTCGGTAGAAATCGCATATTAATGTAAATGACAGATATGCCCTAATGTACTGTCCATGAGAAAATACCTCGTTTGTCATCATTGACTCCCAACTCCAATATTCAGTCCCAAAAAAAAAAAAAAAAAAAAAAAGAAACTCCCAAATCCGACTTAGAATATTCGCATATTAATTCTTTAAGAGAATAGTGCAAATCCTGGACATATAGAAGGACAATTATTGTTCGTAGAGACAATTAATTTCCATAAATATTACACAAAAAATTAAAAGGACGTGCCTTAAATTCATAGATTAACTATTGTACGACTTCTTTAATGTGCACATGCTCATTATTGGCGAGACATCTCGGTTTCGTGGAAACTTGAAAGGAGCCTTCGCTTTTTCTCTTTTGGCAGGCGGGCAACGTCCTCTAGTGAAAATTGAAGTCCAATATAATGTAAGTCCTAATCAATACATAAATCCAGGAGATGTTTTTGTCATTATGTTGAACACGTGCTTTTTAGCACCGAAACCCTAATTTGTAATTTTTTGTGAAACGAATAGTCAAAGTCGAACGGGAAGAGTCCATGTTCAATGTATGTTCATCGTAAAGCATATACATACACAAACCAGCATTGCTGTCGTATCTCTTTAGGAGTTGATCC
Organism: Eucalyptus marginata; assembly: GCA_014182565.1. Taxonomy (NCBI): domain Eukaryota; kingdom Viridiplantae; phylum Streptophyta; class Magnoliopsida; order Myrtales; family Myrtaceae; genus Eucalyptus; species Eucalyptus marginata. The sequence goes on from CM024585.1 coordinate 11,099,545, forward strand.
TATGGTTCCTTACTTTGCGGAAGGTCAATTATCGCACCTAAGTAATAGAAAATTTCGGGCAAATTAGAGAGGGGAGACTAGGGGGGCGGCCGGTTATAATAGGCGAATTTAAGGAACTTGAACGCCTGGCGACGGGTAAAGAGTAGCGCCGTATCGATTAAAGTTTGCTAGTGAGATAGAGATGAGGGCAGGCAATAGCAAATTGCCGGATGAAAAGTCGCTTGGAAGGGCAAGCCTTTTGAGATCTTAAGAGAGGGAGAGAGATTATAGGGGTTGAAAGATAGGGTACAACTAATGTTGGGTGGCTACGAAACATAAGGGATAAGAGTGATATCAAAGCCCCACAAAAATAGAAGAATAGGTGACCCACTCAATGTTCACATGATCAAACTCTACAACATTTTGATAAGGTACGGATAACTTAAGATCTCAAGGCTTCGTTTCTTCCACGAAAAAATAGATGACTTAGAAACTATTTTCCGGATGGCAATTACTTACAAAAATAAATAAATGAATTTTTTTTTTTTTGTCGTTTACAAATATATTTAAATATAAATTGTTGTCGATAATAGAAATATTTCCTACCGATTAATTATCCGAAGCGATATAAGGCCATGTTTGTTAACGTTCTTTATTTCGTTTATAAACAAAATTTTTTTTTTTGTTAGGGAAAAAAAAAAACGTAAACGCGTTTGTTTGCGTTTTTTGTTCCAAATCATTTTTTGTTCGGGAGAACACATTTTGAAAAGTAAAAAAGCAAAAACAAAGTTAAAAACGTGTTTCTTGTTTGAATGTAATTTAAAACAAATTTTCTCTCTCCCTCTTTTTTTTTCTTCTTTTCTTTTTCTTTTTTTTTGGTCGATCACACGGCCTCGGCCATGGCCGGCGACGGCCGCCGAGGGGCGGCGCGACACCATCGAGGGCCGAGCAACCTCGCGGTAGCGTCGCCGCCCCCAGCCGAGGCCGAGCCTCACGGCGCAAGGCAGGCAAGGCCTGGTGAGCTCGGGCTCGCGGATCTGGCGAGCTTGAGCTCGCCCAGCCAAGGCGAGGTGGAGCCTCGCCCAACCACGGCGAGGCTCGGCTGGGGCTAAGGCAAGCCTCACCGATGGCTGAGCAAGGTTGCGGGCCAAAAGAAGAAAAAAAGAAAAAGAAAGAAAAATAAGAAAAATAAGAAAAATAAGAAAAATATTAAAAATTAAAAGAAACAAAAAAAGAACACAAATTTACCAAATGTGTTTTCGCCATTTCATTTTTTATTCCCTAACAAGTTTTTACCAAACGCGTTTTTTGTTCAAAATTGTTTCTCCCAATGTAAATACTTTTTTTTTAATTTTATTTGCGTTCAACAATTTTTAAACGTAAATGTTACTGTAAAAACGCAAGTGATCGGTTTTAAGAGAATGTCTTCAAAATTAGTCGTTCTTTCGTAAATGAAACGGGCCTAATCATTACTAATTCCATTTGAATCAATGCATCACGGTATAAATCAACGAAAGACCGTAGAAACCTTTCTTAGTATAATTTTTAAAGAGAAGGATGAATCAAGCACCAAAATGGCATTCACCATTGCGATTGAGCAAATCATTTTGGTAATGACCCAATATGAATGCAAATGCTTCCATTGAGCAATACCCACAGAGAATTCATCGACGACGAACATATTTAGTATCATCGAATTCCAAGAACAAATCAAATTCTCGAGAGGCCACGGCATCACATAGGACGGAACTCGGGAGACTGGGAAAATCGAATCCGACCATCCTCCGATGCAACGAAAGACGGGCAAACCCGTCGCGAAATTCGAAATTCCCGATCCCAATCGACAGCCAGCAACGGCTCCAATCCATCGACTGGTGCAAGACATCATCACCGATAATTAATCAGTTACCGTTCGAACGCGACCGGGTATATCCTCAGAATCGAAGATGTCGATCCATTCTCTCCACGAGACTAAACGTACGGCGAAGTACCTCTCATTGATTAATTCCGAAATGGGCACAGCAGATAGGGATGGCGCCTGCGATCGCGTTCCCTTCGCCAACCCCGCACGAGAACGGAGGATCGCGGACGCGTGGACGGCCGCGACCGGTCTCGGCCGACGTCACGCAATCGAGGGGGCCGCCCGTCGATCGAACGCGGCCTCACCTCGCTCTCCACGCGTCCTCCCCCACGAATAAATGTATAAATAAATAGATAAATAAATAAAAAAAAAACATTAATTTATACGAGTAGTGACCTACCTTCTCTCTTACCTTGATTTTTCAAAATTTCCCCCATTTTCTTCCCGTCCTTTTTCCGCTCTCTCGTCGTCCGGGGCTTTAAATTCGTGCCTCCGGAGTCTGGACTTCCCCCAACTGTCAACGGGAATTTCCACGTCTCTGCCTGTTTGGCATTCCTTCCTTTCTCTGTGTTTTTACCCGTCGCCAACCACCGTTTTGCTTTTCCCATTTCTTCGCGGTTTCCGCTTTGGAGAAAAGGGTTGAATCTTTACAGATAAGCATCGCGCGGGGAGAAATTCAATCTTCGAAGCATCGTCATCGGGTTCCGCACGGTTCTTTCGGAGCTCCGGAGCTTCACCCTCCTCTTCCTCCATTTCATGGAGAGGGGGCCGCAGGGAGGCCGCCGCCACCGCCGCCACCACCACCGCCGCTTCCTGGGACACCCTCGCTACCCCGCCCCGATCGCCTGATGTCGTCGGAGATCCAGGAGCGCCCCGGGGAGGCGTCGTCCTCGGCGTCGTCTTCGGCGGCGGCGGAGGTCGGGCTGCCGGAGGTGAGCCTGATGGGTAGGTACGAGATCGGGCGGCTGCTGGGGCGCGGGGCGTTCGCGAAGGTGTACTACGCGCGGAGCGTGCGGACGGGGCAGGGGGTGGCGATCAAGGCGGTGAGCAAGCAGAAGGTGGTGAAGGGAGGGTTCGTGGCGCACGTGAAGCGGGAGATCGCCATCATGCGGCGGCTGCAGCACCCGAACATCATCCGCCTCTTCGAGGTGCTGGCGACGCGGACGAAGATCTACTTCGTCATGGAGTTCGCGAAGGGCGGGGAGCTGTTCGCGAAGGTCGCCAAGGGGCGGTTCAGCGAGGACCTCTGCCGCCGCTACTTCCAGCAGCTCATCTCCGCCGTCGGGTACTGCCACTCCCGCGGCGTCTTCCACCGCGACCTCAAGCCGGAGAACCTCCTGCTCGACGAGAACTGGGGCCTGCGGGTGTCCGATTTCGGGCTCAGCGCCGTCGGCGACCAGGTCCACGCCGACGGGCTCCTCCACACCCTCTGCGGCACGCCGGCCTACGTCGCGCCGGAGATCCTCGCCAAGCGGGGCTACGACGGCGCCAAGGTCGACGTCTGGTCCTGCGGCGTCATCCTCTTCGTCCTCAACGCCGGCTACCTCCCCTTCAACGACCCCAACCTCATGGTCATGTACCGGAAGATCTACAAGGGCGAGTTCCGGTGCCCCAAGTGGACGTCCCCGGATCTCCGGCGGTTCCTGTTGCGCCTCCTGGACACGAACCCGGAGACCCGGATCACCGTCGACGAGATCGTGAGCGACCCGTGGTTCCGAAAGGGGTACAAGGAGATCAAGTTGCCCGAGGAAGACGATTTCGACGCCAAGGACTTTTCCGAAGACGGCGACAGCGGCGAGAACAAGTGCTTGAACGCGTTTGACATCATCTCCTTCTCCTCCGGCTTTGACCTCTCCGGCCTGATCCGCGACTCCGGCGAGCCGGTCCAATCGGAGCGGTTCGTGTCCGCGGAGGCGCCGGAGAGGGTCCTCGAGAGGGTGCAGGAGGTCGCCGCCGGCGAGGAGGGCGTGAGCGCGGCGCGGACGAAGGGGGACGCGGTGCGGGTCGAGGGGCCGAGCGGCGAGCTCGTCGCGGCGGTGAGGGCCCGCCGGCTGACGGCGGAGCTGCTGGTGGTGGAGGTCCAGTGGCGGGACGAAACGGGCCGGGGAATCTGGATGGACAAGCTGCGGCCCCAGCTGGACGGCCTGATTTACCGACCGGACGAGCCGGTCTCCGGTGACCCGTGATGCGACGTGACGTGCCACCAATCACAGCGGCCGGGACCACCGTGCTCTTTTGAATTCTTGAAAGGGATGATTATTCTGTAACGGGGAAAAAAGAATTGAAAAATCGCCCGGGTTTTCTCGTATATTTCTATTTTCACCCGGAAATGTCTATATCGGCTAGAAAATTTCCCCGAAATAAATGGTCCCCTATCTCTGTGTATGCAATTAAATTAAAAAAAGGAAAAAAAAATTGGGGAACTTAATGATCATAATTAGCGTTGTTTTGGTGTTACAGGCATTTTTAGGTCTCGTTCTTACTCCAAGTTTTGTTATTTACATCTTTTATTTAATTTGCATACAATTAAACTTCATTAGAATAGCTTCTCCATGTAAGGGTGTTTGAATCGAACCAAACCTAAACAAATTTTCGTACATTTTCAATTCGGTTCAAGTTATGAAAAAAAGTAACCGTTTTTTTTTTTATTCCAACTTGGTTATTTTCATCTGAAGTGAAAATTGCCCATTTTCTTAATATAATGATTTACATAATCCCTCTCTTTACAAAAAAAAAAATCAAAAAATAGAGCTGAACGGAGTATTTGGTTTGGGTTGTGATTCAATTCAAAATTAATGCACACCCAAATAATTCGGTTGATCATTGAGTTTGCTAAGTTATATTTGATTTGGGTCCCGAATCCTTGACGCCTCTAGCTTTATGCTCATTTTCAAGCAGGTCATGAGGTTGATAAGGTATGTTTGTTTTCACGAGAAAGTTAAGATTTCTATTTCCATTTTTAGTACGGAAAGAAAAGCAACAAAATGAAAAGAGTCTGTCAACTTCTGTCAACTTTGTTTCCGAATTTTTGAACTTCTCAAGGAAATGATTTACACCTTTTATCTCTTGCAAATATGGGGAAAAAAATTAACTTTTAAACTGTTTGGAATTTTCTTGGATTGCATAACCTTTTTGAAAATAATATCCATATTTCCGAAAAAAAAATAAAATAAACTTATGTTCGCAATATTTATACTTGTAAAAATTTCAGGACTGTAAGATTAACCAAAAATTTAAAATATGCGTGCTGCAAAATTTAGACCAAGTTTAAAATGACAAATCGTGTATAGTCGGTCACAACATGTGTTTTGAGCCGTCTTTTCAATCGGGCAGAAAAGTAGTTCCCTTTTTAATTTCTACACGAAAATGGAAAAATATTCTCTTCTCCAAACCATAAGGACCAAGATAAGTGTTTCTTTTTTGGGTGAAAAGCTAAGTTGAAGAGACGTATTGCCCTCATTTTTTAATAATATTATCATGGCCCAATATTGGGTAAATTCCTATTTCGTGAAAGCAAGTGGTAGGATTAGGCCAAGTCTCTCGCGTTGAAAAAGTGGCTCGTAGTCATCCCTCGCATGCTACCTTTTTATTCATTGGAAGCATTCTACCAATGCTAGATTTTGTAAAAGAAAGTAGCTTTGGAAAAATAGGGGAAAGAAAGGCAAAGGCAATGCTAATAATATAAAAATGAATATCGATAACAATATTAAAAAATAATAATTTGTTAAAAATTGGTAAATATATCCACATTAGTAGAGCTAAGTAATGTACTTTAAGAAAACGAAGCACCAGTGTGACATGCAAATAGAAAATGCCTGAATAACTAAAAGGTCAGATAACAAAAATTGGTTTACTTATGATGTGTATGTAAAGGGCTGATTACGGAAAAGTCAATCGGTTATAAAAATACCTAAGAAAATTATGAAAGAAACGATTAACCGATATTCATAGGAAATTAAATAATTTTCTTTTCTTTTCAAAAAGATTAAACAATCACATTCTTAGATACATGACGCGCGGTATCCTTTTAAATTTCAACTGCTATGTCCTGCATTGCAAATAATTAATTTATTTTTTTCCAAAGAGATCTGTCCTTCTGAGTGCAACATGGAGCATCTTTAGTCCCAACATGAAGTGGCATCACGATCGATAGTGCCTCATAGTCATCTTCAACATTAGAGGACCTTTTTTGCAAAAAATTTCATGTTAAATTAATGTGGTCCAATGCCCCCAAACTTTTCAATTTCCCTTCTTGAATTATTTTCTTTTTTGTGGCCCCTTTTCCAACTGTACCGATTTTCTAAATCCGAAGTACCAATTAGCCCACAAAAAAAAAAAAAAAAATTGGAAAAATACATAATTGAATAAATAGACTCGGAAGAAAATTCCTACTCATATAAAGGATAAAGTGGTCCAATGGTCCTTGTGGAAGAGGAGAGACATTTATTGGAGCGGGGCCCGTCAAAAAATTTGATTTTGAGTGATGCTCGAGCTTCGATTTTTGCTTGGACATGGTAAAACCAGACAAGATTCAAAGGTGGAAAGTGGTCACCCACCACCACTCATCATTATCTACCTAACTTTCAAACAATGACCATTTGAGTCATCCGCCTTTTTTTTTTTTTTCATATATTATAAATCTGATTTTTTTTCCATTTTTTAATTTTTCGGGAAAAATCAAAATGCATGGAAGGGTACTTAATACTAGAAGTAAGTATGGATTTAGGGTAGAACTGCAAACCAGATTAAACCAGTAGTATGAACTGATCTAGCTCAAGTTTTTGCGTCTATCGATTCCTTAAAAAAGTGGAATTAGTATTGTGTAGTTCGATTCTCGATTTCTAGATAAGAACCGAACCAAGAGTCGAGAACCAAAGAACCATACCGAGAATTGATGACCCGGACCCAACGTCGACATCTTTTTTGGCCATGAAAGTCAAACTCTGAGGCAAGATTGATGTCCCCGATGACTGAAATTCTCCATAAATAGACCACCAAAAGGTATTGTTTTGAAGTTGCCAAATGCTTGTTTTGATTATTCACCCCGAAAGGAAAAGTCCCTGAGCTTCACGAAATGTCTACTCTCATGGTCTATCACTCTCTCTAAACCTTTCTTTGCTAATAATAAGTTGTATTTGGAGGGCTTATCGTTCAGCTCAAATATGGAAGCAAAGACGGTACAAAGATGATGGATAATGTTCCTGTTCTGGGTTAATTTTCTAGGATTGATTTGTGGAGAAAAAAATGGTACTTTTCAAAGAAATCGTGTTTGCTGCTTCTTTCATGGGCTTTGGAGTTAAGCATCCTACGTGCCAAATAACTCAGACGAGCACAAGCAATCGGAGCATGAGAAGGTTTCTAGCACAATCTATCTACAGAAGAATAAAGCAATTTTCGAGTCTGTCATTTGGAGTTTTGTGTTGGTGATTTTGTGTGCTTCCACGTGATGCTAGTATCAGCTTTAGTTTGTTGTCATTGACAAATGGAACAAAAAAAAGCGAGGAAAAAGCAATGAAATAAATAAATAAAAGAAATTGGCCAGTTTTGGGATGAATCTTAGAAATCGACTCTGACTTACTAATGATGTGGATTTCGGATTCCAAAGAATATATAATGGTTTTGGGTTTCAAAAATTGAGAAATTGATTCCAATAAGGTACGTTTCAAATTCGAATAAGTTTCGAATGAAATCTGATTTATTACAGAATCACTTGCCTTTACTTAATACAAGTGCAAGTAAACAAAATGAGTAAGTGATTACGGAAGATCATGCGGAGTCTATTCGGAATTGCTCTTTGATAGTCATATTTCGCAACAATCGTTTTGAAAAAAGTTACCGGTTTGTGTATAAGGGGAAAAAAAACGATCTGTTAGATGTAACAAAATCGTATGCTTCGCCAACAGCAATAAAATAACTTGCGATATGTCGCTTCAAACATCAGATAATTGACTATCTGATCACCACTTTTTCGTCTGAGAATTGCTGCGGAAAATTCAACAGTTGTAAAAATGGACTGAGGATGTTCTTGGGCCCTGTACTCGACAAGATACAAGCAGAATATGCTCAGCCTTAGAAATCATGAGGTGAAGCTCCCTCGGAAGATTCCTTGCGCCTACCAAAGAATAAGAAATGTTATCCTGATCGTGTCATTCGGAGGGTGTAGCAGTTGCATTATTGATTTAAACTTTAAATAATGATATAAGTGCAATTCATTATTTGTTTGATACCTTACTCTACATTTCAAGATCTAAAAAGTACATAAAATATTATTCTGATTTAAAGTCATGTTGGAGAGAGTAGCTGTTGCATTATTGACGTATTTAAAATTTTTTAAAAAATCAATTATGGTGTTATCATTGATACTTAACTGTACATATCAAGATCTAAACCCTAAAAGGATTCCTCCTGAATAAAAAAATTGCTCCATGTTCACTGAAAACATCTATTTACAATCAGCGAATCCCATGGATTGTCTCGATCTCGCCGACAATTTAATTGATCATTATTCGGCATTATTAGATGATTAATTTGATGAAGAGAATATAAGCAGATGCATGGTTCCCTCCTCCTCCTCCTTCTAAGGAAACCGCGTTGGACTTATCATATGTCCTCGACTTATTTTATTTTTTATTTTTTATTTTGGAGGGAGGAGGAGCAGAACTGCGACAACAACCGCGCCAGTAAAACCCCCGAGTGACGCTAGTGCAGCAGCACACCACCACCACGTCACACTTAATACCACTACGGCCGCACACGTTTGGGGTAACCTGGTCCCTCGTGAGGGGATGGGCGCCAAAGCGTTTCGCCACCACTTATTGTTCGTTGATAACACGCATACAGAATCTATCCATGTGTAGGTGAAGTGAACAGCATCTTTTCCTAGTGTTTTACAAAGATAATCGTAGGTTTAATACAAACCCGGGTGAAATTATTACAATAATACCATGTTTTTTTTAAGCATATGATTATCTCAAGAAGCATCAATATTAATGTTCGAAAACTTTCACTTTCATGTCCTGCCACAATAATCATGACGAAGATAAAGATAAAGATCGAAGCCGAAAAAAGCGAAGAATAAAAGTAGCTTTCGATAGTAACGTCGTTGGTTCGAAAGAATGATTTTAATTTTTAGTTTTTATTAATATTATTGCAGAAGTACTTTAATTATTAATTTGTCGCCTTTGTAAAAAAAAAAAAAAAAGGATCGGTACATTGTTTCTTAAGGGGGCAGATGACAACATTTCATTCAGAAATAGTTTCAACGTAAAATGAATTTCTATTTCTATTTACACGCGAGTTTCGAGGAAAAATCTGTTTGATAACGATCTGAAAATTTGTTTGAAATGTAAATTGTTTGATAACCGAATAAAATTTCTATTTCTTAAAAGAAAATCTTTTTTTTTTTTTTTTTTTTTTTTTTTTTTTGGAGCAAATGAGATGTACATTCTTACAAATTTCATATGCTTATGAAATCATTGACCCAAATACAAAGTATGATTTTTTTTTTTTAAGTAAAGTCTCCCTTTTTTGCAAAAAAAAAAAAAAAATACAAAGTAAGAGATGTTATATCAAATTTTCTAAATTTTCACACAAAATTCTTTAGCATCCACGTAGATAGATAATTACGGTCAAACAATATACTTATCAATAGTCTCCATACAATAGAAAAAAAGAGATCAATATGCATTACTCTTGAGCATAATAGAAGGTTCCCAAAATTCTACTAGAATGAAGGCGGGCAACCATATTCTAATCCCCTTCATGCTAGTGTGTCACGTTGATCGCCGCCACGGTTTACGATATCAAGCAATCGTTTTAGAAAGAAACACTAAGAAGTGTATTGGGTAATTTGCGGCAAATTTTACAAAATCGGCGAATTTTACGAAGTGTAACAAAGACCATTACAAATAAGGGAAATCATCAAGTAGAACATCACATTACAAGAATTGAGATAGGAATCATCAAATACATTATCACAATACAAAAGCAAACATTGTAAATCCCCAAATACAAAATAATAGAAATACATTACAAAAATTAAAAACACGATTTCATGGAATCTCCGGCATATTATGATCCCTTGCCATCTTATTGGCAATATTCTTTCTAAGCATATTCATCTCAATTTCCTCCTCAGTCGATGTATCACCTACAACCTCATCTTGTTCAGATTCACATGAGTACTCTGGATCTCCATATAAGGAAAAGTTTCTATCCCTCCCTGTCTTGATCACGGATGTAGTTATGAATAGCACAACATGCAATTACAACATGTGCTTGCTTTCGAATTGCAAATGCAGGCATGTGTTTCAAAATAAAAAAGCGATTCTTTAATGCCGCAAATGATCTCTTAATGACATTCCTTAGTGAAGAATGCCTATAGTTGAACAACTCTCTTGCTGTTCTTGGTCGTCTTGCTCTACCCCTATAATCATTTAGATGATACCGTTCGCGTCTGAAAGGAGTTAAGAATCCCGGAATTGATGCATAACCAGAATCTACAACATAGTATTTGCCTATAACAAAATATTCATATATTAGTAGTGATTTGTAAATACAATACAATCTTAAAGAAAATTGATAATTTTAGAACAAGTAAAAATACCTGGTGGAGGTCGAGGAAATTCCAAGTGAGGAGTCTCGAGTGCTGCTGATAACACCCGGCAATCGTTGGCAGATCCTTCCCAGCCAGCATACACAAAAGTGAATTTCATATCAAACGAACATACACACATCACATTTTGAGTAGTACCTCCTTTTCTGCCTCTAAATGGAATTTGCTTCGATAAAGGTATAGAAGCATGAACATGAGTACCATCAATAGCGCCCACACAATCCTGTCGTTTTATCAAAGACTAGTGTTATATAAGATTAGCAACAAAATGAAACCGATATTGTAAATGAATGTATGAAAATCTTACCTTGAAATAAAGTTTATGGTTGGGATCCATAAGAATCTCATTTGGGACCACATCAAATGAAGGCGGTACGTTAATCTCTCTTGCAAGTTCGAGAACTGCTAGCAACACTATAGTGAAGTATTTGCTAATAGTTTGTCCCGAACGTTGGAATCTCTCGCATAAAGTTCTATTCGAGTTCTTGTGACAAATCATAAATAAGAATATCCCAATTTGTTCATCTACCTTTATATATCGACTATCTTTCAGCCAACCTCTTGCCTTCATCAAATCACAAAGATTGAGAAAAACGTGTCTCTCCATTCTAAAAGATTCATATATTCTATCTGAATGTCCTTGAAGAACCTCCATCATCCATTCGGGTCCTGACAATATGCTATCCCTAATAGGTTCTCTCGAATGCAAAGACATATCCACCGCAACCATGCTCAACCATGCTATCATAATATCGATGTCAAAATCATCAAAGATTACTTCAACCGATTCACCTGTTGCTACTTGATCACTACACATGCTACTTTCATCCTCCTCCTTATTACCTATGCCTTCACATGCAAAAAAAAAAAAAAGAAAGAAGATAAACACAATATATAAGTAAGGAATCTAATAATAATCAACAATAGCCACAAAGTTTTCATAATTGCATCATAAAAAGACCAAAGTATCTCAAATACATAAGTCATAGAGTGAAATTAAACAAAATATATAAATCCATAGCATACTATTCAACATTTGTTTGAACCGGTGTCACACTTAATACCACTGCCGTTTGCTTTGGGGTTTGAACAGGCCCTTCGTGAGTGGGATGGGCTTCTCAAACGTCAAGCCACCACTTATTGTTCGTTGATAACACGCATACAGAATCTATCCATGTGTAGGTGAAGTGAACAGCATCTTTTCCTAGTGTTTTACAAAGATAATCGTAGGTTTAATACAAACCCGGGTGAAATTATTACAATAATACCATGTTTTTTTCAGCATATGATTATCTCAAGAAGCATCAATATTAATGTTCGAAAACTTTCACTTTCATGTCCTGCCACAATAATCATGACGAAGATAAAGATAAAGATCGAAGCCGAAAAAAGCGAAGAATAAAAGTAGCTTGCGATAGTAACGTCGTTGGTTCGAAAGAATGATTTTAATTTTTAGTTTTTATTAATATTATTGCAGAAGTACTTTAATTATTAATTTGTCGCCTTTGTAAAAAAAAAAGGATCGGTACATTGTTTGCTAACTTGAAAATCTCAGTTTCCACTAGAAATAATTAAAAAGAAAAACGCCACTTGGTCTTTTGCATTTCATCAAGACCCAAAAACATTCATTGCTGAACTGATTGCCTGACAGCCGAGGTCACATGGCCATTTGTTTGAATTTGAATTTTAAAAACGGGCCGAGAGAGAAAAATTAGGTCAAAATGACCCGAAAATGAGTTGGATTTTGTCAATTGTCTGGTTGCCCATCGACAGGAAAAAGTTGGTACGGATGGTCAATACTAATGTCCGCCTTGAATGTTATTATATTGAGCTCATACTAAGAGTGAATTTTAATTTTGGGGAAATAACTTTGCATTTCCTACATCTCCCTAAGCATAGTTGAATGAAGGGGCATTTTGCGAAAGTAGTAGTGTTTGGATAACTCATTTCGGTGTATATTTTGTAAAGCAACCGTGGAAGTGAAAAGAAAAGGAATAATATAAAAGAAAAACAGATTTTGGCAAGCATTGGTAAAGTTAAGGACTAGGGCCCGGGGGAGATTCACTTGCGTCGACTGTAGGCAAGCCTCCATGGCGACCAAAGGCGCCATCGACTGAGGTCGCATGAACCCAGCCAAGGCTACCCCTTGGGTTGCACAACCTCTACAAGGTAAAGACACTTTATCGACGATTTGCAACATCGATTCTAGGGTTTACTGATTTGGGGATTTGCTACATCAGAGCTGCACCCATCTGGGCCCTTCAACCGTTAGCAACCCAAGCAACAATCGCCAAGGATGCGTGATGCTGAGGTCGCACGACCGCGATCGAAAGGCCAAATCTAGGTTGCTCAACCCTTGACCTTGACCTCGACCCATAGCAGCTTAGGCAATGATAGTAGCTTCGGCGAAGGCAGTGGCTTGATAGCTGGTGCAACCCTCAATCTTATCCTCGGCCTTGACTTGGACCTCAACCTCAATGACAGACCGAAGAGCACAAGGAAGAAGATGAATAATATTTTTTTTAGGGTAAAAGAGAAACACATAATTATCAACGAGGGCCATATTGGAAAGAAAAATTCATTAAACTTGCACAATAGCATTCTAAAAATGCCAAAACTTAATGCAAGTTATGTGCCTTGGGTTTTCAGCTTTCCCAATACTAACATTTGGCCAATGAAGTCCAAAAAGCACTTGCTAAACATCTTATATTTTTCTTTAAGGGGTTTGAGGAACTCAAAGTCCCAGGGAAAGTTGAACCAAATTAAGCTTAATTACTGAAATACTTCTTTTAATATTAAATGTTTACTTTGAGTCCCAACTATTTCGCATCACCAATGATCCAAAAATTCAAAGTCGACAAGTGTGTCATTCCAACTTCATTAAGATGTTAGCCACTAACAAGTCAATCCACATTAAGAATGCTGCAGCTAGGTAAAGCAATGCTCCCCCATTAAGGGTTCGCTTTTAACTTGAATTGAACTCGTGCAAGAAAGGTAACCCATCGACCAATGGGTTAGTTACCTTGGTGACCACTTGGTTACGCTGTTATAGATGTGGAAATCGGGTGAATCCTTTACTCAGCGGTACTTGATTGGATGCTACAATGCACGCACAACGAATAGAGAAAGTTATCGAATGCTCACGTCATTATAGTACTAATGTCCAGACATGTGTTACGTGCACGTGTCAAGTTGAATGATTGTCTATACAAAGAAAATGGATAGTTCTATGCCTAAGGAAGTGGATGTAATGGAAAGTTTTAAGAGATACACTCACTAGAGAAGTCTGAAACAGGTGAACATATTTAAAATCGTAATCATGTATTGAACAGGTTGGTAAAAAAAAAAAAAAAAATCCTATATCAATTATGGTGCGCAATGATCAGTCGTGTCAGGACATAGTGCCAATGTTGCAATTTTTCTTGGTGCAATAGGACGTAACGTGGGTTAGTAAAACTTTTAATGCAATGTAATAGTGCAATCTCTTATGTCTCTCCCTCTCCAAATTTCTAACTTTTCTTTGCTTCTTTAAATTCTTGAGGAAAGAGATTTGACTTAGATCTCTCCCTCCCCTCGCTCTGTGGTTGTTTTTCCTTTTATTTTCTCTTAGTTCTTGCTCTACTCTCCCGATCTAAATCTATATTTAGGAGCTCTACTCTCCCAATCTAATATGATCCGGGAATTTTACTAAATAAGTATTCCGTCTCTAGTTTCAATAGTGTTCACAGCAGCTCAAATATCAGATCTGTGTTAATTTAACTTGTTTTTGTTTAACATTCAGTGTCTTGCACTTGCTAAATAGCTCTATCTCATAGGTGTTAGATATGAACTTGTTCAACATATTTTTGTTGTCTCTATATGGTGATGGTGTTGAGGACGCCCAATCTAAGCATATACCACCAAAATGCAAAGTCATAGCAGCGTGTACTCATCACTAATGATAATGTGTGCTTCTGTGATTAGCCGCCGATCATTTGGATGTAGTCATAGATTTGTTCTTGAAGGACAAACTTGTGCTTACCTCTACCTACCGTGCTCTAATAGTATACCTTGATTTTTGGATTTAGTTTGTTTTAAAACTCTATGGGCTTGCTTTGCTGTGGTGGTTTCTAGGATTTCTTATGGATCTTATCATGTATCATTTAAATAATAAATGAAAATTTTCTTTGATTAATTTTTTTAATGTAGAACAGAGACGGATGACATTTTTGGTGGATTGCACCCATGGCATTGTGAACTTTAGATCTATGTGCAACTACTTGAAAACTATTAAACTCATTTATTGTTTCATATGTTAACGGAAAAGGTAGAAAAAAGATTAGGAGCGAATAATCACGTGATTAGATTGAGGAAAAATTACTTAATCAATCATAAATCTATTGTATGAATGTCAATTCAATCTTAAATTTTTCAATTTTGTCAATTTTTGTCTTAAACCATTGTATGAGATTCAATATAATCATTTTGATTAATTTTCACCAAAAATCGCTAAATTGACGGTTTTGTCATTGTTGACTAGCCGTCCCACATGTGCACTGCCATGTTAGCAGCTTCAGCAAAAATTGTTTGGAATAACTATATTGGAATTTCGTGCAAATGTTTAAAATTAAATTAACAAAATTAAAAAATTTAGGAATGAATTGACATTCATATAATAGATCAAGGATTAATTAGACAATTCCCCCACGTTGATGCCCAAATAAACTGGTTGTGGGTTTTTCTTCGAAGGATTTGTGGAAAGTCAACTGTGATTGAGAGAGTTAAAAATTGATAACTACAAACCATTAATGGTAAAAATGTACTAAGAATGTTCTTGGTCCTTGTAAATGAGCTATATACTTGACTAGATACAAGCATAAGCTCAGCCCGAAAAATCATGTACAAGGACCCACAAAATACTCTTGTTTCCTTATTGATATAGATTTAAAATTCTGAAAAACTCAATAATGATGTAGGTGCAAGTTATTTTTTAATTGACACATTACTCCAAGAAATCAAGATTCAAACCCTAATAAATATCATAAACTAATATTCTGATTACGAGACATATTGGAGGGAGTAGCTGTTGCATGCTTGATACATTTGGAATTTTAAAAAACCCAATCATGATATCATCAGTTGATACTTAACTGTACATATCAACATCCATGAATAAGAAATTTGCTCCATTATCACTAAATAACATTTATTTATGACCTGTGATTTCCGTGGTCGCTACGCGATCTCTCCTATATTTAAATTGATTATCATCCGACATTATCAGATTATTTATTTGATTAATAGATCATATTCTTTCGATTAAGAGTTACATGTGGACTCATGTCTAATCTGTCGGTTACACTGCGTCCAGTATCTATCCACGTGAAGGTGAAGTAAACAATGTCTTTTGTAATATTTCACACTGCTGATCGGTTCGTACGAAAATCAGTACGAGGTATAGAAGATAAAGTTTGAAGTAACAAAGAATAAAAGTAGCTTTCGATGGCCTCCAGGAATGCTTTCTAAGTAATGATTTTTACTAACATGATCGTAAAAGTACTTTCAATTTTCGATTTTATGCATTTTAAAAAAATGTATTAGTACATTATTTTGCTAACAAATTATGTCTAAATATTTTTGTGAACAATGAGAATATTTTTCATTCATTTATTTTTATAAGCAATAAAAGCCACTTAAAAAAAAAGATTTTCCAAATATTTCATTTTGCGTAAAACAAAGTGTGTAAACATTTTACCAATAAACGTCTTAACCTAATTAATAAATAGACAATTTATAAGTTGGTTGCAAATAGTTCTCACCGAAAATAACAAATCGATTGAAAAATTATTTTGTTTAATTAAATCCATTAGAAATCAACCAAACAAACTTCATTAAAAAATAGGGGTTAACACCAAGAAAAATCATAAATAGGTATATCTATGATAAATTTATCTAAAATTATTTTTTATCATAAAAAACCATAAATTGATACACTTGTGATAAATTTATCACGAATTAATTTTTTAACTAAAACATATCAAACTGATACAACTATGATAAATTTACCATAAATTAATTTTTTTGACTATCGAAAACTTTAAACTGATACATTTGTGACAAATATACCATCTGTTAGTTTTGTTAAATTGGATTAATATCATGAAAAATCATAAAATAGTACACTTGTGACAAATGGAGGTATAACTTTAAATCGGTACACTTGTCAACTATCATATGTCTTCTAACTTAGCAATTTAATTGTAAAATTTAATGAAAATTAATCGATGATAAATTTGTTTTAGATGTATCAATTTAGAGTTTTTCGTGATATTAACTAAAAAAATAAAGACCCTATGTGACAAATTTATGCTTTTTCTTTTTCGAATTAAGTATTTAGATTATGAGCCGATGCTGTGCCTTGAGCCTCTCTTTTCTTTCTGAAACCGACAGGTGAAAATGTTTAGTTTTGTAAACCATATATTAATTCTCGGTTAATATATCATGTGCTAATTATGGTGCCAAATGATTGTGCAATGAAAGACAAAACCTGGGTCAACTTTTAATGTAGAACAGGCGATGGATGATGCCATTTTTGGCGGATTTTGCACATGGTGGGGTGTGAACTTTATGGAGCGAGACAGTGACAGAGTCATTATTGAATCACTGCGTGAAAGCTCTCCCCAAATTGGGAATGTATAGGGAGGTATGGCTTGGCTCAAATGTTGCAAAATTCTCATCTTCTGTCTGGCCATATACGTTTACCCCGTTGGAAAACGACTATAAGTGGTTGGCATGGGGACGAAAGTGTCAGGTGTTGGATATGCCTTGGATTCGATTCACCTATTTGTGGTTTGTTGTGATAAATCTTGCGCAACCTCAAACTAGCACGACGCGTTTCAAAACCATGCAAGGGTGTGCGAAGAGTGACCAAATCGAACAACATGGCGTTGACAACTGACCAGAATGAGACATCAGCTTTCTGATCAAAGCTAGCCAAGCTGGGCATGTTGGCTACTAATTCTACGTTTGTCAATGCCGTAGCTGCCATAGTGCGTACTAGGTTGTCCCATTGGACCACCGGTAATAGTTTTGGTGCAGGTAGGGGTGGTTGGAGGTGGTGGGTCGCTGGTCTTAGGTGAAGTGGCCAGTTTTGTGGGATGATATGCTATTAGAGCTAACACGGTTTTCTTGGCTCTTTTTGTGAACAATGCTATTTCCTCTTCTTATTCAGGATTTTAGGTGTGAGATGCTAGTTGTAGGTTTTAAAAGTTAAGGATGCAAATTTATATGAGAGTTGAACTTAAAGATGGTTTTTGCAATTATCCCAAGTTAAAGCACCAATGACCCCAAGCATATGCTCACAAATTACAATTGGAACAGATGGTCCGGCGAATTCTTCTCCCCGTGAATAGTAGGCCTAATTTTATTTTATGGACCTATTTTACATGTTGGAAAGACCATCTTCTTACATGCACTTTGGAACACTTTGGTTGAAATAAATGTCTTTCAACAGGACGTTTCTAGTGTTCCGTTTCCCAGAAGAAGGAATTTTATTCATACTAGTAAATTTCGAAGAATTTAGTAAGTGTCAACAAGATATTAATAATAAAATAATTCCTTACCTAATTAACTGTAACTTATTGGTAACTTAACATCATTTTCATAAAATCATGAACTGTTTATGGTAGTTTACAAATGGCTCATCCTATTTCCACCCATTTAATGGTTCTTAACACCCCTTATTACATTGAATTGACTACATTAACTCTTGTGGAGCCCATCCTTAATTTAAGATTATTTCTTATCTTTTTCAACCCTTATTATTGGTTCCTGACACCAAATATCACATTGAATTAACTACATTATCCATTAAGATTCTCACTCTTAATTCAGCGTAATATATTACATTTTTTTCTTTTTTAAAATTTTATTAAAAGAAAAACTTACTCACATTACTCTCAAACAACTTTTTTTTTCACCCTAGCCAATTCATCCACACCCATTACATTTCAACGTTTCCTTCATGTAAGTCTTCTTCAAAACTTATTCTTTGCTATTATAACCTGAGTAGGCACCAATTATATATTGGAGTAAAGAAATGTTAATTTTATCTTGAAATTTTTTATTTTATTTCTGGAGATTATCCTCGTGATTGTGAAATTTCCGACTTCAAATTTTGGTACAAATTTACTCAAAGATTATCCTCTTGCTTGCAGTTAAATTACTTTTGAAATAATTGTTTCCTAATATAAACAATAAATATAAAAATCATTAAGAAAATGATTATCTTTTTTTGCTAGAATAATAGTAATTAGGTAGCTATCTATCAAATAAATATTTTTTAAAAGGGTTAATATCTTGAAAAATCTTCAACTAGTAAGCTAGTGATAAATTTACTTCAAATTAATTTTTTGACCACAAAAAATCCCAAATTAGTACACTTATGATAAATTTATCCTCTATTAGCTCTCGTCAAATTTAAACGTTAAATTTACTGGCCTAAATGACACATGGTGACCTAGTATAGTGATGTGACAAGTCCATTTGGAAATCCATAGGGTAAATATCTCGAAAAATTTCAAATTGATACACCCGTGATAAATTTAACGAGAACACTTATGACAAATTTGGAATTTTTCGTGGTATTAACCCTATGGATTTTCACGTGAACTTGCAATGACATAACTTGTCACTATGTGTAATCCACATCAATAAATTTAACGGGGAAATTTGATAGAAGTTAATAGGGGGTAAATTTTTTACAAATATACCCGTTTTTTATGATTAAAAAATTAGTTTTGTGTAAATTTGTCATAGATATGTCAATTTGGGGATTTTGAAAGTAAAAAATAAATTAGAATTGGCTAAATTTATCACAGGTTTACTAGTTTGGGGTTTTTGATTATCAAAAACTAGGTTTATGATAAATTTATCGGGTGTGTACCAATTTTGAGTTTTTGATGATAAAAAAATTAGTGTCATGCTAGTTTGGGATTTTTAAGGACATTAACCCTTTTAAAAAGAGGTGCACCACTTTTCTTCCAAATCGAGAAAGAAAAGAAAAGAAAAAACAAAAAAGAAGAATACAAGCAAGCATCGGTCTTTAATCAAGAGTTGGGCCCACGTTAAATATTAATAAATATTATTTAAGAAGGGCATGAATAGTTTGTCTCTAGTAAAATTGAAACAATTGAAAAAGAGAAAAAAGGTAAAAAATAAACTTAAATCTAAAGTGGGGCCCATAATTATAGTCAATTCAATATAAAAAGGGGTGTCAAGAGCCAAAAAAGAGGTGGAAATAGTGCTAGCCTTACAAATTTGCAGCTTTTCTCCCTTCTTTTTCTTTTACCAATGATTTACATTTACAAAAACCCTTTTGAGTCTACCAATTAAAAATTTGAATTGTTACTAACATTTTTTATTATATTACTGTATCATTTTGAGTTACCAAGTATAAATTTCAGTTACTTACCATTAATTATTTGGTTTCTTTTTATTTATCAACTTTTGCTATCATTTATTGACTTGTATTTGCTTTTGCTTACAAAATCCTTCAATTCATCAATCTTATTTGAACTTGCAACCTTTATAAGTTTGACATACCGGCATTTCTTTTATTAGTATACCAAGTAACTTTGGTTTACCATCTGTTAGTTGAGTTTTCTTCCTAACCTTTTTCTAAAATCTTTACTGACTTTTTCCTATCAATTCATAAATTCTTATTTGTGTTATGTATCAATGTTTATTTGTGCTTTTTTTTAATAAAAAAATTACCAACTTCTCTTATCTTAGAGGAGAAAAAAATTCTCTTATTGTTTACACCTTTTACTTCATTTCTTACCAAAAGATTTTTATTTATCGGGAGCGATTCATATACCTTGCTTACCAAGATTTTCACGATTAAGTTACCAACTAATTTTATATTATTGATTATTCAATTATTCACCAATTGGTAATTTTACTAATGACTTCTCTTATCTTTAACAAAGAAATTTAGTATATATTACCAATTTTTATTTACATTTTTTTTTTTACCAATGCTTGAAATTTACCAACTATCAAATCAAATTACTAACCTCTACTTGAGCGAGTTTTCAATGCTACTCCCACTTAAATAACCGAATTGAAAAGTTGGTAAATGAAAAAACCAAAGAAATATTGGTAACGAACTCAAATAATTGGTACCCTAAAACTAATTAATAACTTAATAATAGAAAAGTTGATATAACACTCACAAAGTTATTCATTTGACACAAAATTAAAAAGATTCAAGCTGGAGGTGGTCACGCATTCATCTAATCTTTAAGCAATAGGAATTACACTTTGGTCATTCTTTATTAGCATTTTATAACAGTTTACTTTCTTAAATACTGCTACTCTTTAATAATTATCCGTAAAATTCTGAATACTCACATGTACACAATGATAATTATAATGAACTAACAATGTCTTGGTCCTTTTTTATGAGCTATACCCATAAAATTTTGAATACTCACTAAGGTAATCATGGTCTGGGTTGAGCCGATCCAACACCTAACCTAGGGATAATCCGCATAATGTTGGTTTCCAATTTTAGGGACCTAAAATCAATCCTGTTGAGCCTAGGACTGAGAACTAGATCGACCCTATGGATTTGGTCCGATTTTAGGGTCAATCTGGGACCAACCGATAATTTTTTGTTTTATTTTTTGTAGTCCTTGAAAAGACAAACCTATTATTTCAGATTATATATCCATCAACAAGGATGAGCCATGAAACAAGGGCGAGCCGTAAGGTGAGCAAATAGAGGAAAGCCACGAGGCAAGTGGCGAATGGCGAGCGTTGCTCATGAGCAAAGAGGGCTTTCTAATTAGGGCTTTGTTTCCATCTGATTTACTTGGCGACAAGCGAAGTCGGCGAAGAGAGGTGAGCAACGCGAGTGTTGAACGGCAAGCAACAAGCGATGTGTGTGTTGAATGGCAAGCGGGGCGAGTGTCAAGCGACTAGCGGTGCGGGCGTTGAGTGGCGAGTGGGGCAAGTGTCGTGCGGCAAGTAGGGGAGGTTGCGCATGACCAAAAAGTTGTTTCTTTCATGTTAAAATTGAAGAGGATAAAGAAGAAAGAAGATGATACAAAAGAAAGGAGAACAAGAGTACTAGAGGAGGAGGATGTCGTTTGATGCTATTTAATGTTGCTTAATACCGTTTAAGTTAGGGTAACACTATTTAAGTTAGAGTTTGCTCTTTAGAATAGATATAAGACAATATTATATTATATATTAAATATATAATATGTAATATGTCTAAAATATATTATATATAAATAAAAATTATATAGTCGAGTTGGACCAACTCTAAACTCCTAGAACCGATAACCAACTCGCACAATACTGGTCCAATAATTTCATGACCAAATACCAACCCAATCTCCCTGATAATTGAACCAGGACTGATAGAGTCGGGTCGGTCCAGGGCGGTCCAAGAATCCTGGACTGATGCTCACCCCTAAATTACTTGCATGTACAAAACAAAATAAAAACGGACTAAAAACGTCTTGGTCCTTGCGTATGAGCTATAATTCTCGCATAAAGTCAATTGGGATTAATAAAATTGAAAACTGAAAATTGAAAATTGACAATAATGAACCAGGGTTATCAGTTCTCTTCAATTTTCATAAAAATTGTGAATGTTCACATGTACACGATAATAATAAAAATGGACTAAGCTTTAGCAGAAAAACACAACTAAAAACGGACCAAGAAGTCTTTGGTCCTTTCATATGAGCTGTATACTCGCGGAATGTCAACCGTGATTAAAGAAAGTTAAAGATTGAAAATTACAAACCAAAATAATGAATTCTCTTCAAATTTCATCCACATACTTCCGAATATTCATATATATTCGCAACTATAATAAGAATGTATTGGTCCTTGAATACGAGTTATATACATGCCGAAAGTCAATTGGGATTAAGAAAGTTTAAAATTGAAAATTACCAACCAAAATTATCAGTTCTCTTCTGTTCCCGTCCGCAAAATTTCGAAACTTCCCATCTACGCATCAATAATAAAAATGGACGAAGAATGTTCTTGGTCCTTGAATATAAGCGATATACATGACTTTCCAAGTTTCTTTGTATCAACCGACAAATTAAATAAAATATTATTCTGATTGCAACTCAATTGGAGGAAGAGCAGCTGTTGCATTATTGATAGATTGAATTTTTAAATACTCAATTATGATATAAGTGCAACTCATTATTACTTGACACTTGTCGTCATCTCTCCTGTATTTAAATGATCATTATTCGACATTATCAGAATCATTAATTTGATCAAGAGATTACATTTATAGTGTTTTGGCTATGTGAGAATAGATCTGATGAATTACCACAAATAAAAAATAGAGAGAAAAATCCAACAAAGCAACTTGGTCTTTCCATTTTATCAACATTACCAAGCATTTTAGAATAATCTGGATTTTTTTTTTTTTTTGAGACTGGCAAGTCCATCATTGCATTTAATACATGGGTAATTTGGGAACAAATCCATTTTCTTCGATGTGTTGATGTTGTCACTATTGGGAGAAATGAAGGGCAGTTGCTAAGCAATAGGAATTACACTCAGGTCATTCTTTATTAACATTTTATAATAGTTTACTTTCATGAATAGTGCTAACTCTTTAATAATAATCCAAAAAAATTCTGAATATTCAAATGTATGCAACAATAATAAAGATGAACTACGAATGTCTCGGTCATTGTATATGAGCTATAATACGCTTGCGGAAAGTCAACTGTGATCAAGAAAGCTAAAAAAATCAAACATTATTTTAGCTAATGTGTGTAAGAATGTAAGAGGTTGAGCAGCACAAAAATTAAATTTTCTCAGACAAATATTGTATTGACCACTATAAGAAGACTTTTTACCTTCATCTTTTTGAATTATAATAAGAAGGATGTCCGTAAGCTGTTGCACTTCATCTATTTCATAATACTTACATTTTACCCCAAAAAGAAAAAAAAATCAAATATTATTAGTGCTTCATTTTTAATCCTTGCAAAATGCTGATTTTCACACATACGATCCACACACTTTGACTGGATACAAGCATAAGCTCAGCACCAGAGAGCATGTGGGAGAACTTCCTTGGGAAGTTTCTTTCTATCCACCCACCAAAGAATATATAAAACACATTATCGGGATTACAAGTCATACTTGAGGGAGTAGGTGTTGCATTATTTATACATTTAATATTAAAAATTGAATAATGAGATAAGTGCAAGTAGGTACTAATTGATTCCTTGCGGTACATACCAAGTCACCCAAGAGGATTCCTCATGAATAAGAAATTGCTCCATTTTTTTTTTTTTTTATGAAAAAGCATTTCTTTATGATGGGTGAATCCCGTGGGTTGTACTTGTCGACGTGTTCCTAATATTTTACACTACTAATACTAGGTTTCCATACAATCTCATTCGAATTTAAAACAACGTTCACTTTCACGGTCGCCACAGCAATTACAACCAGACACAGCATATAGACATTAAAACGCAAAAAAATAAAAAATAAAGAAAGAAAGAAAGAAAGAAAGAAAGAAAGAATAGATGTAGCTTGTCTTTGGTTGAAAAGAATGCTTTCAATGTTGATTTTTCATTGACATTAGTGTGAAGATACCTTGGGTTTTAGTTTTTCACCTTTAGAAAGAATGTATTGATACAAATTTTTGCTTGCAGTTTTCACTAGAAATAACAAATTGAATGACAAATTATTTAAAAAGAATGAAGAGCAACTTGGTCCCTCCATTTCATTCTACTCTGTTACTGAGCATTTCAGAATAAGTTGACAAAAAAAAAAAAAAAGAGAGAGAGAAAAATCCAAGGTTGGCAAGGTTGTCATCACAAGCTAGGGGTGTGCGTGGCCGGGCGGGGAGTTCCCGACGTAACCAGGAACCGCCCGCTTGACCGGTTAGAAAAATTGGAATCGGGATCCACCGTTTGTTGCATGGATCCAGGAACTAGACCGCGTAGGTCCGGTCCGATTCCTGGGTGGATCCATGGAACCGATCTTGACACGAAAATTTTTAGCCCCACAAAAGAGTTCAAAGACATCATAGCCAGGTACTCACACTTTGGCAAGAATTAGCATTCCAGTAAATCATATACGAAAGGAGATTGCAAAAGGTCATATGAAACCGAAAATTATGTGATGGATTACCTCGATCCACAACAGTCCTGGTTGTATGCCAATATAAGTTAATAGCAAGAAGCATGAGGTGAAACAATCTAGAAAAGATTGCTTGCTCATCCAAAACATGACCCAAAAAAAAGGACTGCAGAGAAGATTGCTTGCTCATCCACAACGTGATAGGATTGCAGAACTCTCGAAGTTGTAGTGTAATATTGTAATTCACTATAAACTATAACACGACTGGCAATTGAAAATAGCCACACATCCATACACACCTTCAGCACAAGACAAAATGAAATCTTGCATCGAAGATTTGAGCTGTAAATCACTGTGGAACAACTTCCTATCTTGCTCGGTTAGGGTTTGTTTTGTTTTAGTAATATTTTAATATTAAAAATTAATTGGTTCGGTCGGGCGGGCGGGCGGGCGGATCCGCCCCGTGGAACAGGAACCCAGGCCGTCACCCACCGGTTCCCGTAAGTGGCAAACCGGGACCGGTTCCCTCGCAACCGCCGGTTCGGTCCGGTTCAGGCGGTCGTCGATTCGGCATTTTGCACACCCCTATCACAAGCTCACCAATATGTTGACAGACAAGAAATCTGTCCACACAACGTACGCACAGCAAGGTAACGCAGCACTAACCGTGTCGAGGTTTGCTCATGACCCAGAGTGAACTCACAGAGAGAAAAAGGTTATAGGCCATGTTGGCCACGTGGTCACACTATTTGGGATCCGCAAATCTAGGCAAAGATTTCAAAGTACATATATCATTACTCTGACAACTTTTTTGGATGATATTTCTTTTGATTCTACATATTTTTTCAAGAAGAATTTCATGAAAAACACACAATTTCTAAAAAATAGGAGAAATCGAACTACCATAATCTGTCCCTTGTTGTTTGTCCTATTATAAAAAGTGTGAGAGAGCAAAATTTTCAGAGTGTATATCCCATCGCTCTGACAATTTTTTGTGCGATCTTCTTCTTCTTCTTCTTCTTTTTTTTTTTTTTTTTGATTCTATGTAACTTTTGCAACAACTTTGAGAGGATGAGACTTTTAGAGTGTGTATCTCATCATTATGACAAATTTTTAGCGACAATTCTTTTGATTCTGCATAACTTTTCAGAAAGAATTTTATGAAAAATATGAAATTTCAAGAAAATATGAGGAATCAAGGTTTGTATAGAATTGGACTTATGAAATGTGTGTGCCATGAATAGAGAAAGCCTCATGACCTTATTTTGCAAAGACTCTTAAATGCTCAAGTCTGTATTTACTAATGTCGTGCATGTGTGAACTTAGATGATTGTCTATGTAAAGAAAATGGACAATTTTATGCACAAGGAAGGATTATGAATTGGGGTTATAAGAGATATACTAGTCATACCTCGTTATGTCATTTAACCATCTAACACATGGGTAATTTGAGATAAATCCATTTTCTTTTATGGAGAAATGAAAGGGTGAGATAAAGATTGGTTTTAAATTGATAGATAGAAGACATATTTCACCGGAAAATACCCATGTCTTTGTCCATTCACATCTGCTAAAGTGTTCAGATTACAGGTGAAAAGATTTCATTTTGTAAATCATGTGTTAATTCTTGGTAAAAAGATAATGTATGTATCTTGTAGTCATCATGCATTAATCAACAGATGGGCAACGTTGCAATTTTTCTAGTTGCAATGGAAAAACAGAACGTGGGTCTGCGAAACTTTTAACGCAGAGCAGAGATGGGAGGACGCCATTGCTGGCGGATTGTACAGATGGCGGGGGGAACTTTATGGAGCGAGACAGAGTCATCAATCATCATCAATCACTGCGCGAAAGCTGGATGAGACTTTAACCTTTTTACGTACAATCGGGACCTCTTGTTGTAAGTTGCGGACAAAACACACGACTCGCCGAAAAGGAACTTGAAATTGTCCGGTCTTGAAATGCCACTGTTCGGGAAAGCAATCGGCATTTTGTCAGGGCGTGTTCCTCGGATACTCCCCACATGGGAGTGTTTGGGAACGTAGGGCTTGGCTCATTCACGTGTACTCCGTTGGAAAAAGGATCTAGGCGGTCGTTAGGTAGACCGAAGTGCCAGCTTTCGGATGTATGACGGATTTGATTAGCCAATTTATGAGATTTTGTGATGATAGATAAATCTTGCGAGATCTTAAATTAGCGTGACGCGTTTCTAAGCAATGCCAAAGCAAGTAGGGCATGATTGGATCGAATGACAATGTGTCAACGGCCGACCAAGATGGGACTATCTACTTTCATATCAAAGCCAGTCAGGTTAGGTATGTTGGCTGTCGATTCACTTTTAATTGAGGTCACTTGAGTTGCCATAGCGCCCGCTGGGTTTGTCTCAATAGTAATGGGTCTAGTGCGGGGAGGAGCAATCACAAGTGGCAGGTGGGCAGTGGCAACTGGCCGTAGGGGAAGGAGTCGATTCTAACGTGGTGATGTGCTATTAGAGCTAGTAGGGTTTTCTCGACTCTATTGTGAAGGATGGCATTTTACTATGTGTATTCAGGATTTGGGATTTGAGGCGTGAGATGCTAATTATAGGTTTTAAAAGCAGAGGATGTAAATTGATACAATAATTAAATTTAGAAGATGGTTTTTGTGATTATCCCAAGTTAAGAAATACCAACGCATGTATGCTCACAAATTACAATCGGAGTAGATCGGTCCGGCTGCTAGGCCCAATATTTTTCTATGGGCCTATTTCCATGCTTGGAAGATCATCTTCCTACAGGCACTTTGGAACCCCTCAAAACTCGGTTTTTTTTTTTTGTTTGAAATAGATAGCTATCATTACTTAACCACCGTCAAAATACGACATAGTTTCAACATCTAAGCATAAAATTAACGAAAGAGAAGGTGGTGGGCTATTTATCCAGTTAAGTGGAAGTTCTCCTGCTCGGTGAGCTTTTGCAACCCAATCGATTGCTCTATTGGCCTCAGGCTCGTGGGCTAATTTCACGCGAGGCAAGTGCTTCAAGAGAGATTTGCAATCTTCAGTTATTGTTCTTGCGGCCCATACGCATTCTTTTTGACCCAAAATGCCTTGAACTGATTGTAGGCTATCGGAAGTGAGTTGAAAGTCTTCAACACTTTCCAAGTACACGAGAGATCGTGCGTATCTGTTCTGTTTGAAATGAATACTTTGGACCGGACACTACTACTGCTCCGTATACGAAAGAACAGAACATTTTTCCCCATTACTGGTAGATTTTTGAAGAAGTTTGTTTAGTTGTCGACACATATCAAGGGAGAAATTGCTGGTTACATATTTTCTTGGAGTATATTGGCAACTTACCAATACTTTTAGTAAATCATAACTCTTTTCAACGATTTGCAAATTTAAAACTTTTTGTCCTTTATTTTACTTGTCTATAACGTTTACAAACACTTTTTTCAATTTAAGAATTTTCATTGGATTACCTACTCTTGAGTTACTTGTCAATATTTATTTGATTTCTTTTTATTTACCGATTTTTATTATTGCTTACCAACTTTTATTCATCTTTGTTAATGTAGATTAGTTCGGTGTCTAATCATGGACCAAAAATCGTCTTAACTTTTTACTCTCTTTTTTTTTTCTTTTTTTTTAATTTTATGGTTTGCATGCTTATTTGTAGGGAGAAGTGCACCAAGAATGCCTTAAATTGTGTACATGTTCACTTTAGTGCCACAACTTTTCGTCGGCTCATTTAAGTGCTATTTTTATATAAAAAAAATCACTTAAGTACTAATTTTGATTTGAGTTGTTGGAAATTTGATATGATAATATTTCATTAATTTTTCAATTCTACATTACTTGCTCGTGTGCCCAATAAGCATATGTCTCTAAACGATGTCGTGTAGCAATTTAAAAAGTAATCACTTTAATATCAATTGTTATAAAACAAGATCGTTTCACTGCTAATTGTTGTTAAAAGTAATCACTTTAGTGCAAAAAAATCCCTAAACGACATCGTATAGCAAGTTAAGAGTGATCACTTCGGTGTCAATTATTGTAAAAAAAAAAAAATCACTTTAGTGCATTTCAAGTACTAATCTTAATGAAAAAGTGATCACTTTAGTGTCAAAAAATGTCAAATCAAATAAAATTTTTAATTATAAAATCCACATAATTTTCTATCTAGGATTTTTTTACCTGGAGGCACTTGAGTGATCGTTTTTATCTGATTTTGATCGACAAAAAGTTGTGGCACTAAAGTAAATGCCGTATACAAGTTAAATACACTTCTAGTGTACTTCTCCCCTTATTTGCCTATATTTCAGTCATCGAACAATTTTTTTTTTGAAAAAAGGACAATAGAAGTGTCATGATTTTGTGGAGCGCTCATTTTGTTGCTAAAATTTTTCATCGGATTACTTACGTGCCAAATTAGAGAAAACAATTACTTAAGTATCTCTGACGATAAATTTCATCAATTTGTTCCACGTGATTTTTATTTTTTGTGAAATTTTAATGTCTATGTTGCTTTTTCTTTATATAAAAAAAAAAAAAGGCCCGACGTGGACAATGACCCGACTTAAAACTCATTCTCTCTCTCACATCCAAGAACAAAGATTGCTTGGCTTAAGTTCAAGCTCTCAACCATTGGAGTTTGCCCCAGTGGCCACCTTTTCAACTTGGAAGGGGGAGGTGGGGGGTTCGAATTCCTACCTTCTCAAGGGGGTTGGGGTGGGGATGAATTAGTTTCAGGAGTGGGTTTCGACTCCCACACCTTGCAAGGAGGCAGGGCAAAAGTCTGAGAGTGAGAGTTCGAGTAGAAATAGAATAGGACTGACCAAAAAAAAAAAAGTGTTCAAGCTCTCAACAAGGATGGATTCATCTTCAATGACGACCAAACTATTGCAAATACAGCTCCAACTCCACCTGCGGCAATGCAACCCATTCCTCTCTCCCAACCCTCTCCCTCAACATCACTCAATTCATCTCCTCCTATTCAGTCCACGGCCTTGTGGCCTTCATTGACGACTGCACCAGCCTCCACGCCCCTTCTGCGAGCTCTACCTCTCTGTCGACTTCCTCACCTCCCAGCTTCCCGTCATGGGCATCCACAAGGGTGACGTTGTCCTCCTGTTCTCCCTCAACTTCATCCCCTTCCTCAAAATCCCCCGTAAAAATTGAAATTTCTATGAGACAAAATCATACGAGTGAAGTAGTAGAGCTCGATAAACTAAAAACCTCTCTCGAAATGACGAGATCCTCTCTACCTTCCGGGTAGTTCTCCCATCTTCAAGGTAAGATTTGTTGTTCCCACCTGCAGAATGATGATTACCCCTCTACCATTTGAGTAGTTTATCCCATCTTCTAGAAAAGATTCACCTCTCTACAATGTAAAAACCCTAAATCTTCCAGTCACAGCCTTGATGGCTAATCCCAAAACCCCGATCCCACCCATACCGAAACCCTAATACACAGACCCTTCTAGATGGTCGTCTTTCCCCCTCAACCCTCATTCGTCATTCCCGCAACCTATTCTGGAGCTCCCTTCAATCAGTTCTCCTCTTACGCTGATTCCAAACTGTATATGCTAGCAAGTGGTATGAACCTCAGATTCTGATCTTGCCAAAAAAAGAAATGGCTAGTAAGCTCGAGGAAGAAAGGCGCATAGCAGCCCTGTGCAGGAGTCTCGATGAGTTATGGTCCGAGGTTGATGTAGTGGATATAAGAAGTGCTGTCTCAGAAGAAAAAATGCTAGAATGCCGCAAAACAGTATTCGGGAAGTTATATTCTAGGCCAAATGTGAATTTTACAGCCTTCGTGAATACTATGAAAAGAGTTTGGAGGGTTGAAAATGTTACCTGCACTCAACTCGAACCAGGTTATTTCTCATTTGCTTTCCAGTCAAAAGCTGAAAAACAGAGGGTTTTAGATTCCGGACCGTGGTGTTTCTCTAGCAATTTGCTAATCCTACAGCAATGTGAACCTGATACTCCTGAGATGTGCTATGAATTTACTCATTGTGCTTTCTGGGTTAATTTATATGGTCTTCCATTTGGGAGGGTCACTCTAGAAGTAATCAGGGATATAGCTGCTAAACTAGGAGAAGTTATTGAAGTGAAATTAGAAGCAAAAGGCAATAGCCACTACAAGATTGGCAAGGCCAAGGTGAAGCTAAATCTGGAAAACCCTCTAAAGACAGGGATTATTGTTAATCTGGAGAGGAAGAAGTTATGGATTGAGTTTAAATATGAGCGACTCCCACATTATTGCTACTCATGTGGTAAAATTGGACACTATGCTACATTTTGTAAAGAAATACCTTATGAGAAGTCAGGATTGGCAGAAGACTTACTGGGAAGATTTGGGAATTGGCTTCGAGCAGAAGTGCATGAACTCAGCCCATATGGCAAAATTTTCTATGGCAAGCAAGAGATACTACTCAAAGATACTGAGATTGTGCTAGAAACCCCCACTCATACAGCTCCTGAAAGTGAAAAACAACAGCAAGCTCAGAATTCGTATAACACTTGGGAACAGATGCATGCCGACCACCCTACTCAAAAGGAGAATAATATGCCCACACATCATTCAACATTACAACTTATAGGAGACAAAAGCCCACAAAAGAGAGGGAGTTGCTGCATTGATGACAAATCAGTTATGGTGATATATAAGGAGCAACAAAAGGAAGTGGAAGCAGAAATGATAGAGATCTCAGACAAAGGGAAAGGGCTGATGAAGCATAAATCCAAAGGTATCAAACATCCCACAGCTAAAAAAGGCAAGCGATTCTGTCCATATGGTGCGCAAAGCTCAAAAGCAGCAGATATAGACAGTATACAGCTGGTTGATACCCCAATCATGGTGGTGGAGAAGTCATGTCAATGGGCTCTGGTGGCTAGCCCTAATAAGCCACCAAACAAACCATGAAACTACTGAGTTGGAATTGTCAGGGGTTGGGCACACCCCTGACAATTCAAGCATTGAGAGTCCTAGCGACTCAGGAACGGCCCAGCATTATGTTTTTAATGGAGACAAAAAATCAGGAACATAAAGTGCATCGGATAAGGAGGAGTTTGAAATTTCAGAATAGCTTCTTGGTGAATCCTGAAGGAATAGCAGGGGGATTGGCCATTTTCTGGGATGATGAAGTAGTGCTAGCAATCGACTCTTTCTCAGGCAATTATATAACTGTGCAATGCCAAATAAAAGCAACAAGACAGCAAATGCATATCACCTTTGTGCATGCTCCTAATACTTTTCAAGAGCGAGTGCAACTATGGGAGGCCATACATAGAGAAAGCAGAAACTACCATCTACCTTGGCTTTGCTTGGGGGATTTCAACGAAATATTGTATCAATGGGAAAAAGTGGGCAGAAAAAGAGCTGAAACCTACCGATTAACAGCCTTCAGGGAGTTCCTCAGCCACTGTGCACTAATGGATTTGGAATCCAAGGGATGTGCATTCACCTGGTCAAATAACCGAGAAGGAGATCAATTTGTGAAAGAGAGGCTAGATAGGGGATTATGCAATCTTGAGTGGCGAATAACTTATCCTAATGCTCAATGCTTAGCACTACCAGCAATAGGGTCTGATCACAGCCCTATCATAGTATCTTTACACTCTCGGAAAGCAAGGCAGGAGAGGAGATTTCGATATGAAGCATTCTGGTCTGATGATGAGGAGTGTATGCAGCTAGTCAAGCATGTATGGGCTGAAATAGATCCACAACAGTTTAATATAGTAGAAAAGTTAAAGCTGGTGGCCCAACAGTTGGCACAGTGGAGTAAAAACAGATTTCAAAATGCGAAGAAGAGAATTGATGAACTGAAAAATGATTTGCAACATCTGACCAATAGACATGCAGTATGTCAAGAGAGTGAGGCAGCTAAGAGGATAAAGCAGGAAATTGAAAAATTGTGGCAGTAGGAGGAAATGTATTGGGGCATGCACTCAAGAATTCATTGGTTAAAATGGGGAAACAGAAATACCAAGTTTTTCCATGCAACAACGATCCAAAGAAGAAATAGAAACAAAATTACCTTGCTGAAGAATGCAGCAGATGAATGGGTTAAAGAGGAGCAGCCTTTGCGAGGATATGACAGCGGACTTTCTTCAAAAACCTTTATGTGTCGGTGGGGGCTCGCAACTTCCAGCCTATTATTCAACAAATACCAACCTCGGTGGATGACATGATGAATCAGCAATTGGTAAAATCGGTGACAATGGAGGAGGTTGCGAAGCCATGCAACAACTAGGAGGTAATAAAGCTCCAGGACCAGATGGGCTCAATGGGATGTTTTACCGCAATCATTGGTCAAATATAAGTCAAACCATTTTCAGCGAGGTACAAAACTTTTTTGAAACATGCCACTTGAATCCCGACATCAACAGAACACAAATCACCCTTATTCCCAAAACCCCAAACCCAGAGAAGCTTGAACAATTCCGCCCCATCAGCCTATGCAATTTTGTCTATAAAATCATATCAAAAGTAATGACAAATAGACTAAAACCATTGCTACCAAGCCTCATTTCTGAAGAACAAAGTGCCTTTGTTGGGGAGCGGCAAATTCAAGATAATATATTGATTATACAAGAGGTATTACACAGGTTGCGTACACGGGACAGAAAGAGCAAGTTCCAAGCTGTCCTAAAGCTTGATATGCAAAAAGCATATGATAGAATTGAATGGGACTTCCTACAAGCATGCTTGACTAAGATGGGATTCTGCAATCAATGGGTACAATGGGTGATGCAATGTGTGTCAACGGTCTCTTTCAGCATTAACTTCAACGGAAATCCTCTACCTTTTTTCAAACCTACTAGAGGAATTCGACAAGGTGACCCACTCTCCCCCTATCTCTTCATTATAGTGGCCAATGTCCTATCTTATTTGATGAAACAAGCAGTTGTGGATGGCACTCTTCGTGGTATTAAACTAAACAGAAGCTGCCCTACTCTATCACACTTGCTCTTTGCGGACGATTCAATTTTCT
The DNA here is from genome assembly GCA_014182565.1 of Eucalyptus marginata. Classification (NCBI taxonomy): domain Eukaryota; kingdom Viridiplantae; phylum Streptophyta; class Magnoliopsida; order Myrtales; family Myrtaceae; genus Eucalyptus; species Eucalyptus marginata. The sequence continues at coordinate 11,133,104 of CM024585.1, forward strand.
TTCTTCATGGCACTATTTTGGAAAGTCAGAATGTGGCAGCTATCCTTCATCAATACTATTTTGCATCAGGACAGGCTATTAATCTTAATAAATCAAGTATTTATTTCAGTAAAAGCTGTCCAATGAATCTGAGAAGAAATATGGCTGATGAGCTTAGAGTCCCAGAAATAGATAAAACGGGGAAGTATTTAGGTATTCCCTCGGATTGGGGAGGATCAAAAAAAGATATCTTCGCATGGATTCTTGCCAGAGTAAATAAGAAGTTAGAGAGTTGGAAGGATAATTTGCTGTCCAAACCAGGCAAGGAGATATTGGTTAAATCAGTGGTGCAAGCTATTCCACAATATGCCATGTCTATTTTCAAAATCCATGTGTCAATTTGTAAAGCTATTGAAAGAAAGATTGCAAATTTCTGGTGGCGGAATGAACAAAAAGCTGCTGGCATTCACTGGAAAAAGTGGGAATACTTAAAACTTAGAAAGGAGGAAGGAGGTCTCGGCTTTAAGGATCTCCTAGATTTCAACAAGGCTATGTTAGGCAAGCAAGCATGGAGAATTCCTCAGCAACCTACTTCTCTTCTAAGTCAACTAATGCAAGGACTATATTATCCACACTGCGACTTTTGGAAAGCTGGAACAGGGTCCAGACCTTCGTGGGGATGGAGAAGCATTGTTTTGGGGAAAGACTTGATATCCCCTCAACTCATGTGGACTATTGGCAACGGACAACTTATTTCGATGAGAGAAGACAAACGGTTAAAAAGTGGACCAATTGGCGGACTAGCGACAAGATATGAGCCAGAGAAAGTGGGCGCATTCATAGACCATAGGGATGGAAAATGGAATGAGGAATTGTTAAGACTGTTGTTCGATGGTCAAAAAGTTTAGGAAATCCTTGAAACCCCTGTAGGATTGCCTAATGCACCAGACAAAATGGTTCGGATAAAGAACAAAACAGGGATTTATTCGGTAAAAAGTGGATATCACAATATCAGAAATCAAGCAGCAAATCAGACAACCACAACAGCATCTTCATCCTACCAAGTAAACCCAAACCTCTGGGAATTTATTTGGAAAGCTAAAATTCTACCTAGGGCTAAACAATTCCTCGGAATGCTTGCCACAATGTATTATCTACAATGTAGAAAACTTGCACGGGGGAGGAGAATTGCACCCGATCCGCTATGCCCCATTTGCCTAATCGAAGCTGAAACTACGAACATGCCTTCTTGCTCTCCGCCCTTGGACGGTTAAGATATGGCGAGATAGCCCCCGCACATTCACATTTCAAGACTCGGGTTAACACGACTCGATGAATGGCTATATTCACAACAAGAGAATCCTAGAAAGGTGCCCAAAAGTTTGACCTAATCGCCACTACTATGTGGTGTATATGGAAAAATAGGAACCGGTTCATTTTCGAACATCACCCCCTGCATCCGAGACTGACCCTGTCCAAAGCCATAGCCCTACATGAGAACTACACAGCATGCAACAGAAAAGGCACAAAAGCGAAGAAAGAAGACTCCCACACACAGCGATGGCAACCATCGAACAAGGACGCCCTAAGCATAAACATCGACGCATCCTTCGTCCGGGAAAAAGGCACAGAACCAGATCAAGAGGAAAATAGAGAAGCTGCTGCAAATAGACCCATACCAGATCTGGAGGAAAACTAGGGGAGAGGCCGATGTCTGTGAGGTCGGGTATGAAAGTCCAGCGCAAGACTCGGAGGAGAACAGAGCAGAGATAGTCAGATCTCAGAGAACAACTCCACTTCGGGGGGAACAGAGAGGCAAAGCAGCAAACAGGGGCACGAACGGAGAGGCTCCAAACAGGGGCGTGAGAGGAGAGGCTGCGAATAGGCGCGTCACGGGCATCTCATCCCTCCGGAGTGAAGGATATGCACAAGAAATAGAGGAATTCAGAGAGACGGAACCCATTTCCGACAGAATAACTTCAAATCGGTGGGAAATCAGAGGAAATACCGCGAACAAGGAAGCTAGAACAGAGGTCGCGAACAGGGGAGCCGTCGCTTGCATCTGCCGAGATTCTCGAGGCCGCCTGGTTGCTGGTTTCTCCAAACTCGTCGATGCTTCCTCAGCTGAACACGCTGAAGCTCTAGCCCTTTTGGAAACCCTAGATTTTCTTTCCCCCGAAGCACACAGATCTCTCCAAGTACAATCTGACTGCCTGTTGCTCGTGCAAGCAGTTCACCAAGTGTTCGAACCGAACTGGGAAGTGGCTGGTCTGGTGGGCCGGATCCGAGAGAAGTTAAAACATTTTTCGGGCCTGACTTTGGTTCACTGCAGTAGGGAGTCCAATAGGCCCGCGGATTGGGCAACAAGAGCTCGAAGGACGAATCACCTTCCTCGCAACTGGGTATCAAACCCCCCGACCGCCTTAGTCGATTTATTATGTGCCGATGTTTCTGATGTTCTTGCTCCCAACTTACCTAAGTATATGAAGTGATCTTGCATTTTCGACCAAAAAAAAAAAAAAAACAAGAAGTAGTAGAGCTCTATTACAAGTTTCAATTACTAATTTTATCCCAAATCCACGATTGTAAGGTTAGGGTATGAGATGAGGTTCAATTTTTTTCCCAAATCATCTATTGTGAGGTTAAGGTTTGAGGAAAAGGTTGAATTTGAGTAGATCATGTGTTAAAACGGCATCATTTTTTGTGATTAATATTGACTGGGCATGCTGATGAGTCACGTTAATCAGAAGAATATTGTCATGTCGGATTTTCTGTGTCTTAAATTGGAATTGACACTTAAATAATCATTTTGTTTTTAAAGTGACATTTAAGTGATCCCACGAAAATTTTGGCACTAAAATAAGTATCGTACGAAAGTTATGATACTTATACCATTATTTTCTTAAAAAAAAAAAAAGAGTTAATAAAACTTACTACTGTGGATGAAAAAAATCTGTACTTTTGGCACGGTTTGCACATTGTAGAAAGCATTCCAACAGAGGCATCAGAAACAATTTAGTTTCTTGATCTAGAGGCACACGTTTGAAGCAATTGACATGAAATTTGACTGTTAATGTAAGTCCCCGTGTCCATCGAAAACGAGCAATTTTCGCCTACATGCCACTTAGCCAAAGAAAGATAATGGAAAGTTGGCCAATGAGCACTATATACTTTTTGAGAGATCTCTTCCAAATCATTGATATGGCAATCAAAATTGTGAGCATCAACATGTAAGTTCCAGACCCAAGTATTAGTATCAGGGCCCTTAGCTATTGTTCTTGAGAAATGACCCGGTTTGGCCCATTCCTCGAAAGAAGTTTTTATGGGATCCCTATCTACCAAAATTTTGACTTCTGGTTCCGGCGAACAAGCATTCCAAGACAATGGAGACAACCTTAATAAGCTTAGCTTACGTTCTCTTTTCTGGCCCTTCTGTCTGTCGTAGTGCTAATTAAACCAGCCGTTCCTCCTCCTATACGTGTTACGTGCACTCAAGGGATCGATTTGTACCTTATCTTGCATGAGCCAAGATGCGCTTGGTCTCGTTTCCATCAAAACGTGACCAAAATTAGAGTATCTCACCACAGGCTTAGGAGTAATCGACGATGATTGTAGTTATTCCAACATTCATTCTTTAGCCAAATGGCCCATCCCCATCGCTACATAGATAAATCCCTCACGACCCAAAATGATTATATCGACTCTCCTTTGTCGTAGAGGTTAAAAACTAATTTTAGGTACCTCAAGACAAAAGGAGTGTACAAGGAAATCGAGATGGCAGCACCGAGGGAGATGAAGAATAGGCGGTCGCTCCTGAGCCGGGTTGACTCGTACGTTACTGACACCCGGGTCGGGAAGCGGTTCAAGCTTACCGAGCGGAACACCACCTTCAGCACTGTGGTGTGGGCTGGCACGGCCACCTTCCTCACCATGGCCTACATACTGGCGGTGAACGCGAGCATCCTGACCGACTCGCTCTGTCGACGACTGCATTGAGCTCTGCTCCGACCACGCAATTCCTGTGTCAAGCTGCACTGGCCCGACCCACCAAATCATCTTGCCCGACGAGTCATGCAAATTTCCCCCGATCAACCCGGGCTACAATCAATGCCTACGGAGGACACAAAAGAACCTAATCGTGGCCACCATAGTGTCATCTGTAATAGGGTGTCTCCTGACGGGGACGTTGGCCAATCTTCCCTTAGGCTTGGCTCCAGGCATGGGCACAAACGCCTACTTCGCTTATACCGTGGTCGGGTTCCACGGGTCTGGTAAAGTACCTTATAAAAGTGCCCTCGCGGCCATATTCATCGAAGGCTTGATCTTTCTACTGTCGGCGGTCTGATTACGAGCATAACTCGTACAGCTGGTCCCGAAGACCGTCCGGGTTTCCTCGATGGCGGGTATCGGCTTGTTTCTCGCGTTCATCGGGTTACAAAACAATCAAGGAATCGGACTCATTGGCTACAGTCCTTCGACTCTAGTCACGCTCGGAGGCTGCCCTAGATCTTCCAAAGTGGCTCTAGTCCCCGTCGTGATGTTGGCCAACAGCACGGGTGGCTTGGCACCTCAAGGCACCGTTTCAGGTGAGATTTCCATTTAGCGGATTGAGTCACTTAAATCACATATAGATAACTTCATAAAAAAGTACAAGATGACATACGTATATGGAGAAGAATTATGCATACCTTACATATAAGATGTGATTATCGTGACATATCCCAAAGTACATCTCAATTACCCATCAGTTTTTAAGGACGACATATCATGATCTTTAGGACAAATTAAGAATGACTTGCCTTTCCTAAACTGCTTAACAACGAATTACGTGGGCTCACTAAGTAATTCTCCGTATTAGGTGACATAATGTGCTTGGGTAATCGCATGGAAAGCCTAACCTTATGGCTTGGCATAGTAGGGTTCATAATAATTGTATATTGCCTGGTGAATAACGTCAAAGGGGCGATGATATACGGCATCGTCTTCGTCACGGTCGTCTTGTGGCTCCGGAACACCGCCGTCACTGTGTTCCCGGACACCAAGCAAGGGAAGTTGCACTACCAGTACTTCAGGAAGGTTATGGACGTCCACTCGATCAAGACCACGGCCGGAGCTTTGAGCTTCAAGGACATCGACAAAGCCAGTTTCTGGGAGGCTCTAGTGACGTTCCTATATGTCGACATACTCGACACCACGGGCACACTGTACTCGATGGCCAAATTCGCCGGCTTCACAGACGCGAATGGTGACTTCAAGGGCCAATGCTTTGCTTTCATGCCCGACGCGTCATCGATCATAGTATGGTCATACACTTACGTATTCTCATCAGTGTCATCCCCAAAAAATGTTGAATCATTCGCCATTGAAAACAAAACAGAAACGGTGTTTTTCAATTCGTTTTTTTTTATATACTTCATATTTACAACAAATGAGAGATAGATCAATAAATACTTGTAGTTTTGGAGGATCTTGGTCATTAAAATTCTCGTGTTTGATTTTGGATCGAAGATTTTCAAAAGGAGTCAACACGCATCCAGGGCAAACCAGTTTGGAAGTTCGGAATTCTTCCTTTTGCAATCTTTCGAGACATCTCCATGAAATTTTAGAATCATGAAAGGGGAGGTAACCAGCAAATAGAACAGAAAAGATCACGCCGCACGCCCAAACATCAGCTTTGGATCCATCACAGCCCTTTGGATCGATCGCTGCCGGAGCAACATGAGGGTCACAGAAGTCGCGCGGCAACCCATCTTCTTGACACTTTGATATGGTGAGCGTGCTGAATCAAGAGTCCGAAACCTTTCAAATTTCCCATTCTCATCGGAGAACAGATTCTCCGGTTTCTCGGCAAGGTGACAGATGCCTCGGCTGTGACAACCGACAGCAGCATTTAGCTGTCGAAAGTGTCTCTGGGCGACGGCCTTCAGTTTCCCTTTGGTCACCTTGTTGAATAGCTAGCGGCATTTAGCCTTTTCCATGACAAAGTGAATCTACGCCTTGGTGGCCATGACCTCGTGAAGCTCCACCACATGCGGGTGCCTAATTAGTCTCATGACCGAATATCTCTCGCTTAATCTGATCAATTCTTCCAACTTTCAAAATCTTCTCTTTGTCGATCATCTCAGCGGCAATGCTCATGTTCACGAGCCATTGCAAGCCTTAATTCCCCCAGTCTCGATACATGTTCAAAACACAAAAAGTTAAAACAGTCGCAACGTTTGCAAGTGCTCATTTCAGCGACTCTGATACATAGCGCTAAATGCAATCACATTAATCAAGTGCGCGACTGCAAAACTCACATACAGATCATCTTTAGTACTAAACACATTCACCCATTGCTCGCATTATAGAGAAGAACAAAATCACTGGGATTTCTTTCCGCAAATCTTCCTTTGAGATAATGGAGCGGGAGACAGAGGTCAAGTTCAGCATCAATGTCTGAAGTGCCTCACATTAGTGAAAACAAGTGAGACGCCATACTTGTTACAACATTCTATGGCGTCCTGATCTCTAATGCTTCCGCCAGGTTCTGCAATGACAGCAACCCCACTCTGACAAGCTTCTTCTACTGCATCGTTCCAAGCTGCACATGAACGGAAGAACAAAGAGCCATCATGGACGGATAACAGACATTCAGCTTATTAAATCCACCTTGACATTAAATGCGAGACTTCAGTACAAGCATGTGAATCACAGTTTTTAGGTATTGACTTCCACATGTCATTTTCTAAAATGTATCCCTGGTCACCTAACCGTTTATGGATGTTAAGTAAGAGAAGTACATAACATAAACAATTGTCCCACTGGCAGCATAATCTAGCCACGCCATTAAAGCCAGCAATGGGTCTTTCCCACTGATAATTGTGGGCTATTCCATCACATCACAAGTAATATAAGAAAAATTAGCTTGATTGTTACCAAATGGGAAGAATGCATCACTCGCCAAAGCTGCCCCCTTGACCTCCTCTCCCGATTTCCTCATAGCTATCCTCAAACTCTCCAAACGGTTTGGTTGTCCACTTCCCATGCCCAACATGCACTTGTTCTGGCCACAGTCAACAAAATAGTATTCAGCTCTCCCATCAACTTGCAAGCAAAAGAGAGATAAAACAAAAGTGGCATTACAAAAGTACCTTTGCTATGACAATGGCATTGCTCTTGACATGCTTAACGCAGAGCCACGCAAACTTAGCATCCTCAAGCTCGCTTTCTTGAGGAGTCGTCCCTGAGACCGCATTGAATTGGATGTCTGCAGGAGTTAAATCATCGGAATCCTGAGCCAACCACCCCCCACCAACCTGTCTCAGTGAAAGCTTCCCTTTCTTGTTCTTCTTCGCTTCAAGGATCCTCAACGTTTTTGATTTCCCACGGAGAACCTCTAGCCCCTTCTTTGAGTACTTTGGTGCCACCACAATCTCATAGAACATCCGAGTTTCACCATCCGTTGGGCTTCTGAACTCCCGGATTTCCCTGGCCAAGTTCTATATGCACAGTACAACATTGCAAGGATAGTGTTGGTGTTCAGCTTGATCAACATTAGCAAGTGAAATATTATAATCCTGAATCGACAATAGGAGATCCGCATCTACACCGCTATTTTTGTTTCATTTTTGAGGAATGCCCGTGCTGAACAATGTTTTAAGTTTACTCACATGCTCCTTGTTATTCATCAGCGAATTATCATATGGTAAAGAATGTGACCATAGGCCTAACATTTGCCTTAGTTCTTAGCTCAAACTAGTCGACTCAAGAATGAGCTTCCACTCTGAGGCTACATGAATAAAAAATGATAAGTCTCTTTCAGTTTGTTATATTTGGATTCAGTGAATCTGCAACGAGGAAATAAGAATTTTTATTTCACTTACATAATGAAATAAGAATTTACCTCATCAATTTCTACATTGAAGGCCACTATACCACCAAATGCACTGACTGGATCTGCTTTGACTGCTAATCTGTATGCTTCAAGAATATCGCTGCGGGAAGCCACCCCACAAGGATTTGTGTGCTTTACAACGACACATGTAGGGTCGCTAAACTCAGATACACAATTCCATGCAGCATCCGCATCCAGATAATTATTGTACGACATTTCCTGCAGCATCGGTACATAATTCACAACAAATGAGAGATAGATCTGCTATCGTTATCGCGATCTGTTGATGAAGAAAAAGAACTTTGTGGAACAAATGACTCCTGCAATTGCTCAGACACTTCTAAAGAGAATCTAATCTCATCTCAAAGACACGTGGTTGAATAGTTAAAAAGGAAGCCAATTAGTCCCCTGTAGCGCTGATCTCCTTTGAAAAACATATTCGCGTTTACTACAACTTAACAAATATCAGCATTTTACTATAGCTTAGCAATCTGCACACTCAAATATACAGATAGTTGACCTGGAAAAGAAGAGAAACTAGAAGCTCCTTAAGAATGATTCATAGAATTTTATCACTGCCAACCAAACCACAAGTTTGAGCTACCCCGTTAGACAGAGTAGTTTGGTATTTAAATGCTCTATATTTGCCACAACAGAGGCTAGCATTTTAACCAAAGATTAAAGGGTTGAAGATCACTATGTTGAAGACGCAAATAAAGTGCCTGAGAGATTCGAAATGGGGACCTCTTGCGCTGATATGATATTGATTTCATAAGGCCTTTGTCAATTTGTCAAAAAGTTTCAGCTATTAGAAGAAGGCACAGTCTGTTAATTTAATTCTCTAACAAGAACCATTTTTAGAAATTGCCTCCTCTATCTCATGAAATTTTAAAAGCTAGATAATTTCTAGATCCATTTCAATATCAGCATCCTCAAAAGATTGATTTAGATTAACAATCAAGGACTCACCTTTCCATGATGTTGGATTGCAGTCGCAATACCACCTCCATTAACCTCAGCAAGACTCTTATCCACATAAAATGCAGCCTTCTGGTGGGGATTTTCACCATAACGAAGAGAACTTTTAAGAGATAGAGGCACTGTTAAGCTGGGAGGGAATTTCTCTATCAAAAAGAAGAGTCGTCAACCTCTACATAATCAGTTCAAAAACTAACAGAGTAACACAACCACTAAAATTACCAATCTCCACAGGAAACAAACTAAAGGATGCATCCGAACCAAGTTTCTAAAAAAGCCCCTCATTTGCATGTGTTTAGACCTACATGCATTTTTAAATGCCGTAGCAGCTATGACATCAATTGAGAACATGAACCAGATAAATACCTCCAGTTGTTTGTCTCCAAAGCCACTCTGACACTGCAGAATCATAGGAAGCAACATGTTCAAAGGCCTTCCAAGCAAGTTTTCTACGGAACTGTTGATCATCTCCATCACTCTTCAGGAACTCCAGCAGCGCAGGGTAGTCATGTGAATCAACCACAACAAGGACATCCTTATGATTCTGTTAGGAGACAAATGTTGACATCAATTCAACAAGGACATTACTCTATATAATGGTACTTGATGCAAAACTACAGAAAATTCTACCACATGCATATTGATATTTAGAGGGGAAAGCTAGCAACAACTCTTCAAAAATAAGTGCAACATATTAGACATACCTATTATAGTATATTATTTAACAAGCATCACAAGAGAAATTGTTGTTTTAGCAAAAAAGCACAAGAGAAATCATTCCCCAGATAGTAAGAAGAGAGCCTGGTGACACAATCTCAATGTAAAAGTTACCATACTCTCAATCAATTATATGTCTCAGTAAACAGTGCCATTGTAGCAAAGTTTGCATGATATCAGCAAGCCCAGTGTGACCGAAGAAACCAATACAATCATATTCCCGCATACATCCAAAATGATGAGCAATGAGGCAAAAATGAAACATAAACAAGTGCATGCTCCAAAAACAATGAACATGAACATTAAATGGTGAAAAACCTTTGCAGCAGCTCTGATCATGGCAGGACCACCAATATCAACATTCTCAATTCCATCTTCAAATTCAATATCAGCCGCAGAGGTAACTTTGTCGTAGAAAGGATACAAATTAACCACCACTACATCAAAAGTACCTGCACAAGTTCCATCTTGCATTTAGTATAGTAAAATGATGCTAAGAACATTATGTGTTTGTCCTCAGAATTTCCAAGTTGAAAAACTGTGAGAATGTTACTTCAAACATTAGCATGTACAAGTATATGAATTTGTTTGTGGACACCTTAAATGCAGATTGCATAAACTTACAAGACCATAAAACCCACAAGACAACTCACCAATTCCATGTTTATTAAGAGCCTCCATGTGATGCTGTTGATCTCTCCTAGCAAGGATTCCTCCATGAATATGGGGATGCAAGGTCTTTACACGACCATCCAGCTGTTAAATAGAGTAATGTGACATTCCCAAGTTAAAATCTAAATCGTTTTGCCAAAAGAAGAATCTTCTCTATGTGGTGTGTGCCTGGTTGCAGGGAAAAAAGATGAAATTATCATATGTGAATGTTAAAGAGGGAAATCCTCTGTCAAATGTCTCAAAAGACACAGATATCACAACCACTCACAAAGAGACAACCATGACAAATACTTGGAATGTACTAATTGAAAATTGTGATCTGGAAAATCCAGAAAATACGATCTCAGTAGAGGAACTCTTGAAAATCTTTGATAAGCATTAAGGACTTGAAATTGATTTCTTTGTCATGAGCTGGAAAGTCTTGAGCTGTCTGAAGTGGTTAAGGTATCCAATTTATGCCACCATTGTGGGGAATTGATGTAGCATGATAATGTTAGCAAAAGCTGTGAAGATCCCAGATAAGCCATGACGGATTTTAAGTTTTATGGCATCGGTGCAGTGCCAATCTCGACTGTTGTCATCACTCATTATAATCAGCCTCCGAAGAGAAGGCAACTAAAGAAAGAAAAGAATAAACAATGCAAGTAAGGGACAAAGAAACAAACCATCTCAGGGAAGCAAGTAAGCTGTTCCACTTTGGTAACAGACAACCCAGCATTTTCCAGAGCAGATGCGGTTCCTCCAGTTGAGACAACAGTATACCTAAATGCTTTAATCAGTTAAAATGAACGCTCGAATGTGCCGACTCGACAAGTACTTATACCATGCGCACCCCTGTATAAAAATACTATCCACAAGCAATGAAACGTGCCTAAAATCCAATCCAACAAAAACAGCGTGGCTTCAGCACCTAAGCTACACCGCACGCACGCACACGCACACGCACACGAACACGCACACAAGAGAAGTGTGCAAAGTAAAGTCCTCACCCCAATTCCTGGAGGCCCTTTCCAAGAAAAGCCAAATCAGTTTTATCAGACAAAGATATCAATGCCTGCTTGCCCCCTGAACGTTGAAGAAAGGGAAAAAAATCAGATTTTTTGCATTTACGAAAGGGCACACGCCCAGGAAAAAAGAACGACGACCCTCTTCATAATCTGGAATGATAAGATCAACGAAGAAGTTAAAGACGCGAGAGAAAAGAAGGGTACGAGGAGCAGAAGGGCGCAGCTCCTTGTCGGGCGCGGACAGAATCTCAGTCTCGGCAGCCATGGCTTTAATCGGAGGAGCCGCGCGCCACGACGAAGACGATTGAAGTCGAACACACACCACAGGTACCTGCAACCCGCATGAGGCAAGACGGAGAGAAAGCAGATAGGGTTGAGAGCGGAGACCGAAAGCCACACACAAAAAAAAAGGGGGGGACAAAACGAAAAGAAAGCAAAAAGCTTGAGATGAACGAATTGCGCCGGAATTTCTACCGGGTGAGAGGTGGAAGGGCGAGTTCTGGTCCGGTGAGTGGTGGTGGAGTGAAGCAGAGAGCTTCGGGGGGAGGCGGCAGCGGCAGCGGCGGCGGCGGAGGAGGAGGTGGAGGCGGAGGCGGCGGGAGAACCCAACATGCTTTACTCTGCTGTGCTGACTGTTGTGTTTTGCTTTGCGAGTGTTTAAGCAAACCCCTCACCTTTTCGCGCGGCGCCGGAAGACTGTCGTGTGCACGTGCCAGAGGCACAAAGGGAAAATGCTAGATGCTTTTGAAGTCGCACCTTTCTATCCTGCGAATAAATTTTGCTAATTAATGTTGGAGATATTAGTTGCCACGCTTGGATTATTTGCTTTCTTGATTATGAAGAGGAGAAGAACGAAATACTCTTTCTCAAGTTTAATAATTGAACCTTACGGTAAATCTTAATGATCGTGAGAGTCTAAACAACACTTGGTCGTCCAATTTTAGGTCCCTACCCGGTTCGAGGGCAGTGAACGATGGGCGAGCTCGATGGATCGGGTTACATCCGGTTGCCCCGCACACCTCCAAACCGGGATCCTCGGAAAATCAATGCAACTCGAAACAAATCAAAATAAAACTCGGAGAAACTCACCGTGGGGAGAAGCACGCGTCAGTCGAGGGTCGGCGGTCGAGGCCGAGCGCGATTGTCGATCGTCGTCGTCTTCTCGGGTCGGAGCTCGAGGCTACGTCTGTCTCTTTCTCTCACTCCACGACTCTTGCGACGCCTCCTTCTGGCTCCTTTGCGATCTGCTTCCCGCCAAGAAAAAGGTGGTACCGCTCACGTCTATGGAGAGGTTGCAGAGAACACCCCCGAAAAGAAAAACCAGAACCCTCTCTCTGTCCCTCTCTCTCATGCCAAGAACCAGCCCACCCCGTACCGCACGACATTCCCGATGCCGGCATCGCGCGCGGCGCTCGTCGCCAACGTCCTCGCCGTCCTCGCTTCGTACAGCCGTCCTTCTTCCCTGTCTGTCGCGATGCCGGCCGCCAAGGCGAGCCGCGGAGGAGAAAAAAGAGGGAGCGAACGGACTGGGCTGAGGAAGAAAAGAGGTGGGCCGGCCTGTGGGCCGCATGGGGGAAAAAAAGCTGTGTTCATGGACCCCGATCATGTGTTCATGGACACAAAAACAGCCAACCGTTCCCAGCCAATCATCAAACAAGCTTAATCTTTCATCGGTCACACCCAGCAACACAGCAACCAGGAAACATATACCAAAAAACGATGTGCCGATTTGAGTTCAATAAGAAGGATTTTAACTGAAATCGTAATCCTTTAACCAATGGATGGCTCCTTCCATGAAAACAAACGTGCTAAAAAATGCTCAAAATAGATCAGAACCGGGTCGAACCATACGCTGGGCATTCTAACGAACACTTCGGGAGCAAAGATACTCACACCCGGCCTCTGTCGTCTCTCCCGCGGTCTCTCCCCTCAATGTCTGTTTTTCACCTCCCTTTTCCGAGAAATCTCACCGGTGAGTCCCTGCCGTCGCCTCTCTCCTCGGGACCAAGTTTGGTCCATTTTCAGCTAAGGGCCGCCTCTGGAATCGTGGCTAGGACGCCCCCTCTACCGCCGTTGCTCTGCCTTCCCTGTCCTGCGCTTTTCTATGCAGAACGCGTGCGTGAGGGAGAGGAGAGAGAGGGAGACATCGGGGGCTAAGCTGAGAAGAAGAGAGAAAAAAGAAACGGCCGGGCCCATGAAAAGGCCAGGCCCAGGCGGGGAGGAGAGAAAGGACCGGATCGAACCACCCCCCTTCTTTAATCTGTTACTATTTGCTAGTCTAGCCATTTGTCCATTTTTGTTGTTTTCATTTTTTGATGACTTAACTAGCCGACAAAATCAGGCATCGACAGGACCTACTCCTATTTCTCCTATTCATAAGCAAGAATCTATCGATCAATAAATAAATAAAACCGTCTTTCCAATGGTGATGAAGAATTATAAAGAGAAGAAAGAACAAAATACTGTTTCTCAATTTTGATAATTGAACCTTAGGAGAAGTCTTCATGATTGCGAGAGTCTGAGCAGCACTTCATCCCAATAAGCAAACCTCCATGATCTCAAAAACACTAATGGACCACAAAATAGCCAGAAGCCAATGACAAACCCAAGCAGTATGCCCATGTAAAACCACATTTTCTCGCTATCATCATAGTCGCCATAGTTACTAGCTTCTTCCATCCCGTTCGTGGTGATTGAGCAACTTTTGTTGAGCTGAAGTCCACACAATCCGAGGTTTCCTTCAAAAGAACTTTTTGAGAATGTGAGAAACTGTCCGCTTATCGGGATGTTTCCTACAAGTTGATTGTTTGAGAGGTTGAGTGCCCAAAGGAAATTAAGATTTGCAAGCTGAGCTGGTATGGTTCCATTGAGGTAGTTCCCTGACAGGTCTAGCGATTCAAGCTGACCTAGATTCCCCAAAACAGGAGGAATTGAACTCGAGAGGGCATTGTGTGATGGGTTGAGGACATGAAGTATTTTGAGATCTCCTAGTGTATCTAGTATTGGACCCTCCAATTTGTTGCTCGAGAAGTCGATCAACTTGAACATAGTTGGGATCTTAACGAATTCTAGCTTTACACCTTTCAAGGTTACCCTCATTGTATCTTCATAGTAAATCCTAATTGTATCAAGTGTGCTACCATAAAACATATATTGTGGCTGATCATAGTCAACATTGGCCTTCATAGCCACCCAAGATGCGAGGAGACTCGTAGGCAAAGTGCCATTGAAATCGTTTGAAGACACGTCAATGATTTGAAGCATCTCCCAAATGCTATCACTATGTGTACATCCAATTTCCCCATGCAATCTATTGGATCTTAAAACAAGGACACGGAGATACTCAAGATGGCATGGAAATGTCCCATCTATTTGATTGTCCCCAATGTTCACGAAATCCAAGATCCCGCAATTTGCCAACGACAACGGAATTTGCCCTTGTAATAAATTCTCACTGATATTCAATATCTCCAAACTACATGTTATCGGGATGTTTTGCGCAATCTTGCCATTCAATTGGTTATTCCTTAGATTCAATACTATGGGCGACTCCTCCATTAAACAATTAGGAATACTTCCATTCAGATGGTTATGCGATAAGTCAAGCACTTCAAGATTACCAATTTTGCAAATAGACTGCAGAATGCACCCATGGAGATTATTTTTCAAGAGGGAGAAGAACACCAATTTTGGTAAGTTGTCACTAATGTCATATGGAATAATAGAATTTATGTTGTTACTTGAGAAATCCAAGTAGGAAGCAAATGACTAGAAGGATAGCATATTCCCTCGGAGCTTGTTTGAATGGAGGTCGACCAAATCTAGAGTAGAAGAAAGATTGCCTAGGGGTGTTTCGGAATCCTCAAATAAATTAGAGAAAAGATTGAGATGATTAAGACTTTCTAGTGTCCATATCCATCTCGGTATATTTCCTTGAATATAATTGTGGGAGAGGTCGAGGAAGCTCAACTTGGATTGGTTAGCCAAAAACTGAGGCAATGTCGTCAATTGGCAGGAAGCCAAATATAAGGATGCAAGGTTGGGGAATGAAGAGGCCTGGGAAGCAGAAATTGTGGCATCAATGGAAAAACAATTGTAGGAAAGATCCAAATATGAAAGATTTCTCAACTGCTGAACCCAATTAATATGAAACGAGCCACTAAAATTATTGGAAGAAAGTGAGAGTTGGTTGAGTCCTCGGAGTTCCCATATAAACATCGGCAGTTCTCCTCCTATATCGTTGTTGCTCAAATCAAGTGTTTTCAGCATGTGCGATGGAGCATGCAAAGATCCCTTCAATTGACTAGAAAATCGGTTGTCGGAAAGTAGAAGATCCTTAATCGATGGATGCGTGAACAAGGATGAAGGAATATTTCCTTCAAGTAAATTGGATCGCAAGTCGAGAATAAGAAGACTCGAGAGGGATTCCCATTGTATCGAATCAATCAGTCCAGTTAGATTATTGGAGGACAAAGTGATTTGTACCAAATTCTTGGACTTGCTGAGTGATGGAACTGGACCAGTAAAATTGTTGGATGAGAAGATCAAATAAGAAAGTCGCGAGAGATTAGTGAAAGAGCTCGGGATATTTCCATCAAAGTTGCACCCCTCCAATTCTATTGTTGACAGATTCCTGAGATTACCAATCGAATCCGGGAGCCTCCCAGACATGTTAGTGCAACTAAGAACAAATGTCTGGAGAGAACCATTCTCTGGAAATTCTGGCAAAGAACCATGAAGGAGGGAGTTGGATGATAGGTCAAGGGTTTGAAGTGTTTGTACCTGGAAGATTTCTTGAGGAAATTCTCCATACAGGCCATCTCCCCATAGGCTCAAAGTTTTCAAGCTAGAGAAATTCGATAAGAAACTAGGAACTGTGGTGGACAAGTTGTTGCCACCGAGTTGAATGACTGACAGATTAGCAAGACTCATAAGGGAAGCGCTGATAGGACCAGACAGAGAACAGTCAGACATGCTCAACACCTCAAGTTTCGGCACTGAAGAAGACAACGCGTCGCACCAATCATTTCCATAAGCAAACATATTGACCCCATCAAGGTACAGCTCCCTTAACTCCCTCAAATCCCCAACCAACGACCTCAAATTGGGCTTCTCAAGTTTCAGCCCAGCCCAACTGAGATCAAGAGTATGTAGCTTCTTCAAGCACGATAACTCCACAGGAATATGCCCAGCAAATCCAGCATTGGACAAGTTGAGATGCACCAAGCGGCTGAGATTCGCAAGGCTCGACGGAATTGCCATGGTGTAGAAGGCGTTGAATGCCAAGTTCAAGCTCTGAAGGAACTCGAGCCTGAAGAGGTTCGACGAATGGTCGATTCCGCCAGAGATCGACTCTTCACTCAAATCAAGACCGACCACGAGGCCGTCCTCGCATGTCACGCCGCTCCATGAATCCGCACTTTGGTCCCATTGTACTAGCTTGGAAGACTCGGAGGCGTTGAAGACGAGGCTGTTTCTTAGCCCGAGCAACAGTGATCTTTGGTCAGTGCCAAGACACTGGTCCGATGCTGAAGCCGTAGTAACGTCGGATAAGATCGAGATCGTGGATATGGCAAGAAGAAGCCATGAGACCATCGAGCCGTTCATCGGAAGAAGTTGCGGAAGAAAGTTAGTCCAACACTGAGGGTCTACCGAAACAGAATGAAAACTGGGGAGTGGTGGGGTTGTCCGAGGAAAGCGCAATGCCTTGTGTTGAAATTCGGGAAGTCATTCCTTAGTCACCAAAGTTTGGCTTTTATTTCACTTTTGACAATACTAGAATAAATATTCTTTATTTAACATGCTTTTTCAATCGAAACGAAATGCGATAATTTTATTTTCAAGGAGAAAAGGGGAAAATTAAGGAAATCCGACTAAAATGTGAAATATTTTGGCTTGTCTATTTAAAAAAAAATCAAAAAAACGAATGATTTGTGTAATCGGTTTCGTTTTTGTACTCCCATTAACATGTAGAGATCCATTAAAAGTAGATAATGGATATATATACAAAAACACATACATTATAGTCACTTTCTTTTATTAAATTAGTAGATTCAAGAAAAGAAATCAAAAGATTTACTTATATTTGAATGTGATTGTAAATATTTTATAGTACTATCAAAAAGCGGAAAAAAGTATAAACTAAAGAATTGGAAAATACAGTGGATTAATTACGAAGTATGAAATAGGAAAATACCATAATATGTTGAAAAGATAGAATGAAAAACCAAATAAGCAAAAACTAAGAATAAATTTCTCTTTTATTAAACTGAAAAGAAAAATAAGAAGAAAAGGGAAACAGGCTAAAAGAAAAACAATGAAACTATGGGCGTTATGTTGTTTAAAGGAAAATAAAAAGAGCGAAAAATCCAAAAAGATTTAAAATTAAAAGAAAGAAAAGAAAAAGCGAATTGTAAGGGGGCGAATGATAATCATTCTGGCCAAAAATTGATTTCTGGAAGAGAAATAGATTTTTTTAGTTTTATTTCTGGATGAGTTTCTAAGCAAAAATATCTGTTTGATAACGACACAAAATTTTTACTCCCAAAATAAAAACTCGTTTGATAACAACATAAAATTTCTCCCTTTCGGACTGCGATGACCGGTAGTGGTCGGTGGCAACCGACGACCAGTGACTGGCACAAGCGGCAACAGTGGCCGGCAACCAAGGCGGTGGCAATTGACGGATGACAACCAAGGCAGTGGCGACTGACGGAAGGCGGTCGCTTGATCGGCCATCGACAACCGCTAGCCGATCGCTTGGCCAGGGGCGGTGTGGCGGGCGGATAGTAACCGGTGACGCGGGACGGCGGAGAGGCGGCAAGGAAAGCAGAAGAACACGGCGGACGGTGGTCGACGACGACGAATGGACAACCGGTTCATAGTAAGGACGAACGATGAGAATAATTTTTATTTCTCATTTCTATTTCAGAATAGAAAAGTAAAAAAATTTTACTTTTGATTTATGTTCCAAACCTATTTTTGGAACAAAAATCTATTTAAATAAAGAAAATGAAATAAATTTATCAAACGAATTTTATTCCAGAAACAAGTCTGGAATAGAAAATTTGTTTATGGAACAGAAATTGCAAGGGAAGAGGGGAGGAAAAACAGGGATGCTTCAGCTTGGAAATTGGGAGTAGTCAAAGTAAACGCCTGCTGGTGGGGACGATTCTGTCTAGTCTTAACGTTCATTGCGGTATTGATGATGTTGTGTTGCTTTCTCCGTGGAATCATGTGTAGGGTATAGGAGCAAAGACGCGTTTGGGTATGTTGTCCTTTCCGTAATCATTTGCGGATTTCTTGGCGTCAATTTAAGGTCCGTTCGTTTCGCGGAAAATAACTTTTGGGAAAATGTTTTCCGGATTTTCCAAGCGTTCATTTCAAGGAAAATGTTTTCCATCATTTGAAAAAACAACCTTTAAAAGTGAGGAAAATGTTTTCCACTTTTAAGAAGTGGAAAACATTTTCCATATCACTTCCTCCTTGCTTCTTTTTACCAATACATTTTCGTTTTATTTTTATGCTTTCTTTTTCTTTTTTTAAAATCGAGTTTTTAATTTTTTTTTTTTTTCTTTTCTTTTTTTTTTTTTTTCCTTTTCATCTTCTTCTTTGGCGGCGGCGACCGACCAAGGCCGCGTCCGGCGACCGCCGCAGCCAGCCGGAGCTCGCCCCAGCCGGCGAGGCTCCGCCTAGCCCATTTGGCAAAGCCGAGCTCGGGCCTCGCCAGATCGGGCGAGGCGGAGCTCGCCGCGGCCTAAGGCGGAGCTCGCGGCTCGCCGCATCCGGCGAGCCGGGTGGGGCTTGGACCTCCCCGAGCTTGCTAGAGGTTCGCCGAGATCCAGCAAGCTCGCGGCTCGCCGAGCTCGGCGAAACTCTAGCGAGCTAGGGCGAGATCGGCCGAGCCTCGAGCTCGCCGGATCCGGCGACCGGGTCTTGGTCGGCCCGCCGAGAGCAGCCGGCCATCGTCAGGCATGCGGCAGCGAGAGGAAGGAGGAGGAAGGAGGAAGGAAAAGAAAAAGGAAAAAAAAAAAAGAAACAGAAAGAAAAAATAATAAATAATAAAAATTTCGATTTTTTAAAAGTATAAATAATTAAAAATTCATTTTTTAAAAAATATAAAAAATAAAACTAATTTTTTGGTCAATTAAAAATAATAAAATTCAATTTTTGATAATTTTTCTCAAATAATTAAATTAGTTAACGAACGGTGGAAAATATTTTCCACTCAAAGTTTAGGTTTCCGAACACCGGAAAATGTAGTCATTTTCCTAGAAAATGACTTTCAGAAAATGTTTTCCGGAAATATGAAATTTTCCGCAAAACGAATGGACCCTAAGTTCTTGGGCCAGATCAAGAAAAATCAAACTTCAATAAGTAGGACTTGACGAGCTTAGGAAATTGGTTTATAATCTATTGTTAGTCATGAAAACATATATGAAAACAAAATTTGGTTTATTAGAATGATAGAAAAATTTGCGCTTCAAAAAGCATTAGATTTTATTTTGGATCAATACTCGTCACGATCACTGAAGCTAGATATTGAATCGGAGATGGATTCGAGTTTCATGTGAATGGGTCAGTTTTTGGATCGAGATAGTCGAGGGACAAAAGATTGCTGAAAATGTCACTAGTTCTCAATTAAAAGAAAGTACTTTTTGATCACTCGTTAAAATTTGATAACTAATTGAAAGCGAATCTTTTTTATGGATTGATGATTTTTTTTTTTTTGGTTAATTTGGGCTTGGGCCTACTTAAGGGTTCCCAATATTTTAGTAATCTTGACTAGTGTGCAAATGATTTTTATAAGCAATCTCAATTTAATTATATCGTGATTGTATTATGGGTCTGCATTGGGAACGTATTTGCTGGGGCTGACTTCCATGGTAGATGCTAGGTAATGTTCCATGCCCAAATTTTCTTTGCCTTTCCACCTTAAGTAATGCCATCTTGCACAAAATCACGACCATATGCAACATTCTCTTTGAACGAATGTCTAGCGATGGCCGAGACCGACTTTTAAGCGGTGTTGAGGATATTTTTCAGCAGGTACTTAGAAGAGGTCTAGTCAAATCTTGTCTATTATTTACATTTGACCTAGACTTAACTCGAGAATTTAAAACTTGGATACTTGATTTAAACTCAATCGAAGCTCAATTTTTTTATTTTTTTTTTCAGATCGAGCTTGACTCGTTATTTATTTTTATAAACTTGAAACGACTTAGTTTGATTCGACTCGATTATCATAGATGAGTTTCTATTGGAGCTTGATTCAAACTTGAGCTCAAATTCGACTTTCGTAAAATCCGAACTAATGAGACGTGGACTTGACTTAGTCTTGCGCTGTAGCTTGTACTAATTTAAGCTAGCTTGTGTCGCTTGATTGATTTGCACATAAAAAAGCAATTACAACCTGATGTAGAAGAATTATGTGAGAAAATGCTAGTAAAGCACCTAATCATTTCAATATTGAGTGTCGCATATCTCGTTCAAGTTGAGCTTTTTCTTCAAATTGGGATAAATCTATTTTTAATCCTCTAATTCATCATATTTGTGCGATTGGATCCTCAATAGAGGAAGCCATTCCCACTTCGATGGACAGCTGGAGTCCACCGTGACAGCTTCTTAGAAGGTCAAACCTGCAATAAGTTCTTCACATTTTCCAACTATCACCAATCACCGCCACGGCGTTCACGGCCACCAAATCCTCCAACCCTTCTCGTGTCTCTCGCTTTTCCACCTTTGTCTTCTACATATTACTCTCTTATTTTTTCCTAGAATAAAACTAGTTTCTTTTGACCGAGAATGGGAGTAGAGTTGGAGGAGTTGATTCCCCCAAAAAACTAAAATTGAAGGATTCAAATGCGCAGACAACATAAGTTAGGGGACTAAAATCGAACTTAATCCTACTAGTAAGGGAACACCGGTTAACCGAGGTATTCAAAACATTATCAACTAATAGAAGAAGTCCTTAAATAATCGTTAATGTGAATAAGAAAATATATTTGTAAAATTCAAGAATTATGTAAACTCTATCTACTAAAAATAAGTAAGTATTAACTTTTCTTATAAATCTCGACCACTAACATAACTTTTTTTTTTTTTTTGAACATTTCAGTCTTTTCCTTTCTACATAAATCCTTTACTCCTTTCTCAACTTTCCTTTAAAAATATCTATTTTTCTTTCCAACTTTTGGATATTATTATTATTAAGGCTAGGTTTAGTTAAGGGTGTGAAAATGACTAATTTAATCCTAAATCTATCATATAGATTCCAATGTAGTTCTAAAATTTTCAATTAGTCAAATGCAATTATGAACTTTTGCATTAAATTCCAATATAGTTTTGCTTGTCAATTTTTTCCTCAAAATAATGATGTTATGTGGCACTACAGCCATCATTGGCCGACCTTTGGGCTCTGTCGGAAATTTACATAGACAAATTTATTCAAAATGATTTTCGAGTTATGTTATTTGTCTTTTCTTTTTTTTTTTTTTTAATACTGACGTAGCTTCTCACTTTTGAAGGTTAAACTCACTGTATTTTTAAAATAGAGCCCCATATTCGAAATATAACTCATACTACAAGTGATTGAAGCCTACATCAGCCTTCATCACAATTTCGACCTTCAAATTCTATAATAGAATATTTTTTAGATAAGGGTTATTTACATCAGACCAATTACTTGATACGAAATACTGTTTTGTCTCAGAGACATAATTAGGATGCCACAACATTAGAGCTACATTAGCAAAGCCACAAAGTTGAAAAAATCCTGGATTATATCGAAATGCAAATAATGGATATAAGATCGAATTAATAATTTTTCTTTGAGTAATTGCACCAGGAATCTTAAAACTTCGAGCGTAAGTGTACTCAATGTGCTCAACGCGGAGCCATGCAAACTTCGCGTCTTCAAGCTCGCTATCTTGCGGAGCCAATCCCCGAGACTGCATTGAATTGAATGTCTGCGGGAGTAAAATTATCGGAATCCTGAGCCAGCCATCTCCCACCGACCTGTCTCAATGAAAGCTTCCCGTTTTCGTTCTTCTTCGCTTCCAAGATCCTCAACGTTTTCGACTTCCCACGGAGAACCTCTAGCCCCTTCTTTGAGTACTTTGGTGCCACCACAGTCTCATAGAACATTCGAGTTTCGCCATCAGTTGGGCTTCTATATGCACAGTAGGACAATGCAAGGTTAGTGTTGATGTTCAGCTCAATAAATTTTATCAAGTGAAACACTACAATACTGACTCAGCAATAGGAGAGCCACACCTACACCAGCATTGTTGTTCAATTTCGAGGGATGCCCGTGCTGAATGAGGTTTTAAGTTTCAAAAACTCGCAATCCTTTGTATTTATCAGAGAATTATAATATATTATGCAATGTGACAATAGGCATAACATTTGTAGCCTAATTCGCAGCTCAAACTAGTTGACTCAAGAATGAGCTTCAATCTGGAACTCTATGGATTTAAAAAATGACAACCCTCTTTCAGTTTATTATATTTGGATTCGGTGGGTCTACTATATAAGGAAATTAGAATTTTCTATTTGTAAATTACATAATGAAATAAGTATATACCTCATCAATTTCTACATTGAAAGGCCACTATACCAGCAAATGCATTAACCTTTGACTGCTAATCTGCAAGCTTCAAGAATATCACCACCCGAAGCCACCCCACAAGGATTTGTATGCATTACAACGACACATATATAGGGTCGCTAAACTGGGATACGTAATTCAAGGCAGCATCCGCATCCAGATAGTTATATGACATTTCCTGCAGCATCAATACATAATTCACAACAAATGAGAGAGAGATCTGCTATTGTTACCATGATCTATTGATACTAAAAAGCTATTCTTGCAATTGCTCAGAGACTTCTGAAGAGCATCTAATCTCATCTCAAAGACATGGTTATGATACTAAAAAGGAAGCCAATTAGTCCCCTGTATCGCTAATCTCCTTCGCTGAACATTATTAGTGTTTCCTTATAACTAACATTCTGCAAACTAACATATACAGATAGTTGACCTGGAAAAGAAAAGAAACTAGATGCTCCTTAAGAATGATTTGTAGAATTATGTCAACCTGCCAACAAAACCAAAAGTTGAAGCTACCCAGTCAGATGGAGTAATTTGGTATATAAATGCTCTATATTTGCCGTCACACATAGGCTAGCATTTTACCACAAATTGAGGGGTGGAAGATCATTATGTTGAAGAAGCAAATAAAGTGCCAGAGAGATTCGAAATGAGTACCTCCTGTTCTAATCCCATATTGATTTCTTGAGGCCTTTGTCAATTTATCAAAAAGCTTTAGCTATTAAATGAAGATACTGTCTATTATTTAGATTCAATAACAAGATTCAATTTTAGAAACTGCCTTCTCTATCTAATGAAGTTTTCAAAGCTAGATAATTACTAGATCCGCTGCAATTTCAACTTCCTCAAAAGATTGACCTTGATGTAAAAATATGACATTCAAGGACTCACCTTTCCATGATGTTGGATTGCAGTTGCAATACCACCTCCATTAACCTCAGCAAGACTCTTGTCCACATGCAGCCTTCTGCTGGGGATTTTCACCATAATGAAGAGAACTTTTAAGAGATAGAGGCATTGTTAAGCTAGAAGGGAATTTCTCTATGAAAAGGAAGAGTTGTCAACCTCCACATAAATCAGTTAAAAACTAACAAGGTACCAGAACCTACTGAAATTATTGATTTCCAAAGGAAACAAACTAAAGGATACATCAGAACCAAGTCTCTAAAAAGCCCCTTACTTGCATGTGTTTAGACCTACATGCATTTTTAATTGCCTTAGTGGCTATGACATCAATTGAGAACACGAACCAGATGGATACCTCCAGTTGTTTGTCTCCAGAGCCACTCTAACACTGCAGAATCATAGGAAGCAACACGTTGAAAGGCCTTCCAAGAAAGTTTTCTACAGAACTGTTGATCATCTCCATTACTCTTCAGGAACTCCAGCAGCACCAGGTAGTAGTGTGAATCAACCACAACTAAGACACCCTGATGATTCTGTTAGAAGATAAATGCCGACATCAATTCAGATTAAGGGCATATAATGGCACTTGATGCAAAATTACAGAAAAATTTACCACATGCATATTGATACATAAAGGCACAAAGCTAGCAACATTTCTTCAAAAAAAGTGCAACATATCGGACATACCTATTTTAGTTTATAATTTAACAAGCAAAATTGTTGTTTTAGCATAAAAGCGTGAGAGAAATCATTACCCAAATAGTAAGAAGATAATCTGGAGTCGCAATCTCAATGGAAAAATTAACATGCTTTCAGTCAATTACATGCCTCAGTTGCAAGTGCCCTCATAGCAAAGTTTGCTGGATATCCACGAGCCCAGTGTGACCGAAGACACCAATACAATCATATTCTCTCATACGTCCAAATTGAGATGCAATGAAGCAAATAACAATGAACATGTAATAGTAAAAAACCTTTGCGGCAGCTCTGATCATGGCAGGACCACCAATATCAACATTCTCAATTCCATCTTCAAATTAACCACAGAGGTAACTTTGTCGTAGAAAGGATACAAATTAACCACCACTACATCACAAGTACCTGCACAAGTTCCATCTTGCATTTAGTATAGTAAAATTATGTAGGGCCATAGTAACGCCGAGAACATTATTTGTCTGTCAGAATTTCTAGGCTGAAAACGGTCAGAATGTTACTACAAGAAAACTCACCAATTCCATGCTTATCAAGAGCCTCCATGTGATGCTGTTGGTCCCTCCTAGCAAGGATTCCTCCATAAATATGAGGAAACAAGGTCTTTACGCGACCATCCAACTGTTAATAGAGTAGTGTAACATTCCCAAGTTAAAATCTAAATCATTTTGCCAAAAGAAGATTATTCTGTTTGGTGTGCGCCTGGTTGCAGAGACAAGAGATGAAATTTATCGTATGTGAATGTTAAAAGAGGGAAATCCTTGGTCAAAGGTCTTAAACAACAGTAACCGTTCACAAAGAGAGGCACCATGACTACTTGAAATTTACTAATTGAATATTGTGATCTTGAATTTAGTAGGTAAGTAATTCTCCTTAGTGAGGGGTGCCAGCAAGCACAGTGCAAATCGGCATCTGATTTCTCTAGAGAATCAAGATTGAAGTGCACTCACTTTGACTTTTAGTAAGACAAGGAGTATTTGCATAGAAGAAGAAAAGAGATGCGCTATGTTTCGGTGGTTCAACAAGTTTGTAAGGATGAATGGATCTCAAAAGGGAGAGAAGATAAATTTGGGGCATCAGGTGCTCTATGTCACCTAAGGACAAATGGCACTCACATTTACAACAGAATCTCGAAAATATGCTCTTGGTAGAGGAACTCTTGATAATCCTTGATAAGCATTAACGACTAGAAATTGATTTTTTTGTCATAAGCTGGAAAGTCTTGAGCTGTCTGAAGTGGTTAAGGTATCTGATCTATGCCACCATTGTTAGGAATAGATGTAGCATGATAATGTTAGCAAAAGCTGTGAAGATCCCAGAAAACCAGTGCAGTGCCAATCTTGAATGCCGTCATCACTCATTACAATCAGCCTCCTAGGACAAGGCAACTAAAGAAAGAAAAGAATAAACAATGCAAGTAAGGGACAAAGAAACAAACCATCTCAGGAAAGCAACTAAGCTGTTTCACTTTGGTGACGGATGACCCAGCATTTTCCAGAGCAGATGCGGTTCCGCCAGTTGAGACAACAGTATACCTAAATGTTTTAATCGGTTAAGACAACATGAACATTTGAATATGCTGACCCGACAAGTACTCATACCATGCGCACCCCTGTATAAAAATACTATCCACAAGCAGTGAAACGTGCCTACAATCTAATCCAACAAAAACAGCGTGGCTTCAGCACCTAAGCTACACCACACACGCACACGCACACGAACACGCACACAAGAGAAGTGCGCAAAGTAAAGTCCTCACCCCAATTCCTGGAGGCCCTTTCCAAGAATAGCCAAATCAGTTTTATCAGACAAAGATATCAATGCCCGCTTGCTCCCTGAACATTGAAGAAAGGGAAAAAAAATCAGAATTTTTGCATTTACAAAAGGGCACACGCCCAGAAAAAAAGAAAAAGAAAAAAGAACGACGACACTGAAGCAGCCCTCTTTATAATCTGGAATGATAAGGTCAACGAAGAAGTTAAAGACGCGAGGGAAAAGAGGGGTACACGAGGAGCAGAAGGGCTTTAATCGGAGGAGCAGCGCGCGACGACGAACACGACTGAAGTCGAACACACGCCACAGGTACCTGCAAACCCCATGAGGCAAGACGGAGAGAAAGCAGATAGAGCCGAGAGCTGAGACTGAAAGGCACACAAAAAGAGAAGGACAAAACGAAAAGAAAACAAAAAAATTTATGAGATGAACGAATTGCGCCGGAATTTCTACCAGGTGAGAGCTGGAAGGGCAAGTTCTGGTCCGGCGAGTGGTGGAGGAGTGAAGCAGAGAGCTCCGGAAAGCGGCGGCGGCGGCGGCGGCGGAGGTGGAGGCGGCGTGAGAACCCAACATGCTTTGCTCTGCTCCGCGCACTGTTGTGCTCAGCTTTGCTTTATGAGTGTTTGAGTGTTCAAACAAAACCTGCGAATAAATGGTTTTGAAGTTGCATTTTTCTATCCCGCGGACAAATTTTGCTAATAAATGTTGGAGATATAGTTGGCACGCTTGGACTAATTGATTATTTCCTTATACATTACCTGATCGTGAAGAGAAGAAGAACGAAATACTCCTGCTCAAGTTTAATTATTGAACCTCAGGAAAAATCTTCATTGTCGTGAGAGTTTGAATAGCACTTTATCCCAGAATCGATAATAAGCTAACCTCCATGATCTCATCATCATTAATGGACCATAAAATGCCCAGAAGCCAACGACAAACCCAAACGGTATGCCCATGTAAAACCACTTTTTCTCACTATCATCATTGTCCCCATCAGCATCAACTTCTTTTGTCCCATTCGGGGTAATTGAGCAACTTTTGTTGAGCTGAAGCCCACACAATCCGAGGTTTCCTTCAAAAGAACTTCTGGAAAACGTGAGAAATTGTCCGCTTGTCGGGATGTTACCTACAAGTTGATTGTTTGCGAGGTTCAACAACGAAAGGAAATTGAGATTTACAAGTTGAGCTGGTATGGTTCCATTGAGGTAGTTCCCTGACAGGTCTAGCGACTCAAGCTTCCCCAGATTCCCCAAAACAGGAGGAATTGAACTCGAGATGGCATTGTGCGATAGATTGACAACATGAAGTGCTTTGAGATCTCCAAGTGTATACGGTATTGGACCCTCCAATCTATTGCTCGAGAAGTCGATGGACGTGAAAATAGTCAGGATCTTAACGAGTTCTAGCCGTATATCTTTCAAGGTTACACTCATTGTTACTTCATAGTAAGGCATAGGAATTCGGTAAATGATAGTGTGATACTGCAGGTGATCAAAGTTGACATTGGCCTTCATAGCCTCCCAAGATGCCACGAGACTCGCAGGCAGCATGCCGCTGAAATCATTTGAAGACGAGTCAATGATTTGAAGCATCTGCCAGGAGCTGCGACTATGTGGACATCCAATTTCCCCATGCAATTTGTTGGATCGTAAAACGAGGACACGAAGACTTGATATAGACTCGAGATGGCATGGAAATGTCCCATCTATTTGATTGTCCCCGATGTTCACGAAATCCAACGCCGTGCAATTTGCCAACGACAACGGAATCTGGCCCTGCAACAAATTCTCACTGATATCCAATGTCTGCAGATTGCATGTTCTCGAGATGTTTTGTGGAATTTCGCCATTCAATTGGTTGTTCCTTACATTCAATACAGTGAGGGACTCCAACTCCATTAAACAATCAGGAATAGTTCCATTCATATGGTTATGCGATAAGTCGAGCACTTGAAGACCAACTTTGCAAATAGACCGCGGGATGGACGCATGGAAATTATTCTTCGAAAGGGAGAAGAAAGCCAAACTTCTTGGTAAGTCATCCGGAATAACAGAATATATGTTGTTACTTGAGAAATCCGCGTAGTAAACATTTAACGGCAAGGGTGGCATATTCCCTCGGAGCTTGTTTGAATGGAGGTTGACAATCCTCGGACCTAAAGTAAGATTGCCCAAGGGTGTTTCGAAATCTTCAAATAAATTAATGGAAAAATTGAGAAAATCAAGACTTTCTAGGGTCCATATCCATCTTGGTATATCCCCTTGAATATAATTGTGGGAGAGGTCAAGATAGATCAATCCGGATTGGTTAGCCAAAAACTGAGGCAATGTCGTCAACTGGCAAGAAGCCAAATGTAAGAATATAAGGTTAGGGAATGAAGAGGCCTGGGAAGCAGTATTTGTGGCATCAATAGAGAAACGATTGTAGGAAAGATCCAAATACAAAAGATATCTCAGTTGCTGAATGCAATTAATATGGAATGAGCCACTAAAATTATTGGAAGAAAGTGAGAGGTGATTGAGCCCTCGGAGTTCCCATATAGACGTCGGTAGTTCTCCTTCTATATTGTTGTTGCTCAAATCAAGTGCTTGTAGCATGGGTGATGGAGCATCATAAGATCCCTCCAATTGACCAGAAAATTGGTTGTTGGAAAGATATAGCCTCATAATCGATGGATGTGTGAATAGAGATGAGGGAATATTTCCTTCAAGGAAATTGAATTCGAGGTTGAGATAAAAAATATTCGAGATGGATTCCCATTGTGTTGAATCAATCGGACCAATTAGACTATTGCCAGCCAAAGTGACTAGTATTAGATTCTTGGACTTGCTGAGCGATGGAATTGGACCAAGAAATTGTTGAATGAGAAGTCCAAATAAGACAAGTCGTGAGAGATTGGTGAAAGAGCTTGGGATATTTCCATGAAAGCTGCATTCCACCAATTCTATACTTGATAGATTCTTGAGACTACCAATTGAATCTGGGAGCCTCCCAGACACATTCGTGTAGCTAAGAACTAGTGTTCGAAGAGAACCATTCTTCGAAAATTCTGGCAAAGAACCCTGAAGGAGTTCATTGTGTGATAGGTCAAGGGTTTGAAGTGTTTGTACCTGAAAAATTTCATGAGGAATTGGACCAGTAAAATTGTTGGATGAGAAGTCCAAATAAGAAAGTCGCGAGAGATTCGTGAAAAAGCTTGGGATATCTCCATGAAAGCTGCAATCCACCAATTCTATTATTGATAGATTCCTGAGACTACCAATTGAATTTGGGAGCCTTCCGGACACATTCGTGTAGCTAAGAACTAGTGTTCGAAGAGAACCATTCTCCGAAAATTCTGGCAAAGGACCCTGAAGGAGTTCGTTGTATGATAGGTCAAGGATCTGAAGTGTTTGTACCTGGAAGATTTCATGAGGAAATTCTCCATGTAGGTCACAATCACGTAGGCTCAAAGTTTTCAAGCTGGAGAAATTCGCTAAGAACTGAGGAACTGTGGAGGACAAGGCGTTGTAATCGAGTTGAATGACCGAGAGATTAGCAAGACTCATAAGGGAAGGGTCGATAGGACCGGACAGAGAACAACAAGACATGCTCAACACCTCAAGTTTCGGCACTGAAGAAGACAAGGAGTCACACCACTCACTTCCCTCAGCAAACACTTTGACCCCATCAAGGTATAGCTCTCTCAACTCCCCTAAATCCCCAATTAATGAACCTAAATTGGGTTTCTCCAACATCAGCAAAGCCTCATTAATGCAGTAAATTAGACTGAGATCAAGAGTACGTAGATTCTTCAGGCGTGATAGCTCCACAGGAATTTGCCCGGTGAATCCAGCATTGGACAAGTTGAGATGTGCCAAGTGACCGAGATTCGCGAGGGCCAGCGGAATTTCCATGGAGTTGAAGTCATTGGATGCCAAGTTCAGATTCTTAAGGAACTCGAGCCTAAAGAGGCTCGACGAATCGTCGATTCCGCCAGAGATCCACTCATTGCTCAAATCGAGACCGACCACGAGTCCGTCCTCGCACGTCACGCCACTCCATGAATCGGCACTTTGGTCCCACTGTACTAGCTTGGAAGACATGGAGGCATTAAAGACGAGGGTGTTTCTCAGCTCGAGCAAGAGTGATCTCTGGTCGATGCCGAGACACTGGGCTGACGCTGAAGCCATAGTAGCAACGTCGGAGAAGATGGAGATTGTGGATATGGCAAAAAGAAGCCATGAGACAATCGAACCGTTCATCGGAGGAAGAGGTTGAGGAAGAGAGCGGGAAGAGGAGTCGCCAAAGGAAAGCGCAAAGCCTTGTGTTGATATTCGGATGTCGTTCCTTAGTGACCGAAGTTTGGCTTTTATTTCACTTTAGACGATACTAGCACAAAAATTATTTATTTAAAATGTTTTTTCAATCGAAACGAAAGGCCATAGTTTTATTTTCAAGGAGAAAAGAGGGAAAAAAATCCGCTTGAAATGTTGAGATTAGAACATGACAAGCCTCGGAAATATCTATGGTTCGTCTTTTTTTTTTTTTTTAAGATCATAAAACAAATGATATTATGTGATCGGTTTCATTTTTGTACTCATATTAACATGTAGAGATCCATTAAAAGTAAATAATGGATAGATATAGTAGCATTTGACCATAACACTAAAACACATATATTAAATTCTCTTTCTTTTATTAAATAAGTAGATTCAAGAAAAGAAATCAAAAGATTTACTTATATTTGAATTTGATTGTAAATATTTTATAGTACTATCAAAAAGAGAAAAAAGTATAAACTATAAAATCACAAAATATAATGAATTCATTACGAAATATGAAACAGGAAAATACAATAATATGTTCAAAAAGTAGAATGAAAACCCGAATAAGCGGCTAAGTTTAATATTCTTCGCTTGCCATATTCCGGGTAGCCTTGCTTCTTTTTGGGCAGCTAAGTTTAATATTGTCTGGCAAAACAAGTCTTGGATGGATAATCTCGCTTGGGCATCGAAACGTTTTGCGGGCGATGGCTTCTATCACTCTTTGGCCAGGTTTAGCTTTGGTGCTCTTTGCTATATCATTTGGAAAGAGCGCAACAATATCATTTTTCGTAGCCAGGCGGTTTGTCTCCGGCGATGAAGATGCATCTTCAAAAAGCTATTAAAGATAAAGCGATGTCTATGAAGCATATTGTGGATACTCCCAAGAATCGAAGGCTGCAACAGAGCTGGGATCTGAGTCCGTCTATTTTCGACTGATGGAGGGTTGTTAGCTTTGTGTTGTCTTTGGTTTTAGGCTTTTCTGTTTGGTTTTAGGTTCTCGGTTGCTTGGGTACCATGGCACCCTTACACTCTTTTTTGACTTTTGTCTCTTTGAGTGTCTGTTTTGTTGGTGCCAGGCCACCCCCTTGTATTCTTTCTGCAAATCTATATAACTCTTATCTTTACCAAAAAAAAAAAAAACTCGAATAAGCAAAAACTAAGAATAAATTTCTCTTTTATTAAACCGAAAGGAAAAATAAGAAGAAAAAGGAAAACGATAAAAAAATGGACGTTATCTCTAGTGGTTTAAAGGAAAATAAAAAGGGGGAAAATTCAAAAAGATTTAAAATTAAAAGAAAGAAAAGAAAAGGCGAACTGTATGCACGTGGAATTGATCCACAGTGCACGCTTGGAAAGTACCATGGGTACGGGCAAGGGAGGAGGGGAAGGGGACGATTTTGTCTAGTGTTAGCATCCGTTGCGGGACTGATGATGCTACGTTGCTTTCTCTGCGGACTCATGCGTAGGGAATGGGAGCAGACCCGCGTCAAAGTCCGCTTTTCTTTATTCGTTTGCGGATATCTTGGCGTCAATTTAGGTGGCGCTGGCCAGATCAAGAAAAATCAAACTTCAATAGTTAGGATATGACCAGCTTAAGGAATTGGTTTATAAGCTATGGTTAGTGATGAAAATAGAGATCATCGAGTAGTGCCCAAATCCAAAGGATGGTTCGGTATTAGAACGATTGAGATATTTGCGCTTCAAAAAACAGTAAATTTTATATTTGATCCATACTCGTTACAACCACTAAAGTCAATATTGAATCAGAGATGGATTCGATTTTCGTGTAAATGGACCTGTTTTTGGATTGGAGATAGTCGACGGACAAAAGGTTGCTAAAAATGTTCGGCTACCGCAGGAAAAACAAGGGATGCTTCAGCTTGGAAATTGGGAGCAGTCAAAGTGAACGCCTGCTGGTGGGGGCGATTCTGTCTAGTGTTAACGTTCGTTGCGGCACTGATGATGTTGTGTTGCTTTCTCCGTGGAATCATGTGTAGGGTATAGGAGCAAAAACGCGTTTGGGCATGTCGTTCTTTCCGTAATCGTTTGCGGATTTCTTGGCGTCAATTTAAGTTGCGCCGGCCAGATCAAGAAAAATCAAACTTCATTAAGTAGGACATGACGAGCTTAGGGAATTGGTTTATAATCTATTGTTAGTCATGAAAACAGATATGAAAACAGAATTTGGTTTATTAGAATGATCGAGAAATTTGCGCTTCAAAAAGCGTTAGATTTTATATTGGATCCATACTTGTCACGACCGTTGAAGCTAGATATTGAATCGGAGATGGATTCGAGTTTCATGTGAATGGGCTAGTTTTTGGATGAGAGATAGTCGACGGACAAAAGATTGCTGAAAATATCACAAGTTCTCAATTAAAAGAAAGTACCTTTTGATCACTCGTTAAAATTTGATAACTAATTGAAAACGAAATTTTTTTTTTTTTTTAATGGATTGATGGTTTTTTATTTTTTATTTGGTTAATTTGGGCTTGGGCCTACTTAAGGGTTCCTAATATTATAGTAATCTTGACTAGTGTGCAAATGATTCTTATAAGCAATCTCAATTTAATTATATCGTAATTGTATTATGGGTTGAGAACGTATTTGCTGGGGCTGACTTCCATGGTAGATGCTAGGTAATGTTCCATGTCCAAATTTTCTTTGCTTTTCCACCTTAAGTAATGTCATCTTGCACAAAATCACGACCATATGCAAGATTCTCTTTGAACGAACGTCTAGCAATGGCCGAGACTGACTTTTAAGCGGTGTTGAGGATATTTTTCAGCGGGTACTTAGAAGAGGTCTAGTCAAATCTTGTCTATTATTTACATTTGACCTAGACTTAACTCAAGAATTTAAAATTTGGATACTTGATTTAAACTCAATCAAATCTCAATTTTTTTTTTTTCGGATCGAGCTTGACTCGTGATTTATTTTTATAAACTTGATAGGACTTAGTTTGATTCAGCTCGATTATCATATATGAGTTCCTATTGGAGCTTGATTCAAACTTGAGCTCAAATTCGACTTTCGTAAAATCCAAACTAATGAGAGGTGGACTTCACTTAGTCTTGTGCCGTAACTCGTACTAATTTAAGCTAGCTTGTGTGGCTGGATTGATTTGCACATAAAAAAGCAATTACAACCTGATGTAGAAGAATTATGTGAGAAAATGCTAGTAAAGCACCTGATCATTTCAATATTGAGTGTCGCATATCTCATTCAAGTTGAGTTTTTTCTTCAAATTGGGATAAATCTATTTTTAATCCTCTAATTCATCATATTTGTGCGATTGGATCCTCAATAAAGGAAGCCATTCCCACTTCGATGGACAACTAGAGTCCACCTTGACCGCTTCTTTGAAGGTCAAACTTGTAAGAAGTTCTTCACATTTTCCAACTATCACCAATCACCGCCACGGCATTCGCGGCCACCAAATCCTCCAACCCTCCTCGTGTCTCTCGCTTTTCCACCTTTGTCTTCTACATATTACTCTCTTATTTTTTCCTAGAACAAAACTAGTTTCTTTTGATGTTAACATTACTGACTTTTACCTTTTTCAATAATAATATTAATAATAATAAATCATCCTAGCATGCCACACCAACATACTAAAAGTTATTTAAGGACTTGACCGAGAATGGGAGTAGAGTTGGAGGAGTTGATTCCCCAAAAAAACTAAAATTGAAGGATCCATATGCACAAACAACATAAGTTAAAGGACTAAAATCGAACTTAATCCTACTAGCAAAAAAAAACCGGTTAGCTGAGGTATTATCAACTAATAGAAGAAGTCCTTAAATAATTGTTAATGTGAATAGGAAAATATATTTGTAAAGTTCAAGAATTATGTAAACTCTATCTACTAAAAATAAATAAGTGCCAACTTTTCTTATAAATCTCAACCACTAACATAACTATTTTTTTTTTTTTTTTTGAACATTTCAGTCTTTTCCTTTCTACATAAATCCTTTACTCCTTTCTCAACTTTCCTTTAAAAATATCTGTTTTTCTTTCCAACTTTTGTATATTATTATTATTAAGGCTAGGTTTAGTTAAGGGTGTGAAAATGACTAATTTAATCCTAAATCTATCATATAGATTCCAATGTAGTTCTAAAATTTTCAATTAGTCAAATGCAATTATGAACTTTTGCATTAAATTTCAATATAGTCATGCTTGTCAATTTTTTCCTAAAAATAATGATGTTATGTGGCACTACAGCCATCATTGGCCGACCTTTGGGCTCTGCCGAAAATTTACATGGAGAAATTTATTCAAAATGATTTTCGAGTTATGCTATTTGTCTTTTTTTTTTTTATAATACTGACGTAGCTTCTCACTTTTGAAGGTTAAACTCACTGTATTTTTAAAATAGAGCCCCATATTCGAAATATAACTCATACTACAGGTGATTGAAGCCTACATCAGCCTTCATCACAATTTCGACCTTCAAATTCTATAATAGAATATTTTTTAGATAAGGATCATCTACATCAGACCAATTACTTGATACAAAATACTGTTATGTCTCAAAGACATAATTAGGATGCCACAACATTAGAACTACATTGGCAAAGCCACAAAGTTGAAAAAATTCTGGGTTATATCGAAATGCGTATAATGGATATAAGACCGAATTAATAATTTTTCCTTGGGTAATTGCACCAGGAATCTTAAAACTTGAAGCGTAAGTGTACTCAATGTGCTCAACGCAGAGCCATGCAAACTTCACGTCTTCAAGCTTGCTATCTTGCGGAGCCGTCCCTGAGACCACATTGAATCGAATGTCTGCGGGAGTAAAATTATCAGAATCCTGAGCCAGCCATCTCCCACCGACCTGTCTCAATGAAAGCTTCCCGTCTTCGCTCTTCTTCACTTCCAGGATCCTCAACGTTTTCGACTTCCCACGGAGAACCTCTAGCCCCTTCTTTGAGTACTTTGGTGCCACTACAGTCTCATAGAACATTCCAGTTTCGCCATCCGTTGGGCTTCTATATGCACAGTAGGACAATGCAAGGTTAGTGTTGATGTTCAGCTCAATAAATTTTATCAAGTGAAACACTACAATACTGACTCAGCAATAGGAGACCCACACCTACACCAGCATTGTTGTCCAATTTCGAGGGATGCCCGTGCTGAATGAGGTTTTAAGTTTCAAAAACTCGATCCTTTGTATTTATCAGAGAATTATAATATATTATGCAATGTAACAATAGGCATAACATTTGTAGCCTAATTCGTAGCTCAAACTAGTTGACTCAAGAATGAGCTTCAATCTGGAACTCTATGGATTTAAAAAATGACAAGCCTCTTTCAGTTTACTATTTTGGATTCGGTGGGTCTACTATATAAGGAAATTAGAATTTTATTTTTGTAACTTACATAATGAAATAAGTATATACCTCATCAATTTCTACGTTGAAAGGCCACTATACCACCAAATGCACTAACCTTTGATTGCTAATCTGCATGCTTCAAGAATATCACCACCGGAAGCCACCCCACAAGGACTTTTATGCTTTACAACGACACATGTAGGGTCGCTAAACTGGGATATGTAATTCAAGGCAGCATCCGCATCCAGATAGTTATATGACATTTCCTGCAGCATCAATACATAATTCACAAGAAATGAGAGAGAGATCTGCTATTGTTACCATGATCTGTTGATGAAGTAAAAGAACTTTATGGAAAAAAACTATTCTTGCAATTGCTCAGAGACTTCTAAAGAGCATCTAATCTCATCTCAAAGACATGGTTATGATACTAAAAAGGAAGCCAATTAGTCCTTTGTATCGCTAATCTCCTTCGCAAAACATTATTAGTGTTTCCTCATAACTAACATTCTGCACACTAACATATACAGATAGTTAACCTGGAAAAGAAAAGAAACTAGATGCTCCTTAAGAATGATTTGTAATATTATGTCAACCTACCAACAAAACCAAAAGTTGAAGCTACCTGGTCAGATGGAGTAATTAGGTATAAATGCTCTATATTTGCCATCACACATAGGCTAGCATTTTACCACAAATTGAAGGATATAAAATCATTATGTTGAAGAAGCAAATAAATTGCCTGAGAGATTTGAAATGAGTACCTCCTGTTCTAATCCCATATTGATTTCTTGAGGCCTTTGTCAATTTATCAAAAAGCTTTAGCTATTAGATGAAAATAGCGTCTATTATTTAGATTCGATAACAAGATTCAATTTTAGAAACTGCCTCCTCTATCTAATGAAGTTTTCAAAGCTAGATAATTACTAGATTCGCTGCAATTTCAACTTCCTCAAAAGATTGACCTTGAAGTAAAAATATGACATTCAAGGACTCACCTTTCCATGATGTTGGATTGCAGTTGCAATACCACCTCCATTAACCTCAGCAAGACTCTTGTCCACATGCAGCCTTCTGCTGGCGATTTTCCACCATAATGAAGAGAACTTTTAAGAGATAGAGGCACTATTAAGCTAGAAGGGAATTTCTCTATCAAAAGGAAGAGTTTGTCTCCAGAGCACTCTGACACTGCAAAATCATAGGAAGCAACACGTTGAAAGGCCTTCCAAGAAAGTTTTCTACAGAACTGTTGATCATCTCCATTACTCTTCAGGAACTCCAGCAGCACAGGGTAGTCGTGTGAATCAACCACAACTAAGACATCCTCATGATTCTGTTAGAAGATAAATGCCAACATCAACTCAAATTAAGGGCATATAATGGCACTTGATGCAAAATTACAAAAAAATTTACCACATGCAAATTGATACATAAAGGCACAAAGCCAGCAACATTTCTTCAAAAAAATTGCAACATATCGGACATACCTATTTTAGTTTATAATTTAACAAGCAAAATTGTTGTTTTAGCATAAAAGCATGAGAGAAATCATTACCCAAATAGTAAGAAGATAATCTGGAGTCGCAATCTCAATGGAAAAGTTAACATGCTTTCAGTCAATTACATGCCTCAGTTACAAGTGCCGTCGTAGCAAAGTTTGCTGGATATCCGCAAGCCCAGTGTGACCGAAGACACCAATACAATCATATTCTCTCATACATCCAAAATAAGATGCAATGAAGCAAAACTGAAACATAAGCAAGTCTATGCTCTAATAACAATGAACATGAACATGTAATAGTAAAAAACCTTTGTGGCAGCTCTGATCGTGGCAGGACCACCAATATCAACATTCTCAATTCCATCTTCAAATCAACCACAGAGGTAGCTTTGTCGTAGAAAGGATACAAATTAACCACCACTACATCAGAAGTACCTACACAAGTTCCATCTTGCATTTAGTATAGTAAAATTATGTAGGACCATAGTAACGCCGAGAACATTATTTGTTTATCCTCAGAATTTCTAAGCTGAAAAATGGTCAGAATGTTACCACAGGACAACTCACCAATTCTGTGCTTACCAAGAGCCTCCATGTGATGCTGTTGATCTCTCCTAGCAAAAATTCCTCCATGAATATGAGGATGCAAGGTCTTTATGCGACCATCCAGCTGTTAAATAGAGTAATGTAACATTCCCAAGTTAAAATCTAAATCATTTTGCCAAAAGAAGATTATTCTGTTTGGTGTGTGCCAGGTTGTAGAGAAAAGAGATAAAATTATCGTATGTGAATTTTAAAGAGGGAAATCCTTTGGTCAAAGGTCTCAAACGACTGAGATATCATAACCGCCCACAAAGAGAGGCACCATGACTACTTGAAATGTACTAATTGAATATTGTGATCTTGAATTTAGTACGGAAGTAATTCTCCTCAGTGAAGGGTGCTAGCAAGCACAGTGCAAATCCGCATCTGATTTCTCTAGAGAATCAAGATTGAAGTGCACTCACTTTAACTTTCAGTAAGACAAGGAGTATTTGCAGAGAAGGAGAAAAGAGATATGCTAGGTATAAATGGTTCAACAAGTTTGTAAGGATGAATGGATCTCATAAGGGAGAAAAGAAAAGTTTGGGGCATCAGGTACTCTATGCCGCCTAAGGACAAATGGCACTCACATTCACGACAGAATCTCGAAAATACGGTCTCAGCAGAGGAACTCTTGAAATTCTTTGATAGGCATTAACGACTAGAAATTGATTTTTTTTTGTCATGAGCTGGAGAGTCTTGAGCTGTCTGAAGTGGTTAAGTTATCTGATTTATGCCACCATTGTTAGGAATAGACATAGCATGATAACGTTAGCAAAAGCTGTGAAGATCCCAGAAAAACCACTTGAAGCTGAGAGGAATTTCAAGTTGTGTGGCATCAGTGCAGTGCCAATCTCGACTGTCGTCATCACTCGTTACAATCAGCTTCCTAAGACAAGGCAACTAAAGAAAGAAAAGAATAAACAATGCAAGTAAGGGACAAAGAAACAAACCATCTCCGGGAAGCAAGTAAGCTGTTCCACTTTTGGTGACGGAGAACCCGGCATTTTCTAGAGCAGATGCGGTTCCTCCAGTTGAGACAACAGTATACCTAAATGTTTTAATCGGTTAAGACAACATGAACACTTGAATATGCTGACTCGACAAGTACTCATACCATGCGCACCCCTGTATAAAAATACTATCCACAAGCAATGAAACGTGCCTAAAATCTAATCCAACAAAAACAGCGTGGCTTCAGCACCTAACCTACACCACACGCACACGCATACGAACACGCACACAAGAGAAGTGTGCAAAGTAAAGTCCTCACCCCAATTCCTGGAGGCCTTTTCCAAGAAAAGCCAAATCAGTTTTGTCAGACAAAGATATCAATGCCTGCTTGCCCCCTGAACATTGAAGAAAGGAAAAAAAAATCAGATTTTTTTGCATTTACAAAAGGGCACACGCCCAGGAAAAAAGAACGACGACGCTGAAGCAGCCCTCTTCATAATCTGGAATGATAAGATCAACGAAGAAGTTAAAGACACGAGAGAAAAGAGGGGTACGAGGAGAAGAAGGGCGCAGCTCCTTGTCGGGCGCGGACAGAATCTCCGCCTCGGCAGCCATGGCTTTGATCGGAGGAGCAGCGCGCGACGACGAACACGATTGAAGTCGAACACACGCCACAGGTACCTGCAACCCCCATGAGGCAAGACTGAGAGAAAGCAGAGAGAGTCGAGAGCTGAGACTAAAAGCCACACAAAAAGAGAAGGACCAAACGAAAAGAAAACAAAAAAATTATGAGATGAACGAGTTGCGCCGGAATTTCTACCGGCTGAGAGGTGGAAGGGCAAGTTCTGGTCCGATGAATGGTGGAGGAGTGAAGCAAAGAGCTCCGGAAAGAAGCGGCGGCGGCGGCGGCGGCGGCGGCGGCGGGAGAACCCAACAAAACCCCTACCTTCTTCGCGCGGCGCTGGAAGACGGCCGTGGACGTGGCAAAGGCACCAAGGAAAAATGCTAAATGCTTTTGAAGTTGCATTTTTCTATCCTGCGAATAAATTTTGCTGATTAATGTTGGAATATAGTTGCCACGCTTGGATCAATCGATTATTTCCTTATACATTTTCTGATTATGAAGAGAAGAAGAACGAAATACTCTTGCTCGAGTTTGATAATTGAACCTCACCGGAAATCTTCATGGTCGTGAAAATTTGAATAGCACTTTATCCCAGAATCGATAATAAGCAAACCTCCATGATCTTACAAACATTAATGGACCACAAAAAACCCAAAAGCCAATGACGAACCCAAGCGGTATGCCCATGTAAAACCACTTTTTCTCGCTATCTTCATCGTCGCCATTGTCACTAACTTCTTCTGTCCCATTCGTGGTAATTGAGCAACTTTTGTTGAGCAAAAGCCCACACAATCCGAGGTTCCCTTCAAAAGAACTCTTGGAAAATGTGAGAAACTGTCCGCTTGTCGGGATGCTTCCTACAAGCCGATTGTTTGAGAGGTTTAGTAAGGAAAGGAAATCAAGATTTGCAAGCAGAGGTGGTATGGTTCCATTAAGGTAATTCACCGATAGATCCAACGACTCAAGCTGATGCAAATTCCCCAATATAAGAGGGATTGAACCCGAGATGGCATTGTGTGATAGGTTGAGGACATAAAGTGCTTTGAGATCTCCAAGTGTATTGGGTATTGGACCCTCCAATCTATTGCTCGAGAAGTCGATCAATGTGAAAATATTCCAGATCTTAACGAGTTCCAGCTGTAGATCTTTCAAGGTTGCACTCATCGTATCCTCATAAGAAATGTCATCATATTCGTAATCAGAAAACGAATAATGTAGGTGATAGAAGTCCTCATTGGCCTTCATAGCCTCCAAAGATGCAAGGAGACTCCCAGGCAGTGTGCCACCAAAGTTGTTTGAGGACAAGTCAATGATTTGAAGCATTTGCCAGGTGTTGTGACTATGCGGACATCTAATTTCCCCATGCAATTTGTTGGATCGTAAAACAAGGACACGGAGACCTGACATAGCCATGAAATAGCACGGAAATGTCCCGTCTATTTGATTGTCCCCGATGTTCACAAACTCCAATGCAATGCAATTTGCCAACGACAACGGAATCTGCCCCTGCAACAAATTCTCACTGATATCTAATGTCCTCAGATTACATGATCCCGAGATGTTTTGTGGAATGTTGCCATTCAACTGGTTATTCCTCAGATTCAATACCTCGAGGGACTTCATTAAACAATTAGGAATAGTTCCATTCAGATGGTTATGCGATAAGTCGAGAACTTTAAGACGATAAGCTTCACAAATAGACGGCGGGATGAAACCATGGAAATTATTCTTCGAGAGGGTAAAGAACATCAAGCCTGGTAGGTTGTTGACGATGTCATCCGGAATAACAGAGGTGAAGTTGTTACTCGAGAAATCCAAGTAGGAAGCATGTAACGACAAGGATGGCAATTTCCCTCGAAGCATGTTTGAATGGAGGTCGACAACATACGCACCGGGAGTAAGATCGTCTTGGGGTGTTTCTATATCTTCAAAAAAATTAGAGGAAAGATTGAGATGTTTAAATGCCCATATCCATCTCGGTATAGTTCCTTGAATGTAGTTGTGGGAGAGGTCGAGGAAGGACAATTCGGATTGATTAGACAAA
This sequence comes from Eucalyptus marginata, assembly GCA_014182565.1. Lineage (NCBI taxonomy): Eukaryota > Viridiplantae > Streptophyta > Magnoliopsida > Myrtales > Myrtaceae > Eucalyptus > Eucalyptus marginata. The sequence goes on from CM024585.1 coordinate 11,174,689, forward strand.
AACTGAGGCAATGTCGTCAAATGGCAGGAAGCTAAATTTAAGGATGTAAGGTTAGGGAATGAAAAGGCCTGGGAAGCAGTATTTGTGGCATCAATGGAGAAACGATTGTAGGAAAGATCCAAATCCGAAAGATTTCTCAGTTGTTGTACCCAGTTAATATGGAATGAGCCACTAAAATTATTGGAAGAAAGCGAGAGGTAGCTGAGCCCTCGGAGTTCCCATATAGACGTTGGCAGTTCTCCTCCTATATTGTTGTTGCTCAAATTAAGTTTTTGCAACATGTGCGATGGAGCATAAAAAAATCCCTTCTATTGACTAGAAAAGCGATTGTCAGAAAGTAAAAGCTCTTGAATCGATGGATGTGTGAACAAAGATGAAGGAATATTTCCTTCAAGTAAATTGGATTGCAGGTCAAGAATAAGAAGACTCGAGAGGGATTCCCATTGTGTTGAATCAATCTGACCAATTAGACTATTGTTGTACAGAATGATTTGAGTCAAATTCTTGGACTTATTGAGTGATGGAATTGGACCAATGAAATTGTTGGATGAGAAGTCCAAATAAGATAGTTGCAAGAGATTGGTGAAAGAGCTTGGGATATTTCCATCAAAGCCGCACCGCTTCAATTCTATTCTCGCAGATTCTTGAGATTACCAATTGAATGGGAGCCTCCCGTAAATATTCGTGAAACTAAGAACCAGTGCCTGAAGAGAACCATTCTCTTGAAATTCTGGCAAGGAACCTTGAAGGAGTTCGTTGGATGATAAGTCAAGAATTTGAAGTGTTCGTACCTGGAAGATTTCATGAGGAAGTTCTCCTTGTAGGTCAGAATCATTTAGGCTTAGAGTTTTCAAGCTGGAGAAATTTGCTAAGAACCGAGGAACTGTGGAGGACAAGCTGTTGCCACCGAGTCGAATGACTGATATATTGGCAAGACTCATAAGGGAAGCATTGATAGGACCAGACAAAGAACAATATGACATGCTCAACACCTCAAGTTTTGGCACTGAAGAAGACAACGCGTCGCACCACTCACTTCCCTCAGCAAGCACATTGACCCCATCAAGGCACAACTCCCTTAACTCCCCTAAATCCCCAATCAGCGACCTTAAATTGAGCTTCTCAAGGTTCCACCCAGGCAAGTCATCATAGTAAACACGACTAAGATCAAGAGTACGTAGCTTTGTCAGGCGCGATAGCTCCGCAGGAATATTCCCGGTGAATCCAGCATAGGACAAGTTGAGATATGCCAAGCGGCTGAGATTCGCGAGGCCCGGTGGAATAGTCGTGATGAAGTCGTTGAATGCCAAGTTCAGGCTCCGAAGGAACTCGAGCCTGAAGAGGCTCGACGAATCATCAATTCCACTAGAGATTGACTCTTTGCTCAAATCGAGACCGACCACGAGGCCGTCCTCGCACGTCACGCCACTCCATGAATCGGCACCTTGGTCCCAGTGTACTAGCTTGGACGACACGTAGCTGTCGAAGACGAGACTGTTTCTCAGCTCGAGCAACAACGATCTCTGGTCCACGCCAAGACACTGGGAGGACGCTGAAGCCATAGCAACATCAGAGAAGATGGAGATCGTGGATATCGCAAGAAGAAGCCATGGGACGATCGAACCGTTCATCAGAGGAAGACGTTGAGGAAGAGAGCGGGAAAAGGGAGTCAACCGAAACAAAGTCATCACTGAGGAATGGAGGAGTCGTCCAGGGGAAGCGTGAAGCTTTGTGTTGATATCCGGGCTGTCATTCCTTAGGCACCAGAATCTGGCTTTTATTTCACTTTTGACGGTAGTGGCACATTTAGTCTTTATTTAACATGCTTTTTAGATCGAAACGAAAGGCCATAATTTTATTTTCAAAGAGAAAAAGGAAAATAAAAGAAATCCACCTAAAATATTGAGATTCGAACTTCACATCACTCGGAAATATTTTTGGCTCTCTTTTTTTTATAAGATCATAAAACAAATGATATTACATGATCGGTTTCATTTTTGTACTCACATTAACATGTAGAGATCCATTAAAAGTAAATAATGGATATATATATATATGATAGCATTTGACCATAAAACCAAAATACATATATTATATTCTCTTTCTTTTATTAAATAAGTAGATTCAAGAAACAAAATCAAAAGAGTTATTTATATTTGAATTTAATTGTAAATATTTTATAGTACTATCAAAAAGCGAAAAAGGTATAAACTACATTTTCGGAAAATACAATGAATTAATTAGGAAATATGAAATATGAAAATACAATAATATGTTCAAAAAAATAGAATGAAAAACCAAATACACAAAAACTAAGAATGTATTTCTTTTTCATTAAACTAAAAATAAAAATAAGGAGAAAAAGGAAAAAGGCAAAAAGTCAAAAGATGAAAAGGGGCATTATCTTCAGTGGTTTAAAGGAAAATAAAAAGAGGGGAAAATTCAAAAAGATTTGAAACTAAAAGAAAGAAAAGAGCAAGCGAACTATATGCGTGTGGAATTGATCCACCATTCACACCGAGAAAGCACCATGGGCCCACAGCCATTGGGCTATCACCATACTTTCTATTACATCAGTAGACATTGCATAATATTTGGATTTGTATAAACCACAACTTTCTTTTTTTTAATCTCTTACCAATCATGAAAACTACAAACCAAACCCCGTTCATAAATTGCATACAGTGTATTATTCATGCTTATGGGGACTATAACCCACACAAGAAATGTTTCAACACCAAATCTAATGTCGACATCGTTCGCTATAAAAGGAAATAAAAGAAAAAATGAAAAAAATTAGAAAATTAAAAAGATTAAGCAAATTAGAGTTGAGCTATCCAAAGACAGAGTTTAGTCAATTTGAAGTCTTCTTCACGCTCAACCTTTTTAAAGTGGTTGAACGTGAAGACAATAATTTTTCCAAGCAAGTCAAACTTGCACTTTAGGCCAAGATTGGCCGTACCGATTGGACTGCACCCTCAAAGTGGGTGTAATTTGATAAGTCAAAAGTCACCAATGAAGCGATTTATGCCTAACTTTCCAACCCACCGATAACTAGGATTGGTGAATATTCTCTTGAATTAAGATTTTTACAAGTCAATAAATTCTCTTTTGGAGCAATGTTTCGTGCTTTAGAGAAGAATGCACCACTAGCGATGTCCAATTACGGAAATTTATGACAGCCGACAAATTGCCACTCACTCTAAGCGATAACTTATAAAAATGTTTCTATAGGAGGTGATTAAAGGTTGTACAAAAAAAAATTGGGAAAAAAAAACTGCATTGCAACTTATCAAAAAGATTTAAGATTTAGACCCGCATTTCCTAAATGGTTAAAAAATTCAAATGTAAATTTCTAATTAGTGCAATAACATCATTTGAAATGTCTAAATAAAAGGATCATAAAAAAAATAAAGAAAATAAACAATGAATGAATCGAAGATAAGACAATCAATGTTAACTAATGTGTGAATTTACAATCGATTGAGAAATAATCAAAGCAAATATCATATTATGCGGAAGATTATCGAGACAAAACTTTAACACAATGAAGGGTAAATAATTTTGCCGCTATGATTTTAAAGTTGAAGAAAGATTATATATAGAATGTAGCAATATGCATTTGCTCGGTTAATGATTATTTGTACAGAAATAGTTGCACTACAAACCAAGCCTCGTTCATAAATTATATATAATGTATTATTTGTGCTTAAGGGGACTATATCTCACACAAGAAATGTTTCAACACTAGATCTGGTATCCACATCAATCGCTAGAAAAGGAAACAAAAGAAGAAAAGAAAAGAAATTAGAAAATTAAAAAGATTAAGGAAATCAACGTTGTATTGTCTAGAAATAGAGTTTAGTCAATCTAAAGTCTTCTTTACGCTCAACCTTTTTAAAGGGGCAGGACATGAAGACAATAATGTTTCCAAGTAAGGCAGAATTGCATTTTGGGCCAAAATTGGTCATACCCGTTAGATTGCACCCTCAAAGTAGGTATAATTTGATAAGTCAAAAGTCACCGGTAAGCGATTTATGCCTAACTTTCCAACCCACCGATAATTAAGATTGATGAATGTTCTCTTGAATTAGGATTTTTACAAGTCAATAAATTCTCTTTTGGAGCAATGTATCGTGCCATAGAGATGAATGTACCACTAGCGATGTCCGAAATTATGGAAATATATGACAATTGACAAATTGCCACTCACTCTAAGCGATAACTTGTATTGAGAAAAAAAAACTACATTGCAACTTTTCAAAAAGACATAAGATTTATACTCGCATTTCCTAAATGGTTTAGAAATTCTAATGTAAATTTCTAATTACTGCAGTAACATCATTTGAAATGTCTAAACAAAAGGATTATAAAGAAAATAAAGAAAATAAAGAATGAATCGTCGATGATAAGACAATCAATGTTAACTAATGTGTGAATTTACAATCGATTGAGAAATAATCACAGCAAATATCATATTATAAAGAAGATTATTGAGACAAAAATTTAATGCAATGAAGGGTAAATAATTTTGCCACTTTGATTTTAACGTTGAAGAAATATTATATATAGAATGTAGCAATATGCATTTACTCGGTTAATGATTAATTGTACTGAAAATAGTTGCACTACACACCAAACCTCGTTCATAAATTGCATACAATGTATTATTCGTGCTTAATAGGACTATATCTCACACAAGAAATGTTTCAACACTAGATCTGTTTTCCACATCAGTCGCTAGAAAAGGAAACAAAAGAAAAAAAGAAAAGAAAAAAGAAAAGAAATTGGCAAATTAAAAAGATTAAGGAAATCAACGTTGTATTATCCAGAAATAGAGTTTAGTCAATCTAAAGTCTTCTTCATGCTCAACCTTTTTAAAGGGGCAGGACATGAAGATAATAATGTTTCCAAGCAAGCCGGAATTACATTTTGGGCCAAAATTGGTCCTACCTATTGGGTTGCACCCTCAAAGTGGGTGTAATTTGATAAGTCAAAAGTTACCGATGAAGGGATTTATGCCTAAGTTTCCAACCCACCGATAACTAGGATTGGTGAATGTTCTCTTGAATTAGGATTTTTACAAGTCAATAAATTCTCTTTTGGAGCAATGTGTCGTGCGATAGAGATGGATGTACCACTAGCGATGTCCAAAATTGTGGAAATTTATGACAGCCGGCAAATTGCCACTTACTCTAAGCAATAACTTGTATTAAAAAAACAAAAAAAAAGCTGCATTGCACCTTTTCTAAAAGATGTCGATTTAGACCCGCATTTACTAAATGGTTTAAAAATTCTAATGTAAATTTCTAATTAGTGCAGTAACATCTTTTGAAATGTCTAACTAAAAGGATTATATAGAAAATAAAGAATGAATAAGTCGATGATAAGACAATCAATGTTAACTAATGTGTGAATTTACAATCGATTGAGAAATAATCAAAGCAAATATCATATTATAAAGAAGATTATTGAGACAAAAATTTAACGCAATGAAGGGTAAATAATTTTGCCACTATGATTTTAACGTTGAAGAAAGATTATATATAGAATGTAGCAATATGCATTTGCTCGGTTACTGATTAATTGTACTGAAAATAGTTGCACTACACACCAAACCTGGTTCATAAATTGCATACAGTGTATTATTCGTGCTTAATAGGACTATATCTCACACAAGAAATGTTTCAACACTAGATCTGTTTTCCACATCAGTCGCTAGAAAAGGAAACAAAAGAAGAAAAGAAAAGAAATTGGAAAATTAAAAAGATTAAGGAAATCAACATTGTATTGTCCAGAAATAGAGTTTAGTCAACCTAAAGTTTTTTTCACGCTCAACTTTTTTAAAGAGGGAGGACATGAGGACAATAATGTTTCCAAGCAAGGCAGAATTGCATTTTGGGCCAAAATTGGTCCTACCTATTGGATTGCACCCTCAAAGTGGGTGTAATTTGATAAGTCAAAAGTTATTGATGAAGCGATTTATGCCTAACTTTCCAACCCACCGATAACTAGGATTGGTGAATGTTCTCTTGAATTAGGATTTTTACAAGTCAATAAATTCTCTTTTGGAGCAATGTGTCGTGCCATAGAGATGGATGTACTACTAGGGATGTCCAAAATTATGAAAATTTATGACGGCCGGTAAATTGCCACTTACTCTAAGCGATAACTTGTATTAAAAAAAAAAAAAAACTACATTGCAATTTTTCAAAAAGATTTAAGATTTAGACCCGCATTTCCTAAATGGTTTAAAAATTCTAATGTAAATTTCTAATTAGTGCGGTAACATCATTTGTAATGTCTAAACAAAAGGATTATAAAAAAAATAAAGAAAATAAAGAATGAATAAGTCGATGATAAGACAATCAATGTTAACTAATGTGTGAATTTACAATCGATTGAGAAATAATCAAAGCAGATATCATATTATAAGGAAGATTATCGAGACAAAACTTTAACGCAATGAAGGGTAAATAATTTTGCCACTATGATTTTAACGTTGAAGAAAGATTATATATAGAATGTAAGAATATGCATTTGCTCGGTTAATGATTAATTGTACTGAAAATAGTTGCACTACAGACCAAACATCATTCATAAATTGCATACAACGTATTATTGGTGCATAATTGAACTATATCTCACACAAGAAATGTTTCAACACTAGATTTGGTATCCACATCAGTCGCTAGAAAAGGAAACAAAAGAAGAAAAGAAAAGAAATTAGAAAGTTAAAAGGATTAAGGAAATCAATGTTGTATTATTCAGAAATAAAGTTTAGTCAATCTAAAGTCTTCTTCATGCTCAACCTTTTTAAAGGGGCAGGACATGAAGCCAACAATGTTTCCAAGCAAGCCAGAATTGCATTTTGGGCCAAAATTGGTCTTACCTGTTGGATTGCACGATCCCATTGGGTGTAATTTGATAAGTCAAAAGTTACCGATAAAGTGATTTATGCCTAACTTTCCAACCCACATTGGTGAATGTTCTCTTGAATTAGGATTTTTACAAGTCAATAAATTCTTTTTTGGAGCAATGTGTCGTGTCATAGAGATGGATGTACCACTAGAGAAGTCCAAAATTATGGAAATTTATGACAGCCGGCAAATTGCCACTTACTCTAAGCAATAACTTGTATTAAAAAAAAAAAAACTGCATTGCACCTTTTCTAAAAGATTTAAGATCTAGACCCGCATTTCCTAAATGGTTTAAAAATTCTAATGTAAATTTCTAATTAGTGCAGTAACATCATTTGATTTGTCTAAATAAATTGATTATAAAGAAAATAAAGAAAATAAAGAATGAATCAGTCGATGATAAGACAATCAATGTTAACTAATGTTTGAATTTACAATCGATTGAGAAATAATCAAAACAAATATCATATTATAAAGAAGATTATTGAGACAAAAATTTTAACGCAATGAATGGTAAATAATTTTGCCACTATGATTTTAACGTTGAAGAAAGATTATATATAGAATGTAGCAATATGCATTTGCTCGGTTAGTGATTAATTCTACTGAAATAGTTGCACTACACACCAAGCCTCGTTCATAAATTATATATAATGTATTATTTGTGCTTAAGGGGACTATATCTCACACAAGAAATGTCTCAACACTAGATCCGGTATCCACATCAGTCGCTAGAAAAGAAAACAAAAGAAGAAAAGAAAAGAAATTAGAAAATTAACAAGATTAAAGAAATCAACGTTGTATTGTCCAGAAATAGAGTTTAGTTAATCTAAATTCTTCTTTATGCTCAACCTTTTTAAAGGGGCAGGACATGAAGACAATAATGTTTCCAAGCAAGCCAGAATTGCATTTTGGGCCAAAATTGGTCCTACCCGTTGGATTGCACCATCAAAGTATGTGTAATTTGATAAGTCAAAAGTCACCCGTGAAGCGATTTATACCTAACTTTCCAACCCATCGATAATTAAGATTGATGAATGTTCTCTTGAATTAGGATTTTTACAAGTCAATAAATTCTCTTTTGGAGCAATGTCTTGTGCCATAGAGATGAATGTACCACTAGCCATGTCCGAAATTATGGAAATATATGACAGTTGACAAATTGCCACTCACTCTAAGAGATAACTTGTATTGAGAAAAAAAAACTACATTGCAACTTTTCAAAAAGACATAAGATTTGTACTCGCATTTCCTAAATGGTTTAGAAATTCTAATGTAAATTTCTAATTCCTGCAGTAACATCATTTGAAATGTCTAAATAAAAGGATTATAAAGAAAATAAAGAAAATAAAGAATGAATAAGTCGATGATAAGACAATCAATGTTAACTAATGTGTGAATTTACAATCGATTGAGAAATAATCACAGCAAATATCATATTATAAGGAAGATTATCGAGACAAAACTTTAACACAATGAAGGGTAAATAATTTTGCCACTATAATTTTAACGTTGAAGAAAGATTATATATAGAATGTAACAATATGCATTTGCTCGGTTAATGATTAATTGTACTGAAAATAGTTGCACTACGAGACCAAACATCATTCATAAATTGCATACAATGTATTATTCGTGCATAATTGGACTATATCTCAGCCAAGATATGTTTCAACACTAGATTTGGTATCCACATCAGTCGCTAGAAAAGGAAACAAAAGAAGAAAAGAAAAGAAATTAGAAAATTAAAAAGATTAAGGAAATCAACGTTGTATTATCCAGAAATAGAGTTTAGTCAATCTAAAGTCTTTTCATGCTTAACCTTTTAAAGGGGCAGGACATGAAGATAATAATGTTTCCAAGCAAGCCAGAATTGCATTTTAGGCCAAAATTGGTCCTACCCGTTGGATTGCACCCTCAAAGTAGGTGTAATTTGATAATTCAAAAGTCACTGGTGAAGCGATTTATGCCTAACTTTCCAACCCACCGATAATTAAGATTGATGAATGTTCTTTTGAATTAGGATTTTTACAAGTCAATAAATTCTCTTTTGGAGCAATGTATCATGCCATAGAGATGAATGTACCATTAGCGATGTCCGAAATTATGGAAATATATGACAGTTGACAAATTGCCACTCACTCTAAGAGATAACTTGTATTTGGAAAAAAAAACTACATTGCAACTTTTCAAAAAGACATAAGATTTGTACTTGCATTTCCTAAATGGTTTAGAAATTCTAATGTAAATTTCTAATTAGTGCAGTGACATCATTTGAAATGTCTAAATAAAAGGATTATAAAGAAAATAAATAAAATAAAGAATGAATCAGTCAATGATAAGACAATCAATGTTAACTAATGTGTGAATGTACAATCGATTGAGAAATAATCAAAGCAAATATCATATTATAAAGAAGATTATTGAGAAAAAAATTTAACTTACTGAAGGGTAAATAATTTTGCCACTATGATTTTAACGTTGAAGAAAGATTATATATAGAATATAGGAATATGCATTTGCTCGGTTAATGATTAATATTATTGAAAATAGTTGCACTACACACCAAAGCTCCGTTCATAAATTGCATACAATGTATTATTCGTGCTTAATAGGACTATATCTCACACAAGAAATGTTTCAACACTAGATCTGTTTTCCACATCAGTCGCTAGAAAATGAAACAAAAGAAAAAAAGAAAAGAAATTGGCAAATTAAAAAGATTAAAGAAACCAACGTTGTATTATCCAGAAATAGAGTTTAGTCAATCTAAAGTCTTCTTCATGCTCAACCTTTTTAAAGGCGCAGGACATGAAGACAATAATGTTTCCAAGCATGCCAGAATTGCATTTTAGGCCAAAATTGGTCCTACCTGTTGGATTGCACCCTCAAAGTGGGTGTAATTTGATAAGTCAAAAGTTACCGATGAAGCGATTTATGCCTAACTTTCCAGCCACCGATAACTAGGATTGGTGAATGTTCTCTTGAATTAGGATTTTTACAAGTCAATAAATTCTATTTTGGAGCAATGTGTCGTGCCATAGAGATGGATATACCACTAGCAATGTCCAAAATTATGAAAATTTATGACAGCCGGCAAATTGCCACTTACTCTAAGCAATAACTTGTATTAAAAAAAAAAAAAAAGCTGCATTGCACCTTGTCTAAAAGATTTAAGATTTAGACCCGCATTTCCTAAATGGTTTAAAAATTCTAATGTAAATTTCTAATTAATGCAAAGTAACATCATTTGAAATGTCTAAAGAAAAGGATTATAAAGAAAATAAAGAAAATAAAGAATGAATAAGTCGATGATAAGACAATCAATGTTAACTAATGTGTGAATTTACAATCGATTGAGAAATAATCAAAGCAAATATCATATTATAAGGAAGATTATCGAGAGAAAGCTTTAACACAATGAAGGGTAAATAATTTTGCCACTATGATTTTAACGTTGAAGAAAGATTATATATAAAATGTAGCAATATGCATTTGCTCGGTTAGTGATTAATTGTACTGAAACTAGTTGCACTACAGACCAAACATCATTCATAAATTGCATACAATGTATTATTCGTGCATAATTGGACTATATCTCACACAAGAAATGTTTTAACACTAGATTTGGTATCCACATCAGTCGCTAGAAAAGGAAACAAAAGAAGAAAAGAAAAGAAATTAGAAAATTAAAAAGATTAAGGAAATCAACGTTGTATTATCCAGAAATAGAGTTTAGTCAATCTAAAGTTTTCTTCATGCTCAACATTTTTAAAGGGGCAGGACATGAAGACAATAATATTTCCAAGCAAGCCAGAATTGCATTTTGGGCCAAAATTGGTTCTACCGGTTGGATTGCACCCGAAAGTGGGTGTAATTTGATAAGTCAAAAGTGACCGATGAAGTGATTTATGCCTAACTTTTCAACCCACCGATAACTAGGATTGGTGAATGTTCTCTTGAATTAGGATTTTTACAAGTCAATAAATTCTATTTTGGAGCAATGTGTCGTGCCATAGAAATGGATATACCACTAGCGATGTCCAAAATTATGGAAATTTATGACAGCTGGAAAATTGCCACTTACTCTAAGCAATAACTTGTATTAAAAAAAAAAAAAAAAAGCTGCATTGCACCTTGTCTAAAAGATTTAAGATTTAGACCCGCATTTCCTAAATGGTTTAAAAATTCTAATGTAAATTTCTAATTAGTGCAGTAACATCATTTGAAATGTCTAAATAAAATGATTATAAAGAAAATAAAGAAAATAAAGAATGAATAAGTCGATGATAAGACAATCAATGTTAACTAATGTGTGAATTTACAATCGATTGAGAAATAATCAAAGCAAATATCATATTATAAAGAAGATTATGGAGACAAAAATTTAACGCAATGAAGGGTAAATAATTTTTCTACTATGATTTTAACGTTGAAGAAAGATTATATATAGAATGTAACAATATGCATTTGCTCGGTTAATGATTAATTGTACTGAAAATAGTTGCACTACAGACCAAACATCATTCATAAATTGCATACAATGTATTATTCGTGCATAATTGGACTATATCTCACACAATAAATGTTTCAACACTAGATTTGGTATCCACATCGGTCGCTAGAAAAGGAAACAAAAGAAGAAAAGAAAAGAAATTAGAAAATTAAAAAGATTAAGGAAATCGTTATATTTTCCATAAATAGAGTTTAGTCAATCTCAAGTTTTCTTCATGCTCAACCTTTTTAAAGGGGCAGGACATGAAGACAATAATGTTTCCAAGCAAGCCAGAATTGCATTTTGGGCCAAAATTTGTCCTACCTGTTGGATCACACCCTCAAAGTGGGTGTAATTTGATAAGTCAAAAGTTACCGATGAAGTGATTTATGCCTAACTTTCCAACCCACCGATAACTAGGATTGGTGAATGTTCTCTTGAATTAGGATTTTTACAAGTCAATAAATTCTATTTTGGAGTAATGTGTCGTGCCATAGAGATGGATGTACTACTAGGGATGTCCAAAATTATGAAAATTTATGACGGCCGGTAAATTGCCACTTACTCTAAGCGATAACTTGTATTAAAAAAAAAAAACAAACTACATTGCAACTTTTCAAAAAAGATTTAAGATTTAGACCCGCATTTCCTAAATGGTTTAAAAATTCTAATGTAAATTTCTAATTAGTGCGGTAACATCATTTGAAATGTCTAAAGAAAAGGATTATAAAGAAAATAAAGAAAATAAAGAATGAATAAGTCGATGATAAGACAATCAATGTTAACTAATGTTTGAATTTACAATCGATTGAGAAATAATCAAAGCAAATATCATATTATAAGGAAGATTATCGAGACAAAACTTTAACACAATGAAGGGTAAATAATTTTGCCACTATGATTTTAACGTTGAAGAAAGATTATATATAAAATGTAGCAATATGCATTTGCTCGGTTAGTGATTAATTGTACTGAAAATAGTTGCACTACAGACCAAACATCATTCATAAATTGCATACAATGTATTATTCGTGCATAATTGGACTATATCTCACACAAGAAATGTTTTAACACTACATTTGGTATCCACGTCAGTCGCTAGAAAAGGAAACAAAAGAAGAAAAGAAAAGAAATTAGAAAATTAAAAAGATTAAGGAAATCAACGTTGTATTATCCAGAAATAGAGTTTAGTCAATCTAAAGTCTTCTTGATGCTCAACCTTTTTAAAGGGGCAGGACATGAAGACAATAATGTTTCCAAGCAAGCCAGAATTGCATTTTGGGCCAAAATTGATCCTACCTGTTGGATTGCACCCTCAAAGTTGGTGTAATTTGATAAGTCAAAAGTTACCGATGAAGTGATTTATTCCTAACTTTCCAATCCACCGATAACTAGGATTGGTGAATGTTCTCTTGAATTAGGATTTTTACAAGTCAATAAATTCTCTTTTGGAGCAATGTGTCGTGCCATAGAGATGGATGTACCACTAGCGATGTCCAAAATTATGGAAATTTATGACAGCCGGCAAATTGCCACTTACTCTAAGCAATAACTTGTATTAAAAAAAAAAAAAAAAGCTGCATTGCACATTTTCTAAAAGATTTAAGATTTAGGCTCGCATTTCCTAAATGGTTTAAAAATTCTAATGTAAATTTCTAATTAGTGCAGTAACATCATTTGAAATGTATAAATAAAAGGATTATAAAGAAAATAAAGAAAATAAAGAATGAATAAGTCGATGATAAGACAATCAATGTTAACTAATGTGTGAATTTACAATCGATTGAGAAATAATCAAAGCAAATATCATATTATAAAGAAGATTATTGAGACAAAAATTTAACGCAATGAAGGGTAAATAATTTTGCCACTATGATTTTAACGTTGAAGAAAGATTATATATAGAATGTAGCAATATGCATTTGCTCGGTTAATGATTAATTGTACTGAAAATAATTTCACTACACACCAAACCTCGTTCATAAATTGCATACAATGTATTATTCGTGCTTAATAGGACTATATCTCACACAAGAAATGTTTCAACACTAGATCTGTTATTCACATCAGTCGCTAGAAGAGGAAACAAAAGAAGAAAAGAAAAGAAATTAGAAAATTAAAAAGATTAAGGAAATCGACGTTGTATTGTCCAGAAATAGAGTTTAGTTAACCTAAAGTCTTCTTCACGCTTAACTTTTTTAAAGGGGGAGGACATGAAGATAATAATGTTTCCAAGCAAGTCAGAATTGCATTTTGGGCCAAAATTGGTCGTACCTATTGGATTGCACCCTCAAAGTGGGTGTAATTTGATAAGTCAAAAGTTACTGATGAAGCGATTTATGCCTAACTTTCCAACCCACCGGTAACTAGGATTGGTGAATGTTCTCTTGAATTAGGATTTTTACAAGTCAATAAATTCTCTTTTGGAGCAATGTGTCGTGCCGTAGAGATGGATGTACTACTAGCGATGTCCAAAATTATGGAAATTTATGACAGCCGACAAATTGCCACTTACTCTAAGCGATAACTTGTATTGAAAAAAAAAAAAAACTGCGTTGCAATTTTTCAAAAAGATTTAAGATTTAGACCCGCATTTCCTAAATGGTTTAAAAATGCTAATGTAAATTTCTAGTTAATGCAGTAACATCATTTGAAATTTCTAAATAAAAGGATTATAAAGAAAATAAAGAATTAATAAGTCGAGGATAAGACAATCAATGTTAAGTAATGTGTGAATTTACAATCGATTGAGAAATAATCAAAGCAAATATCATATTATAAGGAAGATTATTGAGACAAAACTTTAACGCAATGAAGGGTAAATAATTTTGCCACTATAATTTTAATGTTGAAGAAATATTATATATAGAACGTAGCAATATGCATTTGCTCGGTTAATGATTAATTGTACTAAAAATAGTTGCACTACAGAGCAAACCTCGTTTATAAATTACATACAATGTATTATTCGTGTATAAGGGGACTATATCTCACACATGAAATGTTTCAACACTAGATTTGGTATCCACATCAGTCGCGAAAAGGAAACAAAAGAGGAAAAGAAAATAAATTAGAAAATTAAAAAGATTAAGGAAATCAACGTTGTATTATCTGGAATAGAGTTTACTCAATCTAAAGTCTTCTTCACGCTCAACCTTTTTAAAGGGGTAGGACATGAAGACAATAATGTTTCCAAGCAAGTCAGAATTGCATTTTGGACCAAAATTGGTCCTACTCGTTGGATTGCACCCTCATAGTGGGAGTAATTTGATAAGTGAAAAGTCACCGAGGAAGCGATTTATGCCTAACTTTCCAACCCGCCGATAATTAGGATTGGTGAATGTTCTCTTTAATGAGGACTTTTACAAGTCAGTAAATTTTATTTTGGAGCAATGTGTTTTGCTGTAGAGATGAATGTGCTAGTAGCGATGTCCAAAATTATGAAAATTTATTGTGGCCGACAAATTGCCATTCATTCTAAGCAATAACTTGTAAAAAGGTTTCTATAGTACGTGATTAAAAGTTGGACAAAAATATATGGAAAAAAATGATGATCAAAAGGAATACTTTGCAACTTTTCAGAAAGATTCAAGATTTAGATCTCATTTCCTAAATGGTTTAAAAATACTAATATAAATTTCTAATTAGTGCAGTAACATTTGAAATGCCAAAAAAAAAGAAAAAAAAGAAATAAAGAATGAATGAGTAGAAGATAATCAATGTTAATTAATGTGTGAATCTACAATTGATAGAGAAATGATCAAAGTAAGTATCATATTATAAGGAAGATTATCGAGACAATACTTTTATGTGATGAAGGGCAAATGATTTTGCCACTATGATTTTAACGTTGAAGAAAGATTATACATAGAATGTAGCAATATGCATTTGCTCGGTTAATGATTAATTGTACTAAAAATAGTTGCACTACAGAGCAAACCTCGTTCATAAATTACATACAATGTATTATTCGTGTATAAGGGGACTATATCTCACACAAGAAATGTAGCAAATGAGTTGTTAAAGGAATAGAACTAAGGTACTCTAGTGATAGGGTAGCAAATGAGTTGTTAAAGGAATCCTCAATGATAGCATTAGTGGATTGACGTGTAGGTTGAGGTGGACCTTTGTACTCGAGATTGGTTGTTTGTCCTTGTAAGTTGCTTGGGATGTCATCGATAATGATTGATGCAAGATGACCTGATCTATGACGATTTGTACAATACTATATGCATGAGGAGGAAGGACTTGGAGTGGCAATCATCGTGTCTATAGGCGAGGACAAATAGCATTGCACTTTCAAGGTAGCAAGTTGAGCCTCCTCAGTCAATAACTCCAAAACAATTGCTGCAACACGAGGTAATGGATTTTGATATAGAAGTGAAGCTTGCACAAGTTGAAATTCATTAGTAGTGTCACAAAAAATTGCGTTATGCACATGCGATTGCGATATTCAGTAAACTTGCGAGTGTAAGAATCCGTGTCCCATTGCGGTTGATCCTAAAAAGCATGCTTGGAGGACAAAAAACCATTAATAGACCAATATGTCTCCTAATGCATGCGATGCACATTCCCTAATAGCTAATAGTGATGGAGATATATTTGAGGTAGCATATTAGCTGACAAACAGATCGCATGCTTCCTTTGTTGTATTAAGACAGCCAAACTGAAGTCTAATGGAAGAAATTGAAGTGTTTCGAAATCACAAAAAGAATCTGATGATTCGTGCATCCTAGTCATTAGAGCATTCATTAAATTTCTCCTTGGTTTCACTATAGCACCGACGTAATGCTAGAGTTAGCATCCTCTAAAAAAAATTGGATATTTCTTGAGCCTATAAAATATAATTGGATCCCTTCAACATGGTCTAAATCAATATTGTGACTTCCAGTTTTTCCATCGTATGCAAAATGCTAGAATAAACCTGATAGATTTATAATGCGTTCGAAGAAAATCGATACATGCAGAGCTGATATTGAGAAAATATGGCAAAAACTGGATTTAGGATATCGCAATATCTAAGAAAATGGTATTAAAATACCACAAACCGGTCCAAAACGAGTTAAACCGGCTGGAAAAGTAGCCGAACCGGTGTGGTCAACGTGGTCATAGACTGACGTGTCAAACATGTGGCAGACACATGGTAGACAACTTGGCTGAAAAGTGGTGCTGACGTTGGAATGACATGGTGGATGACGTCATTTGCTAAGCGGACATTGTGGTTCACTTGAGAGGCACACGGGCGCATGGATCTCACGTGCAAAGGACTTGGGCGGTGCACGAGGCCTCGTTAAAGCTCTTTTGGTGAAGTTGTTTGTTGGGTTGGACTCATCCGAGGATGGATAACCTGTTTTTGGTGGCTTTTGTAAAAAATATCCAACTAATAACTTGGGAAAAAGCACTTACAGACGACTGCATCGGTGAATCCATGACGTGACGGCGCATGGTGGCATGTGTGGCAGCTTCCCGAGCCTTTACCACTTTTGATGCATTTATTTTTTAGTATTTTAGTATTGTTTATTTTTCTATAAACATTATGGAATTAGTTTTAGATTTTTCTAATTGAAAAGCATTCCATCTTAATTAAAACAATCCTTACTAAATAATTTTCTTCATTGCAATTTTTTCATCATAAAACCATCTTTTCAATGGCGACGTAGAAATATGAAGAGAAGAAAGAATAATATACACTTTCTCAAATTACTGAACCTCTCAAGGGAAATCTTCATGGACGTGATTGTCTGAACAACACTTTATCCCACAATTGATAATAAGCAAATCTCCTTGATCTTATAAACACTAATGGACCACAAAATATCCAGAAGCCAATACAAACCCAAGCGGTATGCCCATATAAATCCATCTTTTCTCGTTATCATCATTGTCTCCATCATCTCAAGCTTCTTTTGTCCCGTTCGTGGTAATTGAGCAATTTTTGTTGAGCAAAAGCCTGCACAATGTGAAGTTTCCTTCGAAAGAACTTTCAGAAAACGTGAGAAACTATGTTGAGATGATTCCTACAAGTTGATTGTTCAAGAGGTTCAAGAACGAAAAGAAATCAAGATTCACAAGCTTACTCGGTATGGTTCCACCAAGGTGGTTCCTTGACAGATCCAACGACTCAAGCTTATCCAAATTCCCCAAATCAAGAGAACTGATGACATTGTGCGATTCTAGCTTTAGACTTTCGAAGGTAAAACTCATTGTATCTGGATAATAGAGCCCCTTATTCGGAATAACTCATATTGCAGGTGATTGAATCTTACATCAGCCTTCATTATAAATTTAAACCATCATATTTTATAACAGAGTTTTTTTTTTTTTTTTTTTTTTTTAGGTTAAGGGTCATTTTGTATCAAACCATTTACTTGATATGAAATAATAGAGACATATAGTAGAACGCCACAACAATATTAGAACTACATTGACAAAGTCGGAAAATTCTGGACTATATTGAAATGCGTATAATGGATATAGGACTGAATTAATAATTTTTCTTTAGGTAACTGCACCAGGAGTCTTAAAACTTGGAGTGCAAGTGTACATGACATGCTTAATGTAGAGCCATGCAAACTTTACATCTTCAAGCTCGCTATCTTGCGGAGTTGTCCCTGAGACCACATTGAATTGGATGTCTGCGGGAGTTAAAATCATCGGAATCCTGAGCCAGCCATCCCCCTCTGACCCGTCTCAATGAAAGCTTCCCTTTTTCGTTCTTCTTCGCTTCCAGGATCCTGAACATTTTCGACTTCCCACGGACAACCTCTAGCCCCTCCTCTGAGCACCTGGGCGCCACTACAATCTCACAGAACATCCGAGTTTCACCATCCGTTTGGCTTCTGAACTCCCGGATTTCCCTCGCCAAATTCTATATGCACGGTAGGACATTGCAAGGTTAGTGTTGATGTTTAGCTCAGTCAATTTTGTCGAGTGAAACATTGCAATACTGACTCAGCAATAGGAGACCCACAGCTACACCACCATTGTCGTTTCAATTTTGAGGGATGCCCGAAGAGAATTATAATATCTAATGGAATGTGACCATAGGCATAACATTTAGCCTAATTCGTAGCTCAAACTAGCTTGACTCAAGAACGAGCTTCGATCGGAACTCTATAGATTAAAAAATGAGAAGCCTCTTTTAGTTTATTATATTTGGATTCTGTGGGTCTACTATATAAGGAAATTAGAATTTCCTTTTCTAACTTACACAATGAAATAAGTATATACCTCATCAATTTCTACGTTGAAGGCCACTATGCTTCCAAATGCACTGACTAGGTCTACTTTGACTGCTCATCTGTATGCTTCAAGAATATCGCCGCGGGAAGCCACCCCACAAGGATTTGTATGATTGACAACGACGCATGTAGGGTGGCCAAATTCAGATACACAATTCCAGGCAGCACCAGCATCCAGATAGTTATTATATGACATTTCCTGCAGCATCAATACATAATTCACAACAAATTAGAGACAGATCTACTATTGTTACTATGATCTGTTGATGAAGTAAAAGAACTTTATGGAACAAACTACACTTGCAGTTGCTCAGAGACTTCTAAAGAGCATCCAATCTCATCTCAAAAACACATGGTTAACACGGAAGCCAATTAGTCCCCTATATCGCTAATCTCCTTCACAAAACATTATTAGCGTTTCATCGTAGCTAAACATTCTGCACACTGAATATACAGATGGTTGACCTGGAAAGGAAAAGAAACTAGATGCTCCTTAAGAATGATTTGTAGAATTATGTCAAACTGCCAACAAAACCAAAAGTTTAAGGTGCCTTGTTAGATGGTTTAATTTGCTATTTAAATGCTCTATATTTGCTATCACACATAGGCTAGCATTTTACCACAAATTAAAGGGTGGAAGATCATTATGTTGAAGAAGCAAATGAAGTGCCAGATAGATTCGAAATGAGTACCTCCTGCTCTATGCCATATTGATTTCTTGAGGCCTTTGTCAATTCATCAAAAAGCTTCAGCTATTAGATGAAGATACTATCTATTATTTAGATTCTCTAACAGGATTCAATTTTAGAAAACTACCTTCTCTATCTAATGAAGTTTTTGAACCTAGATGATTACTAGATCCACTGCAATTTCAACTTCCTCAGAAGATTGACATTGATGTAAACATATGACAATCAAGGACTCCATTAACCTTGACAAGACTCTTGTCCACATAAACTGCAGCTTTCTAGGGGGATTTTCCCCATAACAAAGAGAACTCTCAATAGAGAGAGGCACTGTTAAGCTAGGATGGAATTTCTCTATCGAAAAGAAGAGTCATCAACCCTACATAAATCAGTTCAAAAACTAAGAGGAAACACAACCTACTGAAATTACTGATTTCCAAAGGAAGCAAACTAAAGAGTACATCTCAACCAAGTCTCCATAAAAGCCCCTCATTTGCATGTTTAGTGTGTCTAGACCGACTTGCAATTTTAATTTCCCTAGTGGCTATGACATCAATTGACAACATGAACCAGATGAATACCTCCAGTTGTTTGTCTCCAAAGCCACTCTGACCCTGCAGAATCATAGGAAGCAACGTGCTGAAAGGCCTTCCAAGAAAGTTTTCTAAGGAACTGTTGATCATCTCCATTACTCTTCAAGAACTCCAGCAGTGGAGGATAGTCGTGTGAATCAACCACAACGAGGACATCCTTATGATTCTGTTAGGAGACAAATGTCAGTTCAATTCAGATCATAAACATAAAACCATCCTCTGTGTAAAAACTACAGAAAAATCGACCACATGCGTATTGATATTTATAGGGGCAAAGCCAGCAACACCTCTTCAAAAGAAAGTGCAACACATTAGACATACCTATTATAGTTTATGATTTAACAAGCATCATAAGAAAAATTGTTGTTTTAGCAGAAAAGCACTAGAACAACCATTCCCTAAATGGTAAGAAAGAACCTGGAGCCACAAAATGTGAAAGTTAACGTGCTCTCAATAAATTACATGCCTCGGTTACTAGTGCCTTTGTAGCAAACTATGCATGACATATGTGAGCTCGGTGGAACTGAAGACACCAAATACAATCATATTCCCGCGTACTTCCAAATTAAGATGCAATGAAGCAAAAAGAAACATAAACAAGTCTATGCTCTGACGAAAATGAAAATGAATATATATATATATAATGGCAAAGAACCTTTGCAGCAGCCCTATCATGGCAGGACCACCAATATCAACATTCTGAATTCCATCTTCAAATTCACTATCAGCCACAGAGGTAACGTTGTCATGGAATGGATACAAATTAATCTGCACAAGTTCCATCTTTCGTCCCTCAGAATTTATAAGCTGAGAAACTGTCAGAATGTTTCTACAAATATTAGGATGTCCAAGTATATGAATTTGTTCATGGACAACTAAAATGCAGATTGCATAAACCTACAAGACAACTCACCAATTCCATGCTTATCGAGAGCCTGCATGTGATGCTGTTGGTCTCTCCTAGCAAGGATTCCTCCATGAATATTAGGATACAAGGTCTTTAGGCGACCATCCAGCTATTAAATAGAGTAATGTAAAATTCCCTGTTAAAATCTAAGTCAAGTTGCCGATAGACGATTGTTCCATGAGTGATGTGCATCCATGTGCAGAGAAAAGAGATGGAATTATCGTATGCAAACGTTAAAGAGGTAACTCCTCCGTCAAATGTCCCGAACAACAGAGATATCACAACCAGTCAAAAAGAGAGGCACCCTAAAAAATATTTAGAATGTACAAATTGAATAACGTAATATTGAATTTAGTACGGAAGCAATTCTCCTTGGTTAAGTATACTAGCAGTCTAGCACGCATGCTGCAAATATGCATCTGATCTCTCTTGAGAATCAAGATTGAAGTGCACTCACTTCAACTTTTAGTAATACAGGAGCATTACAGAGAATAAGAAAAGAGATGCTGTAGGTTTTAACGGTTCAACAAGTTTGTAAGGAGAGGGGCAGTAGGAAGGTCTGGGGCATCAGGTGCATCCGTCGTAATGAACCAAGGACAAATGGCACTCAAATTCACGACAGAGTCCCAATAATATGGTTTCAGTGGAGGAACTCTTTGAAAATCTTTCATGAACGGGAAAGTCTTGAGTGGTCTGAAGGGATTAAGGTATCCAATCATTGCCATCAAGAAATTGATGTAGCATGATAATGTCAGTAAAAGCTGTGAAGATCCAAGGTAAACCATTTGAAGCCAAAACAGAATAAATTTGACTTTTTGACCCAAAAACATAGAGAATAAATTTGACTAATTAATGTTGGAGATAAAGTTGGTCTGTCTTGGATTATTTGATTATTTCCTTATCCATATATTGATTATTTCCACAGTTAAGAGCAAAATTCTTACCATACAAAGTGGCTATTAATAATTAGAATTAAGCTATTTTGAGAACAAGGTTATTGTATGAATAGGAAAATATTTTCTTTATTCATTAAGTATTCCATATAATTGTATTATAAATAGAGCCTATGTACATACAAGGTTTTCGTGAGAAAGTACTTTACAATGTGCCAATCTTCTAGCTTTCCATCCTTTTCTATGTCATGTCATGGTATCGGAGCTTACATTTCTTGGCCAAGCTTTCGTAATCTTGTTCTAATTGCTTCCCCTTTTTTCTTCTCTGACTTTGCTGCTATAGAATCACATAGGATGGCCAATGATAATTGAAACGCTACAACAGCATTGGAACTACGTTGGCAAAGCCACAAACTTTTGGATTACATTGAAATGCGTGCAATGGATATAAGATTGAATTAACAATTGCTCTTCAGGTAATTGCACCAGGAGTCTTAAAATTTGGAGCACAACTGTACTTGGATCCTAAAATTTGTACAATCAAATAACAAAACTGTCAAAAGTACAACTAGATCCAAAATTTTATGCAAAAATTGTGATTTGACTACTTTCCATAAGCTCTGACTATTTTAATGTGGTATTTTTATTTTTATTTGGAGAACATGTAGAAATGATGTTGAGAGAGAGAGAGAGAGAGAGAGAGTTCTTTTTTTTTTTCACATTTTTTTCTAATGCGCCATCCACTTAAATCCACATCAATGCCAAGTATCACTAAGTATATTACAGAATTTAAGTCAATTTTGTCACAGATGTAATTAATGGAAATGCTGGATTGTAATGAACAATTAGCAATTAGCAAGAGACTAGCCTATCTAAAAATTCTAAGATTTATAGTTTCCTATGAGTTTTAAGACTTTAGATGCATTTATTTGTTAATTATCCATTATTCTAATAACATTATGGCATTAGGTTTAGACTTTTCCAATTCAAAAGCATTCCATCTTAGTTAAAACAATCCTCACTAAAGAATTTTCTTCATTGCAATTTTTTTCATTCCAAAACTTGGATAAAATAGTTATATAGTTCTGTCATATTCATATTTCTACACTTTTTCCAAATTTTTGGAAAGAAAAAGATTTTTTTTCAGATTTTTTTAATTTTTTAAAAAATATTCTCCATTAATTTTTTAATCCGAAAATAGGGACTTGGGCCGGGCTCAGGGGCCCAGTCCGAACATGGGCTATGATCTGGTCCTTTGTGGGCTTTGGCCATTCACACGAACCTGGCTTTTAACAATCCCACCTTCCGAAAATAATTATACTAATCCCAAGCTCAACTAAATGTCAAAATCAGCCTCTATTTGCCTAGCTTCAGCTTAAGCCCAGACTGAACGCCCCCTTGGTCCTGGCCATTGCAGAGCAAAGAGAAGCCGAAGGCTGAACGCAAATTCCTGGGCAGCAAGCCGTAATAACACCTCCAACCTCCAACACGATCGTAACCGAGATACCACCTCGAGTTACGTCAGTCCAACACCATCCGGCCATCACCCACCATCACCACATTAGCCGCCACTGCCAGTCACATTAACGGCGGTTGCCGCAGGCCACAATTCCGAACCCTGATCGTCAAACATTCATGGACACAAAAACAGCCAACCGTTCCCAGC
The DNA here is from genome assembly GCA_014182565.1 of Eucalyptus marginata. Lineage (NCBI taxonomy): Eukaryota > Viridiplantae > Streptophyta > Magnoliopsida > Myrtales > Myrtaceae > Eucalyptus > Eucalyptus marginata. Next base: position 11,198,090 of record CM024585.1, read on the forward strand.
CAATCATCAAACAAGCTTAAACTTTCATCGGGCACGTCCGACAAAATAGCAACCAGGAAACATATACCGAAAAACAATGTGCCGATTCGAGTTCAATAAGAAAGATTTTAACTGAAATCGTAATCCTTTAACCAATGGATGGCTCCTCTCATGAAAACAAACGTGCGAAAAAATGCTCAAAAAATAGATCAGAACCGGGTCGAACCATGAGCTGGGCATTCTAACGAACACTTTGGGAGCAAAGATACTCACACCCGGATTCGAAGAGAACCGATAAACAAGGCTCGAAATTAACAGATAATGGGTCGTTCAAACCCAACACGAATATGGACTAGAAATAGAAAGCCTCGGTCTCACAGTTCGGCCAAAACGGGGCGAGGCAATAGTGGTTCACGGGAATGAGTTTTGACCGCGAAAATCTCTACCCAGCTCGAAAACGGCGGCTAGAGGGCGAGCTCAAGACAAATTAAGCTAAGGCTGACTGGCTCGCGATGTCTCCGAGATGAGATCCTCGGGAAAAACGAAATCTCACCGGTGAGTCCCTGCCCCCGCCTCTCTCCTCGGGACCAAGTTTGGTCCATTTTCAGCTCAGGGCCACCTCTGGAGTCGTGGCTAGGACGCCCCCTCTACCGCCGTTGCTCTGCCTTCTCTGTCCCTCCGCCGTTCTCTGCAGAACGCGTGCGTGAGGGAGAGAGAGAGAGAGACATATCGGGCGCCAGAATTGCGTTTGACAATCTGGCCAGCGCAACTTAAATTGATGCCAAGAAATCCGCAAACAAATACAGAAAAGACAACAGACCCAAATGCGTTTCCGCTCCTATTCCCTACACATGATTCCGCAGAGAAAGCAACACAACAGCATCAGTCCCGCAACGAACGTGAACACTGGACAGAATCGTCCCCAGTAGCAGGCGCTTACTTTGACTGCTCCTCCTTTCCAAGCTGAAGCATCATCCCCTGTTTTTCCTCCCCATCCTCCCTTGCAATTCTCTGTTCTTGAAATTGTCCGTTTCGCACGATGAGGGTTGGCCCATGAGCGTGCACAATGGATCAATTCCACGTGCACACAACTCGCTTTTTCTTATCTTTCTTTTAATTTTAAAATCTTTTTGAATTTTTCCCTCCTTTTATTTTCCTTTAAAACTACTAAAAACAATGCCCATTTTTCAATCGTTTTACTTGTCTTTTTCCCTTTTTCTCCTTATTTTTCTTTTCGGTTTAATAAAGAGAAATTTATCCTTACTTTTTGCTTATTTTGTTTTTCATTCTATTTTTTTAACATATTATTGTATTTTTCTATTTCATATTTCATAATTAATCCATTGTATTTTCCAATTCTATATTTTATACTTTTTTTCTCTTTTTGATAGTACTATAAAATGATTACAATCAAATTCAGATATAAATAAATCTTTGGGTTTCTTTTCTTGAATCTACTTATTTTATAAAAGAAAAAGAATATAATATATGTATTTTGGTATTTTGGTCAAATGCTAATATATATCCATTATATATTTTTAATGGATCCCTACATGTAAATTTGACATAGAAAAACAAAACTGAATACATTATAACATTTGTTTTAAACTCACTGACTCAATATAACAAACCCATATGACAAACTATGAATCCATTTAACATCAATATTATATTTAAATTCATTGACTCAATATAACAAACCCATATGAAAACTTAGTCCATCAAATGAATCCATTTAACATCAATATATGCACCGTACACAAGTTTTGCTCCATCATGCACCAAAATGATCAATTTTTCAAACTTTTTAGTACTTACGTAATCCAAAATAAAATTTCACACGAAAGTGGAAAGTGGTAAGCGATGATAGTGTACTTACCCCACTATATAAGGAAATTAGAATCTTCCCTTTGTAACTTACCCAATGAAATAAGTTTATTATCAATTTCTACGTAAGCCACTATGCTACGATATGCAGTAATTGGATCAGCTTTGACTGCTAATCTGTACGCTTCAAGAATATCACCGCGGGAAGCCGCCCCACAAGGATTTGTATGCTTTACAACGACACATGTAGGGTCGCTAAATTCGGGTACACAATTCCAGGCAGCATCCACATCCAGATAGTTATTATGTGACATTTCCTGCAGCATCAATACATAATTCACAACAAATGAGAGATGGACTTGCTATTGTTACCATGATCTGTTTATGAAGTAAAAGAACTTCATGGAACAAACTACTCTTGCAGTTGCTCAGAGACTTCTAAAGAGCGTCTCATCTCATCTCAAAGACATATGGTTATGATACTAAAAAGGAAGCCAATTAGTTCCCTGTATCGGTAATTTCCTTCGCAAAACATTATTAGTGTTTCATTATAACTAAACATTTTGCACACTAAAATATAGAGATAGTTGACCTGGAAAAGAAAAGAAACTAGATGCTCCTAAAGATGATTTGTACAATTATGTCAAACTGCCAACAAAACCAAAAGTTTAAGCTACCTTGTTAGATGGAGTAATTTGGTATTTAGTGCTCTATATTTGCCATCACAAATAGGCTAGCATTTTACCACAAATTGAAGGATGGAAGATCATTATGTTGAAGAAGCAAATAAAGTGCCTGAGAGATTCAAAATGAGTACCTCTTGCTCTATGCCATATTGATTTCTTGAGGCCTTTGTCAATTTATCAAAAAGCTCCAGCTATTAGATACTATATATTATTAGATTTTCTAACAAGATTCAATTTTAGATATTGCCTCCTCTATCTAACGAGGTTTTAAAGCTAGATAATTACTAGATCCACTACAATTTCAACTTCCTCAAGAGATTGACCTTGATGTAAACATATGACATTCAAGGACCCACCTTTCCATGATGTTAAAATTGCAGTTGCGATACCACATCCATTAACCTCAGCAAAACTCTCGTCCACATAAAATGCGGCCTTTTGTGGTTTTTTTGGGTTGGGGGTGGAATTTCCACCATAATGAAGAGAACTTTTAAAAGATAGAGGCACTGTTAAGCTGGGAGGGAATTTCTCTATCAAAAAGAAGAGTCGTCAACCTCTACGTAAATCATTTCAAAAACTAACAAGAAACATGACCTACTGAAATGACTGATTTGCAAAGGAAACAAGCTAAAGAACACATCTCAACCAAGTCTACATAAAAGCCCCTCATTTGCATGTTCAATGTGTTTAGACCTACATGCACTTTATCCCTAGTAGCTACAAAATCAATTGACGACATGAACCAGATGAATTCCTCCAGTTGTTTGTCTCCAGAGCCAATCTGACACTGCAGAATCATAGGAAGCAACATGCTGCAAGGCCTTCCAAGCAAGTTTTCTACGGAACTGTTGATCATCTCCATTACTCTTCAGGAACTCCAGCGGCACAGGGTAATCGTGTGAATCAACCACAACAAAGACATCCTTATGATTCTATTAGGAGACAAATGTCAGCATCAATTCAGATTATAAACATATAATCATCCTCCGTGTAAAAACTACAGAAAAATCTATCATATGCATATTGATATAGAGGGGCAAAGCCAGCAATGCCTCTTCAAAAAAAGTGCAACACATTAGACATAACTATTATAGCTTATAATTTAACAAGCATCATAAGACACATCGTTATTTTAGCAAAAAAGCACAAGAAACCATTCCCCAAATGGTAAAAAGGGAATCTGGAGCCACAATCTATATGCAATAGTTAACGTGCTCTCAGTAAATTACATGCCTCGGTTACTTGTGCCTTTGTAGCAAACTATGCATGATATATGTGAGCTTGGTGGAACTGAAGACACCAAATACAATCATATTCCAGCATACTTCTAAATTAAGATGCCATGAAGCAAAAAGAAACATAAACAAGTCTATGCTCTGATAATAATGAACATGAATATATACAATGGTAAAGAACCTTTGCAGCAGCAGCTCTGATCGTGGCAGGACCACCAATATCAATATTCTCAATTCCATCTTCATATTCAATATCAGCCGCAGAGGTAACTTTGTCTTAGATGGATACAAATGAACTACCACTACATCAAAAGTACCTGCACAAGTTCTATCATGCATTTATTATAGTAGCATTATGAAGGACCATAGGAATGCCAAGAACATTACATATTTGTCCTCAGAATTTCTAAGCTGACAAATTGTCAGCATGTTTCTACAAACATAAGGATGTCCAAGTATATGAATTTGTTCATGGACAACTTAAATGCAGATTAAATAAACCTACAAGATAACTTACCAATTCCATGCTTATCGAGAGCCTCAAATGTGATGCTGTTGATCTCTCCTAGCAAGGATTCTCCCATGAATATGAGGATGCAAAGTCTTTATGCGGTCATCCTGCTATTAAATAGAGTAATGTAAAATTCCCAGTTAAAATCTAAGTCAAGTTGCCAAAAGAAGATTCTTCTATGTGTGGTGTGCGCCCTTGTGCAGAGAAAAGAGATGAAATTATTGTACGCAAACATTAAAGAGGTAAATCCTCTGCAAAATGTGCCGACTGGCAGAGATATCACAATTAGTCATAAAAAGAGGCGTCATAAAAATATTTAGAATGTACTAATTGAAAAACGTGATATTGAATTTAGCACGAAGCAATTATCCTTGGTGAAGTATACTAGCAACCTAGCACGCATCATGCAAATCTGCATCTGATTTCTCTTGAGAATCAAGATTGACGTGCACTCACTTCCACTTTTAGACTTTTAGTCATACAAGGAGCGTTTACAGAGAATAAGAAGAGATACGCAGCAGGTCTTAATGGTTCAACAAGTTTGTAAGGAGAGGGACAGAAGAAAGGTTTGGGGCATCAGGTGCTCTATGAGGCACACGCCCAAGAAAAAAGAACTAAACGCCGAACTAGCCCTCTTCATCATTCAAGGACCATATTAAGGTTTAAGATTTTGTTACGTTGTTGACAGGGTTGAGAGAAACATGACATCCATGATAACGAAAATGTTAAAGACGCGAGAAGACGGCGGTACGACGAGCAGAAGGGCGCGAGTCCCTGTCGGGCGCGGACAGAATCTCAGCCTCGGCAGCCATGGCTTTAATCGGAGAAGCAGCGCGCGGCGAACACGATTGAAGTCGAACACACGCCGCAGGTACTCGCAACCCCCACGAGGCAAGACGGAGAGAAAGCAGACAGGGTCGAGCTTAGACTAAAAGCCACACACAAAAATAAAAGCACAAAAAAAAGAAAACAAAAAAGTATGAGAAGAACTAATTGCGCCGGAATTTCTACCGGGTGAGAGGTGGAAGGGCAAGTTCTGGTCCGGTGAATGGCAGCAGAGGCGGAGGAGGTGGAGGTGGAGGCGGCGGGAGAACCCAACATGTTGTACTCCGCCATGCTCACTTTTGAATTTGGGTTCGGAGCATGCTGGCCCGACCCACTCAGTGAATCAAATCCAGCCCACTTCGGAGCAGTTGTGCTAGCCTAGCCCACTTGGTGGCTGCACGTCCAAGTCCAACCCATCTAGGGAGTGCTTGTACAAGCCCAGCCCAACCGGGGCAGCCTACTCAAGCTCAGCTCTCTTAATTTGCGTACGGTAACGGTTCTATTCTTAAGAATAATTTTTTTTTTTTATAAACACTTTTTTCTATTCTATTTCTGGGAATAGTTTTTGAGCATTTGAAGGCGTTTAGTGACAATACAAAATTTCTATTTTCGAAGAGAATTATGTTTGGTACGACCCTAAGGGCGCGTTGATAACCATTTCATTCGAGGATGATTTTTAACGAAATAGTTTTTCTATTTCTGTTATTGGGAACAATTTTTAGTATAAAAATGCGTTTGGTAGCGCAAAAAATTTCTATTCCAAGAATAGAAATGCGTTTGGTAAATTTGTATAATTTTATTGTTTCTTTTAATTTTTTTATATTTATATTATATTTTTCCTTTTTTTTTTTTTTCCTTCTTCCTCCTTTGTGGCCGGTCACCGGCCGTCGCCGATGGCCTCGGTGGCCAAGCGAGCCTCGCCAAGCCACCGGCGAGGCTCGACCTCCCGGGCGGCGCGAGGTCGGCCTTGACCTCGCCTTGGGCGGGCAAGCTCGAGCTCACCCGGATGCGGCGAGGCCGAGCCTTGCACCAACCGGCGAGGCCGAGCCTCGCCCAGCCATGGCAAGGCTTAGCGTCACCGGGGGCCGAGGACACTCCGGCAAGGTCGCCAACCATGGCCAAGGCCAACAACCGGCCAAAAGGAAGAAGAAGGAAAAAAAAAAAAAGAGAGAGAAAAATTGATTCTCGAAATTGTTCTCGAGGAACAAGAAGCTATTTTTTTCTACTTCTTGTTTTATTCCAAATCTATTCAGGGACCAAAAAAATAGATTTTTGTTTAGAACAAAATTTTACCAAATACGTTTTTCTTTTTAGTTCCTTGGAACAAAAGAACAAAATTTTTTGTTCCAGGAAACAAAAACACTTTTTAACAAACAGACCTAAATATTTTTGTGACTTATAATTTTTTTATTAATAATTTTACTATTTTTTCTTTTTTCTTTTCTTTTTTTCTTTGGCTTCTCCTTCCTCTAGTCGGTAGCCCACCTTGGCCATGGCCGGCCAGCGATTGGCCAGACAAGGGTCAAGGAGGTCGCTGGCCTCGGGGGAGCCCTGCTGGCCACCGGCGAGGTTCCCTCGAGCCTCGCTGTGACTCGACAAGGCAAACTAACCCAGATTTGGCGGCCGAGTCTCGCCCAACCACCGCGAGGTCAACATTGCCTAGGTGGGTGACGCCACTGTGGGCAACATTGACCTTGCGATTGCTGAGCGACGCTCGACCTTGCCCAACCACGACAAGGCTTGAGGGGGCCTCGCTGAGGGCCAATGAGTCTTCGACAAGGTCGTGAGGCCTTGTTTGGCCAGTTGTCAGCCATCGTCGAGGCCGGCGATCGAGTAGGGGAAGAAGAAAGGAAGAGAGAAAGAAACAAAAGAAAAAGGAAGAAAGGAAGAGAAGAGAAAAACTTATTTCTAGAGTTGTTCCGAGAACAAAAAATAACTTCTTCTTTTTTTTTTTTTGTTTGTTTCAAATCTATTTCTAGACATCAAAAAAAATTATTAAACATGTTTCTGTTCTATTTCTGTTTCGGAGAACAAAATAATAGAAACATATGTTCCTTGGAGCATTACCAAATAGCACCTTGGTGACTATCTAGCCCAACCTAGCCCAATTCATGGTAGATTGTCAGGGGCCAACTAATCAGGCCTAATCCAACCAAGTCCAAAATGTTTTGGGCTTAGAGGATCAGGCCCATTGCCGCTTGCCCAATTAGGACGAGGCGCATCTCCTATTTTTGGACTCAACCTATGCCTTGGGCCAGGTTGATTTTTTTTTCCCCCGAGCCACATGCCCAAATCGGGTACATTGATATTGGGAGCAAATCCCTACCTAGTCTTCTAATCTGGATATGTTCCTTACTTAGCCCCTGCCAACGTTTGCCCGAAGTCAAGCGACCTATTGTACACCTCGATAGCCAATGGACCCAAGCTATGCCTTGTCACATAGATGTTATGACCTACCCCTCGAGGGCTGATCCCAAAGATTAAGTTTAGAAGTAATTGTTCAAGTGACAATCCTCGAGGTGCATCACATAAAGAAGACTCGAACATATCATCTTTAATGTTCATCCAAGAGGTCCATCGATAGAGAATGTGTGCTCTCCCAAACTCATACCTCGTGTAACAAGTATTTTTTAGAGTTTTTTTAGACACCCTATACATCAACTAGGAGTCACCACTAGTATCGTTTTTTAGGGTCGGCTAGATGCCCAATTAAGAAACATGAGACCACCGCCCTCAGTGGCAGCGTTGGCTTCGGGCCGCTCCCCCTAACGCAAGGGGAGAGATTCGAATCCTAGCGTTGTCGTTAGGGATTCTTAAGTGTGACGTCGTGGTGGTGAGTCATGCGTTAGCGTCACTCTAGGTTTACCTCGCCGGCTGCCAGCTGTACAGGGGTTTCCGGGTCACCAAAAAAAAAAAAATTAAGAAACATGAGTGTCTTCTCAATTCCTGTGGAAGTAGAGATCAATGGATTTGGGCACTTGGGTTACGCTAATGATTTTATTAGTACCCTTTTGATACCTAACTAGTGGGATTGTTATTTAAATGATCATGCATTTGTTTTTCTTTTCTTTTTTCTTTTTCATGGTAAAGCATTTAGAGTTCCACTAAATGATCATGCGTGGATGGTTCATTGAGAATCTAAGCTAGTTCTAAGCCTAAGAAGTAAAACAAACAATGAAAGGAAAGTATATTGCGTTAAGTAAACAACCAACGAATACGAACTACTTCTAAGTAAAACAAGAGAGTAGAAAATATGCAACTCGTTGGGTGACTATTACAAGTTTGATTAAAAATCTGAGACATTGTCAGGTAATAAATGGAATACAAATGAGACCGAATTGGACATCGGTCTTTGGCCTCCTCCTATGTGACCTTCAGCCACCTCCTCCATGGACCGCCTTGTTCGTGTCGGTTTTACGTTCAAACCATTCATTTCACACTATGGTACACGAACAATCATCCAATGCGAGGCAAGGACAAGCAATTCATTGATTCAAGAACGGGTCTACGGATCGGTCATTGTATTACATGCATGTTGGACATCCCTAACCATATAATTGATTAAGTGTTGGTTGATGATAATCGCCATCATTTACAATCACAAAATGGTGGTCAATATCATTTAACCCTTATTTTGGTTCTAAGTGTTCCCAATAGGCTACCCCATCGCTCAATGCACCATACCCAACCATATATCTAACAAACACTTGCATTTGAATTAAACTAGGCGCACATTCTGGTCATAAGACCTTATTTCTCAAGCAATCAAGCAAGAATAAATGAACGATTAAAGGTTCACCCGTCAATTAACATGATTCGAGCACCACTAGAAACCTTAGATGTGTTGGTCAAAGTTCATGAAGACCATTTAATCCAGTTCTGCCCCAATTTTCCCGAAATTTGGACTTTTTACCCGAAGCTTAGAAACTGACTCGATTTTGACCCGAATTTTGAAAATTGCGGGAAAAGTATCGAATGAAGCTCAAAACGCGCCAAAATTTCAGCAAGTTAGGAATACGTGTTTGGAAAACTTTCGTGTGTTGAGTTTTCTGGGATTATTTACAGATTTCGTCCAGCAATTCAGTTATCACGGACAGCTCATCAGAATTCTGTCATCTAGGCCGAACTGACCTTATCCAAAATTTTAATGAATTGGCCCCTCAAATATTGCAATTTAGCCCTCGAACTTGGTAGTCTACCAAATTAGACCCTACTGAACACTTTTCTAGTTTTACGCCTTTGCAAAAAGGGACCAGAACTACTTCGAATTTGCAAAACATAATCAGGCATTTTTAGGTGCAAAATAACAGAGCATTTCCAGAAAGTCACTAGAAATTCTCGATATTACCAAAAATACCAAATGACATCAATTTCATCCGAAATTTTAATATGATGTATATATGTATGTTTTCTACAACATCTTAAAAATTCTCCAAAGTCGAACCACAGAATTTTGTAAAATTTCGGAATGCATCAAAGGTTAGTAAAAAACAGAGAAACTTCACCTTTTTTTTAATCAGTTTTACGGATCTGGACTAAATGTTTGGGGGTCAATTGGACCTAGCAAATGAAGTCCGTTCATAACATATAATATATCAAATCGAAGCTTAGGATGAGGAGATCAATTATCTAGCTTATTATTTCTTGAAGTAATGAAGTCTACTAGCTCAATTCAGGCCAAAACCAGGACAGGTTCGCTGAACCACGAAAATCACAGACCACATGTAACATGCTATAATTGATCTTGAATCATGCAAGCAACCCTTTCAACTTGATTTCTGATTCATCCTGGCTCCGATCGCTCATAATCGAACATATCATTGATACAAAGAGATCTCGCCTCATCGGATGATAGTCAAAATTTGATTGATCGATTTGAGAGTTCCTACCTTGCGTGTGACACCTTGACGTTTGATCGAGCAACTAGGCCTACGTATTCAATTCGGTGATACCACGGAATAGCCTTGGAAAGCTTGGCAGCTCATTGAAACAAGCGTTCAAGATCAACGTGAAAATTCGGATTAGAGAGCTCTAATGAAATATCAAAGGAAATATTGAAGATGAAGAAGATCCAGTGATGCTCCGGCCACCACAGCTTCGGGAACAAGTCGGGGAAGGTGATCGCAAGACTTGGAGGGTCGCCGGACGTCGACAGATCACGGAAGCCAGCATCTGGAATCATTGGATCAAAGGACCGGTGTGGAGCATGGTAACTGAGCCGAGAGGAGAAGTGGCCGAATCGAGGTCGTCTAGCAATGATTGTCGGCGGTGAGGCTTGCGATTGGCGAGCAGATGGCTTGAAAGAGGTCAGTGATGAGGTGGCTCGCCGGAGCAAGGCGGCTGCTAACCAGTGGGTGCTCGAGTAGGCCTCAGCCGAGAGAGAGAGAGAGAGAGAGAGAGTTTTTATTTTATTTTTTTATCACATTTTTTTCTAATGCATCGTCCATTTAAATTCACATCAACGCCAAGTATCACTAAGTACATTGAAGAATTCAAGTCAATTTTATCATAGATGTAATTAATGGAAATGCTGGACTGTATGAACAATTAGCATGAGATTGACCTAGGAATTTCAAGACTTTTGCTGCGTTTGTTTTATTATTATTTATTATTCTAATAACATTATGGCATTAGGTTTACACTTTTCCAATTCAAAAGCATTCCATCTTATTTAAAACATTCCCCACTTATTGTAAGTTTTCCATTCCAAAACTTTGAGAAAATAGTTATATAGTTCTATCATATTCATATTTCTACGCTAGATGGAGGCCTACTTCTATTTCTCCTATTGGTAAGCAAGAATCAATTGATCAATAAATAAAACCACTGTCTTTTCAATGGTGATGAAGAATTATGAAGAGAAGAAAGAATGAAATCCTTTTTCTCAATTTTAATAATTGAACCCAGGAAAAGTCTTCATGGTCATGAGAGTCTAAACAACACTCTATCCCAAAATCGATAATAAGCAAACCTCCATGATCTCACTAATACTAATGGACCACAAAATATCCAGAAGCCAACAGCAAACCCAAGTGGTATGCCCATGTAAAACCACTTTTTCTCGCTATCATCATCATCGTCATCATCACCAGCTTCTTCCATCTCATTTGTGGTAATTAAGCAACTTTTGTTGAGCAAAAGTCCACACAATCCGAGGTTTCCTTCAAAAGAACTTTTGGAAAATGTGAGAAACTGTCCACTTGCCGGAATGTTTCCTACAAGTTGATTGTTTGAGAGGTTCAATAATGAAAGGAAATGGAGATTTGTAAGCTGAGTTGGTATGGCTCCATTGAGGTAGTTCCTTGAGAGGTCTAGAGACTCTAGCTGATCCATATTCCCCAAAACAGGAGGAATTGAACCTGAGATGGCATTGTGCGATAGGTTGAGGACATGAAGTGATTTGAGATCTCCAAGTGAATCTGGTATCGGACCCTCTAATCTATTGCCCGAGAAGTCGATCAATGTGAAAATAGTGGGGATCTTCACGAGTTCTAGCTGTAGATCTTTCAAGGTTACACTCATTGTATCTCCATAGTTTTCCTCGTAAAATGGGTAATTGGTAAGGTCATACTGCAGGTGATTAAAGTCCACATTGATCTTCATAGCCTCCAAAGATGTGAGGAGACTCATAGGTAGTGTGCCACCAAAATCATTTGAAGACAAGTCAATGATTTGAAGCATCTGCCAGGTGTTGCGCCTATGCGGACATCCAATTTCCCCATGCAATTTATTGGATCGTAAAACAAGGACACGGAGACGTGATATAGCCATAAAGTGGCACGGAAATGTCCCGTCTATTTGATTGTTCCCCAAGTTCACGAAATCCAATGTCGTGCAATCTGCTAATGACAACGGAATCTGCCCTTGCAACATATTCTCACTAATATCCAATGTCTTCAGATTGCATGTTCTTCGCATGTTTTGCGGAATATCGCCATTCAACTGGTTATTCCTCAAATTCAATACCTTGAGGGACTCCTTCATTAAACAATCAGGAATAGTTCCATTCAGATGGTTATGCGATAAATCGAGCACTTGAAGATGACCAAAATAACCAGCTTTGCAAATAGACCGTGGGATGAACCCATGGAAATTATTCTTCGAAAGGGAGAAGAATATCAAGTTCCGTAGGTTGTTACCAATGTCATCCGGAATAACAGAATTTATGTTGTTACTTGAGAAATCCAAGTAGTAAGCTTGTGATGGCAAGGGTGGCAATTTCCCTCGGAGCATGTTTGAATGGAGGTCAACAACAACCAAAGTAGAAGAAAAATTGCCCAAGGGTGTTTCGAAATCTTCAAATGAATTAGAGGAAAGATTGAGATTTATAAGATATTTTGGTGACCATATCCATCTCGGTATATCCCCTTGAATATAATTGTGGGAGAGGTCAAGGAACCTCAACATGGACTGGTTAACCAAAAACTGAGGCAATGTCGTCAACTGGCAGGAAGCCAAATGTAAGAGTGTAAGGTCAGGGAATGAAGAGGCCCGGGAAACAGTATTTGTGGCATCAATGGAGAAATGATTGTAGGAAAGAACCAAAAACGAAAGATTTCTCAGCTGCTGAACCCAATTAATATGGAATGAGCCACTAAAATTATTGGAAGAAAGGAAGAGTTCGTTGAGCCCTCGGAATTCCCATATAGACGTCGGTAGTTCTCCTCCCATATTGTTGTTGCTCAAATCAAGTACTTTCAGCATGTGTGATGGAGCATCAAAAGATCCCTTCAATTGACCAGAAAATTGGTTGTTGGAAAGTAGAAGCTCCTCAATTGAGGGATGTGTAAACAAAGATGAAGGAATATTTCCTTCAAGTAAATTGGATTGCAGGTCAAGAATAAGAAGACTCGAGAGGGATTCCCATTGTGTTGAATCAATTGGACCAATTAGACTATTGTTGTACAGAATGATTTGAGTCAAATTCTTGGACTTATTGAGTGATGGAATTGGACCGGTGAAATTGTTGGATGAGAAGTCCAAATAAGATAGTTGTGAGAGATTGGTGAAAGAACTTGGGATATTTCCATCAAAGCCGCACCGCTTCAATTCTATTCTTGACAGATTCTTGAGATTCCCAATTGAATTTGGGAGCCTCCCAGAAATATTCGTGAAACTAAGAACCAGTGTCTGAAGAGAACCATTCTCTTGAAATTCTAGCAAGGAACCTTGAAGGAGTTCATTGGATGATAAGTCAAGGGTTTGAAGTGTTTGTAACTGGAAGATTTCATGAGGAAATTCTCCTTGTAGGTCACAATCATATAGGCTCAGAGTTTTCAAGCTAGAGAAATTTGCTAAGAACCGAGGAACTATGGAAGACAAATTGTTGCCATCGAGTTGAATGACTGACAGATTAGCAAGACTCATAAGGGAAGCATTGATAGGACCAGACAAAGAACAATATGACATGCTCAACACCTCAAGTTTTGGCACTGAAGAAGACAACGCTTCGCACCACTCACTTCCCTCAGCAAGCACATTGACCCCATCAAGGTACAACTCCCTTAACTCCCCTAAATCCCCAATCAGCGACCTTAAATTGAGCTTCTTAAGGTTCAGCGCAGGCTCGTCATCATAGTAAACACGACTAAGATCAAGAGTACGTAGCTTTGTTAGGCGCGATAGCTCCGCAGGAATATGCCCGGTGAATCCAGCATAGGACAAGTTGAGATATGCCAAGCGGCTGAGATTCGCGAGGCCCGATGGAATCGTCGTGGAGTTGAAGTCGTTGAATGCCAAGTTCAGGCTCCGAAGGAACTCGAGCCTGAAGAGGCTCGACGAATCATCAATTCCACTAGAGATTGACTCTTCGCTCAAATCGAGACCGACCACGAGGCCGTCCTCGCACGTCACGCCTCTCCATGAATCGGCACCTTGGTCCCAGTGTACTAGCTTGGACGACACATAGCTGTCGAAGACGAGACTGTTTCTCAGCTCGAGCAACAACGATCTCTGGTCCACGCCAAGACACTGGGAGGACGCTGAAGCCATAGCAACATCAGAGAAGATGGAGATCGTGGATATCGCAAGAATAAGCCATGGGACGATCGAACCGTTCATCAGAGGAAGAGGTTGAGGAAGAGAGCGGGAAAAGGGAGTCAACCGAAACAAAGTCATCACTGAGGAATGGAGGAGTCGTCCAGGGGAAGCGTGAAGCTTTGTGTTGATATCCGGGCTGTCATTCCTTAGGCACCAGAATCTGGCTTTTATTTCACTTTCGACGATAGTGGCACAAATAGTCTTTATTTAACATGCTTTTTAGATCGAAACGAAAGGCCATAATTTTATTTTCAAAGAGAAAAAGGAAAATAAAAGAAATCCACCTAAAATATTGAGATTAGAACTTCACATCCCTCGGAAATATTTTTGGCTCTTTTTTTTATAAGATCATAAAACAAATGATATTACATGATCGGTTTCATTTTTGTACTCACATAAACATGTAGAGATCCATTAAAAGTAAATAATGGATATATATATATATATATATATATATATATATATATATATATATATATATGATAGCATTTGACCATAAAACCAAAATACATATATTATATTCTCTTTCTTTTATTAAATAAGTAGATTCAAGAAACAAAATCAAAAGATTATTTATATTTGAATTTAATTGTAAATATTTTATAGTACTATCAAAAAGCGAAAAAGGTATAAACTACATTTTCGGAAAATACAATGAATTAATGAGGAAATATGAAATATGAAAATACAATAATATGTTCAAAAAATAGAATGAAAAACCAAATACACAAAAACTAAGAATGTATTTCTTTTTCATTAACCTAAAAATAAAAATAAGGAGAAAAAGGAAAAAGGAAAAAATTCAAAAGATGAAAAGGGGCATTATCTTCAGTGGTTTAAAGGAAAATAAAAAGAGGGGAAAATTCAAAAAGATTTAAAACTAAAAGAAAGAAAAGAGCAAGAGCAAGCGAACTATATGCGTGTGGAATTGATCCACCATTCACACTGAGAAAGCACCATGGGCCCACAGCCATTGGGCTATCACCATACTTTCTATCACTTCATGCAACTTAAAGAAAGAAAAGAAAAAGGGCACTATATGTGCATGGAATTGACCTATCGTGCACGCTGGTAAAGTACCATCGGCTCACCTTCATAGGGCTATCACCATACTTTCTCTTACTTTATGCAACTTTTAATATATATAGCGTGTTGAAGGAGCAATCAATAAAAAACTACCCGATTAGATATAAACTCCCAGCACAACACGCTGGGAAGGTACCATGGGCCCAGCTCCACCGGGCTATTACTATGTGCGTGTTGAAGGAGCAATCAAAGTAAAACGCATAGCAAATCCTGATAGTTGCCTCGGATTTTCTCTTTTGGTATTGTACATTGATATATTTAAAGGTTTTCTTGCCTTATTTTTGTTGAAATATAACGTGGAAACCGAATCTTGCAATTAAATCGATGTGAAAATACCAGAAAAATAAATGAGGAACAATAAAGGACACCAGAGATATATGTGATTCGGCATGAGAGTCATTATCTACATTCGCGAGGATAGTCAACAGCAAATAATCCACTATCAAGTAGGAGAATTTTTTAGTCGCTCACAAGCTCAACTGTTTGTCCACCCAAACCCAAAGGCTACGTTTGGCTTATCTCTAATCAAGATAGGACTAAATAGGATATGATATAAAATCTTGATATTTATATTTTATTCATTGTTTAGTGAATCGCAATAATAAAGTTGGATATATTCACATTATATCATGTATCTTTTTGGCATAAATTGCATATTGGTGAAAATGAACCTAAAAGTTTACAAACGGAGATGGTAAAAATCTCTTATGACAATATTCCCTAATTTATTTTTATTTTCTTTTTTATATTTTATTTTCCTCTCTTTCTAAATTATTTTATTTATTATTTTTTCCCTTTGCATCATTCTTTAATAAAATTTTATTAAATAGTAAACTATATTAATATACATTAAATGACAAAAATACCTAAAATATGTAATAAATATAAATATGTATTTATATTAATATATTGAATTTAAATTATAAAATAGAATTAAAGTTGAATATATAAATAAAAAGAATATTAAATTAAAAAATTAAATTTTTATTTTTTTGTTATTTTGAATTTCTTATATTAGAATTCAATATTATTTATATTGAAATATAATTTGAATTTTTTTAATTTAATAAGTTTATTATTCGATAAAAATAATTCTCTTATTATGGATATTAAATATCATATCTACATTTATCGATCTCCTCATATTCCTATTATATCCAATATTATCATGTCTTGAACATGTATTATATGTAGGATAGGATAAATTTTATTTTATCTTGAATTTTATCTCGACAATCAAATTCAGTCAAAAGTGTTTATAAATAAAAAACAACTCGAGTGGATATAAACTCCCAACACAGCACTGCATGTCCAAGCCCAAACAAATGCTCTCGTACGGCAAAACAGAAGAACGTTCTTCTCTTTAGTGTGCTGCTACTGTCAGGGAGGGAACCGTATGTCTTTTATGTGTCCTGTCAACAAACCTAACCTTGACCGGTGAACATGACGAGGCTGCAAAGAAACGACTACTTCTAACAACGACGGAGAGACCATCGACTCATGAGATAAGAGTTATTCCTAGAGACCACATAAATATATTTGCGACCAAGACAAGCAGATGCCAAAGGGGCTTGGCCTAATACACCTTACAAGGTGGCTCACGGCCATCGCCAGCCTGATCAGCCCAATGGAGACCACCAATTATACCTAGAGGGAGGCTAGCACAAGACCCAGCAGGGAGAAATTTGTAAAGACAAAGACCCCAACACCCACGTGGCCCTACTTAAGTCGTGTTAAAGAACGCAGGATTCGAACTCGACGATATTGAAGGAGAGAACAAATACCAACCTAGCTGCCCATGGTTGGGTGAGAATTTTCTAATATTTATAAATGTAAAGCCCATAAAAATGAGGACACGTGAGAGGGATCTGGAAAATTTCGTGCGAAATGGGCAATTTCGAGAACAGAGAATTGCAAGGGAGGTGGGCGAGGAAAACGGGGGATGCTTCGGCTTGGAAAGTGGGAGCAGTCAAAGTAAACGCCCATCGGTGGGGACGATTCTGTCTAGTGTTAACGTTGGTTGCGGGATTGAAGATTTCTCCGCGGACTCGTGCATAGGGAAAGGAGCAGAAACGCGTTTGGGTCTGTCGGCTTTTCTTTATTCGTTTGTGGACTTTCTTGGGGTCAATTAAAGTTGCGCTGGCCAAAATCAAACTTCAATGGATATAATATGACTAGCTTTGGGAACTGGTTTATAAGCTCTGTCTGGTGATAAAAACAGAATTTGATTTATTAGAACGATCGAAAAAATTGCACTTCAAGAAGCATTAAATTTATATTGCATCCATACTCGTCATGGCCACTGAAGCCAATATCGAATCCGATTTTCATGTGAATGGGCCCGATTTTGGATCGTAGATAGTCGACGAACAAAAGATTGCTGAAAATGACACAAATTCTCTATGACAAGAAAGTATCTTTTGATTACTTGTTAAAATTTTATAACTAATTGAAAACAAAAATTTTCCATCAATTGATGTTTGTTCTTGTGTTAATTTGTGCTTGTGTCTGCTTAAGTATTCTTTCTATTTTAGTAATCTTGACCAGTGTGCAAATGATTCTTATTAGCAGACTCAATTTAATTATATCATAATTGTATTGTGAGTCTACATTGGGAACGTATCTGTTGGGGCTGACTTCCATGGTAGATGCTAGGTAATATTCCATGTCCAAATTTTCTTTGCTTTTCCACCTTAAGTAGCGTTATCATGCACAAAGTCACGACCATATGCAACGCTCTCTTTGAATGAATGTCCGGTGATGAGATCTCTAAGCGGTGTTGATGTTATTTATCAGTGGGTACTTACAAGAGGTCTAATCGAGTCTAGTCGACTAGACTCGACAATTTAAGACTTGGATACTTGATTTCGTCAAAGCTCAACTTTTTCGGTTCAAGTTTAACTCATGATTTTTTTTTAATCTTGAAACAACTCTGTTTAATTCAACTTTGTTATTATAAATGAGTTTTTGTTGGAGCTTGATTCAAGCTTGAGCTCAAATTCGACTTTCTTAAAATCCAAATAAGGCAGACTCAAACTTGACTCAGTCTTGCATTTGAACTCGTAGATTATTTAAGCGAGCTCGAGTAGCTTGATTGGCTTGCATATGAAGAAGCAATTAAAACCTAATTTCAAAGAAGCAAGTGAGAAGATGCTGGTGATGCACCCGATCGTTTCAATCTAGAGAGTGTTTCATATCTTATTCAAGTTGAGTTTTTCTTTGAATTGAGATAAATCTATTTTTAATCCTCTAATTCATAATATTTATGCGATTGTATGCTCAAGAGAGCAAGCCATTGCAATTTCGATGGATTTCCTTCTTCGAAGGTAAAAACCTTGATAATTTCTTCACATTTTCCAATCATCACCAGCTGTGGCCGCGGCCACCAAGGGCACGTTTGGTAACGATTATGTTCAGGGAACGATTCGATAAAAAATGATTATTTTTATTCGTTAGGAGGCGATTACAGTAAAGAATGCATTTGGTAACTATACAAAATTTCTGATTACGGAATAAAACCGTATTTGATACCGTATTCATTGATTACATTCCAAATCAATTTATTTTAATTTTTTAAATAATTTTTATAATTTTTTTCCTTTTTTTTTTTTTTTTTCCTTTTTTCCTTTTCTTATTTTATTTTTTCTCCTATTCTAATTCTTCTTCGGGCCGGTTGTCGGCCCTCGGCAAGGCCGACCTCGTCGGCTTCGCCTCGGCCGATAGGCGGGCGAGGCCGCGCCACCCGGCGGGGTTGGGCGAGCCTCGCCGGTGGCTAGGCTTGCCTCCGATGAGCTCGCCGGACTGGTCATCGGCGACCGGCGGCAATGGGCGGCGGTCGCAGGATGGCGGTCGATGAAGAAGAAGAAAAGAGAAGAAGAAGAGTTTTGATTCTCAATTTTGTTCTCGGAACAAGAATCAACTTTTTTGTTACTTGATTCTCGTCCCGGCGGTGCAGGGCTAACAAAATTTTACCAAACGCGATTTCGTCCCGAACCGATTCGGAACAAAATCGGGAATGCAAGACTGTTGGGATGGTTGCAAAGCAGCCAAATCCTCCGGCCTTTCTCGGGTCTCTCGCTTTTCCACTTTTGTCTTGTACCTATTACTTTCTTATTTCCTTCAATAAAATTAATTCCTTCAAATATCCGTCGAATTTTAGATAATCACGTCACGGGTTTGATGTAATTCAAGATAGGATTAAAATGTCCAAGGATCTTTGAAAATCTCACTTGCCTAGGGACTTCCAAATTTCCCATTTAAGCCCGTCTTCTTCACCGCCAGTTTTGTCAGATCCACCGCCATCTCCATCTCCATCTCAATCTCCAGACGGTAGTCTCAGCTTCACCGTATCAGTGGCGAAATCAAAAGAACCCAAAATAGCATCAAAAGGGGATTTAGATCCTTCGAAAATTGGAACAAATACCACTGGACGGAGCTCTTCGTAAGGGCAAATGATGTCCACCAAAAACATATCCACTCACAAACTCCCACTTGTTTTCTTCTGGGATTTTTGCTTCAAAGAATGGTTCGGGTATATCAAGGGACGACCCACGATGCAAGACAAATCGAATGAAGAGAACAGTGCGAATGGGGAGCACAATCGGCTGGACGGCGATGACGATTAGTAGTGGTCGGAGGGGATGAGGATTGCATGGTGTTGGAAGTGACAATGATCGGCTGTCATGGAGGTGGTCTTCGTGTGGTGGCCAGCTATGTTGGATGCGTCACTCCATCAATCCATCATCAGAAGAAAATTGTTCTAAGTATTTTCTATATATATAATCCGGTTTTATCCCACCCTTTAGCCTAGATTTTTATCTAGCATTTTATCCCGGTATATCTGGGTTTATCCAATCCAGATGGCGTCACCAAATGCCGAATATGATGTTTTGTTATTTTATCCCGACGCGGTCTAAAAGAATTATTTAAGGACTTGACTTAGAATGGGTAAAGTTGGAAGAGTTAATTCCAAAAAAATTCACAGATCCAATTGTACAAGCAACATAAGTTAGGGGACTAAAATCGAACTTAATCTTTTCTACTAGCAAGGGAACGCTGGTTGGCTAGGGCATACAAAACATTATCAACTAATACTAGAAGTTCTTAAATAATTGATAATGAGGATAGGAAAGTATATTGGTAAAGTTCCAGCATCATGTAAACTCTATCTACTGAAAATAATTAAGTGCCAATTTTTCATGTAAATCTCGACCATTATATTTTTTAACATAAATTTTGAACATTTCAGTCTTTTTCTTTCCATAACTATCCTTTACTCCTTTCTCAACTTTCTTAGGAAAAACTTTGTTTTTATATTAAGGCTATGTTTAGTTAAGGATGGGCAAATTACTACTTTCATCCTAAATCTATTGTATAGATTCCAATGTAGTTCTAAAGTCTTCAATTGGTCAAAAATAGTACTAAACTTTTTCATTAAATTCCAATGTAGTATTGCTTATCAATTTTCTCTTTAAATTACTAATATGGTAGTCTAGTCATTACTCACCGTCCTATGGGATCGGCTAGTGGTGTATGTCGACAAATTTATTCAAAATGCTTTTGAGTAATTTTATTTTTACTTTTAAAATGTTTTTCTTTGCTTACCTTTTTATTTTCCTTCCCTACTTCCTCTCTTTCTATTTTCTTTTATCCTTTTCTTTCCTCTTAACACCAGGTCGGAAAAACAATCCTCAAACCCTTCATCAATAGCGCAGCATGCCCACAATATTATAACCAGATTAGTAGATATTGCATAATGTTTAGATTTGTATAAACCACAGGTTTTTTTTTTTTTTTTTTTTAAAATTTACCAATCTTAAAAACTACCGACCAAACCCCATTCATAGATTGCATGCAATGTATTATTTGTGCTCACGGGAACTATATTCATTACACACACAAGAAATGTGTTAAACACCAGATCTGGTGTCGAAATTGCTCACTAGAAAAAGAAATAAAAGAAGAAAAGAGAAAATCTATAAAAGTTAAAAAAAAATAAAAATTAAGCAAATCAACATTGTGTTGTCCAAAATTGTTTATATCAGATCGCAACTAGTGATAACTAGAATGCCACATCAATATTAGAACTATATTGGCAAAGCCACAAAATTGAAGAGGTATGAACTATATTAAAATCCGCATAATAGGTTTAAGACTAATTGATAATTTTTCTTTAGGCAATGCACTAAGATACTTAAAACTTATAGTGCAACAGCAATCAAATTGTAAAACTATCAAAAAGTATAATTGGATCCTAAAATTTGTGCAAAAGAAAATGAGTAATCAAATCATAAATAAAAAGAAGATTAAATTAAAAAAATTATTTTTTTATTTTGAATTTCTTATATTAGAATTCAAATATTATTTATATTGAAATATAATTTGAATTTTTAAATTTAATAAGTTTATTATTCGATAAAAATAACTCTCTTATTATGAATATTAAATATCCTATCTACCTTTATCTCATCTATTTATATTTCTATTATATCTGACATTATCATGTCTTGAACAGGTATCATATGTAGGATATGATAAATTTTATTTTATCTTGATCGTTAAACTCATTCAAAGTGTTTATAAATAAAAAACAGCTCGATTGAATATAAACTCCCAACACAACACTGCATGTTCAAGCCCAAACAAACGCTCTTGTACGGCAACCGTATGTCTTTTATGTGTCCAATCAACAAACCTAACCTTGACCGGTGAACAAGTGCCCCTTCATCATGACGAGGCTGCAAAGAAACGACTACTTCTTCTAACGACGACGGAGAGACCATCGACTCATGAGATAAGAGTTATTCCTAGAGACCACATAAATATATTTGCGACCAAGACAAGCAGATGCCAAAGGGCGGGGCACTCTTGAAGACAACTTGTTGCGGTTGCTCTCGAAGATGAAAATACTCAAATGTTACATATTTACATAATAGTTTATCTTTATGATATGTCACAATCAATAGGTATTTATACCTAAACAATAAATACAGGAAAGGAAGTAATCTAAATTAACAAGCATGTTAGTTATCTTAATCTAACAAGGAAATTAGTTGTCCCAGGAGATAACGAAATATCAAAGAATATCCATAACATCCACTTACATCTCTAACAATATCCTTTAATAGAGAATTTTCTAATATTTATAAATGCAAAGCCCAAAAAAATGAGGACATGTGAGAGGGATCTGGAAAATTTCGTGCGAAATGGGCAATTTCAAGAACAGAAAAAAAAAAAATTTGCAAGGTAGGAGGGAGAGAAAAACAGGGGATGCTTCGGCTTGGAAAGTGGGAGCAGTCAAAGTAAACGCCCGCCGGTGGGGACGATTCTGTCTAGTGTTAACGTTCGTTGCGGGATTGAAGATTTCTCCGCGGACTCGTGCATAGGAGCAGAAACGCGTTTGGGCCTGTCGGCTTTTCTTTATTCGTTTGTGGACTTTCTTGGTGTCAATTAAAGTTGCGCTCGCCAGACCAAGAAAAATCAAACTTCAATGGATATAATATGACTAGCTTTGGGAACTGGTTTATAAGCTCTGTTTGGTGATAAAAACAGAATTTGGTTTATTAGAACGATCAAAAAATTTGCACTTCAAGAAGCATTAGATTTTATATTGGATCCATACTCGTCATAGCCACTAAAGCCAATATCGAATTGGAGATGGATTCGATTTTCATGTGAATGGGCCCGATTTTGGATCGTAGATAGTCGACGAACAAAAGATTGCTGAAAATGACACAAGTTCTTGGCATTGAGATTACCCAATCAGATAAAGGAATCTGCCTTAGTCAACGTAAATTTGTATTGGAGATTACATCAGATGCTGAATTGTCATAATGCAAACCAACTATTATTCAACCGAGCATAATGTTAAGTTAACAACAATTGAGTATGATGCGGGATTACTACCTTTTGATGAGGATCCATTGATCAAGGATCCATCAAGCTACTAGAGGCTCGTTGGAAAACTCATCTATTTCACAATGACTAGACTTGACATATGTTACACATAGATTGTCAATCAATTCATGCATAATCCAAAACAATCCCATATGAATACAATGTTGAAAGTCATGAAGTATTTGAAAGGGTGGCTGAGACTTCTGTCTTGGGATTGTAATGTGGAGTGACGGCTCATTGTGACACGAATGACATCACTTGCCATATGAACAGAAGATCTATTACTAGATTTTGCATTAAGTTGGGAGAATTGCTGCTTTCATGGGAAACGAAGAAATAATTGGTTGAATCTACCTATCGAGCCATGGCTAAGACTATTTGTGAAATAGTTAGGATGCGAGGTCTACTTCGCGATATTAGCATATGGTTAAGATGATCGACTACCTTGTTTTGTGACAATGATGCTACTCTTAAATTTGCAACAAATCCGATAGACCATAAAATAGTGCAACATTGCCATTTCACTTTGGAGACAAAATTCAGGAAGAAATAATCACGACAAGATACATAGGAACTACTAAACAGCCTACATGTATCTTTACCAAGCATTTATGTCAATGGCAATACCAAGTATCTATCGAGCAAGCTTGGCCTCCTCGATATATATAAGCTACCAACTTTAGGAAGAGTGTTGAAGATATAGTTGCCTCGCTTGGATTAATTGATGATTTCCTTATTCATTTCCTGATTGTTTCTCAAGTTAGGAGCGGAATTTTTATCATGCAAAGTGGCCATTAATATTCAGAATCAAGCTGTTTTGGGAATTATAGTATTGCATAAATAGGAAAATATTTTCTTTATTCATTCTATATAATTTTTCCTTTTATTGTCCATACAATTGTACTATAAATAGAGCCTATGTACATACAAGTTTTCTATGAGAAAGTAATATACAAATACAATTTTCCAATTTCTAGATCTCCATCCTTTTCTATTTCGTGTCAATTAAAGTATCTTCACAATAGAAATTATGGGAAAAATGCATCGAAAGTCTTAAGATTTGCGTATGTAACGCAATCAAGTTATAAACCTTTAAATCGATTAGGTCTGAAACCTTTAAAAAAAAAAAAAAAAAAAAAAGCAACCAAGTCCTTTCAATGAACAACAATACCCAAAATTGCCTCTGTATCATGTGAAAATTGCCTAATTGCATCCTCAAAAAACCATATTACAAAATAATCTTAAAAACTTAAATGCATTTTTTAGTAAAGATTTATGATTTTTTTTTTTTGTCGACATAATTATTTAGGATTTAACTGGATCAAATTGAACAACTTTTGATTAAGGTTTACGAGTTGATTGAATCAACAGGAAGGTTTAGGACTCGTATTGCATTCTATAGATAAAGTTTAGAACTCGCCATGCAATTTCCCCCATATATTAGAACAATAGTAGGAAAATCCCATTTGCATGGAAATTGTATATAATCTATCTAATAAATAAGGGAATAATGCATATATAAGTATTATTGTGTATTGTTCGAATTCTCCCAAAATCCTCCATAACAAGGATTAGAAGTATCTTGCGAGATAGAGATGTTATACTCAACCCTCGCGAATATATATGGCAAATCAATAAGAAAGAAAAGTCGAAAGCGGTAAATTTTTGAGAAAATAGCACAAAAAGTTCCTAAACTTGGACTCACTATGCAATTTGATCCCTGTTAATTTGCTCAATGTAATCCATGAACTTTAATCCAATGTGAAATGTAATCCCTAGACTTTTAATTTGTTCAAAATAATCCAACGTTTATGGACCATAGTCCATGAACTGTATGAAAATGTTCAATGCAGACCTAGTTTATGGACCATTTGTGTCATTATTCCTAAATGTTTTCAAAGGACGGTAGTTATACTTTTTATCACATTTAAAATTAAATGAGAAAAAAAAATTGAAAGAGATCATTGTTGGAGGATATATATTTGAGATACTCTCTCTATCATTTGTTCTTTGAAATTTAAACTCATAGACGCTAAAAATTTGGAAATAACAAATGGATTAAGCAATGCTTACTGAAGTGTGTCGTGACAAGTTCTAGAGGGAAGTTCCCGCTTTAGCTATATACAATATCATTCTTCTATCCTGCTTTATATTAACCACTGGAATCATCGATAATAAGCCATGTGTCTCGACGATGTAAAAGGAGAAGCACCAGATAGAGATGTTTTCTGGGGCTGGGAAAAAGGAGTCACCGGTTTCTTCTTCTCACGCTTTGTCTCTGACCGCAACCAAGCCCCAACTACTGAGTGAAGATTAGCCGAGTTCTTCAAATCATCAACCTCCGTCAATTTCTCCGCCCTTCTCAATTCACCATCTTGGATGTAAACAAGATGAGTCGCCCAATTCTCAAGCCCATCGAATATGTGCGTCGCATATACTATTGCAGCTCCTCTCTGAAAATGACATTTTAAAGGTCAGATAAGAGCACAAAAAACAGCAGTACAAGTCAGGAAACACCCCAAATGTTTGCCACGCGACACAATCAGATGTATATGCAACAAATAGTAGATAGTTAGCATGCTTATCTATTTTGGTAACGTCAAACCATACTTCTATAAGTAAGCAAATGCTCAATCAGTTACCATCTCTGTGCTAGTATCCTTGAAAGTTTAGATGTTATATATGTAGTAAATTTGGTCACCAGTCTGAATCTTGTAATCATAAATAGTCAGTGGTGAAGCATTGGGTGCCTAAGGAAAAGGACGTAGTGTTCGAAGCAAATCACTCTGTAAAAGCAGTTGATGTTATATCTAAGAAGGATGAGGACATCATTAGATCTATTGTGAAAATGGAAACTTCGGGAAGTTAGAGACACAGATGAAGAAAATTCCAGATATGATGAACTGGCTGACATGCCTGATCTGATAGATGATCCAATTGTTGATACTATGGATGCTATTGCTGCTAACAGAACTTCCACAAAAGTTGATTTAGCAACAATTTCTCCTATAAGAAACAGGCCTTTGAAAAAAACTCCTCTGCAATTATGAAGAATACAATACAGCTACAACGAGGTAGAGGGGGATCTCAGAATCTCTCTCCTGACTTGGAGAAGTTTGCTGGTGCTTCCAGCTCTTCTTTTATTCAATGAGTTTCTTTTCATGGAATATTTGAGGCTTTAATAAGCCTTGTACAAAAAAGGAGGTTAAGTCTCTAGTTATGTAGCACAATGTTCATTTGTTTTGCCTCTTCAGAACTGTAGTTCAGGAATTGAAATGTTGATCGTATTGTGGCATCAGTTTTCCCCATTGGCATGGAGTTACAAACTATTGTTTCCATCATTTTGGCGGAATTTCAATTCTTCATGAAGATTCTGTTTAGGTTCACTAGTCCTGATAGATTTTGTGAAGATTTCTTCACTAGTGCTTGGCCTGTTTTGGTGATGAGTTCCGTGCAGCTATGTCTGATATCTTTCATTTGTCCAAATTGTCAAAAAGGGTTAATGCTACCGTCATAACCCTCGTGCCAAAGACATCAAATGCATCCAGGATGTCTAAGTTTAGGCCTAATCATGTCAATAAATGCATCACAAAGATATTAGCCAATAGACTCAAGAAGATACTGCCTGATATCATCAGCTTGAGTTAGTTGGCTTTTGTGGAAGGGAGATAAATCGGGGATAATATGCTATTAGCTCATAAATTGGTGAAGAATTACCACTGGGTTGGCATTTCCCTAGATGTGTGGTAAAGCTGATCTAATGAAGATATTTGACTCCATAGACTGGGATTCTCTGTTGACTACTCTAATCTTTATTAATGTTCCTACTATGTTTTTGGAATGGATTACAGTCTGCATTACAATTCCATCCTTTTCTATCAATATTCTTGAAGGTTATTTTCCTGGAGAAGGGGTTTAAGGCAAGGAAATCCCCTATCTCCATATATCTTTGCGCTTGTGATGGAGGTGCTTTCTAGCCTATAAATGCTGCTGCCAGAGATGGGATTGTCAAGTGACATCTATTGTGTTCAAGAGTCCAACTTACTCAAGTATGTCTTGCTGATGATTTTATGGCATTCTTCAAAGGTAATGCTGGTTCGCTAAGGGAGAATATCGACATTATGAACTACTCCAAGGCAATTTCTGGTCTCAAAGTTAGTCCTGCCAAAACTAAGGTGTTTGTAGCAGGATATGCAGAGAAGCAGTTGGCTGAGATATTTACAGAACTGTGGTTTCGAGAGAGGAAAACTTCCTGTTAATTGTCTCAGGGTGCCTCTTATCTCTGAAAGACTATCTGATAGAGATCGCAAACCTCTTATCTGGACATCTAAAAAACTCTCTTATGCGGCCAGGCATCTGTTGATCAAAGCCGTTTTATGTCGCCTCAACAATTATTGGTGCCAATTTCTTTTTGCTATGAAAGTTATACATGCAATTGAAAAAAAAAAAAAAGGTAGAGCATTTTTTGGAAAGGGGATTCTGAAGCTTGAGGAGGGGCAAAAATTTAGCTGGGACCAGGTTTGTTTGTCAAAACATGAGGGTGGACTTGAACTTCGAAGAAAAAAGGAGCTAGTGGAGACAAAAGATAATTAGTTATCAGTCTCCTCAAGGGTGCACAGAGCAGATCTCAGCCTCCTATTTAATGAAGTTACTAGCTAAACCAGTTGCAGGAGAAAAAGCATGCAATTACCTGATCACACTCTTCCCTCAAGAAATCAAGGAAATCCATCCGAGTGACGACATCTAGATCAACTGTAACCTCATCAAGTAGAAGAACCTGCAGTTATGTCAATTGTCAAATCAGATGAAGAAAGGACTAGATTTGTCAGATTGACACTCTTAGCAGAGATAATGGATAGCCACTTGTGTGGCTAATTCCCATCTTGCAAGTTGGCATGGTGAAGATAACGAAGATCCAAAGTAAAGCTCTCCAGTCAATGATCAAAGAATGCTCAAAATATCAAGAAACTGAACCTGCACAGGCCACCAAGCCACTCAAGAAAGCAGGTCTAAGACAGCCAACTCTCCATGAACTGTCATCTTTACAGATGGAATTACCACTCCCCAAAAAATGGATACCCATCACAGACGCAATCACATTGGACATCTCAAGTTTGATTTGAAACCTTGAATTTGCAAACTCACTCAAATGCAATTGCACTACTTTCAAACATTCATCAGCCAAATATGATCATCGCCAAAACAGAGTTGTGACACAACCGATACCATTAAAAGACACTAATTAGTATATTTTAGGTCCCAAAGACTTCAAATAAACATCTTGTTAAGTTTAAGTTTCCTTTATTATCATAGTTTATTTCCTTCTTTTATTATCAGAGTTTTATTTCTTTTTTTACTTACATAAGGGTATTATTGTCATATACAATTTATATTCAATATAAATACAATGGGTGTAGGGTTTCTGTTACTACAGAAAACTACAGCCCTCTCTTTCTTTCTTTTACGTTCTCCTTCTCCTCCTTCTCTCTATTCCTTCTCTCTTTCTTCTTTCTCTCTTTCTACTTGCTGCGGGTTCTCTGATCAACTTTGTGACATGGTATCAGAGCAGATCTAACTACCCGATTACTTGATCCTATTGCTGGTTTGAGAGTCCCCTAGTAACCCTAATTCTTCTCTGGTGCGCAGCCACCTAAAGTTGCAATTTTTATCGGTTTTCTTTTTGAGTCTCGATTTATATGAGATCGAAGATATCGATTCATCGGGTTTGATTTCGAACATGGATTACGACACTTACCGATCGGTGGATTCAAGAATCGAGTATTTATTTGATTATGGTTGACTGATTTTTCTGGGTTCCCTTTGGTTAACTGATGGAGCCAATTACATCTGATTATACATTAATGTTGCTGTTTTGTTTCTTGCACTAAAGTTTCGGCTTTCTTGATTAAGTGGTAGATATATTTATATTGAGACTATCATCATGAGTGATACTAAGGCTTCTACAGATAGTGTTAATGTTCAAATTACCACTATTAAATTAAATGGATCTTCTAATTACTTGTTATGGGCCCAAGCTGTGAAGGTCTATATTAATGCCAAAGGGAAACTCCATTATCTTACTACGGCACCCTCCCGCTGAAAATTCTAGAGACTATAGTGATTGGATGAGATTTAATGATACACTTTTGGTGTGGTTATGGAATAGCATGGAACCATCCATCGCTACTAATGTCATGTTCCACACAACCGCTAAAGGAGTGTGGGATGATCTTATGGAGAGTTACTCACAAGACAAAAATATGTCTAGAGTTTATGAATTATATGAGAAGATCTTTAATTTTAAAACGGGAGACAAGTCTCTTGGAGAGTATTATAGTGCTTTGAAAGATATGTGGGAAGAACTCAATCTTTATCAGCCCATCACTATCGATCTTGAGAGACTTAAGACACAACGGGCTGAATTTCAAGTGGCCAAGTTTTTATCTGGTTTGAATGTTGACTTACGGCTGTGAAGAGTCGCTTCTTCTTTGGAGAGAGAGAGTTCCTTCTATGAATGAAGCATTTTGTCGAATTCAGCGCATTGTCCCTCCGTCTTCTACGTCATCTAAAGACAATTCCGCATTTCTGGCTAGTAGTGGTGGTCGTGGTCGTGGTGGTTTTTCCAATAGAGGTCGTGGTTTCGGGGGAGGTCGTAGTCGTGGTGGTGGACGTAGTGGACGTAGTGGACAAAATTCTAATCGAGATAGCCGTCAGTGTATATTTTGCGGCAAATCTGGTCATATTATTGACACATGTTGGGCCAAGCATGGCAAGCCTGAGTGGACTCAACGATTAATTTACTGCAAATGCTGTTGTGTCGAAGGGAGTGCTGGAATTGTGTCTTACGGCGACATGAACCCATCTATCCCCACGGGAGGTAGTTCTTTCGAGTCTACGACTCGAGATGATATGGTTGCACAACTCATCAAGCGTGTCCAACAACTAGAGGCTTCCAATTCCTCATCCACTACCACTCTTGCACATACAGGTAACATGGCCTCTTCCTCTACTTTTTCTCCTAGCACCCCTTGGGTTATTGACTCGGGAGCTTCTAGTCATATGACGGGTAAGTAAGAACTATTCTCTTCCCACCATAACTCTAGTCCTTCATCA
Organism: Eucalyptus marginata; assembly: GCA_014182565.1. Lineage (NCBI taxonomy): Eukaryota > Viridiplantae > Streptophyta > Magnoliopsida > Myrtales > Myrtaceae > Eucalyptus > Eucalyptus marginata. The sequence goes on from CM024585.1 coordinate 11,228,287, forward strand.
GAAGTTATTTTAGCTAATGATTCCTCGACTCAAGTGGTTGGATCAAGGACTGTTTCACTAACACCTTCCACATCTTTGTCCTCCGTTTTACACGTTCCCCAACTTCCTCTAAATTTGTTATCTGTTAGTCAGTTAACTAAAGCTCTTAGTTGTTCAGTTACATTTTACCCATCTTATTGTGTTTTTCGGGACCTTGAGACAAAGAAGACGATTGGTGGAGGGCATGAACGTGATAGTCTCTATTATCGAATGGTGTCTCTATCGGGCGACGCCAATGGTCTAGCTGCTAGTTCTATTAACCCCCTATTATGGCATTCTCGTTTAGGGCATTTATCTTTATTTAAGTTACAACAAATAATTCCTGAGTGTAAATCAATTTCTACTCTTGAGTGTGAAGCTTGTGAACTTGGGAAACATCATCGTAGTTCTTTTCCTAGTCGTAATGATTCTAATGCATCTACTTTACTTGAACTTGTTCATTCGAACATCTGGGGACCTTCCCGTATTGTTAGTAGAAATGGTTTTAAGTATTTTGTTACTTTTGTGGATAATTATTCTCGTTTAACGTGGCTCTATATGCTTCATGATCGTTCTGAATTTTTACATGTTTTCCAATTATTTCATCGTGAAGTTACTAATTAGTTTAATACATCCTTAAAATTTTGCGAATAGATAATGCTCTAGAATATACACAGAAATCAATTTCTTTGTTTTGTTCTAATCTTGGCATTATACATCAAACAAGTTGTGCTTATACCCTCGGCAGAATGGTGTGACCGAGAGAAACTACCGTCACCTTCTAGAAGTTTCTCATTCACTCTTATTTCATATCCGTGTGCCAAAATCATTTTGGGGTGATGCTGTCCTTACCGCATGTTATCTCATAAATCGTATGCCTTCCATTGTCCTCAATCATCAATCACCAATTAGTGTTATATTTCCCGACAAGCCGTTATTCCCTCTTACCCCGCGTCTTTGGGTGTGTTTGTTTTGTTCATAACCTACGTTCCGGTTCGATAAACTATCTCCTCGTGCCACTAAATGTATTTTTCTTGGGTATTCACATACACAAAAGGGATATCGGTGTTATGATCCAACAACTTGTGCCCAATATGTTAGTGCTGATGTTACTTTTTTCGAGGGCACACCATACTATTCTACTGAGGGTAAAGAGTTTTCAACTAACATTATAACTAATCCTCCTATCCCACATCTTATCCCCTTAGATTCCGTTAGTTCTTCTCTAGTACCTCCTCCCTTGCAGGTGTATCAGCGGCGAAAGCAGTCTATGGCACCACCAGTTTCCAGCTCTTCCATGCCCTTCGTTCAATCTTCCTCCTTGTCTCTTGGTCCGGACGATCTTCCGATTGCCCTTCACAAAGGTACTCGATCATGCACACAAAAATCCTCTTTGGCTTACCCTATTGAGCATTATGTATCTCTTTCACATCTTCCTTCTCCATTACATGACTTTGCTCTATCATTACAAACTTACACAATTCCTACTTCTACCACTGAGGCTTTGTCTCGCCTTGAGTGGAAGAAAGCTATGGATGTGGAAATGAAAGCTCTGGTGTCTCGCCAAACGTGGTCATTAGTTGATCTTCCTCTTGGAAAAGATGTGGTGAAGTGTCGTTGGGTGTACACTATCAAGTACAATCCGGATGGCTCAATTGAACGTCTTAAAGCTCGGCTTGTTGCTAAAGGTTTCACTCAAACCTATGGAGTGGATTACTTTGAGACTTTCTCCCCTGTGGCACATCTCAATTCTGTTCGTATTATTATTTCTCTTGCTGTGAATTTCGATTGGCCATTATATCAATTAGATGTCAAGAATGCTTTTCTTTATGGCGATTTGTAGAAGAAGTATATATGGAGCAACCTCACGGGTATGTTGCTCGGGGAGAATCATAGTAAAGTATGTCGGCTACATAAGGCCATTTATGGGTTGAAACAATCTCCAAGAGCATGGTTTGAAAAATTCATTTCAGTGATTTCCAGATGTGGTTTCCACCAATGTTATTCAGATCATTCTGTGTTTGTTCGCAAGAAGGAATCGGGGGTGGTCATTCTTGTGGTATATGTGGATGATATAATTGTCTCTCGGTAGTGATGTGACCGGCATTTCTGAGGTTAAGTCTTTTCTTCAGCAGCAATTTCAGATTAAAGACTTGGGAACCCTTAGATATTTTCTGGGTATTGAAGTTTTACGGAGTAAAAAAGGTATTAATTTGTCTCAGCGAAAGTATGTTCTTGATCTTTTGTCTGAGATGGGTACACTAGCTTCCAAGCCAATTGATACTCCTATGGATCCAAATCAAAAGTTTGGAGTTGATGATGGAAATGAAATTAAAGACAAGCAACAATATCGACGTTTGGTTGGAAAACTAATTTATCTTACTATTACACGTCCTGATATTTCTTTTGCTGTTGGTGTGGTGAGTTAGTTTATGGAGTCACCTAAGAAGGCTCATTGGGATGATGTCTGTCGCATTCTTCGATATCTTAAAAGCTCTCCGGTAAAGGACTAATTTATAAACCTAATGGTTCTTCCACTCTTGTTGGCTATTCTCGATGCTGATTGGGCGGGTCAAGGTATGATCGACGGTGCCTGAATCGGGTATTGCACCTTTATTGGTGGTAATTTGGTTACTTGGAGGAGCAAGAAACAGACTACTATTGCTAGGTCTAGTGCGGAGGCTGAATATCGTGCTATGGCACATACTGTGGGCGAATTGTTGTGGTTGAGATCTTTTCTCCAGGAGCTTGGATTTTCTATTAATCAACCAATTGATATGATGTGTGATAATCAAGCAACTATTTATATTGCTGGGAATCCTCTTTTTCAAGAGCGAACTAAGCATATAGAAGTTGACTGTTACTTTGTTCGGAATGCTGTGAAGCAGAAGCTGATTACTACTCCTTCCATTGCCTCTAGAGATCAGTTTGCTGATATATTTACCAAAGCATTATTTCGTCCTACTTTTGTTGTCGGTTGTTCCAAGCTGGGCATGGGTGACCTATATGCTCCAGCTTGAGGGGGAGTGTTAAGTTTAAGTTTCCTTTATTATCATAGTTTATTCCTTTCTTTTATTATCAGAGTTTTATTTCTTTCTTTACTTACATAAGGGTATTATTGTCATATACAATTTATATTCAATATAAATACAATGGGTGTAGGGTTTTTACTACAGAAAACTACAGCCCTCTCTTTCTTTCTTTTACGTTCTCATTCTCCTCCTTCTCTCTATTCCTCTCTCTTCCTTCTTTCTCTCTTTCTACTTGCTGCGGGTTCTCTGATCAACTTTGTGACACATCTCAATGGATGAAGAGTCTTTTCAATCTTGAATAGCTCATTTCTTTTCTTGTTGTTGACCCACATCGTAATCAACTATATGCCCCTAGCATGAATTCAGTACCTGAAATGGATGAAGAAGACCCATGCAAATCTGGACACGCCGACGCTGCCCATCTGAAACTTTGTGCATTCTCCATTGCAGATCGATATCAAGCAGCTCTATCAACTTTTCTCTCCTCACAGGATCAGCCCCTTCAACTGCCATTATCATAAACTTGAAATATTCAGATTTGTTACTCAAGCAAGAAAGGCATTTCCAGAAGGATGCCAACAAGATGACAGAAAAGAAGCACAATTGTCATGACGAGTGAGATTTACTCAAATAGACAAGTATAATAGTAAAAGTAGACGCTACTCAATAGACCTCTCTCTCTCTCTCTCTCTCTCTCTCTCTCTCTCTCTCTCTCATGACGAGTGAGATTTACTCAAATAGACAAGTATAATAGTAAAAGTAGACGTACCTTACCAAAAAAAAAATAGTAAAAGTAGACGCTACTCAATAGACCTCTCTCTCTCTCTCTCTCTAGTGAGATTTACTCAAATAGACAAGTATAATAGTAAAAGTAGACGCTACTCGTAGACCCTCTCTCTCTCTCTCTCTCTCTCACGAGTGAGATTTACTCAAATAGACAAGTATAATAGTAAAAGTAGACGCTACTCAATAGACCTCTCTCTCTCTCTATCTCTCTCTCTCTCTCTCGCTCGCTCTCTCACTCTCTCACTCTCCCACTCTTGCTCTCGCTCTCTCTCCCTCTCTCCCTCTCGCCCTCTCTCCCTCCCTCTCGCTCTCGCTCTCTCGCTCTCCCTCTCGCTCTCTCTCTCTCTCTCTCTCTCTCTCTCGCTCTCTCGCTCTCCCTCTCGCTCTCTCTCTCCGTCTCTCTCGCTCTCCCGCTCTCTCTCTCTCTCTCTCGCTCTCCCTCTCACTCTCTCCCTCCCTCCCTCCCTCCTCCCTCTCTCTCTTCAAGTGTTTCTTTAACATTTGCAAACAAACTATAATCAAGACAATCTCTGCCCCAAACTTATCAACTGTGGCAAAATATTCAAGTGTTTCTTTAACAATTGCAAACAAACTATACGAAGCTTCTGAGAATGAAACTTACAAGAGAAAGTCAGAAACAAAGGAAGAAAAATTAGAAAGAGTAGAGCAAGGCAAGCAAAAGGGAAGATTGTTCAGACTCAGTCTATTGTAGGGCTAACAACGACATAATCCCAAAAATATCGAGACTTTCCTCAAGATTTAATTCTCACAAGTCAGAACGCTCGCAAACTGAGAGGTTTAGATGAGTCAAAAGGTCGTGCATAAGCATACAACCTACCATTACTGGGGCATAAAACAATAAGGTTTCTTTGTAGCAAGTGGCATGGAGCACTACAATAAGACAACAAATTACAAACTAAGCCATATTCCACTAAATGAGTTGGCTTTATGAATTCTTTTTCCATCGCTTTGAGGCATGGAGCCTTACTTCATCATTCATATAAGTGGCAGAAGCGTCCTAAAGAGCCAAGATAGCACTGCCATTAAACAACATTATCTCTCTCAAAAAAAAAGGAACAAACTGAAGTTTAGCTGAAGCCTTTTGAGTATGGTTCTCTCAATTATTTATTGTACTTGAGGATTTCTTAAAATCTATTATTAATTTACAATATGCAACCTAAATATATTGTGAAATCGAGAAGACAGTAAAATTATTTCAAATGCCAATGTCCAATTATTTCTAAAACAGCCAACAAGACAAAGCTGAGAACCAAATCCATGTCCCTCAGGATCGCATAGCAACCTCATCTGTCCTATAGATCTCGTGAATTATACATGGGCCAGTGCTAACCAATTCTTTCCCAATTAATAAAAGGTAAAAGCAACACATTATGGAAAAGGGTTGGGAACTCACAGCAGAGCCAACCGTTTTACTCCAAGACCCTCCCAAGTAGGCCAAGTCACCACTGCAGACCAACTGAGTGTCATGAAAAGCAGAGCGATTTAGTACTCGGACTATGTTCTGACCTCCGACCATGTGCTTACCCGCGAGAATTTTCAGTAAAGTGGTCTTGCCTGCAAAAAAATTATGTAAAATGAAGGGTGAATTCAAAGACCCAAGAAAGACAACAAGACTTCCAAAGAAAATGCGATCAATCTAATCGTAAAGTAAGCCTAGCACTGAAGACGCAAGCAACTTTGTAGAACAAGATCCTTCGATTCGGAATTGAAGAGTCGCCGATCTTCCACCGTAGAAACTACCAAATGAAAGTGAGGACCCAACAAACGTAATTCCACAACCCTCAAATGATCATATGGAGGAAGGAAGCTACAATTCTTTAACGCTGCAAAACAATCTCTATACAAGCAAAATTGGCATAGCCAGATGACAGAATTCCCCAGATCACAAATGGAATGCAGAAACAACGGTGTGCATCAAACTAAAAGCTGCCAAAGAACTAGTGCCTGAAAAGGGATGCTAGAACTAGCGAAAGAAAACGAGAGAAGCGATTGAGGAGATGGACACGACAACGAACGAACCCGACCCATTGGCGCCGAGGAGGAGGCAACGAGATCCAGGAGACACGGAGAGGTTGAAGTCGAGGAACAGCGGGGCTGCCCTTCGTACACGAACTGCATCCCGCACACCCTCACGCTGTCTCTCTCCCCACCATCTCCATCTCCGCCTCCCGCTTCTCCTCGTGGCTTGGCAACGTCGCCAACGCCGACCATGGGGTGCTATGTTCTCCTCATTCCCGATCTTTGTGGGATGGTGTGATCGGGGAATCACCACAATCGATGAGTAATTAGTGTGGGGCATGCACGTCGTACGTTCCTAACCCATGGCGAATGGGACTCACGCGATGACTGCAGAGAGACTCGATGAACAAATCCGTGAGTTAATCCACAGATCTACAGAGGATTGAGAAGTCTGAATTATTCCAGGTTCATAAAGCCAGCACAACAAATTTTCACCAGAAGCAATGGACCTGGGATAACGATTTATTGCATCCCATTGGCTCTGGCACGGTGGATCTAGGAACTGATTGACTGTACTTGCCGAAAATTTTTATATCAGGTGATCTGAAAACTAGCCTTTATGCATAAGGATTCATAGGAGTAGGAGCTGAATTCGAGCCAAGCCCACCCATCATCTGTTCTCAGAAAACACGGCGTTTTTCCTTCGACAAGGTTTGATGATTGTCCCTCAAAAATCCAAGTCCAAGGAAACTTTAGGAACAGGGAAAGTATTGGGTGAAGATAGCGTGGGAGACGGGAACATTTCCTGAATGACTGTTTGTGAAGTGAACCCATTTGGACGTAGAGATTTTCGAAACGAGAACAGTAGCGCGACTGCAATAAGGACACACGAACGCTGCCCATTCTTGCTGGTTGCTAGGAATATTAAGTATGCAAGAGAAGATATTGTTTAGATTCATCCAACGTACAAACTTGGATTTGTAACTCGAGAACTTACAATTTTCTTCCAGACTGCAACTGATTATGTTTAATGAACCTCCATCATCTCACAGAGAGAGAGAGAGAGAGAGAGAGAGAGAGAGAGAGAGAGAGAGAGAGAGAGACGATCGTGACGATGGTCACATGAGCTGCAATCAGCAGGCGATCACAGCGATGGTGGTCGCGTACATTAAAATGGCAGCAACGAGCAAGCAGCATGCAGTGGTCCCAAGCAAATGCCCATGGAGGTCACTCGTTTCTCTTTTTGCCAAAGCTGCATGAATGAAAGATTGTGGCCCTGAATGAAGAGATGAAACCAGCGTGTCCCAATCCAAAACAAGCATAAAGGTCACCACCACTCGGTGATAACTCTCTAAGCATCTACTGCTGTCTTGAATGTATGCAGTTGCAGTGAGATGAGGCAAGATTTCATGTACTGATCAATAATCTCAGTTATGGCTGAAGAATTCTATGAATTTCCAGCGATGTGCTCACGATTTCACAATAAGTTGCTCTGACAGGCAAAGCGCAATAGCATTTTAATCAGATGTTAGACAAGCATCTGCAATTCAAGAACAACTGCAAAATGCTCATTTTTTTGCATAGAGAATAGACATAACTTGTGTTATATGAGCCAGACAGAGCTCGGTTAAATAGATATACCTTGTGTTATATGAGCCAGACAGAGCTTATAACCGAGCAAAGTTCGGGAAACATTGGTGGACCTCAGAGTGGATTGGCAACAACCAAGTTCGAGAAGTGAAACTTCCCTAACAGTTTCATTGCTTGCAATAGGAGACTCAATTGAAAGGCAGAACTCTGGAACAAAATCAAATAATCAGATGATAAAACGGCATCTACACCTAAAAGATCATAATAAGTTGATGAGCTAATGTCAAGCCCCATTGTCAAGAATAACAGAAGCTACATATGCTGTTGGAAAGAGGGACTTAGAAAGGCAAAATCACAATTTAGCCCGAAAAGCATGAAAAATACATGCTACTCCCAGTACTAATGACAAGCAAATTAGCTAACAAAAAGGTAATATTCCACTTCCAGGGACAGGGACAGGGAAAAATACAAAGATTGGGATTCCAAAGGGGAACTCCGCAAAACAGGAGACAAACCTGTGCCGAATTACCAAGCAGTTGAAAGAATCAAAACATCATACGAATGTTTTGGAGAGACCGGATCAGACTCTGGCCCTAGCTGACTTGAAATGCAATGAATGGCACACTGAAACTAGCAGAAAAGTATAATCGAGTCATATTAGAACTTTCGATGATTGGTGGTACACTGACGCACCATGGTCCTAATACGGATTAATTTGACCTTACATTAGCTCAGTGGGTAGGCGATAGAACTTGCAATATAAAACGAAGGGGAATGCATGACATACAGAGAAGAGAGAGTTCATTGGTGATACACTCATCATGTGGACTTGGTAATATAGAGCCAATCATGCTTTCCAATATTCAAAGTTCGAAAAATTCCTTGTTATCATATCATCAAAGTGGAGAAGCATGATCTGAATAGTGATTTATGTTAGCATGAGACATGCTATCACATGCACGAGATACTTTTCATTAGAGACTGTCTAGAATGCTGCTTTTTCGGGAGAAGTATATGACCCGCTATTCTAACGTCCTAACTAGAAGTGCTGCCTACCTAAAAAGGGGGAAAGGGAATTGTGAGTACCCATTGCCCATGACCAACACAATCTCAGGACACAAAACACCAAATTGTTGACAATCAAAACACAATAAGATGCAACACAACATAGTAGAGTCAACTTCATTGAGTCTCACAGAGTACACCATTTATGTAATTCCGACCACTTGAACAACAACAACAATATCTGAGAACAAAGGTAAAAGACCACAAAGTTGGAGAGTACTCACTGTCAATCCAATGACAAAGTGACTGGCAAAGTCGAATCATGAGAAGGATGTGATTCTTCTTGTTCCACAAGCCGCCAGTGTAGCAGTGGAGGTGGTGGGGGCAGCAGCGGTCACTCCCCTTGCCAGGTCAAGACAATGTCCTTAAGAGCTGGTCTTATTTCCTCCTTCAATACCTTCTGATACTCCATTGTGTCCCCACTTGACTTCTTCATCTCCACCCAGTGAAGAGCCTGAATAATCTCAAAGATTTCTGCATCGAAACTGAGGACACCCTTTCTTCCAGCCTTCGTCCCTTCGAATTTCATCAGTCCAGCATCCTTCTTCGTAACCTTCAGCCTCAGGTGCTTGGCTATATCCTCGAGCCTAGAGATTATAGTAGAAGCAGGTTTATCCACCATGAACCGAACTTCCTTTCTTTGATCCACTCCCACAAACAATCCAGACAAGTCCAATACTGGAGAATATGATATGATATCAAAAGCATTCAAGTTGCTAAGCCTCAAAGGTTCCTGCTTTGACTCTGTAATGGAATTTTCACCCTCATCAGGGCCGAATAATTCATCCGCATCAAGAGGCAGCGGTTCTTTCACTTCTCTTACGATACATATATTTCTGGAATCTAGACCTTTCCGGAACCAAGAACTCTCCATAATCTTGGTCATTGAAATTCTTCTGCTGGGGTTTGGATCTAAGATCTTCAAAAGGAGTCGACACACATCCCGGGCAAACCACTCTGGAAAATTGACTTCTCCCTTTAAAATCTTTAGGAGCATCTGCACGCGATTAGAGTCAAAAAAGGGAAGGTGACCAGCTAATAGAACATACAAGATCACGCCACATGACCAAATATCAGCTTTGGATCCATCATAACCCCTTTGATTGATCACTTCTGGAGCAACATAAGCTTCGGTCCCCACTTAAGTTGTGTGGAGCAACCCATCTTCATGCTTTGATTCAGCAAGGGCGCTCAACCCAAAATCGGAAACCTTCAAATTCCCATTCTCATCTAAGAGCAGATTCTCTGGTTTCAAGTCACGGTGAAAAACACCCCGGCTGTGACAGTAATCAACAGCAGCAATCAGCTGTTGAAAGTATCTCCGTGCAAGGTCCTCGTTCAGTCCCCTTTTGACTACTTTGTTGAATAGCTCACCGCCTTTAGCAAATTCCATGACTAAGTAAATCTTGGTCTTGGTGGCCATGACTTCGTAAAGCTCCACCACATGCGGGTGCCTAATTAGTTTCATGACTTGAATCTCTCTCTTAATCTGATCCCGCATTCCAACTTTCAAAACATTGTTTTTGTTGATCATCTTGATGGCAACCTCCATACCCGTGCTGATATTCCTCGCCCGATAAACCTTGGCAAACGCCCCTTGCCCAAGTAATCTTCCCAATTCATATCGGTCCATCAGAACACCCCCTCCGTTCTCCATTTCAACGGAATACTTCACTTACTTTTATGAAAACTTTGTACAATATAACCAACTATACAGAAATTAGAAGGAAATTAGAATTCTATAAACTATATAAAAATATTAACTAATTTTATATAAAAATATTAATTAATTTAGATAAATATTATTTATTATATATAACTAATAACTATTAATATTAGTTAGAAATACATATTCTATTTTAATTTTTGAATTATGAGTTAAATTAAAAATGACTGTTCTAACGATTAGAATTTCTACTATCTTCTAACACACACAACATAAACCTGCCAGCTAAATTGCGCAACAAGAAGATCAAACCCACATCAAGCACGAGGAAAATCGGACAAAAACGCAATATCCAGAAACCAAAACCCATAAAAAAATCGAAATTTCCAAAACCCAAGAAATTTTCCATGACAGAACCAGCACAAAAAGAGGGAAAGCATACCTTTACAACAAAGCAGAAGAGAATACACAACAAAAACCAGTAATGTGCCAGCTAAACTGAGCAACAAGAAGATCAAACCCACATCAAACACGCGCAAAATGGAACAAAAACGCAATACCCAGAAACCAAAACCTATATTAAAAAAAAAAAAAATTCTAAACACTCTAGAAATTTTCCAGGACAGAAGCAGCGAAAAAGAGAGAAAGCATACCTTTATGACAAAGCAGAAGAGAACACACGACAAAAACAGCAACGTGCCAGCTAAATTGCACAACAAGAAGACCAAACCCACATCAAACACGCGGAAAATCGAACAAAGACGCAATACCCAGAAACCAAAACCTATAAAGAAACCGAAATTGCCAACACCCAAGAAATTTTCCAGGACAGAAGCAGCACAAAGGAGAAAAAAGCATACCTTTATGACAAAGCAGAAGAGATCCGACCCGTGTACGAACAAGAACCAGATGAAGAGGATGATATTGAAGGAGAAGGAGAAGGGGCGAGGTGAGATCAGAAGGGTCGCACTGTTAATGAAAAGTAAAATGAATGGTGAGGGATCCGAAAACCTAAAAATCTCTTATAAATGGCACCAAGAAACTCGCTTCTCAATTGTTAAAAGGAAATCCATTGGAAAGCCCTAGAACACACTAGTCTCCACATGCTTAAGAATTAAGTCTGCTTAGTGGACTTGCTTCAAGTCAACAAATAAGGGGGGAAAGAAGAAGTTGGACTCTTTCTACAGTTGGCAAAAGGAAAAGTCAACAAAAGTAGTGGGAACCCAGAGCAAGGAAGAGAAGATCCGGAAGAAAGAAGTAAAGGAAAGCAAAGTCCATTGGACTTTGACTAGCCACTAGGGGCATGCAACGACACCATCCGAACCGAAAACCGTGGATTGGCCGGTGAACGTGACGTTCACCGACCAATTTTGGGCGGCTGAACATCACAATTTTGGGCTTGGTCGGTGAACGTCACAATTTTGGGAACCAGCGGTTCCCACGTTCAGCGGTCGTTGGTCCAGTTCTAAAGTGGGAACCAGATCAAATCAATCTTTTTATATATATAATTTATTATATGTAAACATCAGAACTTATTGCTAAAACTCTTTTTGTTATTCTTTTATTTATAAAGGAAATCTACTTATTAGTTTTTTCTTTTACTGATGTGGGACTAAGCGCTATAAGAGACTCACAAGACACTTCAAGCCTCCAAGAAAGTCCCACATCGACAAAACATTCAAAGCAGCGAAGAGAAATTATCTATAAAACCTAAGTCAAGCACAATCTTTAGTCAAATTGTTCATGACCTTTATGATTAAGGTTAAATGTAAAACACATGAAGTGTGTTTGATATTCACACAAGTGAAGTTTGAATATTTTAAACGTGGAAACATGTGTAATTAGTTTTGTTAAATTGCCTGAGAACCGAATTGCAAAAAAATAGAGCTGGTTTTGTTAGATCGATCCGGTTCCCAGTCCTAGAACTCTAAGTGAGTCAAGAATAAGGCGGTGACTCATGCCTATAAACAGGAGTTAATGGTCATTTGCCCTCACTAGTAAAAAATTAGAAAGTCTCATTTATTTGTAATACCAACTATCATAATAGAAGTATTTATTTTCTTATCCCATATTCCCTTGCCCTAACAATTCACTCATGTACAATCATTACTGGTTCCTAACCATATTTCACACACACACTTGCACACGTACACTTCTGCAAAATTCTCAATCCATCATTTGGAATATTCACTCATTTGTTCTTGGGCCACGGCTTCGGGTGCCTTTCACACGGGATTAAAAAACGTGCGGCGTCCTCCCGTGCTTTGGCATTTGTCAAAATCTCGCCACCTGTACACCCCTTTTCCATGTGGCGGTCGTAACAAGGAAAGAGGGGTTCCTGGGTCAAGGTTGCCCAGTTCGAAATTATTAATCAATGAAAAATGCTTTTTTATTTTTATTTTTTATAATAATTTATATCTAAACAATACAAACGATGAATTTTAATGATATGTTTTCATATCATTCATTTTCCGTAAAACTAATGCACTTTTAATCCGCTTTATAATTTCCTAAATTAATTCGGTTCATAAATGAGAGTTACCCTCTGTTCAAGAGCACATGAGAAAACCGGAAAGGAAAACAAGCATTTGCGACAGGCAAATACAACTGGTAATCAAATAAAGAAGATTTGTTTTTTTTTTCAAATCTTCGTGATATGTACTATAAATATTTCGAAAATGAATTAGTTATTTATTACACATGCTCAAACATATCCATAAAACACTTTTCTTCGGCTCCCTCTCACTCTTTATGCTTGTACCATTTAGAGTGTTAGTTTTGGCGCCGTTTTTTGTACAGTTGACCTCAGCTCTTTATATATTCTTACATTTACCAAAAAAAAAAAAAAAAACATATCCATAAAACACGCCTAGTCAAAACTTGCATTGCTATATCCGTTAAAAGAAATGATTTAGTTACTCAAAAAATTGGTAATTTGGCTATCGATATTTCGTACCCATCGTTTAGACTGATTTAACTAAACAATATACTCATTACATGGGTCACACATGTATACATCCAGGCACATTAACGTAAAATGCCATAAAAGAGATTATATGTTAAACACGTACGCAAACTATTTAAATAAATGTGTTGTGCTTGGAATTCAAGAATATGACATGATTAATAAAAGCATTTTTGCTCAAATCTGACATAAATTTGTCACAATACTTATTACGTGGAGAACTAATTGTCAGCCCCGCCCACCCCTGTATGACCTTGTGCGACTATAATCAAAAGATGCCTTAAAACTGAGGCATGGAGAAAAGGCAATACAAACATCAACAACATAAACAAACGGTGCAGGTGAAACTATAGTTTTTTGCAACATGCAATCTCATTCTCATCACATGTGCAACTATATCCTTATGATAAATGCAATATCATTCTTCTATCCTGCTTTATATTAACCACTGGAATCATCGATAATAAGCCATGTGTCTCGACGATGTAAAAGGAGAAGCACCGGATAGAGATGTTTTCTGGGGCTGGGAAGAAGTAGTCACCGGTTTCTTCTCACGCTTCGTCTCTGACCGCAACCAAGCCTCGACAACTGAGTGAAGATTAGCTGAGCTCTTCAAATCATCAACCTCCGTCAGCCTCTCCGCCCTTCTCAGTTCACCATCTTGAATGTAAACAAGATGAGTCGCCCAAGTCTCCAGCCCGTCGAATATGTGCGTCGCATATACTATTGCAGCTCCTCTCTGCAAATGACATTTTAAAGGTGAGATAAGAGCACAAATAACAGCAATACAAGTCACGAAACACCCCAAATGTTAAGACACGCAACACAATCAGATGTATATGCAGCAACAGTAGATAGTTAGCATGCTTACCTATTTTGGTAATGTCAGACCATACTTTTATAAGTAGGCAAATGCTCAATCTGTTATCATATCTGTGTTAGTATCCTCGGGAGTTTAGATGTTATATATATGTAGTAAATTTGGTCACCAGCCCAAATCTTGTAATCATAATAAGTCAGTGGTGAAGCATTGGATGGCTAAGAAAGAGGATGAAGTGTTTGAAGCAAATCACTCTGCTAAAGAAGTCGATGCTACATCTAAGAAGGATGACATCATTGGCTCTATCGTGAAAATGGCGACTTTGGAAGTTGAGACAGCAAATAGGTTTCAGGTTTTGTCTGATGAGGCAAATTTCAGATGATAAACTGGCTGAGATGCCTGATCTGATAGATGATCCCATTGTTGATACTATGGATCCTATTGCTGCTAACAGATCTTCACAAAAGTTAGTAAGCCCATGTTTCTCCTATAAGAAGCAGGCCTTGAAAAAATTCATTTGCAATTTTGATGAATATAATAGAGCTACGAAGAGGTAGAAAGGGGATCTTGGAGACTCTCCTGACTTGAGGAAGTTTGCTGGTGCTTTCGGCACTTCTTTATCCATGAGTTTCTTTTCATGGAATATTCGAGGCTTTAATAAGCCTTGTAGAAAAAGGAGGTTAAGTCTCAGTTATGCAGCATAATGTTCATTTGTTTTGCCTCTTCAGAACTGAAGTTCAGGCATTGAATATTGACTGTATTGTGGCATCAGTTTACCCCAATTGGCATAAAATTACAAACTATTCTTTCCATCACCTTGGCAGAGTTTCAATTCTTCATAAAGATGCTGTTCAGGTTCAACTTATTTTTGCCAGTTCCCAGTTTATACACAGCTCCATTTTCTTCAGGAAGATGTTTCTTTAGCCAGTTCTGTGTGTATGCTTCAAATGAAGTATTTGAAAGGAAGTCATTATAGGAGAATATGTCTGCTTTACCCAATGGTGCTTCATTACCCCGGGTTATTCTTGGGGATATCAACACAGCAAGGATTTCTCTGAAGCAAGCAAATCTGATTCTACTCATGTCTCAGATATGGATGATTTTATTTCTGCTCTGCTAACATCTTAGTTACTTGATCTCAGGTACATTGCTTTCTTTTTTACTTGGACTAATAAGAGAATTTGATTTTGAAGAACAAAAACCTAACAGAGTTCTGGTAAATGATGCTTGGTTAAGCACTTTTCCTCACTCTTCTGCTGAATTTGTTCCAGCAGCTTGCTCCAATCACTGCTATAGTGTGGTCAGACTGAAAGGTGCTGATATGGCTCATCCTAAGCCTTTCAAATATTTCAGCTTTTGGAGCAAGCATCCTGTATTTTTACAGGTTGTCCAGAAGGCCTGGAGTAATGATGAAGAGGGTGTTCCTATGTTCAGTTTCTATGAGAAGCATTCAAATGTAAATAAATTTAAAGGTTATGACAAGGACCATATCAACTCAATTTCTCAGCAGGTTCCACAGGGTAAAGCAGAGTTGTTGTCTCTTCAGCAGAGAGGAATTTTCTCTTCGAGCTAAGCTCTGGAAATTACAGGATTATGAGGAGTCACATCTTTGACAAAAGTCATGGATAACTTCACTAAAGCTGGGAGATCAAAATTCTAGCTATTTTCATAGACCTGTTAAAGTCAGAACCTCTAAGAACACTCTTTAAGTGTTCAGTATTCTGCAGATGGCACAAGGAGGGCAGTATCAAATAGTGAATGAAGCAGTGTCCTTTTTTTTTTTTTATCGGAAAAGCAGCGTCCTTTAATAAAGGCTTATCAGGAATTCTTGACTCTGCTGCTCCAGCATCCCTCTTGCTATTTCGAATTTTATGTCACAGTGTAAGCTGCCAACTGATTCACAGGAAAATCTTGTTCTGCCTATCACCTCTTAGGAGATAACAGAATTGGGTCAGAGCACCTGGTCCTAATGGATTTTATGCAAATTTCTTCACTAGTGCTCGGCCTGTTATTGGTGATGAGTTCTGTGCAGCTGTGTCTGATTTCTTTCATTCGTCTAAATTGTCAAAGAGAGTTAATGCTACTGTTATGACCCTTGTGCAAAAAACATCAAATGCAGCCAGGAGGTCTGAGTTTAGGCCTAATCATGTGAATAAATGCATCACAAAGATATTGGCCAATAGACTCAAGAGGACACTGCTGATTTCATTAGCTTGAATCTGTTGGCTTGTGGAAGGGAGAAAAATCAGGGATGATGTGCTATTAGCTCATGAATTGGTGAAGAATTACCATAGGGATGGCATTTCCTTAGATGTATGGTAAAGCTGACCTAATGAAAATAGTTCGCTCCATAGACAGGGATTCTGCGTTGACTACTCTAATCTCTATTGGTGTTCCTACAATGTTTCTGGAATGGATTAAAGTTTGCATTACAATTCCATCCTTTTCTAGTTTTTTATTCTGGCACGGCTATACCAGTTAGCCAAGCCATTTCCTTTTATGATTCTAAAAAGCCAGGCGACTCATCAATATTCTTGAAGGTTATTTTCCCGGAGAAAGGGTTTAAGGCAAGGAGATCCCCCATCTCCATATCTACGTGTGCCTGTAATGGAGGTGCTTTCTAGCCTATTAAATGCCGTTCCCAGAGCTGGGTTTGTCCGGTACCATCCTTCGTGTTCAAGAGTCCAACTTACTAATTTATGTTTTACTAATGATTTATGGCATTCTTCAAGGGTGATGATGATTCTCTGAGGGAGATTTTTAACATTATAAACTACTTCAGCACAATTTCTGGTCTCAGAGTTAGTCCTGCCTAGACTGAGGTGTTTGTAGCAGGTTATCCAGAGAAGCAGATGGCTGAGATATTTACATATTTGCGGTTTGGGTGCCTCTCATCTCTGGAAGACTATCTGATAGAGATTGCAAACCTCTTATCAACAAGGTTATGGCTAGATTAAATAACTGGACATCTAAAAAAAAATCCCTTATGCAGGCAGGCATCAGTTGATCAAAGCTGTCATATGTCGCCTCATCAACAATTGGTGCCAAATTTTTTTTGCAATGAAAGTTATGCATGCAGTTGAAACAAAATGTAGAGCATTTTTCGGAAAGGGGATTATGAAGCTCGAGGAGGGGTAAAAGTTAGCTGGGACCAGGTGGTTTGTCAAAACATGAGGGTAGCCTTGGACTACGAAGAAAAATGGAGCTAGTGCAGACAAAAGATAATAGGTTATCAGTCTACTCAAGGGTGCACAGAGCAGAACTCAGCCTCCCATATAATTAAGTTACTAGCCAAACCCATGGTAGGAGAAAAAGAATGCAATTACCTGATCACACTCTTCCCTCAAGAAATCAAGGAAATCCATCCGAGTGACAACATCAAGATCAACTGTAACTTCATCAAGTAGAAGAACCTGCACACATGTCAAGTGTCAGATCAGATGAAGAAATGACTACTTTTGTCAGATTGACACTCTTAACAGAGATAATGGATAGCCATTTATGTGGTCAATTCCCGTCTTGCAAGTCGGCATTGTGAAGATAATGAAGATCTGAGGTAAAGCTTTCGAGTCAATGATGAAAGAATGCTCAAAATATCAATAAACTGGCCCTGCACAGGCCCCTAAGCCATTCGAGAAAACAGGTTTAAGCTCGCCAACTCTCCACAAACTATCATTTTTACGAATGGAATTACCACTCCCCAAAAAATGGATGCCCATCACAGATGTGATCACATTAGACATCTCAAGTTTGAATTGAAATCTTAAATTTGCCAACTCACTCAAATGCAATTGCACTACCTTCAAACATTCATCAGCCAAATATGACCGGAACAGAGTTGTGACACAACCAATACCATTAAAAGACAGTACCTAGGAGACTTTAGGTCCCAAAGACTACAAATAAACATCCATTTATCTTTTCTATCTTAAATTGGTCATTTCTTCTCTTTTTATTGACCCATTCAATTGCACTACCTTCAAACATTCATCAGCCAAATATGACCGGAACAGAGTTGTGACACAACCAATACCATTAAAAGACAGTACCTAGGAGACTTTAGGTCCCAAAGACTACAAATAAACATCCATCTATCTTTTCAATCTTAAATTGGTCATTTCTTGTCTTTTTATTGACCCACATCCTAATCAACTATATGACCTTAGCATGGATTCAGTACCTGAAATGGATGAATAGCATAAATTTAGTACCTGAAATGGATGAAGAAGACCCATGCAAATCTGGACACGCCGACGCTGCCCATCTGAAACCTTGTGCATTCTCCATTGAAGATCGATATCAAGCAACTCAATCAACTTTTCTCTCCCTCACCGGATCAGCCCCTTCAACTGCCATTATCACAATCTTGAAAAATTCAGATTTGTTACTTGAGCAGGAAAGGCATGAAGGTTGTGAAACATTGGTGCAGACCGAAATGCCAATAACATGACGAAAAAAGAAGCACAATTGTCATAACGAGAGGAGATTTACTCAAATAGACAAGAATAATAGTAAAAGAAAAGGCTACTCAATAGACCTTCCTTTCTCTGCCCCCCCAGAAAAAAAAAAAATCCCAAACCTCCTTTCTCTCTCCATCTGTCAGAGGACAAATGCTGTTCAGAGTTGTTCATACACAGATTGGGATTTCTTAAAATTCCAGAATTGCATAGAGGGAAATCAAAACATACAAGCAGACTATCTTTCCAGACTAACCTCCAAATATCATATGTTCTGCAGAGAAGTCTCCCTGTAGTGGAATCTCTCCCTGAAAATTTTAGAAAGAACTTGCTTTATACGTGCTACAGAACTGACTTACAGCATGTTATCAACAAAACCTATATGTTCAAGACATTCACTGCCCCAAACGTAGAAACTAAGGCAAAATATTCACATGTTTCTTAAAACTTGCAAAAAAAAACTATACGAAGCTCTTGAGAGTGAAAGTTAACAGAGAAAGTTAGAAAGAAAGGAAGCAAAATTAGAAAGAGTAGATCAAGCTAAAAGGAAGATTGTTCCAGACTCAGTCTATTGTAGAGCTAAGAATGACATAATCCCAGAAATACCGAGATTTTCCTCAAGATTTAATTCTCACGAGTTGGAACTCTCACAAACTGAGATATTTAGACAAGTCAAAAGGTCGTGCATAAGTGTACAACCTACCATTACTGGGGCTAAAACATTAAGGTTTCTTCAATCAGATTAAGATAGCAAGTGGCATGGAACATTACAATAAGACAACAAATTACAAACTAAGCCAAATTCCATTAAATGGTTTTGCTTTATAAATTCTTTTTGGCAGCTTTTAAGCATGGAGCCTTACTTCATCATTCATATAAGACATAGAAGTGTCACAAAGAGCCAAGATAGCGCTGCCATTAAACGACAGAATCTCTCCCAAAGAAATTAACTTAAGTTTAGGTGAAGCTTTTTGAGAATGGTTCTCTCAATTTTTCACCTGTTCTTGAGGATTTCCAAAAATCTATCATTCAATTACAGTATGACAGAAATGACTGACCTAAATGTATCATGAAATCAAGAAGACAGTATAATTATTGCAAATGATGGTCTCCAAATATTTCTACAACGGCCAACAAGACAAAGCTGAGAACCTAATTCATATCCTTGTAAAATTGTAGCAACCTCATCTGTCATATGGAATAAAAAGGTAAAAGCGACACATTATGGAATAGGGTCAGGGAACTCACAGCAGAGCCAACCGTTTTACTCCAAGATCCTCCCAAGTAGGCCAAGTCACCGCTGCAGACCAATTGAGTATCATGAAAAGCAGAGCGATTCAGTACACGGACAACGTTCTGACCTCCAACCATGTTCTTGCCTGCAAGAATTTTCAGCAAAGTGGTCTTGCCTACAAAAAAATTATGTAAAATGAAGGGTGAATTCAAAGACCCAAGAAAGACAACACGACTTCCAAAGAAAATGCGATCAATCTAATCGTAGAGTAAGCCTAGCACTGAAGAGGCAAGCAACTTTGTAGAACAAGATCCTTCCATTCAGCATCGAAGAGTCGCCAATCTTCCACCATAGAAACGACCAAATGGAAGTTAGGACCCAACCAACGTAATTCCACAACCCTCAAATGATCATATGGAGGAAGGAAGCTACAATTCTCTAACGCTGCAAAACAATCTCTATACAAGCAAAATTGGCATACCCAGATGACAGAATTCCCCCAGATCACAAATGGAATGCAGCAACGACGGTATGCATCAAACTAAAAGCTGCCAAAGAACTAGTGCCTGAAAAGGGATGCTAGAACTAGCGAAAGAAAACGAGAGAAGCGATTGAGGAGATGGACACGACAACGAACGAACCCGACCCATTGGCGCCGAGGAGGAGGCAACGAGATCCAGGAGACACGGAGAGGTTGAAGTCGAGGAACAGCGGGGGCTGCCCTTCGTACGCGAACTGCATCCCGCACACCCTCACGCTGTCTCTCTCCCCACCATCTCCATCTCCATCTCCGCCTCCCGCTTCTCCTCGCGGCTTGGCAACGTCGCCGACGCCGACCATTCTCACCCCAAGCCGCCTCCTTTCTTCGTTCCTGACCGAACCCAGAACCGCCCCTTCTCTCTGCAGCTCGCCTCTGCTGACTCCGTGACCTTGTTGGCGTTCGCGCTCCAATATATACGCGCGACCAGCTTGCTCTCGTTTCGCCACGTCCACGTCTGGGTTTGGTGGAGGGTCTAGGCGTAAATGCTCATTTACTATTCTCCAGCGTCGTCGTCGCCCCCCCTCGTCTTTCGGTGGAGCTGCAGTCGTGCTCGCTCTCCAGCCATAAGAAGAACAGAGGAAACAAGAAGGCTAATGTGTCATTACCAAAATAAAAATGCTTCCTTTACCTACCAATGCTCTCGCTTAAACTCATTTTCATTGTTTTCTTTTTATAAGAGTAAAGTAGGTGGGACAGACATTATGTTCGGTGTGCTCGCGATCCGAATCAAACTCGTGACCTCGCATAAGATAATTGACCATTTCGCCTGAGCCCACCACCTCGCATGTGATTCTAAATTCTAATAATTCCCGATCTTTGTGGTATGGCATGACTAAGAATTGCCACGACCAATGAGTATTAGTCCGGGGCATGCACGTCATACGTTCATAAACCGTTGTGAATGGGACTCGCACGATGACTGCAAAGAGATTGGACGAACAAATCAGACAAAGTTAATCCTCGGATTTATTTACGGTCAAGAAGTCTGAATTTTTCCAAGCTCAATCCCAGCACAGTAAGTCTGACAGTGCCCTCATGCATTGGGAATCATAGTAGTATCAGCTGAATTCGAACCTAGCCCATCCATCATCCATTCTCACAAAACACAAGGCGTATATCCTTCGACAAGGTTAACGATCGTCCCACGAAAATCCAAGTCCACGGAAACTTAAACTGAACATTTCCTGAATGACTCGGGATGGCTGGTGTTTGTGAAGTGAACCCACTTGGATGTAGAGATTTTTTAATGAGAAATATTGCGTGAGAGACATGCGAACACTACTAGTAAATTATTTAAATAATAAATCACACATTCACCTAACAGTTTGAGCTTTTAGAATAATAAAATATTTAAATAATAAATCATGCTTTTATCTAACAATTTAAGTTTTATGCTTTTATCTAACAATTTAAGTTTTTAAAACAAGTTAAGAGTGATATCATAAAATCTTATATTATATCAATGCTGGAGGTCTTAAATTTTAATATTTTCAAAGTTCATTTGCCTTCCTAGTTAAATGTTTTAGCCTCTTAGTACTAGTCAAAAGACCATGTTAGCTTTTAGAATAGTCGATATAAGGCTCACAAAATAATACAATTACCCATTTTTACTAGTTGCTAGGAATATTAAGTACGCAAGAGAAGATATTGTTTAGATTCGTGTAACGTACAAACTCAGATTCATAATTCAAGAACTCACAATTTTCTTCAAGACTGCAATAGAATTTGTCTAGTGAATTGTCTCCATTCTCTCTCTCTCTCTCTCTCTCTCACGCGGGGACGATCATGACATTGGTCACATGAGCTGCAACCGACAGGCGATCACCGTGATGGTGGTCGCGTACTTTAAAATGGTAGCAACTAGCAAGTGGCATGCAGTGGTCCCAAGCAAATGTCCATAAAGGTCACTCGTTTCTCTCTTCAGCCAGTAAACACATAAAGAGTCATTCGCATGAATTCAGAGAATGGAGTTATTCCCAGAGCTGCATTAGTGAAAAATTATGGTTCTGAATGAAGAGAAGAGAACAGCATTTCCCATCCCAAAACAAGCAAAAAGTTCACCACCACTTGGTGATAACTCTCAAAGCATCTGCTGCTGTCTAGAGTGCATGCAGTTGCACCGAGATGAGGCAAGATTTCATGAACCCATCAATCATCTCAGCTAAGGTCCAAGAATTCTATGAAATTCCAGCAATGTGATCATGATTTCACACTAAGTTGCTCTGACAGGCAAGGCACAATAGCATTTTCATCAGATGTTAGACAAGCATCTGCAGTTCAGGAACAGCTGCAAAATGCTCAATTTTTGCATAGAGAATAGATATAGCTTGTGTTATATGAGCCGGACAGAGCTTATAACCGAGCAATGTCTGGCAACATCGGAGGAACTCAGAGTGGATTGGCAACGACCAAGCTCAAGAAGTGAAACTTCCCTGATAGTTTCATTGCTTGCAATAGGAGACTCAAATTGAAAGGCAGAACTCTGGAACAAAATCGAATGATCAGATGATAAACGGCATCCGCACCAAAAAGATCATAATAAGTTGATGAGCTAATGTCAAGCCCCATTGTCAAGAATAACAGAACCTACATATGCTGTTGGGAAGAGGGACTTAGAAAGGCAAAATCACAATTTAGCCCAAAGAGCATGAAAAATGCATGCTACTCCCAGTACTAATGACAAGCAAATTAGCTAACAAAAGGGTGATTTCCATTCCAGGGACAGAAACAAGGAAAAATACAAAGATTGGGATTCCGAAGGGGAGCTCCACAAAACAGGAGACAAACATGTACCCAATTATCAAGTAGTTGATTGGTATTCCAAAGGGGAACTCCGCAAGACAGGAGACAAACCTGTACCGAATTATCAAGCAGTCGAATGAGTCAGAACATCATACGAATGCTTTGGAGAGACCGAATCGGACTCTGGCCCTAGCTGATTTGAAATGCAATGAATGGCACACTGAAACTAGCAGAAAAGTATAACCGAGTCAAATTAGAACTTTTGATAATTGGTGGTACACTGACACACCATGGTCCTATTAATTTGACCTTACATTAGCTCAGTGGATAGGCGATAGAACTTGCAATATAAGACGAAGAGGAATGTGTGGCATACAGAGAGGAGAAAGCTCACTGTTGATACACTCATCGTGTGGAATTGGTATTACAGAGCCAATCAAGCTTTCCAATATTCAAAGTTTGAAAAACTCCTTGCTATCATGTCATCAAACTGGAGAAGCGTGAACTGAGTAGTGATTTAAGTTAGCATGAGACATGGTATCACAAACACGCAATACTTTTGATTAGAGACTGTCTAGAATGCTGCTTTTTCAGGAGAAGCATATGACCCGCTATTCCAATGTCCTAACTAGAAATGCTGCCAACCTAAAAAGGAAGAAAGGGAATTGTGAGTACCCATTGCCCATGACCAACACAATCTCAGGACACAAAACACCAAATTGTTGACAATCAAAGCACAATAAGATGTGACACAGTATAGTAGAGTCAACTTCACTGAGTATCACTGAGTACACCATTTATGTAATTCCGACCACTTGAACAATAGAAACAATATCTGAGAACAAAGGTAAAAACCACAAAGTTGGAGAGTACTCATTGTTAATCCAACGACGAAGTGTCTGGCAAAGTTGAATCATGAGAAGGATGTGATTCTTCTTGTTCCACAATCTGCTGATGCGGCAGTGGAGGTGGTGGGGGTGGCGGCGGTCGCTCTCCTTGCCAGGTCCAGACAATGTCCTTGAGAGCTGGTCTCATTTCCTCCTTCAATACCTTCTGATACTCCATTGTGTCCCCACTTGACTTCTTCATCTCCACCAAATGAAAAGCTGGAGTAATCTCAAAGATTTCTGCATCAAAACCAAGGACACCCTTTCTTCCAGCCTTGGTGCCTTCAAATTTCATCAATCCGGCATCCTTCTTCTTAACCTTCAGCCTCAGGCGCTTGGCTATATCCTCGAGCTTAGAGATTATAGTAGAAGCAGGTTTATTCACCATGAACCGAACTTCCTTTCTTTGATCCACTCCCTCAAACAATCCAGACAGGTCAAATCCTGCAGAATACGATATGATATCAAAAGCATTCAAGTTGCTAAGCCTCGAAGGTTCCGGCTTTGACTCTGTAATGGAATTTTCACCCTCATCCGGACCGAATAATGCATCTGCATCAAGAGGCGGCAGTTCTTTCACTTCTCTTACAATACATATAGCTCTGGAGTCTAGACCTTTCCGGAACCAAGAACTCTCCATAATCTTGGTCATTGAAATTCTTGTGTTCGGGTTCGGATCTAAGATCTTCGAAAGGAGTCGACGCACATCCGGGGCAAACCAGTTTGGAAATTTGAATTCTCCCTTTCCAATCTTTCGGTACATCTCCATGAGATTAGAGTCATGAAAGGGAAGGTAACCAGCCAATAGAACAAACAAGATCACGCCACATGACCAAATATCTGCTTTGGATCCATCATAACCCCTTCGATTGATCACTTCTGGAGCAACATAAGCAGGGGTCCCACAAGTTGTGTGGAGCAACCCATCTTGACGCTTTGATTCAGAAAGGGCGCTCAACCCAAAGTCGGAAACCTTCAAATTCCCATTCTCATCTAAGAGCAGATTCTCTGGTTTCAAGTCACGGTGACAAACACCCCGGCTGTGACAATAATCAACAGCAGCAATCAGCTGTTGAAAGTATCTCCGTGCGACGTCCTCCTTCAATTTTCCTTTGGCTACCTTGTTGAATAGCTCACCGCCTTTAGCACATTCCATGACAAAGTAAATCTTGGTCTTGGTGGCCATGACTTCGTAAAGCTCCACCACATGCGGATGCCTAATTAATCTCATAACCGAAATCTCTCGCTTAATCTGATCAATCATTCCAACTTTCAAAACCTTCTCTTTGTCAATCATCTTGATGGCAACACTCATGCCCGTGCTGATATTCCTCGCATAATAAACCTTGGCAAACGTCCCTTGCCCAAGCAATCTTCCCACTTCATATCGGTGCATCAGAACACCCCCTCTGTTCTCCATTTCAACTGAGTACTTCACTTACTTCTATGACAACTTTGTACAATATAATTAACAACTGATATGTACAGAAATTAGAAGAAAATCAGAAATGCTCAACCATCTTCACAGACATCATACTTCAATATAGCATATTCTCTCAAGTTACACTTTATAGAGGGCATGTGAGAGACTATGATGACTGATTTATCAACTAACTCCCCCACCTCATCCAATATAATCAAGGGCTCTCCACATAGAGTTAAAGCCCAATCAAACTTCAGAAAAGGATTCTCAACTTTCAAGCACATTTTTCAGCATTCCCAGGTTGTGGTGATTTCTTAGAGGCTACTGAAGAAGGGAAGCACTCTGCAAAATTAAGTGTCTGAGGGCACAGGGAAGAGCCAAAACTAAGCTTCAATCTGCTGCAAAATGCTAGAAATTTATCCTGCAACAGAAAAAAGGTAGAAGAGGATACAGTCATTGTTGAACATGATGTTGAAAGAGTGCACGACTCTGACTGTAAATAGCTTGAACGCCATTTAAGCAGCCCTATACACATGAGATATGCACCATCCAAGAGCTGCAATCACTACTGAACCAAGAGTCAAGCGAAGCAGTTTGCAAAAACTCAGATTAAGAACTTAAAAAAAGGTAACCAGATAAAAATTAAGAAAGAACATGACATATTTCTTGAAGAACGTGAGACATTACAACATGAGAGCAGTACAAAATATTAGACATGACATTGATCCAAATCTCCTACACAACATCAGCAAAACAATTCAAAAGTTACAATAATGCCAATTATCCATTGCATTCACATAGTTGTCTCTTGAACACTAACAAGTTACAAAAGACGGCTCAAAAACAATTAATGGACCAAGTTCAGTGTCGAACAGAAAGATGCCTATAAAGAACTTCAATTCAAAAGAGGGGAAACCTTTTCAAGCTTTCCCCAGCAAAGAAAGATCTTCGAATCTAGAACAACCACAATAAACAGAACATAAACCAGTAATGTGCCAGCTAAATTGCCAACCCACATCAAACACGCGAAAAATCGAACAAGAAGGCAATACCCAGAAACCAAAACCTATTAAAAAAGCAAAATTTCTGAAAACCCAAGAAATTTTCCAGGACGGAAGCAGCCCAAAAGGAGAAAAAGCATACCTTTATGACAAAGCAGAAGAGAATACACAACATAAGCCAGTAATGTGCCAGCTAAATTGGGCAACAAGAAGATACAAACCCACATCAAATACGCAAAAAGATCGAACAAGAACGCAATACCCAGAAACCAAAACCTATAAGGAGAAACGAAATTTCTGAAAACCCAAGAAAATTTCCAGGACAGAAGCAGCACAAAAAGAGTAAAAGCCATACCTTTATGACAAAGCAGAAGAGTATACACAACAAAAACCAGTAAAGTGCCAGCTAAATTGCGCAACAAGAAGATCAAACCCACATCAAACACGGGCCATATCGGACAAAAACACAATACCCAGAAACCAAAACCTATAAAAAAAAAACCGAAATTTCCAGCACCCAAGAAATTTTCCAGGACAGAAGCAGCACAAAAGGAGGAAAACAGCATACCTTTATGACAAAGCAGAAGAGATCCGACCCGTGTATGAACAAGAACCAGATGAAGAGGATGATACTGAAGGAGAAGGAGAAGGAGAAGGAGAAGCGAGGTGAGAACCAGAAGCGTCGCACTGTGAATGAAAAGCAAAATGAATGGTGACGTGAGGAGAGCCCAAAAACCTAAAAATCTCTTATAAATGGCAACCGCACACCCACCGCGAAATTCACTATTCAATTTGTCGTTTCGAATATTCACTCGTTTGTTCTTGGGCCACGGCTTCACGGTGCCTTTCGCCCGGGATTAAAACGTGCATTGTGTCCCACCATGTTTTGGCATTTTGCGATTCAAAAATCTCGCCACCGGTAAGGAAAGTTCGCCTCTTTCCCACTTTGGTGAAAGGGTTTCCTGGGTCAAGATTGCCCGGTTTGGTCGAAGGTTGGGTTAGTATCATGAAAAATTTTAAATTAATAAATTTATCTTAAATTAATTGATATATTTGTGATAAATTTGCCTAAATTAATTTTATGACTACCACTGACAAAAAAAAAAAATGACAAACAAAAATCGTAAACTAATACATTAATGACAAATTTAATATTTATTAGTTTTCGTTAAATTAGATTGATATTACGAAAATCGCAAACCAATACCCTTATAACAAATGAATGGTAAAAACCTCAAATTAGTATATTCTATCAATTACTATATGCCATTCAATTCAATAATTTAAAAATAAAATTTAACAGAAATTAATATAAGGTAAATTTATAGCATAAATTGGTCGTAAATATACTAATTTAGAGTTTTTTTTTTTATTTTAACTCTTTTAACATTTGGTGTTGAGTTTTGAACTAGGAGGACAATTTTCGTACTACTCTTGTCATGAATTCGTGTCCGACAAGGTTTCATGACTTTAATGTAGTTCTGACCGAGGTGGTACAAGGAAAGAGGAATAATGGCTCTATTATTCATTATGGCTATTAACGATGGAGATTGCTTGATTTATTTGATAACGCAATTGAGTTTGGATTCTGCTTCCTACCAATTATTAGGAATATGGATCACCGACATTGCTTAGGCTCCATTTATTTCTCACAAAAAATAATGAATGATTTAGAGAATATCTTTTTTTTTAAAGGATCGCTTGTCTCACTCAAAATTATTAATCAATGGAAAATATTTATTTTATTTTTTATAACAATTTATATCTCAATAATACAAGTGACCAATTTCCGCAAAACTAATGCACTTTTAATCTGCTTTATAATTTTCTAAATTAATTCGGTTCATAAACGAGAGTTACCCTCTCTTCAAGAGCACATGAGAAAATTGGGAAAGGAAAACAAGCACTTGCGATGGCCAAATATAGTTGGTAACTTAATAAAGAAGAATTTTTCCTTTCCAATCTTTGTGATACGTACGATATATATTTTGAAATCGAATTAATTCTTTATTACACATGCTCAAACATATCCATAAAACGCTCCTAGTCAAAACTTGCATATGCATGTTATTAATGTAACTAACCCGCACGCGCATGTTTTCAAGTTCAACTCGTGACGACAGCACCTTACCGACAAGCAAGGCATAAACCCTAAGTATCGAAGAGTCGTGATTGTATTCAATCATCAATTTGATCTTGACTTGAAATCTATAGCTCTTAAACTTAATTGGCACGTGCAATTGATGAGGGCAAAACTTGAATTTGGCTGTTCCCTCTTCTGCGATTGGAGTTGCGCATGAAGCTTCATCAAACTTGATCAGCCATTAACAAGTAATCCTAATATGGGTGGATTTGGTCAATGAGATGCGGAAATAATACTTCAAGATCCATTCCGTGTCCAAGACCTTTTGTTCTTCTTGGCATATGTTATTTTGGTACAAATATTTTTGATTCTTAAGAAGAAACAGTTTGAAAATGTTCAATTGTCCGAAATGAATTGTTAGATTCGTGTATTTCCAATATCAAATTCGTAAAAGAATCAAATTTTTGTTTTGACAATTCAATTATATTATGTATAATTAAAAATTATGAAAAGCTTTTTGCTTGTTTCTATTCCAGATGTCGATATCGGGAATTCCTCCGCCTCTGATCACTCGTTTCCAACCGCCGTTCAAGACCGCCGGTCTCCGGTGTCGGCAGTTAAAAGGGTCTCCACCAATGAGAAAACGACACGTGAGGCTGTTGGGAAGTTTCCATGTGGGCCCACGTGGCCTTGCTCGCGTCTGCCTGGCGTGCGCCCGAAGCGTTACCAATTCCGGCCATTACGCGTGTCCTCCGATCATTGGTCGGTCGTAGGCAGACATTCCCCATACGTTGCGGCAACAACAAATGTTTGCCGTTTTACTTTCGTGTCGCTATCTTCGTGGACGGAGAAATGAGTCGTAATTGATTTGATGCCGTTTTCGTGAGTCTCGCATCGAGACCGATTCAATTTCCGACCTCGGTCGGGCTCATCTCGGGCCATGCAAGAGCACGTTCTCACGTTGGGAGGAAGTGGTCATGTAGTCGTATTGCTATATCCGTCAAAAGAAATGATTTGGGCCTGCATGATAACGTTTATATTTTTCTCACTGTTTTTTTATTCTCCTAACAAAAAAAAAGCAATGTGTTCGCTTTGTAATGTCAACTTTTTTTTTCTATTTTCCTAATAGAAAAAAGAACCTAATAGATTAAACATAAATAAATAAATAAAAAAGAATTTCTTATTTCTAAGAATAATTTCGAAAATAAGCTAATTTTTTTTTTTTCTTTTTTTTTTTTTCTTTTGTTCTTCTTGTTTGCTGCGGCCCCAGGTGGCACCTTCTACCCCGCTTGACCTAAGCAACAACCATCATCGCCGTCTCTGCCTGATTGTTGTCGTTGCCGCCCGCCGCCCACCCCCGACCGTCGACGACCACCACCGACCTCTGCCCATCGCCGCCACTGCCGCCGCAGCACGACCATCGACCACCACCGCACAATTGCTGCCCACAGCCCACCAACTGTCCTCTCCCGCGGCCGCCCGTCCGCCTCGAGTGGTTGGGGTGGGATGTGGGCGGTGGTCGACGGTGACGATTGGTGGTTGGCGGTCGTGCGACGGGCGGCGATCAATGACCATAAGCAAGAATAAAAACGAATAAATACAAAAAAAAAAATCGTACCAAATGCATTTATATTTTTTTCTATTTCAAGAATAAAAATTTCAGATAGCTTATCAAACACCTTATTTTATTCAGAAATTGTTCCACGGAAAGTATAAATAAAAAAGAGCTATTTCTAAAAAGAAACATTTTTCCGAAGTAGAAGCGTTACCATGCGCATCCTTAGTTGCTCAAGAAATTGGTGATTCGACTATTAATATTCCAGACCTACATTGAAACTCAACATCAGGTTTTTTCTAGTGACCGATGAGCCGAGTTGCATTTCGAGTAATCGAATCTTCCCATCCCTGACAAGAGGGTAGATCGAAATATGTCAATTAGATATTATAATGTCCTTTTCAAGTAGTAGGTATTGAACCGCTTAATTAGATGGTTAGACTTCTTTGGGGCGTTGAAACTTTGGAAGACCAATGGGTATGAGTGTTTAGTTAAACAAAAGAATATTTAAATTCAGCCGTTTCCCAAGTACCATTAATCAAATTAATCATTATTATATTCAAATTGCATATATTATATTCAGCCCCATACTAATTATATTCCCTGTGGTTAGTTACACTGAGCAAACGGTGATTTTTAGTATTTTCCTCTCTCACGCACGTTCTTTTTTAATGGTTATTATGAAGACAATACATTAAATATTATAAAAAAAAAGAATTTTTTAAATATTGACGGCTTAAATAATCTATACATGAGATTATAAAACCAATGTAAGAAGAGTATATCTCGGAGAGGTCGCAACCGGTGACGACCTCTTGATAGAATCATGCCTTGTCTTCTCAAATTCAATGTTCTAATAGCAGATTTTGTCTCTTTCAATGTGGCATCATGCGTGTACTTTCACCTAATTTTTTTTTTTTTTTTTTTAAGAAGGTTTAATATAAAACTGAAGCTGCTCTGGTGTTGTAGTAATCGGATCTAGAATTCTTGTATAGGAGAATGAATGGAAGGTACACCTGAGGTGGTAGGACAGAACGAACCGGTCCTGATAAGATCGGCTGGTGCAAGCCATGATTGTTGCGCGTAGTGATCTGTTCACCTAATCCGACACTCTTTCGTGCTGCATCTCAATGGCTTTTGTAGGGTTGTTTAATGAGCATTTCGCGATAAGAACGTAGAAAGTTCGAGCACAAGTAGGTACGATATCAGAGTTTAACAGATAGATATGATCGAAGGAGACGTGGTGAAGGCTTCTCTGGTTTTCAGAGAGGGACCGATCTGCTGTCGCAACATGACCAAAATGTGTTTTGTCATCTTGAGGGGTAGAATGAAATGCTGAAATCTACCCTTCCATGACCTGACGGCTATCAATGCATCGAAAGATGATTCCTTAAAAGGATCATACCAGCAGAAGTGGCCGTGAAAGATAGAGTGAACAAACAGGACCCCCTGACTCGGCAGACCGCGAACCCGACCCCTCATGGATATGCGCAGGATCGGCGTAGTGGTTAAGGTGCGATCGGACCGACCTTTCACATCGGGGAAGCGAGAGATCCATAAATCCAATGCCGACCCCCACCGTTGGTGATTCATTGGGGACTAGCTCTTAAGAGTCACAGATGTGGCAACAGCCACTGAGAAGAATTGGGTCGCCGACCGACCCCCGACGCCCCGATGATATTGAAAAGAAAAACTCATCAGACTGCAGAAATTCTTCAATCTTCAAAGAGAAAGAGTGATTGAGAGAATTCTTGACAAAGAAAATTTGAGACAAGCAGAAGAAAAAGTATGTGATTGCAAGCATTCACAATATGCAGCAGAAAAAGCAGAAACTCACATATAGAAAGACCACACTCCCACACTCCTATTGAAAATTCATGACGGAAAGATAGTTTACAAACATATGAAGTCATGGAACTTTCGATTTTGGTTTGCTTTTCTGTTCAATCTTGGATAAAGCACCGTCCGTCTCCAATCACACAGGTTACGTATAGTATACAGCAGACAGCAAAGAATGCAGATGATGACCACAGATGAAGGTTTGATGCCACCCCATCTCTTGGGCCGCATCTAAGAGGAAGCAACTACAGATGGAGTTTCCAGCACCTCTCCATCGCTGATGGTAGAAGAAGCTTTGCAGGCATGCAAAGTGGTGCATACGTCATTTGCTTCCAGGAATTGCTCCGCATTGGCGAGAACCAGTGGCCCGTACTCGAAAACCATCTTCTTGCACTGGCGAAAGACATAACATGAGAAACCATTATAGTGGAACAATGGCGCGGACAAGAGAAGTATGACAAACTACGGCCTAGGAGAGACCCAATGCTTTGCTCAGATTAATCTCCAGTGTTAAATTCGAGTAAGCGGAACTTGGAGCTTTCTTCTGCTCTGATGCAAAACATATCGAATATAGCGCCTCCCAAATTCCAGTTGTTTTCTAGATAGGTTATTTGGATACCCTACAAATTGGTTTTATCTTCTTCACCTCTACATAAAAGCAATTTTGATCAACACCAGTAAGTTTGCTTGTACAAATTGACTATTGGTTTGACTCCCATAAAGGAGGTGAAATGTATTTCAAAATGCGAAAAATAAAGAGAGAGGACACAGTTGGTCCCAAACAGACATCGCAAGTAGTCATATATCCTCTCTTGTCGGCATTTCGCAGATGTGACATTCAAGAGATACCCAGCAGAATTGACTGATCTCCTCCAGTCAATATCTACTAGAGCATTTTCACTTTTGGTTAACCATAAGGAGCTATGAATCAAAGATCTAATTCTAAAATAAAATGGACAACAGCCAATGGCTAGTAGCTACTAAACAGAAAAAAATCTTATGCATATAAAGTATGAACAATTCTCACCTTCTTCGCATAGTTTTCCATGGAATTACAAGCCTTGAGGAGAATCTGAATTATGTCCATCTGATGAAGAATTTTTTTCATTAGAAAAAAAAGAATTCAATAAGGAATTGTTGCATTTGTTATAAAAGAACTAAAATTGAACTAGACATTCCTTAGAGTTTAACCTCGTGCATCATAAATTGCAAGAAAATTGCAGCACTAAACACTACCGAGAGTTTTGGCCAAAAAAGACATGGCAATATAGCAATCAAACCCTTGCACTTTCTGTTATAAACAATTTGTGACGTCTCTAGTATATTTTTGCAATACAACGAAGAAATGGTCTTTAAACATTTTTCATATATACCAAAACACACAACAAAAGGCATGGGGACAGTGTCATCGACGATGGCCTGAACATCAATGTGATGACATTTTCCATTCCATAGAACATTTAATAGCTCAAACTGTAAAGCTGGCATTCAAAGTTTTCAACTGCCACTATGGAAGCAAACAAACAAAAGATAGATCTAACACACATGCTATTCTTCGCATTTGGTAATTTGCCTGAGACCCCTATTGCATAAGTAAAATAGCACATTGGAAAATTTCAACGTCTAATTGAAGCTTCAACTTTAAATTATCTAATGAAAGAGAAACTTGGCAGGCACAAACGGAAATGGAAACTCTTAACAGTACAATGACAACATAGAATCACCAAAAATCAGCTTTTCTATATAGTGAAGGAAGAATAAAAGACATAGATGAAAGACTATGAAAAAAATCATGCTTCTCTCATTGAGTCCAACCACAGAAGCGACACAATGTTTGCTCTTGATAGTAAATATTAAAGACTCTTGCAGGTTTTCAAAAAGAAGTCTTTATGAATTGCAAAAACTTGTCTTGCTTCAAGAAAATCTTTAACGAAGACTCAAAATGGTAACCACACGTGGGCTTACTTTGAACTTTGGTAATTAACTGATTCCAAGTAGAACTCAACACACACCTAATGTGGTATTGCCATAAGATAAATCAATTACCCATAAACTTTGCATTCACTATCACAATTGCATATGCAAGCAAACAAGGCATGAACAATTATCAAAGCAACAGTGATTAGTCTAGATGCAGATAAAAAGCAGAAACCTGTGTGTCAGGGTCTTTCAATTTATCCAAGACTTCTGAGACAGCATGATGGCACAGTTCACAGCTATCCTCCCGAAGTTGTGAAGAAAGGAAGGCCACTTTTTCACACAGGTTGACCTTCCTACAGAACTCTTCAGGTTCTAGTGAGGATACCTCTGAGAAGAAGAGAGTAGCATAGGAGTCGACCAAACTGACGCACTGCAGATATATTGACAGACAGGCTTAGTGTCCATGAACTAGAGAAATGGAAGGAAAAAATTGCTGAGAAAACAACTATTCCGTCACCAAATTTATATATTCTATTGAGGCAACATTCCACTATTGTGTGAATTTCAACTTTTTGCTACAGGAAATTTAACCAGACATCAATTTCACAGAAGACTGTGCTCTGCCAACACAATAGAGGCAGTTTGCTAGCTCTATCCTAGAACGATATCTATATTATCTGCAAGTGATGAATCAAAAGACTTGATCAAGACTAGCGGTTTCACTTAGCTGCCAATCACCAAGCACACAGTTTGTCTGCAAATAAGAGGAAAATATCCCGAAGGGCAAGAACTAAATCAAAGTTTGAGCAACTAAGATAAAGCTAATTCAGAGCTCAATCTCCATTGAGTAAAGTCAGGAAAAGCTGTAGAAGTTCAACACTACAGGTAATAATCCGTCAGAAATGAATGGGAAAAGTGGGCTAAAGATGTTCCATGGACATAGCTACCACTACCACTGTCATGACTGAGCAATAGGTCCTTAAGGATGATCTCAGACTTCCCATAGGCTAATTTGAGGTCAAGTCAATTGCAAACATAGTAATTGACATGATCAGTGGAGAGACAAAACACCAGGCTGGAACTCCTTGACTGCGAGACTGCATGATCTTAACCCAGAAAATCTGACAAATTTGAGGCCAAGCACAACTATGAAAAAAAACTTATGATTTTTGGTTGCTCACCACCTGCATCAATGCTAGTTTCACATTTTGATGTCACAATGCAACTTTATGCAGAAGATTAGACTGTCAGCGTTGTAAACCTTTGGTAAGGACTCCATTTATTTTTATTGAAGCCTTCTTCTACCATTCCAAAAAAGAAAAAAAGGAAAGGAAAAAAAGAAAGAAAGAAAGAAAGAAAGAAGATGAAGATGAGGATAAAGATGGAGTGGAGAAAATAAAGAGAGACCTAGAAGATCAAAGGTGAAAACATGAGGAGGATAAGGCAAAGAAAAACTTCATTGTCCTTGCAAAAAAAAAAAAAAAAGCTAGAATAAGGGAAGAACAGTACCTCTTGTTTAAAAGATGCCAGATGGGAACAACTCTTATAAAGAAGTTCAAGAATCTCAGTCTGGGTTTTATTGTCACCAAGGTAATCAAGTGCTTGAGCAGTGTACTCCTCGCAAAGCATGCAGACATTATCATTCCTCAAACCTTCTCCTGAAAGATGAACTCTTTCCTTGTTAAAAATAACATGTCATTCCACAGCATTGTCTTATAAGTTTCCGCAACTAGAATGAGATGACTTGCCAAAAAACACCCCAAAAAATGAAAGTTACTTTCATTGTATGATAGGAGGGACTTAGTCATGCTAACTGCAATAAACTTTGAATGATTAACCAATAGCCTGTACTTCTACCCTTTCCAATATACTAAAGACAAAAATAACAGGAAAACTGACAGCGCTCAGACTTTTTTTTCAAAGAGAACTGCATCAGTAACACTAAGGTTAATACCTACAAAAGAAAAAATTGATGCTAATACATACTAATTAGCAAATTGATCTGCTTAAGTATTTATCGCTGAAGGCATCATTACTCAGATAGAGGTCTGTTGAGCTGGCACCTCAAGCAACATCCATGTAGTAATTGCTCAAAGGAAACTCTACATAGTGAACTATAATATCAAAGAACTTCTGGACAGAAGTAACCATACTGGTGTACAAAGCAATGACCTGAGCATGTACACATTCTAATTACATAAATAGAATCCTAGCAATACCACTGAAATACTTTTAAGTCATGGAAAACAAGCCTTATCAGCTTGTATTGATATCAAATGAAATGAGTGAAAGATTGAGGCCTGCGATGCTACCTCAATCAAAGTGAAAACAGAATAATACAGCACAGGGAACAAAAAGATTAAGCACATAAGTCCAAACACTAAGAATCAGATACCTGAGTTGACTATGCTCATAACAGAAAAGAAACATCTTAAAGCAACATAATGAACAATGAGTACCTCCCACAATTGAGTGAGTTAGTTGTCTAGCATCAGAGATGAAGGTTGTGCTCCACAGAAGAACAAACAAAAGACCTATTTTCCCCCCCATCGCACCTGGAGAGCCAAATAAATTCGAACCACCATTAGCATCCAAGATGAAACAATATCATACTATGATAACTTTGACTCTATCTAAGTTTCAAAGAATTCGACCATCAAAATGTAACTGCACATAACAAGATGCATGACAGCTTAGATTAACTGCAAAGCCAAATCCAAATGCAATGACTAAGTTTACTGCAAAAGGCTAGATACACGTGCAATGACAAAGTTAACTGCAAACAGCAAGATTCAAACACAACGACCTAAGAATTTCAATCATCTGCACGTCTATTTAAGGAAAGCCTCTCTTTTTTACTATTCTTCTGTCCATTTTAACTACAAGTATTCTTATTGGGTCTTTTCCTTATACCAGAAATATTCCCCAAAAGAGAATGATCCACGTTGTATTTGCAGCAAGGGAGTTGAAATAAACTGGACCCACTATGGCCTATTAATAAAAGCATGGTTTAAACAATGAGCACCATCTAGGGAATGATATCATTACAACATCATCCTTAACAATCGTATTTGTAATGTCCATCCAATCCAAGTCCCATGAAAAATCGAGTCTCTCCCCAGGCAAAGTCTACTCAACCACAAACAGGGAGGAAAATGTTATTTTGGAAAAGTCAAGCTAACTCCAACTCTTCACATGGTCTAAGCAATAACAAAGCACTTGGTGCAACCTGGCAAGTCTTGCAAATGGATACTGTCAATTCAGTTATAAGTCACACAAACAACGAGAGAAACCCAATGTCAGTCTTGCCGAATTTCAATCAGTAAACTGACTGGAAGTACTAGAACAAGATTAAACCGACAAAACAAGTCAGACGGAGCGCAAGAGCATCGCAGTTTAATCATCTTCTAACAGATATCAGACGACAGAAGACTCCAGTTGCTTAACACCTTAACTATCTCCTGAAAGGCAAGCTTTAACCCCAGTGGCAAAACAAACCAACCAAATCAAACAGGAACCAGGATCAGGATACTTTATTCAACCACACAAGCTTCTGAAGCTAAAAAAAAAGGAGGAGACCCTTATTCAAATCCTTGATTTCGAATAAGAATTCACAGTTCTAGCCCATACTTCTCCACGAAGCAACCTCAAAATCAGCGAACGATCAAACCACGACTCCACCCGGAAATCCCCCGATCACCCACATGACGCCAGGCCGAGGACAACCCATAAAGCCTCAAACCCATGACAAGAAACTCTCGCCACAAACGAATTCAATCGACATGGACCGCGAACCCGAAAGCCAACCAATCGATGGGAAAAAGGCAAAAGAATCCGACTTTCGCTTCCGATCAACCAAAGGGTGCTCAAAACCGACCGCGCAAAGACAGCCAGACGAGAGATTACCTTCGTCCCCCGAGCAGAGCTGCGACCGTGCTTGAGCGAAAAGAGAGAGGAGCGAAGGGAGGACGGATTGCTTTGGAGTGCCGCGATGGCAAGCCGGCGTTGAAGCGTGCTTTTGTTGTTCTATCGATCAATTGCCGTATCCTTTTGAAAGAGTCGCCTCCAATCAGAACGCAAGAAAATAGTTTTTTTATTATTATTATATTTGAATGATGTAAGGCGAGAATATTATTTTAGCTTTTGTAATACGATTTTTTTTTTTTTTTTTGGTCGGATAAGAATTTTTATTTTAGAGGAAGTTAAGATGCCAAGACAGACAAAGTCGGTTCCCACAGTGAATGTTCGACTTCCCACCTAGTTATCATCGCACCATCAAGGTCAAATTGGCAAATCTCAATAGTTACACCATAATCATGTCGTCACGATTTTTTTAACATTTATCATATCGGATTTCTAAAATCTATCCTCTAAGCATTAATTATAAATTTCTGAAATCTTGTCGAGTTTTAAAATCATCACGAAATTTAAAACCCATCGATTTTTATTTTAGAGCAAATTAAGATGTGAAGACAGACAAAGTCAGTTCCAATGGTGAATGTTCGACTTCCCACCTAGTTATCATCAAACCATTAAGGTCAAATAGGCAAATCTCAACGGTCACACCATAATAACGTCGTCATGATATTTTTAACATTTATCATATCGGATTTCTGAAATCTATCCTCTAACCATTAATTATAAATTTCTGAAATCTTATCGAGTTTAAAATCATCATGAAATTTAAAATCCATCGATTTTTATAGATTCTAAAAAAATTTACTACCCTTTATTGTAATAAATCTTCTATTAAACAAAAAAAAAAAAATAGCACAGTTCTAATTATGGAGACATTCAACATTACAAAGTATTACCATTTGCATGTTCATCTTGATATAACAAAATACTAAAATTTAATGACAGAAAAATAAATTGTAATGGTAGATCTACTTCTTCTCATCAATTCTAAAGGTAAAATATTTATAATGAACAGATAATACTGTAAATATTTCAAATACATGGAGGTTTACTTCATCAATATCATGCGGGGTACCCTGTATTTTCTTACAACGTACTCTGCAAACGGTACAGCTGTATGATATACGGTAACGTGAAAGAATGTTCGAAAGACTCCGAAAGTAAGACGTTCAGTGGATTTGTGTGGAACTTGGTCAATTGGAACCGAAGCGACCAAGTGAAAGCGAGCCTGCTTTGAAAGCTTTTCGGCTAAGCAGGGACGCAACATGGCCGGCAACATTGTGACAACAGTTCAATGCATGACCAGCAGTTCAGACAATCGTTATGAGCACAAACATCATTCGGTACTTGATTTCCTAAATCGCAGCAAACGCAAACCGGATCATTTACAAATCTGGAGTCATCATCACCAATCCCCACCGTGGAATCTGGGGACCCAATTGCATAAACTAGCCCTACCCAAACAAACTAAGATAAAATAAAAAAGGACAGAAGGATGAAATGGGAGTTAGAACAGAAACTGCAGTTAGCGATTGACTAATTGAATTCCCAACATCCATTGGTCTAATTAAGGAATGGCTTCGGCTTTTTCTTATTCTGCTTTGCCAACAGCAGCGAGAACCGCGGGAAGCCAAATTTCTTCCTCTT
The DNA here is from genome assembly GCA_014182565.1 of Eucalyptus marginata. Classification (NCBI taxonomy): domain Eukaryota; kingdom Viridiplantae; phylum Streptophyta; class Magnoliopsida; order Myrtales; family Myrtaceae; genus Eucalyptus; species Eucalyptus marginata. Next base: position 11,267,456 of record CM024585.1, read on the forward strand.
GGCCGAGAACTGCTGCTTATGACCAGCACATTCCTCTCTAGGCTTTTGAGAAATGGGCATGTCATTTTGCTTACTGAGCATCTGAGCCAGCGAAACCTTCGGTTTCCCGGTGTCCTTCCCAGACAATTTCCCTGATTCAAACTCTTCAGCTAGAAGCAGCTTCCTGCTCAGGATTTGTCCAATGGAGAGCGTCGGCTTTAGAACTGGTTCCGACACCTCAATGTCGTCCATATTAAGTTCACCCGCTTCAATAAGGCGGGAATCTCTCCTCTGGTGAGAGGGGCCAGAAGTCTTAAACTTTGTCGAGTTATGCAGGGAACGTCTTCTGCGACCATGGTCAGACCTCCATTTCCGAAGAGCCTCCTCAACTGCAAGCTTCCCGAGATTAGCAGCTTCCACTCTAGAAAGAGCTTCTTCTAAAGCTTTCTTGCTTATTTTTACTTCCTCTGTCGCCTCCTCTACCCTGTTTAATATCTCTGTTTTAGAAATATTTGCTGCATCAACTTGGTGCGTCGCGCCTAGTACTCTCTTCTTAGATTTTTCTTCTGCTTCACGAGCTTGGGAGGTTAGAAAAGAGTATTCTTCAAATGTAAGAGTCACTACATCTGTTGAGCTCTCACTCTTTGATAAAGCCTTAAGTTCTGCGAGAGCAACAGCTTCTGTTGCTTTAGCATGCCCTCATTTTCCTAGCTGCAACCAACCTCATCTCAGCTGTTCTAATTTTAATTTTCGTCTGCTCAATCTCAGATATGGCTCTCTGAACCTCGAGCTTCGCAGCTTCTGCCACTATCTTGAACTGCTCCGCCTCAGAGCTCAAGCGATGGAACTCCCTTGTAAGAGCAGAAGGGCCATCAGGTGAGTTAGTTTCTGCTTCTTTTGCTAATTGCAGCTTTAGTCTTGTCTGGTTTAACTCTTCCTCAAGTGAAGATATCTTCGACTTCCAGTTCTGAGTCAATCTCACCTGAGTCTTCAAGAGAAAGCTTTTCCTTCTCTAGTTTCTTATTTAGCGAATCAACAGAGCCGCGGATATCACTGAGATCATTAGTGGTCCTGGTAAGGTTCAACTTGGCTTGTTTCAGTTCCATTAGGATTAACCCTGGGGATGAAGAAGGACTGGAGCCTGAGCCGCCCAGTCTATTCAGTAAACCACCTTCATAGTGGTTTTCCTTTTCAGCTTCATGTTCCATAGGATCGACGGTTCCGTTGTTCGCACTCACCTCAAGTGCAGCATTCATTTCGGATGTTTCCTTCTGAAGCTTTGCTTTAAGTTCTTCAACGATTATTTTTGTTGATTCCAACTCCTTCAAGACATCCAAAGTCTCCCTCTCCTTTACAATCAGATCCTTCTCCAGCTGTGCCGCCTGCTCTTCCAGTTTCGCTACATCAACCTCTTCCCCGTTCTGTTCAAAATAAGAAATAACTCAGAAGACTAGCCAATTTATCAACCACCCTTGTTTTCTCTGTCTCAAAAGTACTAATGACAAACACCCAACATGGAAGACACGATTTGACATGCATGTATCCGTTCATTAACGCAACAAGCACACATGCGATGCATATTCCCAAATCAGAAAACACAAAACAAGGAAGCTTATTTGCACATACTACAGGCCAAAACAAAGGCAGTTCCCGATGACTATAAAAGCAAAAACCCAGACACGAAGAACACCATTTCCACTCCAACACTATAAAAGCAACCTGATGACTCGATAGAAACTCGCAGGCAAACTGGGAACTAAGTCTAGCCACGCCATGCAAAGCTCTTAGCAGGCAGTTCCCACAATTCACAGCTAACTTGAAAACGATGAAACTGATCAATGTGCATCTATGTCTTGACGAAATCGGTCGCATTCAAGCCATTTTACATACACACTCATCAACTCCAACTCAGGAGCTAGTCAAGCGTTCAAGTCCAAGTCCAACCATGATCTCGTGGCTCCTAAAAAAAACAAATACTTTCTACACATTACCCAAAACCATTCGCGCCCACATCAACCAACAACAGCAAAACAGAATACATATCAACTACATTCCCCAAATCAAGCCCAAAGTAAGCCCACAGAGAGAGAGAGAGAGAGAGGGAGGACCTGAGACTCAGGGGGACTTTGAGAAGATGAGAGGGCTTCCAGAGACACCCAGATCATCCGACCGCAACGGCTG